>JAVBIV010000007.1:2400000-3109741 GCA_031142775.1 Microdochium paspali
GTTGGCGGTATTCAGGCAATCACTTCGGCTGGTGTTAGCGAGGAGTTTGTCGGCCTGATTCTGCTCCCCATTGTTGGCAACGCTTGTGAGCACGCCACCGCGGTTACTGTCGCGATCAAGGACAAGATGGATCTCGCCATTGGTGTTGCCATCGGTTCCTCGATGCAAGTCGCACTGTTCCTTATCCCTCTGCTCGTCATCATCGGTTGGGGCATGGGTAACGACGACATGAACCTGTCTTTTGACGAGTTCCAGATCGCCGTGATGTTCATCTCTGTGCTCCTCGTAAACTACCTCATTGGAGACGGTAAGAGTCATTGGCTCGAGGGCATGCTGCTGATGTCTTTGTACTTTATTATTGCCACGTGCGCCTGGTGTAAGTGCCTTTTACGAAGTTTGTTCCTTGGACTTCACCGTGCTAACATATTTACAGGGTATCCGCAAGACGCGAACCAGTCCATCCCCGGCGTTCAGGTTGCGAGCTCGGTCGTGTTTTGAGATTTAGATGAATTGCAATGCAGCGGATAGGCCATTTTTCTCGCGAAGGAAACGACTACCTTTGAAGATGGAGGAAATACTTGTCCCATATCACATGAACCTGTACATTTTTCGGTAAACATTATTAAACTTTGTACATATTTCCGACTTTATGCCGAGTCGTAACGAGAACTCGCGAACACCAAATTGTTTATAAAGCATACACAATGGGTTTATATGGTTTGGCACTGTCTATCTGATACGCTTCAACTCTCGTGATTTTATAAAAACTATGCGATTAACTATATATGTTCGCACACTAGGTCTGAACAGGACAGGACAATGAGCGAAACACACTTATTTGCGATCATCGATGTCTGTGACAATAACCTACTTACTACCACTTTTTGTCTCGCCATGGTTTTTGACAACACGGAAAAATATATTCAAAAAGAGGGCAAGAACTCTGTACGCGAACGATACCACCCCCTTCCTCATAGAGCTGGACCGAAGCAAGTCCGAACTCCTCTCGGTGCCCTATGGGTCCAACACGCATTCATAATCATGTTATTAAAAAAAGAAAAAGTGCTGATATGTCATGTGAGCGTCCCGAGCGTCATGATATCCGCTTACCTGATAACCCTCGCCGGTCATGTCGTGGGGGAAATCCTCGGGGTAACTAATCTGAAAAATAGACTGCTGCTGCTATTCCTGTGCGACCTTCTCTCTCTCTCTCTCTGTGAGCAGATGGCATGCGCCTTTTTACTTCTAGAGAGGAACGACCGCGTGGTGACCTGGGGATGTACTGATGCCCGCTGCTCCTGGTGGATCTGACCAAGATGGTGCCAGCCAAGATTGGGTGTACCGGCAGCTGTATTGCCTAGCTCTGGGGACATGTGGTCGACGTGCCGTCGGACCTCTTTCTCTTGTTGACGACTGAGACACCTGGGGGTATTTTTGCAATGCCGGTCTGCTTTCTCTCGGTAGGTGAGAAGGAGTGGTGGTGTTGTTGTTGGGTGGCATAACAAGCATGTTGTAGGGCCAGGAGCTAGGATCCTCATACATTTAACACAATGTTACTGGATGATTGTCAGGAGTACTTGTGCAAATATGCTCTATTAGTGACGCACATACGGGTAACAGGTATGGCTTCTGCTTGAGCGCTATTGAAGAGGTATCATAGCTAAAAATTAACAATCATCCACCCATCCTCGTCACTCATACATCCTTCCGCAGTCCAATCAACCCCCCCGCAAAGCTACGTCCCAGCTTCCTGAGCTGATGGGAACGACGATAAAGACAAAAGAGCTTCCTAGTTCTTGACAGCCTTCTTCTCACTGTGCTCCTCGATGATCCCACCGTGGTGACCGCTCTCAGAGTCCGAGTCGCGCTTCATGTCCGAGAAGTCCGTGTTGAGCACAAACTCGTCATCGTTGATGTGCTTGAAAGTGAACCAGAAGACGATAGCCAGGACGAAACCGATAATCGTCGGTGCGGCGAAGGCCCAAATCAGGTAAGGGTCCTGGATGACGTACGAAGTTCCAAGACCGACGGCAGCGGAGATAGCAGTCATGAAAAGGTTGATCGAGGCTACGAGACCTTTCATGTTCTTCGGCGAGCGAGAGTACGCGATACCGTAGGCGGTGACGTTGACAAACACCTCCGAGGCGGCGGTCACGATGACGGGGATGGCGTAGAGCGAGTAGGGCACGGTGGATAGCGGGTCTGTGCCCTCCGGAACGAGATCAGCGCAGGTGGTGGCATTGTATCCGCACGGAGAAGTCTTGTACACGAAGTACTGCAGAACAGGGTATCCGATGGAGCCGATCGTGCCGAGCATGAAACCGAAGAACATGCGCGAGATGGGACCCCAGCGGATACCGCGCTTGCGCAAGAATGGGTACACAATATGGTTCATCAGCGGGACCACTGTAGTAGGAGATGATTAGCCAAAAAAGTTGTTCTGATAAAAGCAGGCTGAAGAGCACTTACTCAGGACGACAGTGACGGAGTTGAGGTTGTCCAGGAGATCGTTGGGCATGCCATCAGTGCGCATACCGGCGCTGAGCGCATTTGCGGCAGCACCGAGGGCGCCGTCGTTGATCTGCCAGATGGGGATGAAGAGGAAGATTCCACAGGCCTGGAAAGTGCGGCGAACATCATTGACGAAGTTGTCGTCGTAACTGAAGGTCTTCGTGCTTCCGGCAGCGACCAATGCGCTGGGGCGCGCGTGGTCCCAAAAGCCTTGGCGCCCGACACGCTTCCAGCCGCCATTTGCTAAAGCATCACCGAGGACCTTGAACACATTGCCCAAGTCTGAGCCTCCAGGAGGCTGCTTGATCAAGCGAGGGTTCAGATACCAAAGAAGTGGCGGTAGTAGAAGGTAGAGGATCGTAGGAATCAAGTAAGCTGCCCAGTAGCCCACGAGCTTGGCAAGATATGTGGTAGCAATGCCTTGTTCTGATGTTAGCGAAAAATTCGTCGTCTCAAGGGGTTATGTAGTGAAATCAAAGTTGTGATGTGTCGGGAACTCAATCTAGCATTAAGGTTACAGGGATCGTGGCCGGGGAAAAGCGGGACACGAAAAGTGGGACTGTATATTGGACACAGGATGTTCTGGGTTGTGCTGAATGGACTCATCACTTACCAGTACAGGCGCCAATGTTGATCAGCAGATAGAACCACAGCATGACACTGTTGATCGACTCCTCAGGGTCGACAATAACGCGCTCGCCAGTCTTGGCGTCAGTGATGACGTGGGCGATCTTGTGCGGGCTTTGGTCGATAATTGTGGGCGAAATGTTTGGCTTGAATTGGGCGGCACCAACGCTGAGCATATACAAAGACAGCGCAAAGGGACCAATAGCGTTGCCAGAGGCTAGGACGGGTGGAAGAGCGGCCACAATCATGATGATGTGGGCGAGACCACAGATTCCGACACCCCAGCAGATCATCTTAAATCGTCCGTACTTGGTGTCGGCAAGCCAACCAAAGTAGATGGGCAGAGCATACGCCAAGAACTTGAAAGCTTCTGTCATGGCTGACGCTGTGACGGAGCCCTTGCCTAGAGCACCAGCGGTGAGAGGAGAGCCTGGCGCGGTAGCACCAGTGCCAGGACCGTCAGCGGGGAGCGGCGCACGGATGAAGTTCTTGTAAACTTGGTTGCAACCGTAGTACGAAGCTCTCTCTGCGAACTCGACAGCGCAGAGGTAGTAGGTGGTGGCCGGCATCTTGCCTGCTACGCGGCGAAGGGTGGACTTTTCTTCCTCAGTCGGAAGCACGAGCCCGTTGTAGGTAGCGTGGCCATCATCCGAGGCGTTGGCAACGATCTCAGATTCAAACTTCTTGTCGAGAGCATCCTGTTCCACAGATGTCCGGACGGCACCGATAGGTGCCGTCAGCGTGGCGATTTGGGCAGTGGTCTCCGCTGGATAGATGAGTGTATCAGCGAATGTGCTCGTGTGAGTAAAGAATTGGAGGGAAATGCTACAATAGTGCTCGGAGAGGAAAACTCAAAATGATTCTTCGACTAAGATAGATTATGATACTTACCCATTGCGAGTCCTGTGGAGGCAAGACCAAGTCTCGAGTGGCTACTCTGAATTTAGCAGACAGGAGTCCGGAGAGCTGGCTAAACAAGAAGCTTGAAGACCAGAACGGGCGGGGGGTTTCGAACCTGATATGGGAATCCGGATACCCTATCATGGGCACTGGCTCCGGTGGGCCGATACTGCTGCCAACTACAGGAAACCATCGTTACGTGCTGTGGGTGGGATCCAGGGAAAGCTGCACCTGCTCCTCCTGGATTGACCCAGGTCTGGGGTTGACCACGGCCGTCTCACAGGCTCGCGTGTCTATCTCGCAAGGGGGTCAGCACAATGGAGGTGCGTCTAGGCCCATGTGGATACCGCGGCTTCATGTTTGACCTACAAACCCGGTAATTTCTCTGCTTTTCGGTCAGTATAGGTGTGGATAAATCGGGAGTGCTTTTCTGGTGTGGATGGCGCCTGTGGAGAAAGCCTATCTGGTTCCCAGTGGACCTTCAAAGTGTGCATATATAACTCACTAGGTACAGTATCTTCAGATATCGCAACCTGCGATCGTGTCTCCTAAGACTAACAGGTGTCGCGCTGCCACCCACGACGCTTGCGGTTTGATTGTCTAGCAGCGTAGAGTCTCATGTGCGATCCTGCTGACCGTACAGCTCACCAGCGCCACAAGCACGAGGCGCCGTGAGAGGCAGGTCCAATCTCCGTGGCGTTGCGCCATGCCCGTCGCCAAGACTGCCCGCCAAGCGTGAGGAGGCCGTGAGTGATATGCAATCCTGATGTTGTCGAGCCTATGGAAAGATTCCAGAAATAATCTGGGGCAATGGTCAAGGGTTCCAATCGGCCGGCCGGCGCTATGCCCACAACGGACAGGACGCCTGGCCTGGGCGCCACTCAGATGCAGGCTGGGAGGAGATGTTGGAGAGAAGACGACCAGGGCCCAGACCCCATGCCTATGTTGACCGTCGGGCAATTGTCGTCAGGTTGCGAGCGAATGGCGACAGAACCTACATGAGTGGAGTCTCCTATCACTGGAGCGGAAGCACGGGTGGCATAAGCGGCTGCTACCAGCCTTAACAACAACCTAAAGACTAAACAGTGGTTCGAAGCCCATCAGTCACCACGTCGTCAATGAGGTCGTGTAGTGATTGCTCTGGGCGACAGCCACAGCCGCTGCAGTTGCGGAAGTGAGAGCATTGGCATTTCTGGGCGTCCGTCTGGCATCCGCAGTGCGCAAAAATTGGCATTTCTTGTCCTGGAAGCTTGGGGGGCTTGGTGGTCCTCGGCGCTTGGGGTGCCGTCTTAGTGTTCTTGGCTCTGAAGGGTGTTGGCGAGGCCAAGCAGTCAATGAGGCAGGCCACTCTCGCCAAGCACAGTTGTTACCACCCACCCCTGCAATGTCGTGAGATGGGACGGGCCCGTGATCCAAATCCTGTACGTTGGTCGTCTCCCTCCACGGACACGAGCGACAGCTATCAACAGTTTTGACTTGTCTGTGGTTGGTCGAGTACTTCCGGCGTCGCTTTCGGATTGCTCTGTTTGGCATGCATTCGTAGAAAGCCAAGGCATCTCGACCTAGTCGGTGTGCCATGTGACGCGATGGCAGTCTTTTCACTGGTCTTCAGGGGGCAAGAACGCCGATGAGCCAACGTTTCGTCTAGAGCGACACGATCTTTCACTGGTGATGGAGTTTATAGGCAAGGGTTGTGGGACCGTTAAGCCACCACGAAGGCACCGGCCATTAGACTAGTTGTTGGTCAGGCATTGGTTGGGCCACTAATGCTGCGTGCTCCTCACTTATCTACCGGCGGTTGAGATGTGCTCGGGACGACTGCGGTAAGGAGGATGGAATGAGGCCGCGGCTAGGTTGATGATCTCCCGTCGACCAAGCCGTCAGAGGTCAGCGCCATGGGACGGTCGCCGACTCGGCCAAGACAGTATTTTGAAGTTGGCGTTTTTCACAGGTTTTCTACATTCAATCCTGGTAGGCCGTGGCTCAGTGGCCGCTCTGTCGCCAAGAGAATGCTTTTTCGAACGCGGATCAAAGTCACCGGTGGCGCGGTATGGTGCAGAAAAGCTCGGATCGAGCTACTGAAGCGATTGTGACCGGTGCGAGTCGCCGAGATCTGTGGCCCGCGACTTGATCTTCGCGTCGATTCAAGCAGGCGGCGCAGATGAGGCTGGCTCATTGCTTGCCGGGGTCGAGCTGAGGTCGACGGCGATGTCAGGCCAGACGAGAGGCGTGAGCAGGTATGGAACGGGACGACGCAGTCCCCGCGGGCTGACTCAAGTCGCCGGAGCGACAACGGACAGGGGTTGCTTATCTTGGCGACATTACGGCGCGGGGTGTCGGCCGGAAGAATGCTTGAGGCTGACTGCATGGAACCTCACGACCTTATCTTGGCGGCAGCGAAGGGGGAGGTGAAGGTGGTCGACGTGTGTGGTGTGGTGTGGGAGCAGGGATGGGTGGAGAAAACCACTTTGGGTCCAGTACTTGATGTCGAAGCATGGTGGAAGCATGCGAGCCGCTGCAAGTGCCCAGGAGTGAAAAGGCTATCACCTACGAGGCGCTGTCTCGGATCGCAACTGCCCGCTCCACTACAATACTGCCTTCTCTATATGCGCCTTCTGGCGACTGGGAATGACCTGCCTCGTGATAGGGTATCGCCATGGAGGGGCACAATGGGGTTGCGCGCCACAGAACGACATCTTCCCGGACTGGGTCATCTACCTGTCGCGTTCTCACCAGAAGAGGCAATAGGTCTTGACGGCCTGGGATGATCCATACGCCTGGGCAAGAGTGCTTGCGCAAAAACCCTCCCTCCTGTCAAGATGACCTCGCTCACTTTGCGAGGCGTCGAAACTAGCAGCACATTTAGAGATCAAGCTCCAAGCCTGATATTGTGTACCACGAGACTGGTCTGATATCCTGGAGCTGGATCCCGTTTTGACGAGATTTGATATCTCTCTCTATTTGACAGGTATTCTATCCTTACTGTCGTCCCGCCCATGACTTGTTTGTAGAATATGATCAGCAAATCAATGACGTGAAAACCACTGGGTAGACTGCAGGTCCCATCTCTTAATCCGCAAAACTTCCTTGAACTAGCCTTCGATCCAATAAAGAGAACAATTCTTCGGTATCATTACAAGTAACACGAAACCAGACACAGAAACTTCGAGTACCGGTCGAAGGCAGTGCAATAAAAGCGCATAGCAATTCAAACAGAAATCTCACGGGAAGCATCATCCAGGATACCGCTCCTGGCAAGTTTCTAATTCGTCTGACTTCCTTCCTGACGTTCTCTCGTGAGCGGGCCACTACATATATTCCACCCTGGCTCGTCCATCTTCGAGCGAAAAGACGACCAACAGTGTGACGGCCACAATCTCCTCAAACCCATCAGGGGCTGAGCCATATGTTTATCCAAAGGAGAACGGCGCCCACGCTTTTTGTTTCTCCCCGAGAAAGCCACCCGTCCACATCATCTTCACAGTGTATCCAGATGCATTGGCAGAGCCTTTAAAAGCTATAAGCCTAACCAGAGAGTTTCCAAGCAACCAAAACAAAAGGACTCCCGGCAATGAATCGTAAGGCGTCTCTTCGGGAACCCCCCCCCCCCCCAACATACACACATCATGCCCTCTCCTTTGTCCTATCCTTCCAAATTCGTTCTTCTTCCTTCCACAGTTCTTCTTCTATCGTTTCCATACCCCGCCAACAAAATACGAAGCAAATCTAGTTTGCAACGCACGGTTGAAGTAGACATCAAGCCCCCCAAACCTATATATTTCCTACCAGGCAAATGACCGAGCACCGATGAGCTCCCCTGCTCCCGACCGCTTACCTCTCTCACAATCCAAGAGCTTCGAGCCGCAGGAAATCCGTAACAAACCAAGTATATCTTGACATCAAATTCGACCCCCCCTCAACCCTCCTCCTCCTCCTCCGAACGACCGTCCACCGATATCTGTCAGAATCCTGAAAACCTCACCCAAGTCCCACGCACTCAACGCTGCCAAAAAAGAAAAAGAAAAGACCACTGCCACAACATAAACTCTCTAGGGAAACAAACATAGAAAAGAAAAACCCGGGGGAAAAATGCCTACATTGACTGAAACGTCACAGATCCCTCCAGGACATCTGCCCACATTCCTAGTCAGAAACACCGCACCTGTCCTGCTTGCGCCGCAAGGAAACCGTACGACTAAAATTCATCTCTGTCACTTCTTCATGAACTGCGCTCGTAGCAACCTGCTTCGATGGTCTTTCAAGGACTGCCGTACCGACAAGGTGTGCTTGATAGTGTTGCTTAAAGTTACTATTGTAGTTTTGGTAAAAGCATTGCTTATTGATCTGGAAGTGCTCAAGACATGAAGCTGAGGATAAGCAACAGTCCAACCCTGATTTGCACATCTCCGTTCACATTAAGATATCAGTAATGGGGACACAAATTCGCATCCATGGCTCTCTTGACCGTTCTTATACCAATGATTGCTGGTATTGATTTTTCTACGCATGCTCTGCAGCGTCTAATAATGATGTAAAGAGGGGTATCTCTTTCCTCCTATGAATGCATTCCCAAACAATCCTGGGATATTCCCATGCTTACAAGCATAAACGCCTGGACGCCACAGTTCTTTGATATCCATGCAGGAACGGAGTGCAGACGGGGAGCTCATGCATCTTTTGCGATCTGTGTCGATCAGTTGTACTCCCCTCCACCCGAAATGCAACCCACCGCTCATGCCGCCAGCTTGTCAAAAATCTTCCTTAGGCCCTTTACGCCAAAAAGGACATTCGTGTCAGGCCCATTGCCAGGGACGAACTCAGCGTGTGCGAAGTCGATCAGCCTCACAGAATAGATGTGCGGGAAGCTGCTGAGTTCATCATCGTCCTCGTCCTCGTCCTCGTCGTCCTCGTAGAGCTGCTGCACGATCGTGGGCTCGTCTTTCTCCATACCTATGCCGCTGTCAATCCTGTTGTTTGAACAAGCCGCGCGCTCAGGTCTCCTTTCTGTAGTTCTCTCACCCTTGGCCTCGGCAATTGCCTTGCGCAGAGCCTGGCCATCTCCTTCGAAGACGAAAAGCAAGCTGGCGGAGAACATGCGCGACTCTTCTCGCTCGAGAACACCCTGAATGCGTGCTAGATCTTCGGCAAATAGCCCAGCAACGAATTTGCCGAGCTCCGCATCGATGCCAGCATCCTTGTTGAAAATGAAGGCGCCGATCTTGTCGTAAATATTCTCGTCGTTGACAGCAAGACGGCCCCAATCCTTGTCATATATACGATAGCCAGCCGCATCCAGCTCTTCGGGGTTTGATGAGCCCTTCCATGTCCGCATACCCGCAACGCGGAAGCCGTAATGCTTGTGTGTAGTCTCTTGCGCGATCTTGTCGAACCTCTCCTTCTTTGCCTGAGGGGCATCATCGGCCCAGAGACGCAAGCCCAGCTTGGCGTCCATGATGTTGGGGCGCGAATAGCCAAATGAGGCATTCTCAAGTACAACTGCACGGTCGGTCTCAATCTTGCGCGTCTTGCCCTCCTTGGGTTTCCACTCGCCCTTGTCCTCAGTCGCGGGCTTTGACGGCTTGGCCGGCTTGGGCGCTGGTTGCGATGACTGTTTTGATGGTGGCGGATAGTAGGCGGCTCGGTTCTCGAGATGTAAATGCGACTGGATTTCTTGCTTGATGGCATGTGGTATGTCGGCATGCTCGACGAGCTTAGGAATTTGCGCATGGATCTGAGCCTCGCTTGTGGTCTCGTTGAGGATGAGGGTGCCGATGTAGAGAGGCATGATCTCGGCGAATTCGGGGTGCTTGGCGTGCGCTTCTTCGTAGAAATTGACCTCGGCCGCGGTGCACGGTTTGATAAACAGCTCACCATCGGCATCGCACAGAGTCCCAGCGCTGTGGATGGAGACAACGACGGTTAGCACAGGATCAGCCTCGCAAATCCAGGCTCCAACCAGCTCTCTGGCGAAATGACTTACTGTCCAGCAACTGCAAAGTCGTAGTCGACAAGGTCATCGCGCTTGGGCAGCTCGCGGTCCTTGGCCGAGAGTGGCCGCCCATTGGCGTCACGAGCGTTTGTTAACATATCAGCGGTCGAAGAAGAGTGAATCTGAGGCAAAGTGTAATGTTGCGACGTCGGCGCGCGAAAGTAGTGGTGGGGTTGATGGTGGACCGAGGCTTACAACGCCCGTCGCTCTGTGGCCAAGACGGGTGTTGTTCGGGGGAGTCGTAAGAGAGGCTGCTGTCCTCGACAGGTGGCAGTGATATTTAGGCGATCCGGAGCTTTGGAACTTTGTAAGAGAGCAGAAGCGAGACGACGACTGCGGCCCGAAGGATGAAGAAGGCTGGTTAGAGCTGGTGTGCTTTGACCTTTTTTTTCGGCGGAAGAGCGAGTGAGGGCGAAGGAGGGGCGCGGGCCCCTGACGCAAGAAGGCGAGCACTGAGCGCAGCAGGAGACACGCTAAGTCGGGCGCAGCCTCGAGCTGAGCTGAGGGGAGGAGGGGGGACCGGGGGGGGGGTGCCGAGGGTTTGCTTGGGGGCCTGGCACGGGGGGGAGGCGGGCGCAGGATGACCCTGGGACAAGCGACGTCAGTTGGCAGGGCGGCGCAGCATGTGCCGGGCCGTTGGTGATGGCCCCCTAAGATTCAGGGGTGCAGTCGGGACAGGCGGCAACGCTAGAGGTCTAGCAGCGATAGAAGTGCCCCTGGTGGCGAAACTCGATGGCAGGGACTGACTGAGTGACTGGGTAAGCTGATGATCTGATGATGGCAATGCTGTTGCTGGCGGTGAGCTGGCAGACGCGGGACGAGGTCAGATGGGCTTGGTGGGCAGGGTCGAGGGAAGGAGAGGAGGGGGGCGTCTTTATGGCCGAGGCGCAGCCCTGCGCTCAGCTGGCGCCGCGGTCGAGGATGAGGGTCTGAGATTGGGGCCGGGAATGTGGTCGCGGTGCAGTTGGTGGTGTTGGTGGTGTTGGTGGTGTTGGTGGTGGTGCAGTTGACCTTGTCATGCCTCGAGGTATGAGGTAGTGAGTGTACCTTGTAGGGCATGCTCTAACGGAGCAGGAGCAGCATCGCAGTCGTCTGGTGTTGGTGGGCTGACATGAATACCATGCCTCCAGGTACGTACTGACTGACTCTACAGTACACCTGGGCAGCTGTCCACTAGTCAGTCCAAAGAGGCTGTCTGGGCCTGGCTGGGGCTGCCTGAGGCTTGCGCCATGCACGGCATGGAACAGACGGAAGGCACGGACGGACGGGCAGCAGGCACACATGCACTTTCCCGCCGCATGCCAAATGCCATGTGCGCCTGCCAGCCAGTCAGGCTGGGCTGCGCACCCACACGACAGGACGGCCACAGCTCTCCGGGCTCTGCTGATACTGCACTTGCGGTGCACTCAGTCACAGCCCAACGCATGATGCACTGCACTGCACTACACTACACTGCACTGCAGCTGCTGCGCCGCATCCCAACCGCCCGGGCAGGCCCAGATGCCATGGTGATTCCACTGCAGGCTCCCGTGTGTTGCTCATCCGCTGTGGCTTGCGGGTGGCCGGCATGACAGGGCCGTGACAGGGCCGTGACAGGGCTTGGCAGGTGCTGTTGCAGGTGCAGCCTAGGGAGGCATTCTCACGAATCCCATCACAGCTCAGTGCTGTCTGTCTCGCCCGCCTGACTCCGCCCCTTGTTTGCGCGTCGCAGTCTCTGTGACGCAGTAGTAGCAGGCATCCAGGCGGCCTCCCACCCTCGAGTTCCCGTAGGCATTCCTCAGTGTTGGCAATCCATGGCAGAATGCGCGTCTAGGAATGTCTGGAATGCATGTCTCCGCGCACCTGCTCGATCCGATCTGCTGTCTCGTTCCTTCCCCAGATCACCAACGTGGGTCGCCCCACAATAATCTTCTAACAGCCTTCCAGAAGACTGGCCGCAAGATGTAGGTACTTACTTGAGTACTTATTTATACCTTGATGTACACACACTAGAGTCTACGTACTACTGTGTACACACTACATACCAGCAACTCTCTCACTCTCTCTCTCTCTCTCTCTCTATCGTGACAACACAATCTCGTCACCTGGCCTCGTCACTTGTATTCTTCTCGTCCCACCCCTCATCGCTGCCGCTGCCGCTGCCGCTGCCGGCTGACAACGACCACGACTGCCTCTCCAGATCAGCACACTCACTCATCACCCGCACCTCCTTGCCCACCACAATCGCCAGCTCCCCCACCGTCCCGCTAGCCACTCGCCCGACGTTCGCCTCATCTCCCACGTCTTCCACGTCCCTCCTCATGTCCCTCACGTCCTTCACCTCCTGCATCAGGGTCCCCTCGTCGCTCACCAACACGACTTGGGCGCTCTCCAGGTCGTCATATTCTCTGTCTCTTCCGTTGCTCACACGCTGGCTGCCACTGCGCGATGGCAGCGTCGAGAATCGGCCCATGCTTGTCAGCAATCCCCGATTCCTCCGCGGCCTCCCGCCTCCGCCTATTGTATGGTTCCTAAATGCTCCTACTCGTGCTATGCCTTCTTTCGTCCGATCACCCTGGGCAGACCGACTACCAGAGGTGCTGAAGAGGATGCTGAATCCTGTTTTGCTTGCCATGTCCCGTAGCAACGGCTGGATCACGGGCAGGTTCGCGACCACAATCGACACCGCAATCTCACGGCAGCCCCATTGGCTTGCAAAACGGCCCCCGCCTGGTCCAGCCGTTATCACCAAAACGGCGCGTGCCGTCGCGGCTGCTATGACAAAGACGGCGCCACCAAACAGCACCATCAGCGTCAGTTTCCTTCGCAGTGAGATGTTGACTTGCCACAAGAGCTTCGCAGCGAGTTAGCATGGACATCAGGCTCAATAGATGCAATGTACGCGCCATTGAACTTACCGGCAACGGGATCGAGAGCAGGTATATATCCGTCAAGACATTAAAGATGTATACTGCGAGCACATTGAGTGGCGAATTTGCTGGTTGGCACAGTCGCCCCGGATTAGGCTGGATCTGCCAGTTCCCGTGGAACGGCTGACAACCCAGAAGGATAGAGCCGGTGACGATCATGTACGACACGCCAATCATGATATAGGCGATCTTCACCTTGAGGGCGAGGTTTTGGATGCGCGTGCTGCAAATGGCTAGGGTGAGTATATCTCCACCGGCACTTCTCTAGGGTAGGCATGCTTGACCTACAATAACCGGGCATAAAAAGCGGTGATGCATATCTTCATCAACCAGAGTTCTGTGCCGTACAGAGTCCATCCGACAATCTGGTTTTTCGACCCCATGATTCGGAGCAATGCTTCTTCAGAGTCAAGGTCTAGTGTTGCACGTTCTTCCTCCGTCATGAACCCGTTGCTAAGTCCATGATATCTCTGACCGACCTGGCTGGCCAACCAAGTGAGTACGGCCGAATTGATCTGCAACACAATGATGCTTCATGTTAGCCCGTGTCACCGGCCATCACATAATAGCGGGCTTCTGAGTCCAAAGGTGTCTCCGCAGTTGACAGTCGCAATGACGTTGTGGATTTGACAGCTTACTCCAGATATAGGCATGACATAATCGTCAAGCTGCAAGTCTCGAATCCCAACTTGACGAAGTCGGTATGCGCTCCGAACGCCAATAACAAACAAGCCGATCCCAAGAAGGACCAAGGACTCGACGTTCGACATGATTAGAATAGTGTGATAACAGCGGGGGCCAGTCAGTTGGGCTGTGCAGTGAACCCTCGCAGACAAGCTGTGCTGCCTCGGGACCGAAAAGGGACACCAGTTATGGAGGGTTGTGGGAACTCTTGTAGCCTCCGGAATACAGTACAAGTCAGCCATGACAAAATATCCTCCAGCAAGAAGCAAACTGCTTATCCGCAACGGCCATTCTGCAATGAAGACCCCCAAGGACTAGCTCAGGACATTCTTCAGGCGACTCGCATCTCGCCCAGCCACATGCCAAGCACAAGCCGACCAAGAGTATGATCACCGGTCGCACCGAGCTTGCGTTCTGGAGCCTCCATCCTCGCCGGTAGTGAGCCACACATCCAGCTATTTCGACCGCCCACAGACTCCAGCATCGATTTTGTTGTCAGGGCAGACGTGTTCCCTTGTAGCAGCACAGACGATATTGCATCAACTGAACCTCCCTTGCCAGGTCATAAGCAAGCAAAACGACATAGACAAGCACGATTACCGTGGATGAAACGCAACCAGAGAGCGGCTCAGCGTGTCGAGCGTGTTGGAAGCATCAAATGCTTTAAACGGAAAACCCTTGGCATGATTGTGCGGACTTGGTAAATGACTGAGTTTTCAGGTGTTGGTTGTCATGGGAGGAGTCTTTTTTATTGATTCCATCGCGATGTACGATTCCTATCCCACAGTTTTTGATGATCACACGAAACTTCTGCACCACTACACAGCGTCTCCCGGAGGTCAATGTTGGGAACACCTCAATTAAGCCATGATCCCCAAGCCCCCCCCCTCCCCCCCCCCCAAGATTTATTGATACTCATTATCATTCCGCAATTCACAATCCTGATGCACAGGCGCTGAATACAGAAAGAGGCCATCGACGCTCCCTTAGTGGTTCTGCCGAGACCGTGGCAATATAGGATAGAAGGCATACAGCATCGAGATCCTGAAACCCAGAACTCGGGGCTACATATCAGTAAAAGTTCTCTTCCGCGGCAAAGAGCCAAGAAAGGAGATGAAACGAGTTTGTATGCCACTCACAAGCTACCCATGCATGAATTGTTCTCGTTCCACTGAAAGGATGCTTGCCCACCTTCCCCTCCCCGTCCCCCTCCTCCCCATCCCCCTCCTCCCCTTTCCATACTCAACCCACCACCACCACGACGGCAGACATAGGAACCCCTTAAAGCAAACAAACAGAGCACGAGAGCGCGCCGCTCCAGCGAGCGGAGGCGGGTCGGGTCACAAGACAATGCTTTTTCTCGCGCCAACGAACAAACTTCTTATTTTATTTTATTCCAAGGGCTCTCTACTGTGTTCAAGACTGCCAGAGACTTTCGCCGGTGTTTTGGATATTTCAAGCGACTGGGGGAAGGGGGGGGTGCTTTTTTTTTATCCGATGATGTTTATGGTATATAGGTAAACGTCGTGCTAGCTGATTCCCAGCACGGGCGCGATCTTCTCTGGTCTGTGTGACTGTGAGCCTGCTGTACAGGTAGGTAGGTATATATGCTCGACTGCTCAGTATGTTTTGGGGGCCGCGGCGCATCAAGATGCCACGGGTGTGGGTGTCGGAATGAGAGCGGTTTTGCTTCTACGGTGCGGTTCAAACCCCCCCCCTCCCCTGACCCCGGCTGTTGTCGATGGTGCTTGCCCATCGACAGGCAAACCTGGGATGATGGTGAGGAAGAAAAGGAAACAGCTTGTCACCGTCCCCGTCACTACCACCACCGCCGCCACAACGCACACAAACGGAACCGCGGCCCGAAGCAAATTATCTGTATCATCTTGTTGTAACTGCGCTGTAAATGCTGCTGACTGTATTTCCTTTTTATCAAAACAAAGCCAGGCCTCCAAAATGCGTTCTACGTGACCCCAAAACGACCACCGCTCATCCACACTATGCAAAGAACATTCCCGCTTCTTAGTCGTCCAGCAACCCTGCGGCGAGAGCCTCGTAGTCCTCCAGGGTATCCGGCTGTTCTGTGACCTCGATGACCTTGCTGCCCTTCTTGCTTTTCTTCTTCTTCCTGCTCTCGCCTTCAGACTCGACATCGCTGTCGTTCTGGAACCACTTCTTGACTTTCTTCCTTGGTCGCTCTTCCTCTTCTTCTTCCTCATTATCATCAGCACTACGGCCACCGCCAGCAGTAGGCAAGGACCTAAGCAGCGCAAGCGGGTCCTCACCATCATCCTCATCATCACTAGGCAGCATGGCAACCACACCCTTAGCCCCTTTCTTCTCCTCCTTGCCAGCCGACCAGTCCATCCCGGCAGCCTCGGCAGCCTCCCTGGCCTTGCGGCGCTCCTTCTTCTCCCTCTTCCGGTCCTTGGCGGCGAGCTTGTCGTCCACGTCCGCCTCCTTGACCCGCGCGGCCTCGTCCTCGACAAACTTCTGCCTCTGGGCCTCGGCGTCGCCCTCGGCGGCAAAGTCGGCCTCGTCGCGGAGCCGGTACGGGTGGTGCGCGTTGCCTTCGTCGTCGAAGACGACCTTGTCTCCTTTGCCCTTGAATCGGAGCATTTGCTTCTTGGACTTGAGCAGCTTTTCGCGGCGCTTCGAGTCGATCACTAGTGGTTGCTCGCCACCTAGGCCGGAGATGACTTTTACGCCTGTTGGGAGCGCAGTGTTTGCAGCCGCAGTAGTGGTTGGTTGTGTGCCTTCGTCGTCGTCGTCATCATCGCCACTGTCATCTGAGCCAGAATCGTGCTCGTGATTGCTCCTGCTGATGTGCTTGCTCTTGTCGCTGCCATTGTTTGCGCCATCAACATCATCCAGATCGTCCCCGCGCAGGACACGCTTGACAGACAAAAAGTCCTGATCCGAGTCGTCCTCGCCATCCTTGGCCCCGTCTTCGCCCAGCATCTTGTTGTAATGGCTTGTGAAGACGTCCTGATTCGTCCGCTCAAACATCCGGTCGTACTTTGTCCGGACCTCGCCCTTCTTCTTCTTCTTTGCGGATTTGTCTTTGAGGTTGCCGTCCTGGTCAAAGTCCGACTCCGAGTCGCTGGACAAGCCCTGCGCTCCCCTGGGCGCATTCTTGAGCTTCTTGATCTCGTCGTCGCCACCGTGAGCGCTCTTGCGGAACTTGATCTGCGGCGCACCAGGCAGACCCAGACTTGTCGCATATGCATCCAGATCTAGTTTGCTCAGATTAAACACGCCTTTGTCTTTCTGCAGGTGTACTGAGCGGGTATATGAAATAAACGCCTTCTGGCCGAGATACTTCAAGTCCGGATTCTTGAAACACATGTCTTGAATCGCATTCGTGATGGTGACTTTCTTTTTCTCGCGCACATTCACCTTCTGGATTGGTACTTTGCGTTGCGCCAATCGGTCCAGCATGCCTGGCTCCTCGCTGGGATCGAGGAAGAGCACTGCTTTGCCGTCGCGCTCGTACCGCGCTGTCCGGCCCACGCGGTGGATGTAGGTATCCACGTCCTCTGGGCAGTCTGCCTGTACGACCCAATCTACCGCGGGGAAATCCACACCTCGCGCGACCACGTCCGTGGCGAATAAGCATGAATACTTTGCCGCGGCGAAGCGCGATGTGATTTCTAGACGGGCGACTTGTTTTTGCCGGCCGTGGAGGTGGAGCAGGGGAACACCAGGTTGCAAGTGCCGAAGAGATTCGTAAAAGAAGCGGACTTGTTTGCCTGAGCTGAGGAACACGATGATTTTGGATTTCAAGTTGGCCTTGATGAACCCGAATAACGTGTCCATCTTGTCGTGGAGAGGTGTGACGAGATAGTGTTGCGATAGTGTGCTCGGAGTCGCGGAGGCAGCCGCTTCGTGGACGGAGACGTATTCCGGGTCTTTCAACGACAGACGGGCCAGATCGGATACCTTTTTGGACTGTGTGGCGCTGAAGAGCATGGTCTGGCGGTCTTTGGGGAGATGCTCGACCAGTGCGTCTACCGCGGATTGAAAACCCATGTCCATGATCCGATCAGCCTCGTCGAGAACGAGGATTTGCAGGTTGTCCACGTCCACCCCCGCGGTCTGGTCGAGGTGCTGCAGCATGCGTCCCGGCGTGCATACCAGGATATTCATCCGCGCCAGGCGGTCAGCTTCTTCGCGCAAGTTCTTTCCGCCAATGACCAGACCTGCGGAGAAGGTGTGATACCGGCCGATTTTCCGGAGGACCTCAAAGATCTGCACGGCCAGTTCGCGGGTAGGTGCGATTACGAGCGCCCCGAGGCCGTCGAGTTCCGTCCATTGCGCGCGGTAGAGCTTCTCGAGAACGGGGACGAGGAAGGCGAGAGTTTTGCCGGAGCCGGTTTTTGCTGCGCCTAAGATGTCGGCACCCTTGAGACCAAGTGGGATCGCGCGAGCTTGGACGTCGGTTAAGGTCTCGAAGTGGGATGCTGCTAGGCCTTTTGATGTTGGTACTGAGAGGGGCAGATTTGTAAATTTGGTGTTTTCGGGGTTCTTCGGGTCCTGGGGAGTGTCCAAAACTATGGTTAGCTGGTGGGTTGCGCCTTGGTATCGGGATGAAGGAGGATAAGTAGGATGCAACATACCAGCTCGTCCACAGCAGCTTGCAGCTTCGCCATATCCTCCTGCTCCCTCTTGCGCTTGAGGGTCTTGGTCTCCTTCATGTTGGGCTTAGGCTTCGCTTTGCTGCCGCCAGAGCCTTGTTGTAGTTTCCTGCTGCCGGTAGGGCCCTTTCCCGTTGGAGCGGCCATGGCGGGCCGAACGTTGTACGCGGTGGCTGCGCTATCACTGGAAGTGCTGGCTTAGAAGAGCCTCGAGAACTGCGGTCTGGGAGTTTGCGACTGAAGGGGATGCGCCTGGGTCGGCAGTCGTGGTTGAGCTTGTGTCTGGCGGAAGAGGGCTGCGACTTTCCGCGATGGAATGGCGATAAGAAACTTTGGAGGAGTTCGAGGGCTATCGGCGGGAAGGCGATACAATTTTTAAGTGGAGACTTGTGCATGCTGCAGGTGTCTGGGTGGGGCGGGTTTTGGAGACTTCCCACTCGTGCCTGCAGTGAATGATCAAGTACATTGAACGTCAAGAACTCACAGACAGCTACTGACGGGTCACGTTTGTCGGTTGTTTTCAATGTAGGCTTTGAGTTTTTGTGTCAATTGCATCAGCTTGCTGGGGTGGAATGGGAAAAACACTTTTTTTTTTAAGCATTAATTCATTCTTGTTACAATTCTTCATAATTCGTATCAAATCTTGCCATGTCATGAGGACACCCAAAACTTATGTCTTGGCTCAGCAATTCTATCCCTTATAGTCTGGCCTTCTGCTGCTCGGCATTGGCATCTTCCACGATAAACTCGGCACACCGCTCACCAACACCCAGAACTGTAAGCATGGGGTTGATGGTGGGCATCGTGGGGAAGATGCCCGCATCGGCGATCCTGAGCCTCTTCAGGCCGCGCACCTGCAACTTCTCATTGACAACGGCAAGATCGTCGTTTTCAACATCACCCATGCGCGTGGTACCGGCTGGGTGGTACACTGTGTGCGCAGCCTTGCGGGCGTATTCGCTCAGCTCCTCGTCGCTCTGGATCTTGGGACCCGGGGCAATTTCTGCCTTGATCCAGTCCTTGAAGGGCGACTGCTGAGCGACCTTGCGTGCCGCGCGCATGCCATATACCAACGTCGCGGCGTCGTAGCCCTCCTCATCGGTAAAGTAGCGGAAGTCGAGCGCCGGCTTGACCGACGGATCAGCAGAGGTCAGGTAAAGCCTGCCGCGAGACCGGGGCCGGGGGATGTTGGGCGTCATACAGAACGCGTAGCCGTCCTTGATCTCAGGGTAGCCCAAGCGTGTCGTGTTTAGAGTGAAAGGGATCTGGTAGCAGTGCATCATGACGTCGGCAATATCGCCGTCGGGAATACCCTGCGGGTTCTGGTACTTGAGTCTGTTGTTCTTGGCAGCGTTGGGAGCCTCGCGACGCAGGAAAATGCCCGCATCCGAGTCCATAGTCGTCTGGTTCGGCGGAACCTTCTCGTTCAGCTCCCACATGATGATGCTCTCCGGGTGATCCTGGAGGTTCTCGCCGACACCAGGAATATCCTTGACAACATTGATGCCGAGCTGAGAAAGCTGCTCCTTGGGGCCGAGACCAGAGAGGAGCATGAGACGCGGTGTGTCGACGGCACCGGCGCAAAGGATGGTCTCGGACTTGGGCTTAATGTTAAGCTTCGAGCCGTCCTGGAGAGTAACGCTGACGCCCTCGACGTCGTCGCCCTTGACGTTGATCTTGGAGACCCAGGCATTGGTGAGGACAGTGAGGTTGGGCCTCTTCTCGGTGCCACGGAAGATGGGGTGGATGTAAGCAACCGAGGCACTAGACCGGCGGCCGTCGTCGGGGTTGTAGCTGATGGAGAAGAATCCGACGCCCTGCTTGAGAGCGCCCTGCTCGGTGATGTGGTGGTTGAAGTCGTGGAGGATGGGAATGTCGAGGGCGGTGCTGCAAGACTTGACCCAGTCCTTGCAGAGCTTGTTGCGGTGGCGGCCGTGGACAGGCTGGACAGTGTTGCGCAGCTTGTCCATAAGGCGCATGAAGGTGTCAAAATCCCAGCCCTTTGCGCCAAGGGACTGCCAGATCTTCAAGTCGTACTCGAAGGGGCGGAAGGAGATGAGGGTGTTGTGGGAAGAGCAGCCACCGAGGACCTTTGCGCGCGAGTGGCGGATATACGAGTTGCCCATGGGCTGCTCGGTGGTGCCGTAGTCGTAGTCGAGCTCGCCGCCGAGCAAGGCTAACCATTCGCGCAGGTTGAGGACGCGGTCGTCCATGTAGTCGCTAGGGCCGGCCTCGATGAGCAAGACCTTCTTGTGCGGCAGGTACTCGGCCAGGCGGGAGGCAATGACACAGCCTGCGGTGCCACCGCCGACAATGACATAGTCATACTGGCCAGCAGCAGACTGGGGGATCTGAGTAACCGAAGCCATCGTGAGGGTGTCTGGGGAGCAGGGATTGGATGCTGAAAAGGAAGCGTAGAGCCAGGCTAGATGGGACAAGCAAGCTCTAGTTATGCCTGGATAAGAGGGTTCCAGGCGATGAGGAGGAGGAGGAGGAGGGGGAGGAGTACAGATAGAGAGATAGGAAGTAGTAAGCGACCTGAAGAAGGGTGAAGGGAAGAGGTTAGAGAGCTAGACATGAAGCCGAAGATAAGGAAACGCAGGCGGCAGGTGGCAGGCAGAGTCGCCAGACAGACAGACAGACAGACAGACAGATAGATGGACGCTCTTTTGCGCTAGGGATCGAGCTGTGCCGCCGACAGGCTGGCCGCCGCGAGGGAATCGGCGGAGCTGAAGCCGTTGTCGTGACGTACATAGGTACTGCGATGCCGAGTTGAGGGGAGTCGATGGCAGGCAGTGGCCGGGTCCGAGTCGGTGGGCGCATCACGGCCTCACAACCCCCCTGCGCCGTGAGCATCTGCACTCCACCCGCCCCACTCGAGCAAAAGCCTTGCATGGGGGCGTCTCCACTCCTGCACACCCTGCGCAGGGGCCAAACCAACTCCATGCGCTTGCAAGTCCTTCCGATAGATGCCTCCTCACGACGATAACACCGGCAGCCCGGAGGCCGCTGACTCGTGCGATGGGCACACCTGGGCCATGGTCCACCGTGATGCGGACTTTGTCCGTCATTGTCCACGTCCACGTCCACATCGACATGTACAACCAACCGTATCCCAGACACCAGCCAGTCCTCCGTGGCCTCCTTGTAGGCATGGCAAGGGATAACAGACAGGCAGGCAGGCAGGCAGGCAGGCAGGCAGGCCGTGACCTGACCGGCCAACCATGCCCAGACGCAGGATCAACCACTATTACCCCGTAGTTGCATCCTCCAAGACTTGCACGGGGCTGAGTCGGCCCGGTGTGACATCCCAAAATGTTCATCAACTTGATAGCTTGGATTGGCGGTCTGTCGCCGTCTGATGCCTGCCCAGCTTGTCCCGCGTGCTCTGTGCTGCACTAGCTGAGGCTGCTCTACATACAATCTAAGTAGTAAAGGTCAAAGCACAGCTTTGCTAAGAGGTATGGTGCAGGCGAGGTAGGGTAGGGGAAAGAAGACACCGACAGTCCTGTACAACTGTGAGTACGTAACTGTTAAGTACAACCAGAGGACAGCCCCCCGGAACTCAATATCCTCCTGTCTCCCAAATAGGTTGGCTTATCAGCTGGACACCACCATCACGACGACCACCACTACCACCACCACGACTGGCGGGTTTCTGGAGGGCTGCAGGGCAGACAAGCGAGCTGCGTGACCGAGCTGAGGAACCCAAATCCCCACAGCATGCTGTAGCAGCCTTCCAATTAGTTCTTTACGTCCTTGGAGAATTTGTCTGCTCGCCGATTGCTCAGGCAGGGGGTTTGCCGCTAAACGGTCAGCCTCCCCTGCCGGCGCCCCGCCCCAGCGTCATGGCCCGCAGGGGTCGGCTGCATATGCCGACCTGCGACATCGCCATCCTCGAGGAACAGAAGCCGCGATCCACCGGATAGCCTTTCCTTTCCCCAGACCACCAAACACACCAGACACACCAAACAACACACTTACGCTGGCTGCTTACTATCACCACCACCACCGGCACCACCACCACTATTACTACCACAAACTGATGCTCCTATCAACACTACCACCAACAACTACAACAACTACAACTACACATCCACGATGGCTATCCGCGAGACTGACCGTCACACAATCTACTCTGGCCGGCCACAGCCCTCGACTGACACCTCGGCCGGGCATATCGACTCTCTGGACCCGTCCACTGGCAGGCCCATCTGCCGCGTCTACTCCTCCCCCAAATCTTCCATCGATGCCGCCATAAAATCTGCCCAGGCCGCGTTTCCCTCGTGGGCAGCCACTCCGCCCATTGAGCGCGCCCGCATCCTCCACCGCGCTGTCGCCCTCCTGCGCGAACGCAACGACAGCCTCGCCGCCATCGAGACTATCGACACCGGCAAGGCCTATTCCGAGACATCAGCCGTCGACATCGTCACGGGCGCCGATGTCGTCGAGTACTTTGCAAGCCTTGTCGCCAGCGGCGGTTTGAACGGCGAGTCCTTCAGGCTACGCCCCACTGCGTCAGTGACCACCTCGAAAGAGCCTCTGGGTGTCTGTGCTGGCATTGGTGCTTGGAACTATCCCATCCAGATTGCCCTATGGAAATCTGGTCCCTGTCTCGCCGCGGGCAATTGCATGATCTACAAGCCCAGCGAGTACACACCGTTGCACGCAGAGTACCTCGCCGAGATCTATAGGCAAGCAGGCTTGCCAGATGGTGTGTTCAACGTGGTATATGGCGCCGGTGAGGTCGGCGGCTATCTGACGACACACCCGGCGATTGCCAAGGTCAGCTTCACTGGACAGGTGAGCACGGGTAAGAAGGTCGCCGGTGCCGCGGCGGGCGGGATGAAATACGTCACGATGGAGCTGGGTGGAAAATCACCCCTCGTGGTGCTGCCTGATGCTGAAGTTGATAAGGCTGTCGACGTCGCGATGATGGCCAATTTTTACAGCACGGGGCAGGTCTGTACGAATGGCACGCGCGTGTTTGTCCCGCGTGCGATGAAGAAGGAATTTGAGCGCGTCCTGCTCGTCAAGATGGCCCACGTGCGCGCGGGCGACTTATTCGACCCGGCGACGAATTTCGGCCCGCTAAGCAGCGAGCCGCATAAGCGGAAAGTCCTGGAGTATATCCGCAAAGGCATCGAAGAAGACAAGGCCACTCTGCTTGTTGGCGGCGCGGATGGTGCCCCACAAGGAGTTCCCGCGAAGCTGCAATCCGGATACTGGGTCAGACCAACAGTCTTCACAGACTGTACTGACGCCATGACCATTGTCAAGGAGGAAATCTTCGGTCCCGTCATGGCCGTCCTCTACTACGACACTGTTGACGAAGCAGTGGCTCGGGCCAATACGACGGAATTGGGTCTCGCGGCAGGCGTGGTTGGCCGGGATATCGACGCGTGCCACCAGGTCGTCCAGAAGCTCGAGGCGGGTATCACCTGGGTGAACACCTGGGGCGAGTCTCCTGCTGAGATGGCCGTTGGCGGGTGGAAGTCTAGCGGGCTAGGCGTTGAGAATGGCCGAAGGGGACTGGAGGCGTGGGTCAGGAATAAAAGCACGCTTGTGGAGATGGGCGGGGAGGTCGCTACTGTTTTTGCCAAGCTCTAGGTTGCTCAACAGGTATGAAGTTGGTATTGTGCAGGAGATAAGCGTTTTTGAGGCACTCCAATCGGGGCCTGTGGAAAGACGGATCGAAAATACATCAACGCGAATCCTTGTCGCCAGCAAGTTGAACAACTTGTATGAATCGGGTTGTGCTAGCTTCTTACTCGGTGATTGGAATTTCCACGACTACAACTCGTCCTGGTTCTTTTACCACGTCGAGTTTAACAGGAAAACTAATGTTTCTCATGCTGTGCTAGAGAACAACCCATCGACAAGTGTACCTGCACTGAATCCTGGGTCTCGTCATCTAGTACCGACACTGACACTGGCACTAGCACTAGCACCAGCTCCCTCGGCGACCAATAGCAACCTCCAAAACACTAGATCCCCGACAAACCAAAGAGAGACTCAATGACAACCGGCGCTCTGCTCCTCCTCCTCTTCTCCTTTCTCTCCACCAGGCACGTCGCCAGCCCACCGCAGGAACCCGACCCCGACACCCGCACTGCAAGCGAGCATGACCTGGACGTTGTACGTCATGAACAGCAGCATGGCGAGCATGCCGTACAAGTACTGCGCGGCGTAGAGCAGGGCGCGGCGGGGTTTCTGGCGGGCGGCGAAGCGCCGTGCATTGGCTTGTGCTATTGTCGTCGTCGTCGTCGCCGTCGTTGTTACCGGGCGCTTGGACGGACCAGTAGAGGACGGAGACGGCGAAGAACATGCCTTCTTCTCCCCCTCCCCCTTCCCTTCCTCCTCCCCGGCACCAGTGGCGGCGGCGGCAGCAGTAAGAGGAGCACTGTCCTGCGGCGAGGTCGAGAGCAGGATACGCCGACACTCGCGTGCCACCCAGCGATCGAAGGACCTGGCGCGGGCCTTGAAGGCCTCGTAACCGGCGCAAAAGAGGAATACGAACGCCAGGCCCGCGGCCCAGAGCGGCCAGGAGTCGTCGGGGATGCGGAGTTGGTGGGTGAAGATGCAGAGGTTTTTTGTCGAGTAGTTTAGGAGCATGTTCATGCTGCAATGCGCTTCTCCTGGTGGCGCGCCGGCGGTATCATGGCCGTGATGGCCGTGATGGCCGTGATGATCGTGACCGTGATGGCCGCCATGACCGTGATGGCTGTGGCGTCCGTGATTTTCGGGGTGGCTATGATGATCCCCATGGCCATGGTGACCATGACGATCGTGATGACCGTGATGGCTATCATGGCTGCGATGGTCGTGATGATCGTGGTCACCGTGGCCATGGTGGCCGTGGTGGCCTTGGTGGCCTTGGTGGTCATGGTTGTCATGATTGTCATGGTGGTCATGGTGGTCATGGTGCATCAAGACGTCCTGGTGGCTCCCGCCCAGCGGGGCGTGGTGCTGGTAGTGGTCCATGCTGTCAGGCTCGGGTATGCTTGCATCCAGCTGCATGCGGTCAATTGCTGACAGCACTCGAGACAGCCGAGTCGAGGTTGAAGCTGCAGAGAGAGCCCTGGAGGCTCGACAGGCCTGCGGGGTGTGGTGTGCCTGAGGGCTGGTACGTACCGAGTGCAGTAGGAGCTTGGAGTAGCTACAGCATGTACCTAGGTACCTTGCAAGGCCTGATGAGTAATCAAGGCCGGGGCGGCGCTGGCAGATTGCATTGCGCAGGCACGAGCACAAGCCGGCGCCGGAGGGTTTGCCGGGGGTGAAAAGAGCCGACTGGAGCCGGAGGCCGCAGCACAGTGTCGGGCGTCCCGCATGGCCACGTCTTTATGCCTCGCATCTGCCTCGCTGCCCACACGCGACCCTCCTATCAACAACAACCACATTGCCGCCCCAGAACCCGCCTGCACAACACCCGCATCGCCACAACTACAGCCATGATATAACCGCCCGACGACTGCACCACTTTCAATTGCCCGTCTAAATCCACATTCGCTTTCACTTCCACGTCCATTCGTCCGACCAACCATGGCACCACCAGCGCCCCTCCAGATCGCCTTGCGCCGACAACTCAACACCCTCCGCCAGCGCCGCCTCCCAAACACAAGGCGTATACACACTACCACAACCTCTTCCTCGTCTCCAGCGCAACAAAAAGCCACCCTCAGCACGACCGCCCAGCACGCAAAACCACAAGAGGGCGTGCCCCCTATCCCGACCACCATTGCGCCGCCTCCTCCAGCACCGACTTCGATATGGCAGCGTCTCGGGGTCGTCACCCGCGCGGGGGAGGCCTATGCCCGCGCCCAACGCCGCCGACCATATGTCATGCAGACCGCGGCCACCCTCATCATCTATTTTGCCGGTGACGTCCTGGCGCAGTACATTGGGATGGACGACGCAACAACGACGACGACCACCACCACCACAACCACAACAACAACAACACTACTACGCCCTGCAGACAACGAAAGCGACGCCACCACCAAACAACCCCCGTCCTTCCTCTCCCAATACGATCCCCTCCGCACCCTGCGCTCAATGACGATAGGCGGCCTCGCCGCGATCCCAGGCTGGCACTGGTTCCTCTTCCTCTCCAACAACTTCAACTACCCTTCAAAGCTGGCCTCGATATTCCTCAAAGTCGCCATAAACCAGGCCTTCTTCACTCCTCTCTTCAACACCTACTTCTTCGGAGCCCACTCCCTGCTCTCCGGCGCCGCGCCCGCAGAGGCCTGGGAGCGCATCCAGCGCGCCGTCCCCGTCAGCATGGTCAACAGCGTCAAGCTCTGGCCCGCCGTCACGGCCTTCAGCTTCGCCTTCATCCCCATCGAGTTCAGGAGCCTGTTCGCCGGCGGCATAGCCATCGGCTGGCAGGCTTATCTCAGCGCCCTAAACAAGCGCGCTGCGGAGGCTGCGAGGGTGGCTGCCGCTGAGGCTGGGCTCGGGGCTGGGGCTGGGCAGGTCGCCAAAACCATTGATGTGGAAGAGGAGTTGGTTGGTGCGGCGAGGGTCGCGGCCGCGTGCTGAGAATTTGGATAGATACCTCTTTTTTTTTTTTTTGCTCTTCTCTTTTCTTCTTTCGTTCATCGGCCATATATATAGAGAGAATTCCGGCGAAGAGCTCGTCCGGTGTTCCACGTTATTTCGTTTGTTCCATATTGCTCATCCGCAGTTCGCTGGGGGAAATTATAAAGCCGACAAGGGAAGCAAGCGCAAGCATTCATATAGAAAGGAGACATGCCATTATTTTGGTTAGACGGGTGGTCTAGACACCAAAGGGCAGTCGTGGCAATTTTCCATGCAGAATATCTTGACACCATTTGACATGAGCAGGTTTTGCGGCAGGGACCATAAGAATAGACACATAGACAGCCTCTTCATTTGAAGGACATAGAACGGCTACCAAGTATATATACATAGAAGAGAATTCGTATACGGTCGCAGACCCCAGGCGCCGTGTCATTGTCCCACAGGTCATATTGAGGCCCTCCAGCTGTCTTTTTCGCCGTGTGTACCCATCACAAAGTCATGACGGTATCGTTTAAGCAAGGCACTGAGACATAAAACGTTAGTATCGAATATCGGAGAATCTACGGGCATCGTGTAAGACGAAAGAAAGGACTTCAAACTTACCTGCCAGTAGTAGTCGTTCTGCTTCTTGCAGGTTGTGCCGCTCTTGCACTGGAAGCTGCCAGTGTAGTTAAGACCGCCGCACTGGTCGTACTGGTTGCGCGGTGCCGCAGGGGCGAGAGCCAGGATGCGCTCGGCGGCGCGCTCGGCGGCAATGACAATGTACGCTGATGGGTTGGTGGTGACATGGCCTGGGAAAATGGAGGCGTCAACGACGAAAATGTTGTCGGTACCATACACCTGGGTGTTGACGTCGACAACAGAGGTGCCGGTGCTGCTGCGACCATCGTCGACACCGAGTTTCGCACTGCCGATCCAGTGGTTGGCACCACGGTTGGACGACACGACGTAGGCGTTGACGTAGTCCTCGGCAGTCTGTCCAGGTGCAGGCGAAACCCAGGTGAGGTTGGGCACCTTGTTGAGAGCAGCCTGTAGGTTCTTGACACCCTGGATGACAGCTGCGACATCACTCTTGTCGTTGAGGTAGGGGAGCGTGGAGACAGTGACGCCGAGGGCGGAAGTCAAAGTTAGGCGACCCCGGGACTTGGCACCACGGCCGAGGTACTGGCTTAGGGTCATGGTCTTGCCGTTCGCGGCTCCCAAGCTGCCTTCGACACGGGCGGTCCACTGGAGCGATCTCGTCACTCCGTCAGGAACGTTGCTCACTGCGTCCCAAGCAATGGGGCCAATGTTGGGCGCGGCCTGAGCAAGAATGCCGGACCGCTTGCTGAGGTAGGCGGTCTCATCAGCGGCGATCGGGTCGTCAAAGGCCTCGTAGAAGTCGTAGAAGGTAACATTCGGGTGAGAGATGACAACGTCAGTGTTGGTGTGGTCCTCGAGGTTCTTGCCTACAGGCAGAGGAATCCACTGGTCTTGGGAGATCATGGTAGGTCCATCAGTGGTTGACGCGTTGACGACAGAAAGGACATCCGAGGGGCCGATACCGCTGCGGAACAGAATCTTGGATGTTCCAAAAGCACCGGCAGACAGGATGACACGGCCAGTACCGGGGGTCAAGCTCACGGTGCCGACGTAACCGCCGTTGCGGAATGCCTCAACCTCAAGACCAGTGGCGTGACCACCGGTACGCACAACGCGCTTCACAGCGGTGTTGAGCCACATCTCAAAGTTGGAGCGCCCGTTCGCGCTTACAAGGTAGGTGGCGAGAGGTCCGCCACGCTCACCATTGGAAAACATGAAAGGCGCATGGGCGTAGGTGCGGTTCTTTGAGTTCGGAACGTTGTTCGCAGTGACTTGAGACCAGCCGCCAGCCGCGAAACCGACCGAAAGGGCGTCGAAGCCCTGTTGGAGGTAGCGCTTGCCGTCCTGGGAAGGAGTATCGGTTCCGGGAATACGCGAGAAGACTCTGCTCGTGGCGCCTGCCATGTCGGTCGATTTCCAGCCAGCCGGGAAGTTGAAGTCCCAGTCGACCTGGTTGGGTTTCCACCACAGACCAGCGTTGACGGCAGTACCACCTCCAAGGACACAGCCAGCCATGCGGTCAACATCGGTGCAGGCAATACCAGCAGAGTCGACCCAGATCTCGTTGCAGAGACCAGGAACATCGAAGCGGGTCAGGCCGGTGCCATTGAGCCATCCAGGGGTGTTCCAGTTCGGCGCCGCATTGCCAGCCCAGCGACCAGTAGACGCAGGGCCCTTCTCGATGAGCAGGACCTTCTTACCAGCCTCGCTCAGCTTGTCGGCAATGGGGATACCTCCAGCACCGCCACCAACGATAATGTAATCGTACTGCTTGTTGGTGGGGACCGGGGTTCCGGTTGGGCCGGGGATTGCGGTAGATGTGCTTGTCGGGCCACCGGTGCCTCCGCAGTTTCCGGTGACGGTCTTGGTAGCCAGAGCGGCCCATGAAGTGTACGACGGGTTCGCAGCATTGCTGTCGATCTGGGCGCCCCAGATGCTCTGGCCGTTGTCGTGCTGAACAAACATGGCTTGGCTCGGGCACGAAGCACTGGTCGGGGGCGCCATGCCGGCAGCCCAACCAAGGACCAGAGCACCACTGCTTGTCGATGCGCCGCCAGTGGCGCCGTCCTGGTCCCATGAGAGACAGTTCTCGCAGCGGTAGATGAGCCTGAAGTGGGTGGAGTTGATGGTCGAAGAGATCTGAGTGAGCTTGGCGTTACCCTTGTACAGGTCGGGCTGGACGTAACCGGTGGCAAAACGGAACGAAGTCAAAACATCAGTGCCGGAGGGCCAGGCAGTCAGCAGCAGGTTCGAGGGCATGCCACCACCCAAGGAGATACCACAGTAGCCACTCAAGGCAGTGCTGTTCTTGGGGCATTCCTGAACAGAGTCCTTTGTTAGCCTCGGTCTATGCTACAGTCCCTCATCAGGGCGACATACCAGGATACCGATGAACTCGTTGGCGTCGGTGGTAAGTGCGGTGGACGGCAACGCGACACCAATCTTCATGCCGCCATAGGCACCGCTGAAGCCGCCAGCATTGCGGTCAGGCACGCTCCAGGTGTTGAAGATGATTCCGGTGGTAGGGTCCTTGTAGGTGGCAGGTGCGCTGCTCTGCGCGGCAGCGTGCTGGACATTGAGCCCAACTGCCAGCAGCAGCGAGGCGAAGATGGAGAAGCGACCCATGGCTCGACGTGTCAAGGAGATGTCGATGATACGCGATGGGGAACCAAGAGTTGGACAAGAAACATGTTTCGTCCGCACCATGGCCGCTTTATAGGTTCTCGGTTGGCCAGAGACGCCTGATATTGGTGCGGTCCTCATCCATCACGACGGCGGACTGGTTGGCGGCTTGACGGGAGGGCGGGCATAGTGCAACAGGCATGAGCAGAAATAACCGGAGCCCCTGTCGATAGTTGCATGTTCGGTTGCATGCGTCCGGGGGCGGGCAGATTAGCCACAGGGCGAGAGTCGCAGCAGCATTGACGGTGGGATGCGCCCGACGATGCCGAGTGTGTTGGTGATCCAGGAACAGGGTTTCGATGCGACGCTGGACGCAGCAAGAAGTTTGCGGAATGGGGCCGGAGCCGAGCCGGAGAGGGAAGCCAGACTTTCCTGTTTGGGCGCGGAGAACGGAGGTCGCTAGCCACGGGCCGTCAACGCGGGCGCCGTTGCGGCAAGGGACCTGTGGCTGCAGCGGCATACAGAGGATTGTGCCTGGGGTGCAGAGCCTGGACACCTATGCTGCACGTCAACCAACCGCCAGGGTTGTGCAGGCTGTCGAGGAGCGGCGCCATGGTTCGCGTATATATTGCTGCGGCTTGCCAAGCCGGGCACATAGAGTGGCTGACAGCACGCGTGAGCACGTTGGAGGTGGTTGTTTGGGTCCCGTGCTGTAGATGTAGAGGTTCTGAGTGCAGTCGGGTTGGCCCAACTCTGCAGGTAGGTGGGAGTGGCTGGTGGCGGAGTGTGGGGGATGTGCGCCGCAGGGATGTCGCGTGTCAGATATCGTGACGACTCGGTTCTTGCCGCTGCTCATCTCGCTTGCTGTTGCAGAATAATAACGAGCCTCTTCTAGGGTTGATTGCAGCATTGATTGTGGTGGTTGTGGTGGTGGTAGTGGCGGGTGTTGGTGTTGTAGTTGTTGGAAGTTGATGAGGGGGCTGAATCGAGGCTCTGCTCGGTGCGTGGTGTAGATTGGAGCCTGGGGCCTGGAGCCTGGGGCCTGGAGCTGGCAGTCCATCGTGCCTTCCACCGCAGCAGCTCAGCGTTGCACCTGCCAAGACTCGGGCCTGACACATGGCAGCTCCCTTGGCACACGGTTGGCTCTTCCACCTCCGTCCCACTGAAGCTCTCCCAGTCTGCACGCTCATTAGGGGTCAGATTGTTGGCTTCACAATTCCACCAGTCACCTGACTGCAAACCACTGCACTGCTTACTCGCAGCATCTCAACAGCGCCACACCCACAGCAGCATCGCAGCACCAGCATCGCAGCACCAGCATCGCAGCACCAGCATCCTCTCTCGCTTTCCCCAGTCAGCCAAGCCGTCTGCGTGCGGGGACCTTCCCTGTGCGGCGGCAACTCCTCACCTGCGCTACATAATAGGAAACAACCCCTTTCCTGTGCCACGCTACTATGTGCTTAAAGTATGCATATCATCTCGATCAAGCATCAACCCCCGTTCCCGTTCCCAATCCGGCCTCCCGATCATCCGAACTTGTGTGCCTCCAAAGGAGCAAACTGGCCGACATGGGGGTGAGCTGGCCTATTCATGGCCAGCGGCTTGTCTTCCACAGAGTTCTGGACCTCTGAGCTGCTCCGCCGAGGAAAGCAAATATGCAGTGATGCTTGATGCTTGTTGCTTGGTCATGTGCTTGTGCACGCAATACACTCATATTGCTCATCGCATATATATATGCTTTAGCGTAGTATTAACTACCAGGAGCCAAAGCTTCAGGGTTATGAGCCCCCGCCCTCCCCCTTGTGGAATTTGCCACCTTTGAGAGCGCTTTATTAAAAGTAACTAGGGTCATTGATTTTGAGTTCATAAGCAAGCCGAGCTATCGGGAGCACTTTTTAAGCCTTGGCAGGGAGCTGTTGGAAGCTCGCAGCAAACAGCAAACAAGATCCAGGCAATGATGCTCACGTGGTGTCGACACAAATGGGCCGATTTTCCGCCCTCTCGTTGGTGTAGCATCACGACTGGACGACAGGGGATTTTTGATCTTGCGGGATTGGGACAGCCTCAAGTATTCGCGAAACCGCGGAATTCGCAGTACCGCGATAGTTTCTATTATGTAAGCTTCTTTCGATAGCACGGGAGACGCTTACTACATAGCTATGAGGGATTGGGGGGGGGGGCTCGATTTCTCTTGTGGTACTTTGGCGGGTTTTCTAGGTCAAGTTATGCTTGATTCTGCGGGCTCATAGTGGTAGGGATGCCCTTGCTGTATGCCTATTCGTGAATTCCGATGATTTGAGGAAATTTGGTCTGTCTAAAAAGCAGACTGCGTTACAACCTGCGAAACCGCAGAGTCCATGTCCGCATAATCGGGGGCCCCTTGTAAATATGACAACTCGCATAAAAAAAGACATGGGTTGAAGGAGTGCGGCCCGATGCTGTCAGCGGAAGTGCCTGCGATGTGTACGACAGACCCAACGAATATTCCCCCAGGCTCCTCACTGCTTCTGGTGACACGAAACGAGCTCACGTGGAATATAAAGTTATACCAGCTTGTCACTCGCCGCTCTAGCTGATGGCCAAAGCAAAAAAATGCATTTGCGGTCGTGATGAACATCCAACAATATTGTTTGGGACGTTTGCTATGCCGCAACATCGATTCCGGCCATTTGCTGCGCTGAACTGAAAGTTCCGTTGTTTGCTTGCGATAACACCAAGCTAAGAGCTGTTTCCCTAGCGAACGGAAGAGCTGCACAACAATCTGGGTCATTCCACTGCGCAGGCTGCGGTGACGACATCCCTCATCTTTGTCACTAGCCGTGAACAGATTGCACCATGTTGGCAGAAACGATTATGTTGGAAACGATTTTTTGTTACGCCGATTGTGAGAGAATGTCAATTGACAATGCAATCGCACGCTGCCTACGTGATGTTGGCAAAGATTCAGCGAGCATTAGCAACTCTTTGACCATTCGCTCTAAAAATCCAATTGTAGGGTGACCACAAGCGGTAGAAAAGTTCAATGACCTAGAGTATTTGAGATTTAGTAGCCTATGTCTTGACTATTCGCGCGTTCTGTTTCAAACTCCAATCATCAGATTCGAGTTCCTACTAATAGCGTGGACATTAAATTAAGCGTCAAAATTCATCTTGGTTCAAGGTTATGTGAGTGCTAACCAGGCTACTTTCACCACGACGACCACCAGAATCACACATTCACCATCGCCATGGCTGAACTCAGCCCGCATATCTGGCTCGATCTCACCGACGACGAGCCGCCATACCTAAGAGAGATCAGGAAGAAGCTCACCGTTCTACACGACAGCCCCGAACAACTCACTCGGGACCTTGAGAGGCGCTTCAGCCACGACCAAGCAGCGTTTCACCACGAAAACGGAACCCCCGATACTCGCTGTTTCCTCGCCGATGAGAACGATGCAGCATCCAAGTCCCCTGCCCACACAACACATTTCAACCTTGCGGGATGCCCGACTCCTGCAGAATATGTAAATACGAATAAGCTCGTCTGCACATCAAGCCCAGCTGCGAGCAGCGGATCAAAACGCAAGCGCAGACTCAGCAACGCCAGCTTCATCTCTGTCCCCAGCTTATCGTCCCACTCCGAACTCAGCCACGAAGATGAGGATAACATCGCGGAAGATGGAAAGCGTATGCCTTGTCCCTCATCCTCATTCTCATCATCCTCAAAGTCCAGTCTATCATCTACGTCACCACGGAAGAGGCATCGAGCCTCAAGAGCGACCCTACGCGCAGTCATGATCAGACCAGCACCAGTCGAGTGCGAAGCTGCTACCCAACCCGCGAATGCACCTATACCTATACATGCGAGGGTATCCTCAACATCGCCAGATGCTCTCCCGCCACAATGGATTCTGAACAGAATGCCCAGGTGGGAGGAGGAGCAAGCTCGTGTAACTGCAGAGGAAGAACGACAGCTTGGGTCGGGAATGGCTTATCCGGGGGGCTATCTCCGCGAGACCCGAGCCATCCCAGTTGAGGATGCTAGCGTGCCACCATCGTCGTCCTCAACTTCTACATCATCTTATAGTGACGAGACGTGGGAAGGATTATCCCCAGAGATCAAATCCGAGCCTGATACCGACGAAGATTGTGACGACGACGATGATAAAGAAACGGATCGCTCGTCATCTAGTGATTACACGTGGCTGTCCCCAGAGGTCAACTCAAAATCACCCTGCACCTCCTCCCCTCGCTCTCTGTCCTCGCAATACTCCTTCTCCAGCACCTCTTCTACTGCCACCCCTTCTGACTCCGTCTCCTTGATCTCCAACAACGGCAAGTATAGCGCGGAAGACGGAGATGACGACGATCACGGGCTCAGCGGAGCTCTCTTACGGCCGCCGACACCGCCACCACCACCGCCATTGCCATGGCTGGACGCAGCCTCGTCGCCAACTCCGTCCCACAACATTCTTGAGGAGCAGCCCTCAGGGAACGAGGGCGTTTTCGACTCTGACACTGCCGTCGTTCCTACCATCCCGCCGCCGACTCATTCCTTCGACACGTCTTTCCTCCCCAAGAAAGGCTCGTATCGCCCGACAGCATCGCCCAGCGCGGCCGCAGATATTATAAAATCCACCGGCGCCTCGTCTGACGCCGCCAGTATCATAGCTAGAGCACACTTTTCCCCGCCCATCATCCCGTTGTCGAAGATCCTCTGGAAGTTGTTCTCAGTGACAGTCCCAGGCTACCAGCACGGCACGGGCTCTCCGGCGATAAATGTAGAGTCTGAGCCGGGAGATAGAGAGGTCGGACCAGGGTCATACACTTTCAATAAACCTCCTTCACTGCCGATAGTAGTCATCTCCGACTCGCCGCCTACCTCTCCTCAGGACGGGCCATCTCCCGAAATCAAAGACGAGTCCGACTCCGACGATAGTTTCGGTGGAGCGAGCGTGGGTGGTTTAGGCGGACCCTTCCTACCGAGTGAAGTCTCCTTTCATCCATCCGCGGCGTCCAGCGCGGGGTCGCCCAACGATGGTTCTTTGGAGATCGAGTCTGGCTTAGAGCCTGACTACAGGAACGAGAACGGCGTGGTAGAGATGTATCCATGCAAAGTAACCCTTGCGCCAACGCGTATCTTCTCGGTTCCCTCATCGGCATCAGCCAGCTCTGTTTCGCATGGCGAAATCTCCCCAGATATCAAAGGAGCCTCAACCCCCGACGCCAAAGCTGTTGCCCGTCCTTCTCGTCCCTCCTCGACAATCTCCAGCACAGAAGACTACGACTACCAATCCCCCTTAGACTCCGACGACCTATACCCGAACACAGCGCCCGCATCGGAAACGGACTTTTGGATGAACGACAGCCGCGACCGTGGAGCAGCAGGGCACCCACATCCTGCGCCGGCCAATCCGAGATCCGGGACTCCCCTGTTCCCCAACTTTTTAGTCCCATGGGATGTACTCAGCGAGCAGGAGCGCGAGCGGCTGCAGCTCATGCCGGCGATGACGTTTCCCGAGTGGTCAAAGTGTGGACGTCTTCCGCCGTGGTTTTACCAGGTCGGCTTTGTGCGTGGGCCGAGCTACGAGGGCAGCGAAGAGGGCAATATGGCGAGACATGGCAAGGCGGGCGGGGTTCGGCCGTGGTTGACCAGACCGCGGCCTTTGAAATGGGTGTCTCAACCTGAATACGTGGAGACTGTGGTTCCAGGCAAGGACTTGGGGCAGGAGGGCAAGTTGCAGGACGTACAAAACAAAGCCGAGAAAGTCGGAAAATTGCAAAACCCCGAGGGGCTTCTGAACAGGTACCGAGAGCGCCGCAGTAAGACGGAGTCGCCCACACTTGCAGTGGTGCGGAGGAGGGCACTCAGGAGAAACGCGAAGAGAGGTGCTCGCTCGCTACCGGGGATTCCGTTGCGCCGGAGTGCCAGGATACGGGAGAGGGAAACGAGTAAAGGATCGCAGGGAATGTTGACCATGGGCGAGACTGCGGTGGCTTGGAGCGTGAGGGGTGAGGCTTTGAGGCGTTCTGGGAGAGTCAAGAAGGCGAGGGGCGGGAGATAACAGGTTGCTGTTCTGGCGGATCACATGATTTCACATTGGCTGGCAAAGTGTATAGTTCTCTGCTACGCTACCGCTGAATCTTTGCTATATATACGACATATCACCTGGAATGCTCATATTGTATACGCTGTAGTGGTACACTTGAATGAGAGAGACTGCTATCGGCAATGCTAAATTCTGTTAGTGCACGCTGCCGTCTTTCACGGTGCAGGTTCGTACCTGCGTGGTACACATGGTACTTGCTATCGAGTCCTTGACTAGACTCTAGACATTCTCACATAACCACTAGTGTGGGTGTTTAGACTTCTACAAGCTCCACTCACTCATTTGGTAAGTTGAGGTTCACTTTGTGGGATACAAGTTTGTAATAGCCTGAGCGCTCCAGCAAGTCGTACTACGTAGATCGGGACAGGTCGTTCTACAATGCGTGACAGTATGCGATACGGGTCACCTACAACAGGTAGTGTCGTGACAATTTACCACCAAGGCAAATTGGAACATGCTCCACTCTGTAGCGGGCTTTTTGTCACTTTTTATATTCTACACGACAGGTAGGCAATTGCCAGGGACGATGAGTTTCATCTTCAACAAAGAATCTGGCGTAAAAGGTGCGTGAAACGGGGCGGAATGCAGAGGCACTTGCCCACAATTACTCTGCTAGATTTAGATGCACACATACTATATCTATGCTTAACAACACCGGCTCGATCTAAAATGATGGCTACATATGTTGATTCGAAATCATAGAGCCTCGAGCGGTCTCTGAATGGGCCGGCTTAGACATGTCGTCGCTTGGCCCATAAACTCAGATACTCCCTTCCTTGTAACCGATACGTATCATCCTCGACGTAAGACCCGCCCTGACTCTTAGTCTGCAACACCAAGTTCTTCCTGTGGCAACCATTAGCATACCGCGGCCACACGGGCATGCCCTCGCCGTTCGGATCGCCGCCGTTCACAAAATTGATCCACAAGCCGCTCATGTCGTCGCTGAGCGCCTGGTAGTCGGGCCACGGCCCCACGCCGTCGGGGTTGTTGAAGACGAAGGGGATCTCGGTCGCGTGCGCGACGCCCTCGTAGCCATAGTTGAGCCCCGCAGGGACCACGGTGCCATTAGCGTCGGTCGAGGCCGGACGATATCCGCGCGTGTTGAAGCGATACACGAAGGTGCTGTTGGCATTGTACCGTGCGTAGGCCAAGCCCTCGGCCAACCGCGGCGCGTGGTAGAAGATGTCGCCCACGATGGCCGCCACGCGCTTGTACTGCTTGCCGCGGCCCATGTCCGAAAACGTCTCGAGCCCCGTGTTGAGCGGGATTCCCTGGGCCGGGTCGTCCGGGTACAGCTGCATGATGCGGTCTACGACAGACGGCGGGTATCCGAAGCCGACGCCGGTCAGGAGCCACGTGCGCAGCTCTTCGTCGGTGTCAATGCCGTATTCCGCGTTGCTGGTGCCCTCGTCAGAGTTGGTGCCGTAGATGTGTGGCACGTGCGCGAACTTGCCCTGGGCGTAGAGCGTGGTCGGGAACTGGGGCATAATGTCACCGTCGACGGTCGGGTACCAGCCTGGACCCGGGTACAGGTTGGGGTCGATGAGCGGGAAGAGCTCGTCGTAGGGCACGGTACGCAGGCAGTCGAGGGTGTCGATCGCGTCGGTGCAGTTGACGTCGGCCACGATCTTGTCGTAGGTTGGCTGGTACCAGTCGGATCCGTTGTACCACGCCGTGCTGGCGCCGCCGCTCTCCTGGATCGAGCCATGGAAGAGCCCGTCGGTGCGCCCGCCGTAGCTGAGCAGCAGCTGGCCCACGGCGAACGAGCCCGAAGACTCGCCCCAGATGGTCACGCGGTCAGGGTCGCCGCCAAAGGCCGCAATGTTCTCCTGGATCCACGCCAGCCCCTGCCGCATGTCGCGCAGCGCAAGGTTCGTCTGTCCGCTGCCCTGCACCTCGATACTGTACATGTTGCCCCAGCCGCCCTTGCGATAGTTGATGCTCGTGGCCAGGATGGGCTTCCCCATCTCTGCGGACCGCTGCACGATATACGACAGGTTGTAGCTGGGCAGCCCGGTCGTGCCGTAGTGGTAGCTACCGCCGTGGATCCAGACCGCCACCGGCAGCAACGCTGTGTCCGTGTCTTGCTTGGTCGGCCTGACCACATTGATGCTCAGGCAGTTCTCGCTCATGCCGTACAGAGCGTCGGTAGGATCGGGGTCGGGACACGCATCGCTGTAGTTCTGCGCCGTGCGGACGCCACTCCAGCTCGTGTTTAGTGCTTGCGGCACGCGAAAGCGGTTCTGGCCGCCGGTATCCTGGGCATAGGGCATGCCCAGGAAGGCGTCCTGGTCGAAGCTCGACAGCCTGACACCGGCATAGCTCCCATTGCGTACTGTGACCACGGGGTCGCAGGATGCGCAGGTGGCGAGCACCGCCAGGCCTACAGCTGCACTGAATAGGCTACACATTCTGTCGATGGATGAGATGAGAAGCTCTGGACGCTTCGGATGGCCCGGACTGAGGGAATTGTCGACGTCTTATCACCACAGCCTGTCTCCCCAACATTTCTTATGTCCTTCGTGATCCTTGAAGCATGGCTCCTCCGAACGCGGAGTCTGCTGACCAATGACGAGGTTACATCGGGGTTTCCCCTTTCAGTAAGATCAGCCCGCTTAACCAAGAAATAATGCTGGTCGTCGATCCTGGCTTCTCTCCGTAGACTACTATCTGTTGCCCGTAAGGTCTTAGTGTCGGGGTTAATTACTACATTCTCGTTCTTCCCCGCGAAAGAGAAGCGCCACGCTGAATCGCATCCTTTGTTCTTGCATATATGGCTGCTGGACATCCATGAAATGATTGGCCGTGCCGCCGTTGTGGTATTTGTTTTTTGACCTTGACAGTTGTCAGGAGACGGTGCGGCTGAAGTGGGCATGGGAGGCTGTGGTACCTGCACCACCAGGGCCAATCAAGGGGCATTGAGCGCTTGACCCAAAAGCTATCCGTACTCATATAGAGTTTGGATAGAATTCCAAAAGTACAAGAAAGTGTTGGGACCTCACCTTATGGATTCTACCTAGAGCGAGATAGAGGGTAATGGCAAGGGTGGTAAGGAAACGAAGTCAGACCGTGCCCCATCGGGACGAAAGCACATTCTCAACTGCACAGACGGATCCCCGGACTGTCGACGAGTCATTCATTTGAGCCCTGTCTCCCCCTTTCTGCAAAACCTGAGAAACCGGCCGGGCCTTAGTCTCCCTTTATGGACTGGAAACAACCGAGATTGATAGATTTCCGGGCTACCATTATGATGGCATTTCTCAAGATGATAACAAAGTGTTCGCGACAATTGTAGTGCCTCGAGCTATGGTTCTTGTATACTCTTGTAATATTAACACGGAATGTTCTCGGCGAACGAGAATGGATACTTGTTGATGGGAATTCGGTATTTGCAAGTCTCCTATTCACCATAACCATTACGGTCGTTGATTTTCGTGTCGATGTAAGCTTTTTTGTGTTCTCGCCCAGCCCAGAGCCGTTGGAGCAGGCTGTCCAGGCCAAAAGCGAGTCTGACAACCCGGGTGACTAGACCAACCTGATCGCGAAGAATATCAAAACTTAGATCATCACGGAACTTCACTGTCTGAGTACGATGTATATGTAAGATGAGACGAGGCGATCCTGCTACTGTCATCAGAATTGTGCTACCAGGAGCCAATCACAACACGTACGACCCGAGTACAAAGTATTTCGGCTCCGGAGAGAAACAACAATTTCCTCGGCGACGCCGCAAACCCACATAGTGAGCATCTCCTGCCGCAGCATCCTTGAGATGGCTAAGCTTGTTGACTGGAGCAGTTTTTAGACATACTTGGTGAAGCACAGTGCTCTCGCACAGAGGCCTGGATAACGATCGACACCAATGATCTCACACAGGATCGAGTCGGCAGGATGGCTTGCCCTGCGACTCAAAACTTGTTTCAGACTGACCTCACGCTCGTTTCTGTTCCACTTCCTCGCAATAGTGCGCGTATTTGAGCCGAGAGTCATATTTTTCCATTCGCGCGAGTCAAGTAGTGGTGGAGTGATGCGCGAGACGATGACTGCAGAACGGAAAAGGGAGATTCGGCGATGAGGAACATACAATTGTACCTATTACAGCCATCTGAGACGATACCAGACCTAGACTGCAGCTGAGGCGGATCCACGACACTGGATCGGGGCTGAATCCGGGGCAAAACTACGGATCGAGCCTGCGATGGTGAGTAGTTTCCCTACTGGCTGACAAGAGGAAATCAGCTATGAAGAGAAATAGGCGAGCGGCGAAAGCAAAGTAGTGCTAAAGGCGAAGGTACAATTTAATGTTATTATTATTTAGAGGAAGCTCTATCCCATCTAGAATTTAGGTTTAGGTAGCCTACGAGTCCATCGCGTGATAAACCATGCCTCTCGATTGGGCTCAAAATACACGCTGCGTATTCGATGCCCTAGTACGGCGCCTGCTCTCTATCCTCCCTGCGCATAAAACAAATTAGCTCTCATCAGCCAAACTTGTTAAGGTGGGAAGGGCGCGATTACCCCCCCCCCCCTGGGGGTATTGCGTACCTGTAGTCTTGCCGTGAAGCTACTACGAACGGTAATTGTCGCACCTGCACTGGTCTGCAGCCATGTTTCGAAGCCTGCCGAGTATATCCCGGAGAAATATTCGGTTCTTGCCGCGCAAACACTTTTTGATAGACATAAGGTGCAGTTGACCACTTTTGAAAGTTCAGGTGGCTATTGGAGAATATGTCGATCCCGACGTGATAGACAGGGGTGATCCTCGATACTTAGACCCTCATATCCTCCGTATTGCCAAGGGCATATATTTCATCTCCATGATGCCGAAAACTTTAACCTTAGGTTATATTTCCGAGTCGACATTCCAACTTCAGTCTCAGGTGTAGGTCTTGGATGCCCCCACGAAATAGAGTCTGGAGCTGCCTCTGCCCCTGTCCTTCATCAAGCACTCACGTGGCTACACAAGCCCACACGTCAATGGGCATCAATTTGGTGAGGTCTGCTAGAATGGAGGATTTGCGCCACCCGCGACTCTATTTAAGGTTGCCCCAACCATGCGCATTGCGAACTTTACGCGTGAGGGGTCGGGTAGGAGGAGAAGGTGGAGGGGCGGGTATGAGATGGTTGTATACCTGCTAGGCGCCATGCACGCAATGAGATATGACTCTTGAGTGGCGACCCTTTCATTGTGTCAGGATACTGAATCATTTGCATCGTCAACAACATCGGCCGCGGCTAGTCATACACATTTCAGTTGTCGCCGCAACCAACCAATCAACGTAAAAGGTCTCCTCCATGACGCGGTTCCGGATAATTGAGGAGTCATCGCGAATGAAATCATTAGTTGCACGCAACATGCATGATCTCTCCAAAGCTCTTGACTGGCGCTTATCGACGCTGTATCGTGTTTGGGATCGCACGTACTGTTCACCGTCTGTCCCGCGCTATATGAGTTAGGAAAGAGTCGAGGCTGCTGCAAAAACTGCAACATAAGGACGGGACCGGAAAACTCTAGGGTCGTGACCATTAAGTGAATGCCAAGATCTACTAGATTGTTCGTCCATGGGATGCGCGAAGCGAAGCACTCGAATGGTGCGCAAAGCCCTTGTCAGACTGCCAGGCACCGCTCTTTCCCCTTTGAACAACTGAGCCTGTCCAAAGAAGGATCACTTCGTTCCATGCAAGATGCAGAATGAAGGAGTAGCACGTGAGACTATTGCCTACGCTGCGTCGTGGAGCATATCCATCACAGCTTTGACTCTCGACTTGCTAGCCCGCTGCCGCGGTTGAAAGCGGCCGAATGTGATCCAGGGGTATCCCTCCGCTCAGCCGTTCTAGAACTCCACATCGCTTGCTTGGCTGGCCCGGCTCCCCCTTGTGCCGCTGGGGATGCCCAAAGAGGAAACCAGTAGCCGTCAACACTGACTTTCTTGATCGGACGGACGGCTGAGCCTCCTTTGCCGTCCGGGGTGCGATATCCCTGACTGCAACCCCATTCTCGTTTTCCGTGGCAGACGGGTGCACTTTAAGCCATTATTTGGTCAGCCAGCGCAGCGCGAACTGCGGAAAGCTCACTCGTGTCATGTACCAGACTCTGACACTCTTCAGACGAGGCCAAGCAGCGCCAATGCCCGGTCTGGTATGGACAAAAGTGCAACAAAATACACACGGGAAATCGGCACGGGCTGTATTTCAGGGCACTCCGCTGAAAGTCCACAATAGCGCGCCATGGGGCTCCTAGTTTTTTTTTTCCCCTCACGAGCGAGCGAGCCGACGACCTGCTGGACTGACCAAACCCACATCGCCGCCCTGATTCAGCAACTACGTGCGACCAGGTTGCCTGTGCTCTCTGCCTCATGTGAGCTGTATCCATCTCTGTGCCAAGCCAGCGGCCCTTGCTGCGCGCATGCGTTGGCGAAATTGCGCTCTGCCAAGAAGTGCCAACACGATCATTTTCTCTGTGTACCGTCCCGCCTGCAGCACGACCCGAGGAGTCTAAAACTGCCTCTAGTAATGATGGGCGAACAGCTGAGGTGGGAACAGGCGGACTCTCTCACGATCGCAACGGCCCTGCCGCGGCGATTGATCTGCGTGCTTACCGTGCATTCATTTGTGCTGAGCCGGCTCTGGCTTGGCATCACCACCCTCGTCCGGAATGCTTGGTCAGATAGGACTGCTTGTGTAGCATCGTGTTGGCTCCATCCCAGCCGACAATTTTTCATTATTGTGAAAACGAGCCAGAAACCTTTTGCCCATGCCTTGCTGGGTTCAATTCGGTGCCCGTCAACTCCATCGTCCATAGCACGAAACCCTTATCCGCTTCTTAAGGTAGGTAGGGGTGCGAAGGGGGCCCTTACGAGAGGGGGCGCGCGGGCCACAAGCTGGTGGCCAGGTCAACCCGGTGCACCCCTGCCCGGCAAAAAGCATCCGGAGAATCCCACTAAAACCAAGTAAGCATACTTGTTAACCTTCTTCCCGACGTCATCGCGTCGGCTGGCTGCTTTAGCGCCACCACTCCGAGTGTTTTCGTGCTGTCACGGGAATAACTCGCGAGCGAACCATCCATCCACCCACCCATCAGCGGTTCTTGCGGTCAGTGATGCTAAGTTCGCCCCGCATTGAATTGGTAACTTGCTCGGAATAAAGACCATGGCAGGTTTCTAGGCCGGGGCGACATGATGGCGCCAGCATGTAGAGGGTTTGTGCGCGACCAGGCAGCAAGCTCACCAAGCTCCGCCTGGAAAAATCCAAGCCAACACAAGCTTGACGAGAGAGAACGAACAGCGTAGCATTACAGCAGTGCTGGGGCAGCTTTGAGTGGGGTGGTCCCTGAGGGGTGCTCTCTGTCCGGCTTAGACGAGCGACAGCCGCGGACATGGATCTCGGTGAACCAGATTTCGGCTCATGGATTGTTGTTCGTTGGTAATGTGACACGAGACAAGGAGCTGCACCAAGGCTTTTCCCGCATGTTTGTCGATTGGCAGCCATCTCGGCAGTTCGCGTGCCAGTAATCAGCACGATTCGGGTTCTGACTTGCTGACTGCAGCGCCTGAGTAGCAGTCAGGTGACTATGTCGTGTCGGTCAGACGGGCAACACAGCGAGAGAGGACTCTGACAGGCAAAGGAGGAAGGAGTCTTGCACGAAATTTGCACCAAACATCATGTCTGCGTCACTTTGCTTACACATTATGCTCTTTCGAGTGACAAGTGTCACTGCTCAGCTGCCACCTGTGCATGCATGCATGTATTGCAATGCATAATGAGCTGACTTATACCTGGGTTTGAGGAGAGGACGGCCATCCTCTCTGTGAGAATCTGGAAACCATTCAGGCTGGTGTGTGCAAGCAATAAGTATGCGCTTCAGCTCTGGGATTTGGGGTGTCAGATTCGCCAGGGTGATGCTTGTCATGCCGGGGAGCGAGAGTAACTTGCGCTTCTGGGTACTGCACCAGAGCGAGCGAGGCCCAAACTACACTCTGGCGTCACGAGGAAGTCGGTACTTCTATCCTCGTGAAAATGGCGTTGGCTAGGGCGTCAGGTCTTCCTGATGTGCAAAGAAATAGCCTCCCTTAATTTCGGTACCGTCTTTATCCAACAAGTCGCGGAAGGAAAATCCGATGCATAGCCGGGTCCATTTCACCCATCAGACCACCTTCCCAAGGCCTACTGGGCGCATCTCCCATACGGATCTTGGCGCATTGGCGCATTGGCTAGCTTACGGCTAAGGACTGCTTTCGGGTCAGGAACAAGGATGATGGCCATGTGGCAGGGGCCCCTGCCGACATGGTGAAGTCCTTATGCTTATTGGACATATCTGCCCCTCTGATGATCAGATCAGTTCTGGTCTCAAGGCGAAAATGAAGCCAGCATCGGTGCAGCTGGAAGGAAGCATTGATGAGAGGAATTATCTGGTTTCCAAGGACCAGTCACAATCAGATAAGGTCTTTCAATCGTCCGCCATGAGAAGAATTAATGCCGCGGCTTTCTGAACGCGTGCTCGCCCCGCTGCTTCCACAGCAGTCAAGCTGATCTGCAGGTCTTAGACGGCTGGGGCTGAATTAGGCACTGGCCTGCAGGAAGAGTAGCACCGCAGACCCGGACTTTGACCGGCCCGGCCCCCCTCTTTCGCGTGGCCACAAAGGCTAGCTTCTCTGGGGTTCTGATACGTCTTTTCATTTTCTTTTGACTCAGGAAGCTGCAGATGTTCAACGACGGGCAGCTCCCTAACCAGCCATAGCATCAGCGTACGCTGTGCTATGAGCTCAAGGCATCCTATTACAACGGCGTTCTTGGCACGTCACAGCCATACCGATCATCAGGGCAACAGGACTCATGTCGGGTGGAGTGATCCGTAGCGGACCTGACTCGACCGTACCCGGTTGTTCTTGGCAACCTCGTCTTACACTCTGGTCCTGCGTGCCCAGGCGGGCTAGGCCAGGTAGCGGCGTCGTAGATGGCTGTAAGGTTAAGTTACTGCCCAGCTGAGTTAGACACTACGTAGGCGGTGCTGGTCGTCCCATTGTTGTCGTCAAGCTAGCTCAAGCTTCCCCCCCTCCCCCCAGCCGCCTCAATAGGCAAAGTGTACGAAAGGGTTGCAGTGAGGTGCCACACCCGCAGCACCCTGTCAGAGTCTCCCACGGAGGTCATGCATGGCTGGGTGAGGGTCCCGAGTCCGAAGTCACTCTCCTACAATCCACCTTAATCGTCCGCGGTCTCGGCACCGCTCCGCTTGTTGCCTGCATGATGCAACAGGGGGGTTGGTAGGCAATCACTTGGAAGGGGTCGGTCATGGGCGATGGCTCCGAGCGATCTCGTCGAGGATGACGATGGCATATAACAAGACGATTGCCCACTCGAAGCGGAACTGCATTACTTTGCTTCTCCCACACAGCCGTGAAGCATCTTAATCAACAAAGGGGTAACTCTCGATCTTCACTCCTCGTGGCTACCATCTCCGTACCACAGTCAGTCGTTACACACACACACACACAATAATCACGAACATAATTCAAAATGCACTTCACTACCAACAACATCGTCTCTGGCCTCCTGCTCGCGGGCAGCGCCGTCGCCAGCCCTATCTCAGTCGTCGAGGACCGCGGCGTGGAGAGCCGTGCCGTCCCTGTTGGCCAGGTCATCTCGAGGTGCACTGTGCCTGGCACCATCGCTCTCACCTTTGATGATGGCCCGTACGCCTTTACCCAGGGCGTCCTGAACAATCTCCAGGCTGCCAACATGAAGGCTACCTTCTTCGTCAACGGCCAGAATGTTGTATGTACAGCCTCTTTATTCAATCCCTTGAAGAGTTATTAACTGACCACTCCATCGAATAGGACACCATCACCAACCGTCTCCCTGCTATCCAGCGCATGATTGCCGAGAACCACCAGATCGGTTCGCACACTTGGAGCCACCCATACCTCACCCAAATCTCCAACGCTGAGGTTATCAGCCAGATGACCCGGCTCGAGGACACTCTGTTCAGCATGGTCGGCAAGGTGCCCACATACATGCGTCCCCCGTACTTCGACTACAACCAGCAGGTTCTCAACACTCTCGGCAGCCTCGGGTACAAGGTCATCCAGGCGAGCATCGACTCCCTCGACTGGCAGTGGAACGAGCAGAGCAACTACCAGAACTCCGTCAACAAGTTCCGCGCCGACCTTGACGCCGGCGGCAACCTCGCCCTGATGCACGACATCCACTGGGGCACCAACAACCTCATCCTCCCGGAGGTCATCAAGATCGTCAAGAGCCGTGGCCTCCGCGCCGTCACGGTCGGCGAGTGCCTCGGAGACCCCGCCGCTAACTGGTACACTGGCAAGCGCAACAGCAACGGCACTCCTCCCCCTTCCACCACTCCCCCGCCGACCAACGTCGACCCCAACGGCACATGCGGCGGCGCTAACAAGTTCACCTGCGCTTCCGGCCTGTGCTGCTCTCAGTACGGCTGGTGCGGTACCACCACTGAACACTGCGGCGCTGGTTGCAACCCTGTCTTCGGCAAGTGTAACTAGAGCTGCAGTTCTCCATTTCGTGTCATAAACATAGATGGTGGGAGGTTTTGCTTTCGGTTGATCGCCGTCGTTCATGGGTTCAAGATAGACGGGCTTTGCACATATACCCCCTGGATATACTTCCTTGCCCCTTCATGGACGTGGGCTATACACATATGATATCATAATCTCAATAATGGCATATATCAAGATACCCAACAACAACAATCTTCTGTCTGGCGCATGCATGCTGTTCCTGTGATACGTGAAGATTTCATCCTGGGCAAGTGGTCCAGAGGCGACACTGCTTTATGCGCGGCATGGATAGAGGCGATTCAAGTGTGTGCTGCCATGTCACACCTCCCTACCCTGCGCGCATCTCGTGCGAATAATGTCCGCCCACATACATCCGTGCACACCCCAGCTCACCCGCAGCCAGGATCCAAATCCTTCCAACCTGATGCGCGGTAGGGTGTTATCAAGATCGGCCCGTGCCAGTGATCGCCGGGAACGATCTAGGAAATCGACTTTGCTGGGAGGGATATCGACTTCAGGCTTCCGAGAGTATCGCTCGTGTGCGGGGAGATCGAAGAGTGAAACCCGAAAGTGTCAGGGTTGTCCCTTGAGGAAAGGCTGCCATTATGAGATCCCCAAGATGTGGGGGGAACGGGAGATGCTACGCAAGGGTCAAGGGCCTATAATCCAATGACGTTTCTGGTCAATGTAAACAAGTCATTGCGGGGGAAATTCGGCTGTATTGTTCCTTCTGAACAAACGTTATTTGGCTATGCATGGGGAAAGGCGTCGTTGCGATATCTCCGGTACCCCTGTCCTACAGCGCGGGCCGAGATAACTCTCCGGGCTGCCTGGCTCTGTCAAACTTGTCTATTCGCGTTTCACTGATTCTCTTCACGATAATGGTTTTAAGGTTAGCATCAATAGGCGCTTTCGCAGTGTAGACTACAGCATGAAGAATGCCCACGCCGCCCATCAAATTCCTCCTAGCAAGTACTCCGGCTATAACTCTGTCTCCTTGCAAAGGTCTTCTTTCTACAAAACACTAAAATGCCAATGTTGACCTCAAAGCAGATAGACAGCCGCCGTGTAAATGAACACGACCCACATCGAACTTCTGCAGTATTTCATCCTGCTTGCTGTGTTGCCTGGCACAGTCTGAGATGCGGGGGCAGCTTGGGCTTGCGATTGTGTCGTTTGCGCATTCGTAGATCCTGGCGTGGTTTCGCCTACCGGTGTTTCTGTCGTGAGTGAATGTGTTGGTGGGGGTGGCTGCGACGGCGTGTCTGCAGTCGTACTGCTTCTAGCTGTCTGGGACGTTGTGTCTGATGTCTGACTCGACACTGGCCATGTAGTATCCTTCGTAGTTCCGCTAGAAGCCGTTTGCGGTTCCGCTAGAATAGTACTTGATGTGCCTACGTTGGTGGTCACCGCCGGGACTATCGCAACACCGGATTGCGATCCCATATCCGTCAATATCGGGGGCTCGATTATCCCTGTAGCTTCCTGGGCAAGCGCAAGCTCGCGCATATACTCATAAACTGTCCCATCTTCCAACGGCACGCCTTGTGCGATCGACCCTTTCGCTAGAAAGTCGGTTGTTGCATCATAAGCGACCGAGCCGGGGCACAACGGGAAGAACATCGGCCACATGGCCGTGAAGCCGAGTGCAGTCTGTTGTTTCGACCAATACTCGATGAAAGAAGCTCGACGGGTAGCATTCCACTCCTTCATGAACACGCAAGGTTCTGATGATAGTCCGTCCTGCGGGTTACAGTGCATATGACCGAGCAAGATAGTGCCCGCGCCCGTCGCTGAGATGTTGGTCTTTGTCGCGCTGAGCTTCGTCTCGTCGATACCGTACCCGAAAGGAGTCGAGTCGTCTGGCCCGTCGACAAAAGCGACGACATTTGCGCCGGTCGGCACTATCCAGCTCTCTCCCCTCCCTCCGCCTCCGATGTTGCCGCCCACAGTCTGGCCCTTGCTGCACGCATAATCGTTGATGGCAGCGATGAATTCCGGACGACGACGGTGTGCGGCCGAGTAGTAGTCGAACCACCAGCCGTCTGGGCGCAGGATGGCGTCAATACCGGCCATCTGCTTGACCAGGGCGTCTGCATCTGGGTAGGCTTTCGGGCTATTTTCGCCGTCGTCTTTGCCAGGATTGAGATTGAGCTCGACATCAAACTTGGCTTTGGGCGACTCGGCGAGGACGGCGGCGCGAATGGTATTGAAGTCGCTGATCTGAAGCATATGTCAGCATTTTAAGCCATAAGTGGCATGGGGTAGGGGAAGAATATGGCTCACCATTTCCTCCGTCAAGTTCATCCCATACCGTAGTCTCACGAGTGAGCACACATAAGTCGGTTTCATACCAGCAATCGCAGTCGCCACAGCAGTGATGTCCAACCGTGGCTCTGCCCTAATTTCGAGTTCACCATCGCCAGAAGCATCACCGTCAGTGCCTGGTGTGTCTGCTGATAAGGTGTATTGCCGATATTGCCATATCCTCGTCATCAAAGGTCTCCGGAAGATCTCAGTCAGATCGGTTCGCTCGGTACTGCCGACGACCGGCAGAGGCCACAGCAGCGCGATGGTGACGAACACCAGCCAAGTGGCTGACATGGTAGCGAGCATCGATTTAGGCTCCCTCGTGGCAGTGGTAACGACCTTGGGCGCCGGACTACCTATGGCGCGGAATCTAACCGCCGAGGCCATGTGCGTATCGAAGAACGATAGCTCCTAAGAACTTCTACAATCTGGCCATGCCAGGATTATTCTAGTCCAGGCAGAAGTCCAGACATCAGCGGGCAAGCCTACACGAGCGGTGCAAAATCGCGATCCAAGCACGGGGGTTGGACCGGTCGCATCTGAGACATGTCTCAGCTAGGTTGCTCATTAAGCTTCGAATTAATCACCTACTTCCTTTTGGGTGGCCACCAAGAGTCATCTTCCGCATGCAGGCGCATGCAGAACGCGGACGGATACTTCTCATCGACGATGCCGTAGAAAGGGAGATGTTGAGTTGACATCACGACTGACCAGTTCGCAGATAACGACATTATGAAGGGCCAAGGTCGACGTTTTCAACATCCTATTGGCAGGATTTTGAGTGGGTAGCCAAAATCTGGCAGGAAATACAATCAATAATGTGGTCGGTAGTTTATAAGATTAAGTTTTGGCAATCGTGTAGCATCTCTGCTAGTCCTCGGCACCATACTTAGCGAATATTGAGCAATTCTAACCGCGTCGTCATTGGTGATCGTGTCGTAGGGCTGCTAGGACCGTACGGAGACACTGAGTCAGTCTCTCCTTCTATTTCTGACATGCAGCACTGCCGTCCCTGTCTAGCGCCAACTGTGTCCTCGGTTTGCTACCGACCATGACCATCCCACTAATCTGGTTAGCCGTGATTATACCCTCTTCCGGAATGCTGTACATACCTCTCCGGCCAGCTCGTTTAGCTACAATTGAAAGACCAGCCTCTGATAGACTGATGGAGTTAGACCAATCACGCCATTGCGCTTCCAGCTACCAATTCTATTGAGGCATCGGGTTCCCTATCACATGTCGGGCGTGTTTCCCCATTCGATTTATCGCTTTACCAGCAACGGCTCGCGAAACCTAAAGCTGATGTTTCAGATAGCGTCAGACTTCCTGACAGCCCGGTGAATACTTGATTGGATGTCACCGGATGAGCGTCCGGTAGCTCTTAGGTCAGCACGCTGAGGCACTATACTAACAGCCACACCAAAGGGTAGAGAACATATGGAGGATGCCGAAGCTACGACTCCCAGCTAGCCAATCACATGAAATGCCAAGTCGTGTCTTCACATTGGCGTGGCTGGGTTTCTTGAACCCCTCCTCGGCGAGTAAAGATTGGCCAGGGGCAAGGTTCTCCTCGGGTCCCGTCAGTCGACGATCGTGAAAAACCCACAAGCATTCCGTCATGTCAGCCTGTACGGATTGCCATGTTCCCAGCACCGCGTTGCTTGCAGTGCCGCCCTGCTCCTGAATCATACAACGGACCTTAAAGATCTCAGTGGTCCCTAGGGAATCACGAATAACACTGTATAAGGTAACATGCCAGCACAAGTCGCGGCCATTCTGAAGGGCTTTGGCCTGTGTAATTGTCGCGATCATGACGAATAGAGTTCAATGTTGTGACTGGCGAGTACTACGCACTACATAGGACGTTGGCCCCCCCAAGCCCTGAATAGAGTCTTATCATCCTTCTTTTTGCTTCGATCGCCGTTATGAGCATTGTCTGCAGTCGGGAGTTGCCGAATCGTCGGGTCACGTTTGATGCAAGTCGTAAGGCAGTTGAAATCCCAGGGCGGGACGGCAAACTTACCTGTCTTAGCGCACTCGGCATCCCAACCGCCCGCCTTCGTTAGCCAACGGTAGCAATACAGTAACATGACAGCTTGGCTCCCCGCATGTGGAATAGAGTCGCCCAAGCTTTACAGCCAAACATGCCGAGCCTACACGGCCCGCCCCGTCGCAAAAATTTCCCAGACTTGGTAGCCATCTTGAATATCAGCATCTAGCCAAGCAACGCCCCGTTAGCACGCGGCTGGCTTCGATGCATCTTCTAGTCGACGTCCGCTGATCGGCCGATTCTTGCTGCTATAGCCTTTATGTAGTTCTTGTAGTTCCAGGACCCCGCGTAAGCATAAAATGAGGCATTACATCCGCATAGCAACCACGCAAGGCAGTTCGTCTGCGGTATTCGCCTGCAGCACCCGTGTTGCTACTCAGCATTGTGAAGGACAGCCAGTATGGCGCCTCCAATGACCGTAATAGTAAGTCTACGGCGTACATTCACAAAGCTGGTCTTGCGGCCCCGAAGACACTAGAACTATCGGTACTGACAGCAAGTCTCGGAACAGACAGTAGAATGGGTTCTGGTGACGCTGGCGTTCGCCTTCCTTGGCCTGCGCCTGAGCGTCAGAATCACGCAACAGCAGACGAACCTCATATGGTGCGAGGTCTGGCTCACATTTGGCGCCTTGTGGCTCCTGGCCCTGGTTATCATGGACACCCTGATATTCAAAGCAGGCGCAATGTCGCGCTCCACTGCTGTCACTGCTGAAATCCTGCAGGTTTGTCGGCTTTCTTTGCCCTACATGACGCACATCTCAGCGTGCGCAAGAAGAAGCAACAGCGAAACGAGACACTGACACTTCACAATCGACAGATCCGATTCGCAACCAACTTCCTCTACCATTGCGGGCTGTATTTCCCCAAGATCAGCATGCTCCCCATATACTTTCATGTAATGCCACGGCATGAGAGACTTCTGCGCTGTGCGCTGTACTTTGTCGCCACGTTCACCGTCGCGGCGCTCTTGACCACTGTCTTCATCAACACATTGTTTTGCGGCTTGGACGTCGCCGTGAACTGGTAAGCTGAAAGGGCGCATCTATAGGCTGGACGGTAAAGCTTTCCATAGATCGATATGCTTACTCGGAACTCATAGGTCGACGGCACCCAATGCTTGCTCGGTATTCAGGTCAGAGCTCATATTCCAGCTGAACTGGTCCCTCTGCTTTACGACCGAGGCTCTGCGTATGTATTTTCGAGGCTTCCAGATATCCATGTTCCCTGGAAAGACTATCAAGACCATGATTCACACGCAGTGCCCATCTAGACGCATCCACTAACGTTCAGCATCTCTAATAACAGTCTTCGTCCTCCCAATGCCACTCCTCCGAACACTGCGCACCGCGCAGCGCAGGGACCTTGCAAGCTTCATGTTCTTCTTCAGCCTCGGCATCGTCAGGCTTATCGTCAGCTTAGGACATTTTGCAAGCGTGAAAATGCTGGGCAAGGACATCAGACATTGTAAGTACACTTTTCACCAACATCCTCTAGAAGCATTTGATGGTTTTGCTTCATCGATCGCCAGCACGATCTGCAGTTTCACACGACCCTACCGATTTCTCGCTCGGAATGGATACGACCGGCTGACTTCCTATCCTTCACGCGGACAGATATATGGGCGACCGCGGAGTTCTCCTATTCTCTAATCCTCGTATCTTGCCTAGCTTTGTGCCCACTAATGAGGCGCATTTGGCGCACCGTCTCATCCACGATATACTGGAAGCCATCAGGCCCCGGTTCGCGACACATCTACCATGACCAGCAGCACTTTGACTACAATATTCGTTTCCACCATGATCTTGTCCAGCCCCAGCACCCGCACTGCGGGCATCACAATGGCGGCAGCAAAGGCAGCAGCAAACAAGAGATGTTCCAGAGCGCGACAAAGAGCAGCTTCGTAACGTGCCACTTAGTCCATAAACAAAAACGCCTGCCCGGTGACAGCGGTAGCACTGAGACACTACAGGGCATCGCGCTCACCATGAGCGGGAACAGTGGTCTCGGAAGCGACATGGACGCCGAGAAGGGCGGAGCAGGAGGTCTATGGCAGCTCGACGATACCAACATGAGCGATGATGAAGTCTACCAATTGAACCGTATCGCGAGGGGAAGGGATAGTCGCACGGCTATGTGCTGGAGCAATGCTGGGGATGCTGATGCTGCGGTGCCACCTGAGGTATATCTTGGAAATAGTCGTAGGAGTGGAGGATGGCGGGCTGAGCATTTCACGCCTGGCGGGAACACCATTGCAGGAGGAAGATTGCGAAAGGCGAAACTGCGTTAGGGGTTTGAGCCAGGGATATAGCAGCGCTATAGTATTGACATAGAGCTTTGCACCGTAGCATATTCTGATAATTGACCAGCAAGATAAAATAGATATCCTCCACTTTGTAACAGACTTATTATATATTTTGTATATCGGGTAGTACATAAGTGATGACACGACCGCTACAGAGAGGAATAGTTCCATTTTGCCTTTGTGGTAAATTGTCACCAGCTTACGTAACGTTACAGTACTTATTTTGGACTAGTTTGGAAGACGGATTTTTTTGACGTACTGCACGGCAGGTGGCTTGATGCAAGATCTGTCCAGTTCTAGTTCAGTCGCAAACTGTGCGGCATAGAGGAGTTGTCGAAATCGTGGTAGCACGTAAATGACGATGCTAACATGTCTCGGAAATCGACAGTCTTCGGGAATCTAATCTCGACAATGTTGGCAGTCGGTTGGCCGTATCTACCCTATCGTGAAGTCACTTGACATGGCCCCTTGTGACCTATGGAACCATTTCCTGCGGCGAATCGTTTTTGCACACGAGTGAAGCTTGGCCCGTCGTAAAAGACCGCACGGAAATGGCGGAGACACCAACTTGTTTGTTGCACTGCTTGAAATGCTCGCTAACAAAACCTACTGGTAGTGGGAGTGACGTGGTACGCATTCCAACTGTCGCATTTGGGGCTCCGACAGTGAGATGACGCGAAAGCGAAGCGAGCTCTTGTGCTAAACATGTGCCAAACATGATTGACGCAAGCTCGCAGAACGGGCGAGCCTAAGCTCAGACCACAGGGACGCGCAACCACGCGAGCTGACATCACGACCCTGATAGGGCTAATTCCGCGCTGGGCCGTGCGCACCCCCTGGCCGTATGGGTGAAAGACGAATGCGAGTTTCCCACAGCGGGCAGGTTAGGCGAGGTGGCGCTCGCACTCGTTGTTTCTGGCCTCGCCAACTAGGCTCACGTCCCGTGTTGAGCTAGAGCGGCGAGATGATGGCTCCGGTGCTAGGGTGCGAATGCGATTATCTCCACTTCTAGAGTGCCATCGAGGAGTGATTGGTCAGATTAACGATGCGCGAGCGAATGCGAATGCTCGGGCGAGTGTAGTAGGGCTGATGATGTGGTGGACTTGTGCCTGGTGGTTGTGCTGCGAATGCGACTGCAGTAGCGAGACAATCTGGGTGCCTGATGCTGAGGATACTGTCGTGCGAGACGGAAGTTGTATATAGCTAGATGGCCCGTTCATGAGATCAAGTTGTTTTTGGAGCTCATCAGCAGCACAATCACAATCACAACAGCCACAACAATCACAACAACCCAGTAACTCAGCAGCTTTGCCAGTAGAACCACAGCAAGATCCCGGAGCCACCGACACACTGTACTTTCCAAGTTACAATCACCAGTTGCCAGCAATACGAGACTCAATCCTTTGAGAACAGTCTCACATAAACACATTAGTCCTGAACCACAAAGACAACTGGGAACATCACAACGTCAAAGATACAAAATGGTTTATACGGCTATCGTTGTAGGCGGTGGTCCCGTCGGCCTTGTCGCCGCCCACGCCCTTTCTCGTGCCGGCATCGACTTCCTCCTCCTCGAGAGCCGCCCCGACATCGTCATCAAAGCCGGCTCAGATCTCGTCCTCAGCAACACTGGCATGCGTGTCCTCCAACAGCTTGGTCTCCTCGACTCTCTCGACCCTGTCAGCACCGATCTCGATGTAATGCAGCGCATAGACCACAAAGGCCGCCCAATTGGCGATGTCAACTTCCTCCGCCTCGAAAAGGAGTTGTAAGTCACCTCTCTCCTCTCTCCCAGCCACTTCTGGGCACAGAGTCAACTAACGCTTTCCGCCCTTCTAGCTTCGGTGTCAGCCCCCGCGTCCTCAGCCGGCACGACATGACCAAGGTCTTTTACGACGGCCTACCCGAATCCACCAAGTCTCGACTTCTCCCCAACAAGCGTGTAGCCAGCATCAAGACCAACCCCGTCAACGACATAGTAACAATCACCTGCCGTGACGGCAGCACATACGAAACTACCCTTGTGATTGCCGCTGACGGCGCACACAGCATGGTCAGACAACAAATGCGCGACCTTGCCTTGCAACACAACGCCTCCCTGGGACCCGATACCATCCCCGTCCCCGTTAACGACGAGCAACCATACCTAACAACTTTCCGCTGTCTCTGGCTGCGCTTCCCCTCCGTCCCATCAATCCCCACAGGAACAACCTCCGAGACCCACGGGCCCATCGCAACAACCCAGCTCTTCGCAGCAGACGACACCACCGTCGTGGGACTCTACGAGCGTCTTCCAGCCCCGACTCGGGAACGCGCGCGCCACACAGACGCAGACAAGGAAAGCATCGCGCAGCGGTGGGCAGACCTCCCCATCGCCAAGGGCTCCCCAATGACCTTCGGGCAGGCCTACGCCGCGAGCACCGAGAGCGGGCTAGTCAGTCTCGAAGAGGGCGTCGTGGAGAACTGGTCGTTCGACGGTCGGGTCGTGCTCGCCGGCGACGCGGCGCACAAGTTCACGCCCAGCACCGGCGCGGGCTGCAACTACGGGATTGTCGACGTCGTGGCGCTCGTCAACGAGCTCTACCCGATCCTCCCGTCCTCCCTTGCTGCTGACCGCGCGCAGCCCGGCAAGGCGGAAGTCGCGGCCGCGATGCAGCGGTACCAGGAGAAGCGCCACGCCGCGGTCGTCGCGGGGTGTGCTATCTCTGGCCGGGCCACCAACTCCGCCTCGTGGGAGAACTGGCCGACGTCGGTGATTGATCGGCACGTCATCTCGATCAAGGCTATTCAGCGCAAGATGGCGCTTAGCGGTGCGCTCAAGGGCACGGCCAAGACCCCTGTGTTTAGCTTTATCGAAGGCGAGGACCGGAAGGGTGGTAGTGTGAAGTGGAAGATGCCGATGAAGAGCGTGGGTGTCAAGGCTTAGATGGCTTGTTGGGGGCCTAGTATCTTGGGATGAGTTATGAATCTAGTTTTCAGCATGTTTGGCCGGCGATTGCATTTGAAGTTGCCTTCTGTCTATAGATTATTCTCAACTAGATTAATTAGCATTTCGCTACTCACTGTATCATATCACACTGCACTCGGTCCGTGGGCACTGCTTTAGGACGGGATCTCTCGATGTCGCTAGATGTGACTGTCATAGCTGCACCATCCTCGTGCACGATGATTTCGAGATACACCTGTCTGACCAAACCTGTATACCAGCAGAGTTGCGACCGTGTGTAGAATGGAGCGGGTACAAGACAATACAGCTTTCACAAGGACCCGGCGGGATCAATTTGCCAAGTCCTATGCTATATGAAAAACGGAAACCCATTACTGAGCTGACGGGAGACATGTTGCATTTACCGGAAGAGTGACGAGCGCCACCTTGGGGGCCATCAAGCAGACCGGCAGTTACAACTGCAAGACTACCCATATGCATATGTGCCGATACAAACCTAGCTTGTGCATAAGCCAAGGGATGCAGGTCCCATGACGGTGGACTCTTACTGTCGTAGCTAACAGAGACTGGCCCAGGGAAATCTTTGGCCCATGACAGACTGGCAGACCATCACCTCCTGCAGGCAGACCATCCGCTCGTGGAGACAGACACCGACACTGAGGTATCTGCCAAGTCCTGCAGAAGCGGCTTGTGGGCCCAGCTGAGAGACCATTTGCTCGCATGGGTGCACTCCGGGTCGGATCAACGGATGATGCATCTCGCTCTCTAGAGACATGTGCACGCGGCGTACAACCAGGGTGATTGGATAGAACAGGGCCATCGAGCCGGACGCGATGCCAAGCGCTCCAAAGCTGGTTTTCAACGAGGCAGCAGTTCGAAGACCAGGTTCAGCGCAGCAACTCGAGTATCATGGGCAAACTGCTCCTAGCCATCCCGAGCACGATGTTTGCAGCGCCGCCAGGCGTGCATTCTTGCCGAACGAAAAAGTCGCGAAGACTGCAGGTTTCCGTGCTTGCCTTGCGAGGCGCAGAACTCGTAGACCGACGGACATACGCTGGCACCAGCAGCGGCGGCGGCGCCTAACCCTAGGTCAATAGCAGCGACTGATGGGGGAAAGTATGCCAAGAAGAGAAGCATCAGATTGAGCAGGGATGGGAAGAGCATCCGAAGTCGCCCGAGCTCACTTGCGGCGGTGGTCCACCTCGACAACGAACGGCTCCGCGCGGCCCTGACGTGTGCGCCTGCAGAAGGGCGGCCGATCATCGGCGTGGGTGTGATGATAATCGCGCCCAGCAGATGGCTTGTTGTGGACTCGGTTATGGAGTAAAGCCCAACGAGCTGGAGGCGTAGTTGTTTGTCAAGGCATATTCCAGCTTCACGAAGTCGAATCCAAGGAAACATGGTCATTAACCAGTCAATCGAGTTTGAACTAACGCATCAGGCTATCGAAAAGGTCTGTGGGTTGTCACGCCCTCGGGCAGATACCGGAGCTCAACTGCGAGACTGTCTTTGAGCACGCACACATGCATGGCCAACCTGCCGGGGTTGAGTACGGACGGCCCAGCAAGGTTTCGCGGGATCGCGCGACCCCCACAAGGCCAGCACGCGCGCAATCTGATCATCTGATAAAAATTTTCCATCAGCTACTCCACGCGATGCCGGGCCAAGGACTGCTCTCGGGTGCGGGTGGGGTTGGAGGGAAATACTGGGGTGGGCGAAAGCAGGGAGGCGGGCTGGGACCCCTGGACCTGCTCGTCCGTCTGGCTTGCGTTGATGATGGATCTTCTTTCACGGCTACAAGTAAGCACTGGAACTGACGTTCGACTTGGATAGAGAAGTGACTTGCCGCTACTTGCAAGAAGATTATGGCTTCACACTTGGGATGGGACCAAGGACAGGAATACCGTCCTGTCTCATGCTATTACTCATAGTGCAGCTGAAGGGGTTCACCAGCCCACTGTCCAGGCGGCCCGCAACAACGCCACAGGGCATCAGCAGCACCAACAATGTGCCGAGGGCGTGGCTTGGCATGTTGCCTTCTCGCTCGTGGCGTACAAGACTGCAGCACGGCCACGACATCTGGCTACCAGCTCGTCAGGCAGTCGCTTGGGATACTAGAGCGAGGCTTTTGATCGATGTGGCTGACATTCGAGACCAAGGGTAGTAGTTGAAGCTGACTACCGAGGGAGCGATGCCTACAGGATGGAGTCGTCGCTGGCATTCACGAGCACCTGAAGCCACTGAAGCACATAAAGCCGTCCGTCGGTGTAGATTCATGCAAGTGTGAGCAGGAAACGGGCTGGGTGGAACAATGTCGCCACACTAAAGTTATCAGATCCGACGCAGGCCACGCACACAGGGACATGCCACTTGAGCCTAGGCCGAGTCAAGCAACGGCGGCCGAACCGTCATGGCGTGACGGGACCTGCCGGGTCGCCATTGACCATTGACGGCGAAGAGAGGGCGGCCGCTGGCCAGTGATGGGTCCGACCAGGCGCCAGGGGGCTGTCCGCCTCCTTTTGATCAAATCTTATCAATCTGATCAGCAGCCGCAACGCCGAGCTGGTGCTGGCCCGCACAGGCTCCTGCATAAATACCACCTCGCCCTGCAGGCCCTGCCCACCGGTGGCGGAACCCCTCTCCCTCTCCCCTCCCAGCCAAGACAAGCCTGAGCCTGCCTGCTTTGCTTGCCTCTTGCACGCAGCAGCTGATTTTGTTGTTGTCTCTTCCCCCCATCTTCACGACGCCGGGTTGCTGTTTGTGGCAAGCAGGATCTGTCTGACCCAACAACGTCAACAACAGGCACCATGGCTGTGATCGAGACCACCACCCCCGATCAGCCTCGGGCTGACCAGGAGAAGGGGCCGATCAACACTACCGATGTTCACAGTGATGCCAAGGAACGCTCCATCACCGACTCCGATGACGATGCCGCCGGTACCCGTCACCAAAAGGGTGTCGAAGCTGTCCAGGCTGTTACCCAGGTCTGGACGCGCAAGATGATGTGGATCACCTTCATCCTGTGAGTATTCTGACCTCGAACACCGTGCTCGTAGAGCGTTTTCACGACGATGATTACTTCTTGTGCGCAGCTGGCTGACGATTGATCTTCTGCACTGTAGTCTGTGGTTCCTCTGCTTCGCTGCCAATCTCTTGAGCGCCATCGACGGTGCGCTCTCACCATACATCACGTCCTACTTTGAGGAGCATAGTCTCCTCGCTGCCATCGGTGTTGCCAGCCGCACGATCGCTGGTGTCTTCTCCCTGGCCATTGGCAAGTATATCAACCTCCGTGGCCGCCTGGAGGGTTTCATCTTCGGCATTGTCCTCATTGCCGTCGGCATGATCATGAAGGCAGCCTGCCAGAACATACAAACCTATGGTGCCGCCCAGACCTTCTACTGGATTGGCAGCGTCAACATCCTGTACATTGTGGATGTCTTTGTCGCCGACATCACCACCCTCCGCAACCGGATGATCATCCTCTCGCTGAACAACTTCTCGGCTCTGATCACGACCTTCGCCGGCCCGCCTATCGCCAATGCCTTCTACACCGAGCTCAACTTTCGCTGGGCGTTCATCGTCTTCGGCATCATCCTAGTCGTCTTCGCTGTCCCCGTCCTCGTGATCCTTTGGGTAAATGAGAGGAAGGCCAAGAAGGCTGGCGTCCTCCGTGCAAAGTCTGGTCGCACCATCGTGCAGAGCATCAAGTACTATTCCTATGAGTTTGATAGTGAGTATTTGACCTCTTCATTTTGTCTGGATCTTGCAATCGGATAGTCTAACCATGATATTTACATCAGTCCCCGGCCTGCTGCTCCTCTCTTCCGGTTTTGTCATGCTCCTCCTGCCTTTCAGTCTCGTTACCGGCTCGGCGGGCGGTGACTGGGCCAATCCCACCATTATCGGGCTCATTGTTGCTGGTGTTGTGACATTGACTTTGTTCGGCATATGGGAACGCTTCTCGCCTGTACAATTCTTCCCCTTTAGACTCATCCGAGACCGCACTGTGGTCGGCGCTCTCTGTGTCTACTTTGTCATCTTCCTCAGTACTTTGTAAGTACCAAGTCATAATTACGCACACGTACGCGTACGCAGAGCTAATCTAATGGACCGAAACAGCATCTGGGATGCCTACTACAGCTCCTATCTCCAGGTCGTCTTCGACCTCGATATCATCACAGCGAACTACGTCCTCAACGCCTACTCGCTCACATCCTACGTGCTCTCGCCCTTCATCGCCCTCATCGTCCGCTACACAGGAGAGGTGAAGTGGACCGGCATGACTGGCGTGCCCATCTATATTCTCGGCACGGGTCTGCTCGTCTACTTCCGCACTCCGGGCACCTACGTGGGCTACCTTGCCATGTGCCAGATCCTCGTCGGCTTCTCCACAGGAATCCTGGTGCTTACGTCGCAGCTAGCGCTCATGTACTCGATCGCGCAGGCCGACGTTGCCATCGGCCTCGCGCTGTATTCGCTCTTCGGTTCCATCGGGAGCTCCGTCGGCTTCGCCATCGCGGGCGGCATGTGGACCAACATCCTCCCCTACAAGATCGCCGAGTTCCTCCCCGACTACGCCAAGGACCAGGCTGCTGCCATCTACGGCGACATCACCTTGCAGATGGCGGAGCCTATCGGTACGCCGATCCGTGACGCGGTGATTGCGGCGTACGCGGACGTTATGCACAAGATGGTTATTGCTGGTGTTTGTCTTATCCCGCTGCTTGTTATCGCCGTGCTTGTCTGGCGCGGTAAGAACGTCAAGGAGGTTCAGCAGAAGGAGAGAGCGCAGCGTGGAAATGTCTTGTAAGAGTTGGTCTCTCACGCGTGTGCATAGACGAGAACATCAAGATCCGACACATTGGTCTGATACAGCCTGTGGCGGGTCGTCACCACTGTGCCGGGCTCTTTGGTTCTCACCGCTGGCATGCATGCTGGTTCTCGGTTACAGCATGCAAGACAACATACAAATTCCGCATAGTAAATGCATAATAGTAAAGGTTTATAAATTATGTTTCTCGTGCATTACTCCAGCAACATTGCGGAACTCCTGAGGGTGCGAGCCGTAGTGGCGCATCATGCAGTACAAAATAACGCTGCGTCCATGACAAATATTGAGAAAAGTGAAACACTCATTAGGTCAAGCTACCCTTTGGATACCTAAGAACCTCATACAAGCAGTATCGAGCACCGTTGGATTGAACTTGGCTCTTTCTTCTTATCCTTCCCAATCCCAGATGCTCCCTCCTGCTTGACGTATATTGCCACCGCAGAACCCCTAAGTTTACCCCGAATCACCCTTGTTGCCCTAGGGTCATTCGCATTCTTCTTCTCGTCTGCAGTCACCAGCGGACGGCCCGGCGCTCTGACTATCGCCATCTGCATGAGTCCCAGATTCGGCGGAGCCGACCCTCCTTGGCGGTCCTCGCGAAGATGGGGAGGCCAGCCATACGGTGGCTCCGGCTCGCGCTCGTCCCAGAGCGGCACCAGGTAATCACCCTTCTCCATGCGTACCGTGGCGATGGCAAAAAGAGCGTTCAGTGGGCCTGTTCGACAGCCAGCACTGCCGCCGTCGTGCGTAGAGCACTCGTGTTGACGCCCGAGCTTGCATATCGAGATCGTCTCGCCAGGCGTGTAGATCGCCGCCATCAGCAGCATTTGTATCGAGCCCTGTAGTGGTGTTAGCATCTCGGGCGTCCTGGGATCAGGGACCAGCCCGGTTGGCAGTTTCCTGTGCTGCTCGTCCTCGTCGGGCGGCATGCCGGCGGCAGCGCAGATCATGGTCAGCAGGCTCATGTCGCTGAGTGTCGGTGGTGATGATGGGGGGTTGAATCGTCGCAGGCGTGCAAGGAGGTTCCCGCTGGCCATATCGGATGGCAGAAAGTTGCAGGTATCTGCGACTGTTTGGCAATAGTGCTCAGAAATATTGCAAGAGTCTGCAGAGTTCCATGAGACTTTCAGCATCTGGCCATAGAGTTCCAAGGATGTGCACGTCGCAGATGTAAATTTGGAGGTGTGTGTTGAGAGCAGTGGGATTGGGGAGTGATATGATATCATTGGACGCGGGAGGGCAGGGTTGCGTTCCTTCGACCAGTCTGGAATCCACGAGGGCAAAGATGGCTGGGCGCTGTCGATGGCTGATCCGAACTCGAAAACATGACGCAGAACCTGGAATCTCGTGTCCTGGTCCCCATTAGCCATGAGGTGCAGCACGACTTGTCGATAACAGTCCGTCCAGTGTTCATTATAGTCGAATGGAAATTGCGACGCTTTGGGTAAGAGACCGTAAAAAGCAGCAATACAGTCTCTCTTGTCAAAGCACTTGGTGCTTTCGAACCTATACAAAAGCTCCAGTAGTGTCGTGTCGTCCCCCGGAGGCTGCAGCTCGGCGATCAGGGCATAGCTTAGCAGGCCGCCGGTCACCAGCTTCCGTGCCGCCTGCACGAGAGTCGAGAAGTCCATACTGTATTCTCCGCAGTGGACAAGAGCATGGCGAGCAAGGCATGCCTCCTGTACAACCCATCTCCGTTGGAACCAAGGTTTCTGGTGGAAGACCATGACATTTTTGAACACTAGGGGATTGTCCTCAAGCTTGGCGACACCTTTCAACCCTTGAGAGATGCGACCTGCTATTTCGAGATAGTTTTGGGACGGGTCCATGCAAATGGTGTCCAGAGCTTTGAACGTCGCTTCTGTATATTCGTCGTGCGGGCCCAGCCAGATATGCACAGTCTTGGCTTGTCGATAAATCTGACCCATCACTGGTATCTGGAACCCTTTTTCGACCTGGTCCTGCTGATCGAGACATACAGCGTCAATCCATAGTCGATGAGCACCAAACGATCGCATCCGACGGAGCAGCGCATCGACAGTTGCGGTAATCTTAAGCCTCGAGAGCCCGTCTGCGGAGCGAATGTGTAAGAAGCGGGTGAATACCGGCTTTCCCCATGCATACGAGATTGCGCAGTAGTCGGCATCGGGCGAGTCTCGCTGGCAGTGAACGATGGTGCAGGTCAGAGGGTCTCTGTCCGCTGGAGCTGCATCCAAGATTAGCAGCCTCAGCGTACCAGGCGATTCGAGCGGCCTGTAGCGGTATCGGGGTTGAGACGCCATTGTGTAGATCGAGTTGTGAAGAGTTAAGTCCTGCCCACAGCTTCGGAAGCCACGGGTGATGCCCGCCCGCATCTTGGTGCGGCTGAACCCTCAGGCGGCCTTGCCAGTCAGCCTCGTGGTCACATCCTTGCAATCACCTCGGATGATCACGTGGCTGGAGGATGCGGCTGGGGCACGGTACCCTTATTCCTCTCTGCCCCGTTTTTGGGCATGCGTCTCTTCTGTGCTTCTATTATACTTCGGCGCGGGGTCCTGGCGCAATCAATACGCGTAAATCAACGCAGCGTCTGCAGAGAGCCTGACTATAACGCGGGCGTACAAAGCTTAGGCTTCCTAACCACTCAAAGGGGCCACCGTGGAAGTGAGACCTGGCAGTAATGTCATCACCGGGTGGTCACTTATAAAAAGAGATCCGTTTTCTGTCATAATGCACACAATCTCCATTGGTATCCCGTGCATCTACCACATTAGATCTCTTCCACTCTCTTCTATATATCAACTTAACAACAACTTCAAGTCTCAAAATACTCCCCCTTTTTTCCCCTCCTCTCGCCATTTCCCCCTTTATTTCAGAAGATCAAACGACCGCGATTCCGCCGCCCCGTCCTGGTGTGTTTCCACTCTTATAAGGAGAGGTCCAGTTCCGGGATGTCCCTCTCCTTGACACCACCACCGTCGGCCATCCGTTTAACTTGCGGCGTCGGCTCCGCTGGAGTGTTGTACTCTGTCAACACAGGGGTGATGACGGGTGTGTTCTCGGCTGGGGTGTTGTACTCTGTTGGCACCGGTGTGCCTTCCTGCGGTGTTGGTTCCTGGGGCGTGGGCTCCTGTGGGTAGGACCCATCGTCGTCACCGTCGTCGCCGCTGGAGGTTTGTGTTGGGGCGGCAGATGAGGTTGTGCTGGACGAGGTGGAGGTTGTTGAGGTTGTTGGTGTTGTTGTTAGGGAATCAGCACTGGAGGTGGTTGAGGAGGTAGCGTCACTGGTTGAGCTTGACGATAACGTGGTCGTGCTGGAGCTGGTCGTGGGTGAGGGTGTAGTTATTGGCTCTATGCTGGTAGTTATCGATGAGGTGGTGATGGTGGTGCTGGATACCTGTGCGATGTAGCTAGTGGTGCTCGTGGAAGTTGACGAAGTAGTCTGTACAACCGCCGACGACGTCGGAGTAACAACGACCGGCGCCGTCGAGGTAGTCGTCGTGACCGGCGCAGCAGTCGATGTGGCAGCAGCTGAAGTCGTGCTCGGCACAGTGACAGTAACACAAGTCGGCGTCTCGATACACGAGCACGCCGTGCTGAGGATCTTGTTCTCCAGCAGTTGCAGTCTCTGGATGAGGTACGTGATGTCGGCGTTTGACAGGCCTCCCGTCTTGGACTTGGGCTTGGCAGGCGCAACAGTCTGGGCCGGACCGATGACAGTGCTGGTGCATGTCGGTGCCACGGGATAGTGAGCAGCGCAAAAGGCCTGGGCGGCAGGAACATCGGCGAGGCCGCCGAGTACGCGGTAGAGCCCAGTATCACAGACTCCTCCGACCGAGGGGGCTGGGATAAATGGAAGTACTGGTGCCATGATTGAATTGCTTGTTTCTGTGTCGAGAGTGCAGGCGGAGCTTTGAAGTGGTGAGAAATGGTGCAAATCCCTGAACAAGACATAGACAATCTCCAACCTTCTTATATCTGCAAATATTTGCCGATACTGTAGTGTTGCTGACAGAAATATTGTGGCTTGCAAAGAGCAAGCTGAACCGAGTCCCTAGACAAGCCATGCCTCGCCCCGACTCCTACAATGTTCCGTGAGGTTATGCTCAATCTGGCCAATGGCGTCGACCGTCCTGCAACACTCGGGCTGAGAAGGACCAAGCTTGTTCCCCATGCGGGCTGCCATCCCGAAAGGGGTCCGTAAGATATGGGGCCACGGCGCATCTAGAACACTTTAAGTGCCCACTTTGGGACACTGGGGACTTCAGCTCGCAAGCCATTGTCCGCGTTCCTGGGGTTCACCGCCGGAAACACGGTAGTCGGGGCGCCGCCACGCGCCGAAAGTGATTGCTTGTCCGCCCCTGCCGACGAGAAAGGAGAGATAGGCCGAGCTGAGAAGACACATTCCAGATACAGGTTTTCGATGGTTGATGAACTGCAGCATTGAATACTCAGTGGATCTTGCAGCCATGTTGGTCTGCCCTTCTGGAGAAGGCTAGCGCTGCATTGCTCGGCGCGGTCGATTGCGTACAGCATTTCTGTTCTATTTGTGCAAGCATAACTCAACCTTCGCCTTCGGTCATTTGGAGACATGAATGCGTAACCGGAGGGGATACTCTTGTATCATGAACATCGCAAAGGCTGACACTATCAGATGCTTGTTACAGTCGTACTGCTGCTAAGGATGGTGTTAGATTCAATGCATATGACCCCTGAAGAAGCAGGTATGCGCTAAATACAGTGGATGCAACTGCATAAAGAACTGAACCAAAGTAGGTAAGCTAGATATGGAAGCAGGTTGCAGCACAAAACAGGTGCAACAGCCCCTGAAAGGTATGCTTCCGAAGATGGAGAATACACGCTTCACATTCAGCAGATAGCAGATACTGGGGCACTACCCTTGTCGCCTGAAAAAATCGCATGTAATACCATGGAGACCTGATAACTCGGGCTCGCAAGAGGGAGCATGTAATCTTTTGCAGCTAGACAGTCAGTGCGCTGTAAAGCTCAGCAGAGTTCAATGTATTATTAGCTGTGTTCCAACACTAGTTCGAAGCGCCTGTCACGCAGACACGGCGGAGGCACAAGCCAGAAAGGAGGGGTCGCTGCCTGACTTCCCAACATTTGAGGATAGCCAATAGCATCGCAGGCTGAAGAACGGCTGGCCCCAATCGACAAAATGCGGGAGCACCCGCCTCGGGAAGAAAACAGGAACTCAATCCTCAAGGACCACTCCACCCACTCACCATCACCACCAGTAGAAAAGGTCAGATTCTTTTCAGAACGTGCTTCCTAGTCACCACGAGTCGTGTAAGCGCAACTTAGGCAGTGCTGTGCTCAATTAGAGCAAGGCATGTTAGCCCGATGTCAAGGTGCATCTCTAGAAAAATGGGACATAAACTAAGATATATATGCGGTGTGTAACCTTCCTAGCCGCTATCGTCAGTCGTCTGTTAATATGATTTGGTAAACTCGTCCTATAGTCATAAAGAAGCTCGGTGACGAACGGCTACTCCAACCTATGATATGCTCTCTGGTGTCACCACAGCCCGCAAATAGTGTGCTGCTTTCATACTCAGAAGAAAGAAACAGCTGTAAGACTTGCGCTTGTATATAAGATACACGCAAGAGATTGGGCGAATGATATAGGTGCGCTTGAAAACTTTGTGAGAAGCTTACGGGCCGGAGGACGAGCGGTCCTGAACGACAATGTGTTGCTCACGAAGTGCCAGTTGGGGTAATTTGAGCCGAAAGGTCGGATTCTGTCATCAACTCACTAACAATGTCACAAAAGAGAGTAGTTGGCGATGACTGTGAGACAATCGCGGCAAGGATATATGTCTCAGCCAAGCCAGTCGGAATTTCAGCTGGGACGACTACGTGCTTTGGAGGTGGTCATGCGACAGCATGGTGAAAGTCTCCTGCCACACCTGTACGTAAATGTTTCGAGAACCTAATTTCATGGCTTCATAGTTTCCTGCTGCATAGCAAAAATCCCAGAAGACTTAATTCCCGATCCCGCTTCTTGAACGTCGGCAGTGCACATTGCCGTCAGCCTTGATGACTCTTTGCACGTGCTGCGCCTGAAAGCACGCAGCTAGAGTACCGATTTTATTGATCCGCACAAAGGAACTACGCAAGGAGGCCAGTGACAGCCAAGAGGCCTAGAGTGGTCTATTTTCTGAGCCCATCCCGAAACGCTCATGAAATGCTGGGCTGAGCGGGGCTTGGGTGTCTCAGCCCATCATTCGCGCGTGGGGTACATTTCTGAGGTAAGCTCAGTTGGTGTCCACAGAGGTTTAAGCTGAACTGTACATATACAGCAAGCGACCAAGATAGATAGCATTATACATGGCACCACTATTGCGTTACAGAAGTCAAGACAGTTATGCAGCACTGACAGTCGACTGACGTGCCTGGGCAGTACAGTTTTACACACGCATCTACCTTTGGGCTCTCTCCGCCTTCGCTACATTAATTGTCGACTGAGCTCAAGTATGAACCGAAAGAAAAGGACTTCACTCAATTTACAAGTGCCAAGATTTAGTGCGCTGTGCTGAGTAGCTAGATAAACCTTAGGAAAGGTTGGTCAGGGATGACTGCTAGTTTGCTGGAACACCGCACCTACGGCTGCAATTTTCAGAGACGTACAGAAGCTTCCTATGCACCTTGCCCATACAGGCAATATCACAAAGACGAAGGCTGAAATGCATGTTTTCGGCGAATAATGCTTGCTCCGGAATTGAAAGGTTAAAGCTGAACCGGATCTTGTGCCCAACAGCATGTGTATAAAAGGATCAACCGCGTCGCCTGCCTTGCCAGCAGAAATACTCAACTCAGGGCCTGCGACCTGATCTCTTCCTGAGCACTGACACTGCTTCCACTATTCACTATCCTGGTCTCTCATTTCTCCATCCTCTAGCTTCTAAAGCTCCTTCACGATGTCGAACTCTATCACAATTAACGGCAACGTGGTCCAGCTTGCAGACTTGACCCCGTCCGCTGACGCCGTAAATACAAGATATGTTCTTATCAAAGGTGCCACCAACATCGGGCAGCGAGAGAAACGGCAACTCGCTGAGCGAGGCGTCAAGGTGCATGAATACCTCGGCGAAAACGTGTACCTCTGCTACTACGAGCCCTCAGATCTCGAGCCCATTCAGCAGCTCGACTTTGTCGATGCCGCAACCGTCTACCCCAGGCCCATCAAGACATCTGCTCTACTCAAGCGAGCCCTGGGCGATGGCACGGATCGCGGCCCAAGCAGTGATGCGGGCAGAGCCGCCGCCACCACTACTGCAGCTGCAGCTCCCACTTTCGATATCGAGGTCGTGCTGCACAAGGGCGAGGGCCAGGCCGAAGACCTCCTCGACCAGATCCAGCAGGCCACCGGGATCAGCCGCGAGGACATATCAGTTCAGCACAACGTGCTCCGACTGGCTTGCGATGCTCCCGGCATAAGCCGTATCGAAGAGCTTGATGCGGTCCGAGCCATTGAACAGCGGGTTCCCAAGAGGCTCTACAATAACCTAGCTCGCGGTGATTTGGAGATCGACACAGTCGGCGCAAACGGAAAACTTGTTGCGAAGTCACCGTACGAAGGTAAAGGACAGGTCGTCGCTGTCTCAGACACGGGATTTGACATTGGCTCGAAGAGCGATACACACCCGGCCTTCACTGGCAGAGTGCGTGAGCTGATTCCGCTTGGCCGCAAGAAGACTGGCCAGACCAACGACTTCCAGGGCCATGGCACACATGTCGCGGGGTCAGTCCTTGGTGATGGCTTCTCAAAGACAATGGGTGGCATGATACGCGGCGCAGCTCCCCTGGCTGAGCTGGTTGTGCAGTCGATGCTGACTAGCTTGGGCGACCTGTACACCCCCCCGAATTTTTGGGACCTCTTCATTGGCCCTTACAGAGAATATGAAGCTAGGATTGCGACAAATTCATGGGGACCTGATTGGATTCTTGCAGGCAGTCGTCAGGTGGGATACGACTCGGACGCTGAAGCCCTGGACAAGTTCGTCTGGCACAATCAGAACCGTGAGTGCAATTACACGTTGAATACTTCAAGCTGAGTGTTCTTAGTATTTTTCTGGCATCCTGGCCGCTAACTGTTTGTGTTTCCCGCTCTGGCAGATGTCATCCTCTTTGCCGCCGGCAATGACGGCGATGAGCCCTCTCCTACCAACGCACATATTGGCAGTTCCTCCGCGGCCAAGAACTGCATCGCCGTTGGGGCCACCGAGTCGAGCCGGCCGATTCGCGGCCGTGCCTATGACCCTAAAGGCGCACCAGGAAATCCTAACATCGTAGCGGATTTCAGCTCCCGTGGCCCTACTCTCGAGAAACGGCAGAAACCTGACGTAGTGGCCCCCGGGGTTGCTATACTCAGCGCGGCGTCCCGCGATCCCAGAGCCGTCAAGGCCGCAAAGGACGCGACTTTCGGCCGCTCGAGCGATCCCCTGTGGATGTTCGATACGGGGACTAGCATGGCCACCCCTCTTGCTGCTGGTTGCTGCGCGCTGCTGCGCGAGGCGCTCGGTACTCGTGCTGGTGTTACCCAGCCGAGTGCCGCTCTCGTCAAGGCGTTGCTTATCAATGGAGCGGTTGACCTGGGGCTCCCGAGAACCGAGCAGGGCTTTGGCCGTATTGATGTCGCTCGATCGCTGACTACTATTGAGAAACGTGACGTGGGCGCTGCGAATGGCACGACAAACGGTAATGGCGTCGGGGTTGGAGTTGGTGGTTTTGGCTTTGCTGACGTCGGCTATGTGTCGGGCAAAGGTCTTGAGGAGGGGCAGACTTGGACAACAGAGGTAGCGCTTCCGAGTACTGGCGAAAGGGAGTTCAAGGTTACGCTGGCGTATTCGGACCGCGCAGGAGAAGCACTGCAGAACAAGCTGAGTCTGAGCGTGCGGTTCAGTGGCGATGCTGGCGACACGGCAGAGATTGAGAAGCAGGGTGATGAGGGCAATGGAGATCTTGCAGAGAACAATGTCGAACAAGTCGTTCTGCAGAAGAGCCAGGCTGGTCAGTACAGCAAAGCCACGATCACAGTGACCGCAGGTCGGATCACACGTCTGGACGATGCTCAGCCCTTTGCCGTTGCGTGGGGAATGTACTGAGCCCGCGACGTTGTCGGCCAGTTCTGGCTGGCTTCAATAACAAGGTGTCAGTGCTCTTATCAGCTGTGGTTCGCAAACGTGTCATACCGTTGGGTATTGGTTATAGCTTCGAGGAAATCATGTTTATCCATGCGAAGCTGCGGTCCAACACCGCAACATAATGGTATCGAGATCAGTGCTTTGCGTTCAATTTGTTGTTATTTCATGGATTGCTTAGGCAGGTGTGGATATGCTGTCCAAACGTGAGCTATCGTTGGTGAGTTTGAAGGCATGCTGTGTATGTGAAGAGAGTATGAGAAAGGTATTAAAGCTACTATTGTGTCTAGTTTGGGTGAGTATGGCATCAACCGTGGAATAGGAGTGCCCCTTTGTCAAAGTCCAAGCCCAGCAGCATGCAGGCTGCCCTGACTGCACTCCGTAGGCGAGTCACTGACTGAAACGATGTCATGATCGTTCGCATTGCTCAGTGAGCAGTAACCACAGCCACGACTAGCATTTCGCCAAGAGGACGGCTCACTCATGGACATGGAAAGTGGGATTCGCGAAAACTCTCAGGCATTTAGAGAAGCTCGGCCAAGGCATGTGACAAACCCCCCAAATTGGTATGTGTCTTTTCTCCGCATCGGTGCTCCCATCACCTACACAGGATCTCCCTGGTCCTGCCTGTCACTGGTGATGACATCTGTCCGGCCTGCATACATGTGTGCGATTGTTGATTGCCCGGAAGCCTACCTATCCGGAACCCAAACCTCTTTCGCGATAGGTCCATCTTGGCAATTCCCCGCACACGGCTAAGGTCCGCCGCTGTGGCTATGCAAAGTAAGCCGTGGTCTGGTACCCAGCAGACCTCTGAGTATGCTTTTTGTCCATAGCCTCTCAAGTTGGCTGTCCCCCTTCATCGAACTACAACAACAAACGAACGGCCCTAAGGCTGTGACTACTGAACCTACTCAACAGTGTTGCTCTGGTGCGCTCTCTCTGTTGGCACCTACCCCGCCTCTTCTGCTTTCATTTCCCCGTAGCGTCCTGTTGTCGTCTTGATTGGGCATCTTGGCTTCTCCACATTCCCAGCCGGGAAACCTCCATACCGGCCGATCTGGAGTCTAGTTGCTTGGCCCACGGCATTTGCGGCGTCTTGGCCCGCACGATAGTGCCTTGTCATGCTTTGGAGATCGGGCAGCCACACATGGGATCTCTGCGTGTTAGAGTTAGGCCTTGGCGAATAATTACTGAGCTCGGGCACAGCGGTTGACTTCAGACCCAAAGAAGGACGGCCCAAAGTATGGCACGGCATAGGAATAGGAAAAACAGAGGCAGTCACGCTCTATTCTGACTACCACGGCACGCTCCGATCGAGCTAGCTTGCGCCTCGGTGGCTTTGTCTCACTGGGCGACCGTCATTGCGCCCTGAGCCAAGGGCTTGGTACATAGTCCGTACTGGAGCCAGGCATTTAGCTCGTCGTGAGCCAAGCAACCGTGATATTGAAGTGTGCTCATGATGCTTCCTTGGCGTCAGAAGCAGATGCACGCAAGGGATGATGTTGCCTACCGAGATGAATATTTATAAAGGATGGTTCGCACCCTTTGCATGGACAGAACGACAGGGAAGCGTGCCACATCATCGCTACTCTGGCCCGCGTATCAACAACCAAATTCTGCCGTTATTTCATATCCTTGCGTGCTCCTCCTGTCTCTAAGAATCCTCCACTAAAGATCATGCTTGCCCAAAACACCCTATTTGCCGGTCTTCTTGCCATTGGCGCCTCCGCGGCCCCGGCTACACGCGATCTCGGCAGCGACAGCATGCCCGCCAACTCCCTCGAGTCGCGCAACATTATCAACAAGATCCTGTACAAGAAGGAATGGAGTCCCTTCGAGTTCACCTCTACCTTTGAGGTCTACGCTACCCCAAACCAGGTCGTCAACAGCACCAACGCTTTCACAGGCGGCCTTGAGGGCGCCGAAGGCTGGTTCAACTTTGGCCTTAACTCGATCGAGGACACAATATGCTACAACATAACCATCAAGAACTTCCGCGGCGACTACCAGTCCCCAGCCAAGACCGCGACTCACATACACGAGTCCGACGCGGGCAAGAGTGGTCCCCCACGCATCGCGTTTCCTAACCCGGAGCCCATCGAGGGCACCGACATCCGCCGCAGCGTCGGGTGCCTCAAGGGGCCGTTCGAGACGGGCGTCATTACCAACGGTGCCGACACTGGCACGGGCTTCACCATCAAGAAGCTCGAGGAAAACCCCAAGTCTTTCAACGCAGATGTCCATTCCTCACTTGCCGTCCCCGGTGCTGTCCGTGGCCAATTTGGCAGCAGCAAGAAGATCTGCTAAGCACCCGAGTTTGGCGAAATCTTAGTGATGGGAATGTGGTATAGCCGGAGAGCTACTTGTCTTCTCATTGAACTTCTTGCACTCTTTGTCGGCAAATGCGATCAGTAGCTGCAGACAGTCTGTAATTGTAATGTTGAGTAGCTACAATGGGTTTGGTAATGTTATCTTAAACCGTACTGGCCGTTTTGGTTCTATGTGAAGCTTATAATGATTGTGCATAGACTATCGCCTTATGCTACGCCCTTGTTTTACAGATCAGAAGGGTAGGTGGAACGCATCAGATGAAGCTTCATTGGCCCAGGGTATTGAAACGTTTGCCGGAATTATTGAATCATGTGGGGATCGCTGTCCCCAACTACCACACAGAAATTGCTACCATGCAAGCAAATGTGAAAACCACATGACACTGCAAGACTCATCCGTCGGCACCCTTCTGAGCTGTACTGGAAGCTGGAGAGCTCGGACTAGACGTAGGCGCCGTCGCAGTTGCAGAATTTGTGACGCCACCCCATGGAGCCCCAGTCCCGGTGATAACTAGAGCTTCAACCATGCCAACAAAGTCCTTGCCGCCACAGTTATGCCCCTGGTCTCCAGTACATGGGACATCACATTTCTCCGACGACGCTATGAGATCAGCCACTTCCCCGTCTATTTTCGACCCGGTGGTACCATACCAGCACTCCTTGCCATTTCTGATGGCGGCGCGCGTAATTAGGACCTGGGGAGCTACCTCCCAGCACCAAGCCTTGCACTTGGCCCAGGTCATTGCGTCGTCGACGAGGGACGCCTCCTTCCCCAACAAAACCATTCGCTCCGGGTAATACACCCAGCAACTTGGGGGGAACCATGTAGTAGGAGATGGAACGGCCGCGCCGTCGATCGTGGCAGTGGGCGTGCGCTCAGCCATGGGTACCCGCGTCATGGTCACCCACAAGGCAGGGTCGGTAAAGGTCGCGGTAGCGTAGAGCTCGTCATCGCGCGCCTCGTCGGCGATGCAGTACGACGTGTACGGCCCGTCGGCGTCCCAGCCGGAAAAATCGAGGGCTAGACGTCGGCGGCCACGAGGGGGACCATCATCAGGAGGCTGAATATAGGCGACGCTATGCGCCAAGCATTGGACGTCATGGTATTTGTGAGCATGCCGTCTGTGTGATGTGCTTCGTGATGCCAAGTTGGTAGAGACGAGTTTTTGAGGCAGGAGCGAAAATTTGGACGGAGGCTTCTCGTCACATAAAATTGCATTTCCCATCATGGCGACAGGGGTTGAGAACGCCAGCTTCCACGGGCCTGCCAGATCAAGCCATCATCTCGCATGCGTTCAGGGTTCAAGCTTGGCAGTAAGCTTATCTGCTTTAACTGCCCAGTCGCAAGTCTGGGGGTGGAGCTCGCAGTGTCGACTAAAGGAGTCGCTATACCAGGCGCCCATAATCATAACTTGTAGCAAAATCAACTATGCCATATTCTTCGTCTCTCTCTCTGTCTTCCGTGACCATTTATTAGATTCAAGGCACAGATATGTATATAATACCGAGTAACATGGGTTAATTTAGCTCTGAGGAAGGAAACAAGAAAAATCTAAAGGATTTTTAGGTTCCTACGTCCCTTATGTAAGTCCTACTACTATACGTATTCGCCTAAGTAGCGCCAAAACTTATCAACGGCGATAAGTCCCTACTAACAGAGATGACAGTACATTCCCGAGTGTAGCTAGATAGGACTAATCGATAGGGTGAGTATTGGGCAATCAGGTCATTAATCAGTACGACACTCTTAGATACTCTCGGCTGGGGTCGTCCCGTATAAGGTTGCCTAATTGTTCCTCAACCAGCGCCAATTTGAGCTAAAAGCCCCACTTGAGTGGGTTGCAGATATGCGACCCCGTAAACTACGGCCCAAGTTCAGAAAGTTTGGAATTGCCAGACGGCTTCTTTTGTACGTATCTATGACCGTTATCCAGTACAGTTTTGTCGTTTCCGGTATCTGGGCAGTCGTCCTCTCTTAGTTGTTGTGCAAATACACAAGGTCCATGTCTTACCTCTGCCCCCACCATCCGTTCAGGAAAGAATGAGCCTCTGAAGCCAGCTGTTTAGCGAGTGGACTTTACGCCAGATGCACGTTTTCTCATTATCGCGATTTCGCGCATATAGGTTTGGAATGGCTCCTGATCATACAATGGTGGCAACCTTCCTGTTCATTCTCCTGATCTACTTACTACCAAGTACAATCGGGGATGACTACGTGCCCTACGCCTTCACACTGTTCAAGGGAAGCAAACGTTATGGTTCATAATACATTAAATACATTATCTATCCTGATCTTAGGACTAGTGAGACTATAGTCTGGCTCTTGAAATGGGATCCGTTGGTAGTCAGCAGTGAAACATGCTGTCATCTGAAGGTGCACCAGTGTACAAAGACAAAGGCATCTCACAAAAAGAGCATATATATAACCCATCAGCCTCCCCTCGGACAGCGGAACGTGCACCTAATTGGCGCTTTAAATCCCAATTCTCCCCTACTTAGTAGCACACGGGGGCCGGGCAAGTACCAGGGGTGGTGCTCAGGACGTTGACCACGGCATACACGATCAGCGAGACCTGAGAGCTGCTGGAAGAGCTGGAGCCCCCAGATCCAAAGATGCTCCCGAGGACGCCGCCGATGATGCTTCCGAGGAGTCCGCCGGATCCCGAGGAGGTGCCGCAGCTGGGCCAGGCGATGGGCGCGGTCTTGAAGCTCCCGACGCTCGCGAGGGAGCCGGAGCGGTAGGTGTAGTACGAGGGCGAGCACTGGCTCAGGGGCAGGCATCCGAGCTGGACGCGGACCTCGGACAGCCCGTAGGTTGTGGACGTCGACGAGGTGCCCGAGATGGTGTAGGAGACGGTGACGCTGCCCTTGGAGTCGGCGGTGGCGGTCCAGGTGCCGACCTTGACGACCCTGGTCAGGTCGTTGGTGCTGCCGGGAGCGACGTACAGGGGTCCCGTCATGCTGCTCTGGAGCTGCGAGAGGGTCGGCGTCTCGTACCAGCCCCAGCGGTTGCAGCTGGAGCCACCCGAGCAGCTGTTCAGGGCGAGGCTCTTTTCGTTCCAGCCAAAGGCCGTGCCGTACGTGCAGGTCTTGGTGGGTGCGGGCGGGGTAGTGGTCGTCTTGGTCGAGGTTGTCTTAGTGGATGTGGTGGTCGTGCAGGAGGTGGTCGAGATGAGTGTCGTGGGCGGCGATGTAGTCGTCTTGGTGGTGGAGGTGGTCGACGTAGTGCTAGATACGGTAGTGATGGAAGATGAGGAAGACGCGCACGGGGCGGTCTCGCAGCTGGAGCAGCGGTAGCTGATCTCGAAGTACTCTGGGCTGGTAGCGTACTCCGTGCACTGGTTGTTCGAGTCCCTGGTTTGGCAAGGGGGGAGGTTGTCAAAGGTCACCGTGGTGACGGCGCCAGTAGACGCGTCGACGGACTTGGCCTGTCCGGAGAACTCAAGGTAGAAGTCAAGGGCCTCGCGAGCGCCATTGGGGCACATGCCAGCCATCAGAGTCAAGATGGACGAGGTGCTGGGCTCATTGATGATGGTGCTGAATGGCAGCTGGCACTTGAACTGAGAGTCCCCGGTCGCCTGCGAGCACGTGAGGGCGGTGGTCGGGGGAGGGTCGGTCCAGCTTCCTGAGTCGTCAACATTGCCCTTGAGCTTCCAGGTGACAGTGGCCGAAGTCGTGGTGTAGCCCGCGAAGGACGAGAAGTTGAACCAGAGGTTGGTACCCTGGAAGTCGAGGCAAACCTCAGAGATGATGGTAGACCCGTCGGCCGCCTTGATAGCGATGGGAGGGCACTGGTCGGAGAAGTTGTTCTCGAGCGACAGCTGCAAGGTGTTGACGTCGGGCATGGCCACACCAGAGAGGGAGCAGTCATTAGCACAGACGTCGTAGTACCACCTCTTGGACAGCAGGGCAGACACATCCGTAGAGGCATAGCGGCCCGGCGCGGCAGAGGCCAAGCCGAGCCCGCCTAGCAGGACTGCGAGAGTGGTGGAGTGCATCCTGGAGAGACTCGATCAGTGCTAAATATGACACCTGCTTGCAACGAAAGTAGGCAAAAGAGGAGTTGGCCGTGCTGAGAGTCAAATGCTACTGCTTGAACCGGCGGTGATCTTCATTACTTATACATCTAACATCGGACTTAGGCTGCACCGGCTGATACCGGGCAGGTTGGCCAAGCCGTCGCAAGAAACTCTAGAACAGGCCAGACGCACGTCGGATGCTGCATCTAGGCCGGCGCGGAAGGAAGAGACGGCCGTCGCAGGGCAGGCGAGGCAGAAAATCATCAGTACGTGCATATCCATCGTCACCGCAGCCCGGGACTTCAATGACACAACGGCGCCGAAGCGATGCAAGCCTCTTGTCAGGGGTGGCTGGCGGGCCGTCGAGTTTAGCGCCAGCCACGCAGGTTGGGGGCAGGGTCTGGGCCCCCTGGGGAGGGGACCGGATGCCAGAAAAATAAGTGTATCCTTGCCTGACGCCAATTCTCCGCGATGCTTGAATGACTTTGTCCTGCCTGATTCGTGGCGGTGCTGCTTGCGAGCCTCAGCCGCATGGCGCTATCGAAAACCTGCATTCAGCTTCCGCTGTGACCGTTGTTACATGGCATGTGGGAGTGAACATGGGGCCATGGGTTGTTGTGTTGTTCAGGCGGCACACAGGTGGATACTCGTTCTTCTGCCGGCCTGCAGTCTATCATAGGATATCAGTGCTCTGCTGTTCCGTTGCGAACATGGTCTCCGTCGTGGTTTGTTCTTAAGTTGTTTCTCTCTCTCTATTTCTCTGTCTTTGTCTCACGGGAAAAGGTCCTTGCTACCGTTGTAGACGTCAAGTGTGTCAAATGCTGCAAAGACGCAGAGGGAGCCTCACTGCTCTCCAGACCCGTCCAAGATGGCTGCCGTACACAGGTACCTGCAGCCCTCGAAATATCCGAACCAGGGTCTGATCCTTCACTCCCACAGCCTTTTAGGTCTAGGCCTGCAAAGACCCTGCAACCCCGACTCGTTAGCGGCGGTCAGGGGGACGATGACCTGCCGCTGACAGCAGCAGCGCCATCAGGGCACGCTTTTTGTTTTTGGCGTCGTCCGCCCTGAAGACGCTAGAGCTTCCTAGCATCTCTAGCCGGCGGCAGACAATGTGCCGCACTTCCGCTAGGCCGCATCGAGGCCGCTGGAGTCCTCACCTCGTCACCTCCTCGTGCCTTTCTCGTGCCTGGCCCTTATTAGTAAGGGTAAAGACAGTTCGATGCTCGCCCGAGGAGGAGGGGGGGGGGGGGGGATCGCCACGTTGTGAAGGAACACACCGGGCATGTTCGACACGGTCTGACTCGCCCGCGTGCGTCTTGGCAATGCATCATTGGCCGACGGACCACGGGAGACTTTCCCGAAAACGGCTCAGTCTATCAACTCTTGGTCGACGGGCAAAAAAAAAAGGTTCAAGTATCTACTTACACACATACGTCCCCACCGGTCAGCATAAGGGATTACGAGAATCGGTGCAGATCCCTGCGGGGCCTCTGATGCACGCCTGGTCCTATGCCAACAGCTCGCTGCACCTCAAACGAGAGCGCTCGGCCGCGAACATGAGCACAGATCCCCGCTGTGCATAAGTTATCTGCATGGTTTCTTTTTTTCTTTTCTTTTTCTTTTTTTTGACCAACCTCTACTGGTCCGTTCTGATGATGTGTGTTGTCCCTGCCTCGTTTGGAGGGATCGAATCCTTGATCTTCATCAAGAAGCTGCCGCCGGAGCAGTTCACGACTCCCTGGCCTCGTGTTAAACACATGTTGTTTGCTTTGTCCGCAATACTCATGCGTGGCATTGCGACCTTTTTCTCGTCGAAAGACCATGCTCTCTGCATGGGCCCTAGAGACTTGACGATATGTAGATTTCTCATATCGATTTCGAAGTGTTCGCCCAGGCCGCGAATAGGAGATCTGTACTTTAAGGGTCGTGTGATCTAGACCTCTCCATCTCTGGGCTTCCTAGTATCAGAATCTTTGGTGGTCTGGACCTCTGCAACTTTACGGACATGGGATAGCTCCAGGATCGATCGCCAAAAGGTATAGTCTTGAGCTTGTAAAATTGTACAGGTCATTCTGAGGCCCGAATGACTGCAGATCGGACATAGAGCGGCTTCTTCAACGCTCCAGTTGGGTGTACTTGGTACCGGCACCCACTCGCCGAGTTCTGATGCGCTCATAGAGCAGCTCAAGGAACCGTGTGGTCGTCTACATCTTCATCGAGTCCACCGGGATATCCCATGTCATTGTGAGGCGGGTCACATTTCTTATCCGTAACACTCACCAGTCAAATCCAACTATTACAGGGCATCCTGTGACAGTCTGGGCTTGAGATAAGATAGAAGTGCTGCTATATATAGATGTAGTGAGAACTAGTGTAGCGTACCCTATGCTAACGTCCTGTTTCCTAGATTAAACGCCTAGGGTTCTAATATGATCATCAGTCTAGTGAGATACGTGACGGGCTAAAAGCCCCAAATCGTCAATACGGCGAGTGGGAGCGTATATCACACAATGATACACAGGGGCGTATTGTCGGTCAACCCCTTGCCTGGCACTAATAGGAGAGATACCAACCATACTGGGGAGGCAAAAATGGCAAAAAACGTACAACACCGAGGATTCGCTGGTCGTCACGGACCCAACTACTGATTCGGCGGTATCGAGCTTGTGTACAGGGGAGCGGACGGGACCCTCAATTTTCTCGATCCTATGGTCGTACGTGGAACAACGTGCTGTTGTGATGGTATATATAAAGTTCAGATGTTGTTATGTAAAAAGCGTCGACTTTTGAAACAAATGTGGGCAGCAGTTGGAGTAAGCTGCAATTGTGCGGGTTGCCCGAAACGGCAGGCCGGGACTACACGTCACCAACCCGTACAATCTGTCTCTTGCTGATTATAGTCAAAGTTCACGATGACAAGAATGCCTCTAGGTGTATTTTTGACATCTACAACAGCTTAAGTGAGGTTGAGTTCCTGTTCCAGCGGTGTGTGTCTCTATACCCATGGCTGTCTAGAACGTGTATCTGAACTGCTTGTTCTGCAGGTCGGTCAAGTCTGTCGCATCAGCATCGGCAATAGCACGGGCGGTGGCTTGAGCATCAAACTCGCGTTTCCGATTCTCGACCACACACAGTAGGTAGTAAAATACACCAGCTGCTGCCATAAGCGCGAACGCAAAGATCAGAGCAGCAATGCCAAGTGGGTAATGCGGTGCCTGGCTGGACAAGAATAATTGTGGGCCAACTATGTTGCCGACAGCTAATATGGCGTATTTTGTCAGTACACCCAAATTAAGCCATGAAACGAATAATCAGCACTAACCATAGACAATGGCCACAGTGACTCCCATGAAGCTCTTCTTTGTGGCGCCTGCTGTGTTGGATGACTGCAGACTCAGCATGAATACCCACGGGACGTTGTAAAAGCCCATGATGTAGACACCGGCAAGTGAGGCGTTCCGGTTGGCCACAGGGTCGAGTGTCTTCACCATGATAGCACCAGCCATGCCAATCAGTGCTGAGACGGTCCAGAAAAAGCACCGCAGGTTGGGCACAAAGTATGAAATGCCTGTGAGCAGGGCACCAGAGACCATTGCGACAGCGGCTTGAGGGGTCGCCATAAGCGTCGTCTTGGTTGGGGTAAAACCATAGCCGGAAATGATAAGAGGGTTGAAGTTTGTAATACCAGCATTGGCGATGGCGTACCCAAAGACGCAGGCCCAGACGCAGTAGCATCTTGGGTCGCGAAATGCTTCGAGGATTTGTTTGATGTTGAATTTCTTGGCAGCGAAGTTAGGGTTAGGCATTGGATGTGAGACGGCGGGGTTCACACACCTTCCGAACATCCGTGCCGGTTTGATTTGACGCCAGGCGGGCGATCGCTAGTTTCCTCTCATCCTCGTTCAGAAACCAAGCCTTGGATGGGTGATCAGGGAGCCCGAGAAAGAGCAAGCCACCTATAAGGACAGTGACGGCCCCATAGATCAAGAACAGGTACTAGAAGGTGTTTGGTGAGTGTCTATATTGAGCAGGTTCGGGCTCTTGCGGATAGACGTACCCTCCAGACGGCAAGGGAGCCTTTGATGCCTGCTATGGCATAAGACAAGATACCGCCAAAAACACCAGCAAAGGTGTTGTACCAGAGAGCAGTGCGGAGCGGCTGTTCCTCGCGACGGTACCACATGGAGTTAATGACGAGCATGCAAGGCAGCAGGGCAGCCTCGAACACCCCCAGGAAGAAACGGATGGTGGCCAGCCCAGCAAAGTTGTGACAGACAGCCATGAGACAAAGAGCGGCTCCCCAGAGAATGACGCAAATGCCGATGAATTTACCGATAGGGACCTTGGTAATGAGCCAAATGGATGGCAACTCCATCAAGAGATATCCAAAATAGAAGACAGAACCGAGCCAGCTGTACTCCTGGCCGACAAGGTTGTTGTCGTCCTTGAGACCGAAGAGAGCGGCGTATCCGAGGGCATTCTGTGAGGACGAGGGGGGCTTGTGTGAGCGACTGGACCACCGGCGCTGGCAGCAAGAAGACATGTAGGGACAGACCGACCTTGTCGAGGAAAGCGAGTGTCATGCACAGAACAGCGAGCGGCATGATGACGAGGTCAGTCTTGAGGAGGATGAGGCGGTTCTGGGCGGAAGTGAGTTGGAGTGGGAGGCCATCCTGAGCGGCCAGCTGGATCGAGGGCTCCCTCTCAAGGTCGTGGATCTTTGATTCTTCGGGCATGTTGATGGCTGTGTTGTTGTTGATACCGAGGTCGTACTGATGTTGGGGCAGCCAGATATGTTGCCGAGAGACGACTCAACGGACGGGCGCCGATGCTGCCATGGTGCGTGAGTTGAGATATGGGCGTCTGGCACCGCCACCTCGCACACCCTACGAGCTTATCTCGACGTTGGGAATCCTGGGCAAGGCGCGAGACTGGCGTGCTTGCCTGAGCTGTGGCGTGGGTCGAGACGTCTCGGCACAGTCCGCGCCTGCGGCGATTGCACAGTACCACAGTACTGCTCTTCTGCACGAACCCCGTCTTGACTCCACATTTTCCCCGTTTGTGGGGGGCGAGGGGGGAGGGGGTCGCCAGGCGACGATATCATGTTCGCTTCGGCACCGTCCGTTCACCCATACAGCCAGCCAACCAAACCCACCACCGCCACCTCCCACTCGTAATGGCGACATCCAGCCTCGCCCATCTCGAGGTGGTGCCCTCGCAATCACGAGCTTGCAGCCGCTGCCATGCTCGCAAAGTCAAGGCAAGCTAGCACTTGGGATCCCCGACTCGCACGCCCGCGGCAACGCAATGCTGACCACATAACATGGTGATATTACTGCCAGTGCGACCTCCGCGTCCCACGATGTTCGGCCTGCCAAAGGCAAGATGATGACTGCAACATCACCGAGTGCGTGGCCTACTCGCACGCCACGGTCCAACACCTGCTCGACGAGATTCATCGGCTGCGAGATCAGCTCAATGCATCCCAGAATCAGCACCACCACCAGTCCCAGCCACAGCCCCAGCCCCAACTCCAGCATATGATACAGCCACATGCGGCCATGACCGGGCAGCAGGTTCGTGCCGAGGCTGAAGAGTTGGGCATTCTTGCTATGGGTGGTCCCAGACAGCGTGACCTGCGTGCCTCATACGGTCAGTAAATTCTAGACACCGTCAGAGGACGCAACTGATCAACCAGCCATCTGATACCTAGTGGGCAGTGCGACGGGCACCACCTTCGCCCGCATCTTCTTCAAACAGCTCGGGTTGGCTCCGCTGGCCCAGCCGGCCGCAGACGACACGGCCTTCGAGCACGGCGTCACGTGCGTGTATGCTTCCCTGCCACCAGAGAGGATAGCGACACATCTGATGCGCGTCTTCATCGCCCAGGTGCACACGTTCTGGCCGGTTCTGCGACTCCACTCTCTGCGAGCAATGTTTCGATCCATCTATCGTGACCCTTCTCGCGCGAGCACGCTTGACAAGTTCACCGTCTTTATCGTCTTGGCCCTGGCGTCGGCGCGGTGCACGGACGACAAGGCCTACAAAACAATGGCCGACATGAACAATCCCGATGCCTATTATCACACGTCCACAAGGCTATTCTCTAGCATCAGCGACGCCCCGCGCGACCTCCCAGCACTGCAGAGCCTGCTGCTCATTGGTCTTTGGATGCTCGATGCAGGCTGGGACACCCATGTCGACGATCTCTGGCATCACAGCCGCTATGCCATGTCTGTGGCTATCGAGCTTGGCATCCATCGTCGACGCTTGGGTTTGGATATGAGCCCCGATGATGCTGAAACACGAACACGAGTTTGGTGGTGTGCCTACAATCTGGAACGATTTGTGGCAGTCACCACGGGCCGGGTGCTGTCAGTACGAGAGCACGCGATTGATGCTGCCCTGCCTCAGTCCGTCATCGAAGACACTTTGACACCAGCAGAGGCGCAACTCGCGTCAGCTTACCAGAGGGTCGGCATCGGTGTGTTCTTGCACACAATCAAGCTCCGACGGATCGGCGGCCGCATTCTGGAATCTGTCTACATTGCCAGAGGGCCAGACGGCAGGGCACCTCTGACTACATTCCGTGAGATCTGTGACGAGTTTGACAGCCTTCGTCATAGCCTCGATGACTGGAAGCGAGGCTTTGATGCTCTTGACATTAGGGAGTCTCGTGAACACTCGGAGCTGAAGATCGACTATTGCCAATTGCTTCTGATCATGCATCGGCCTTCTCCAACCTTTATGATACCATCCGCTGACATGGTGGGCGTTTGCTCGAAAGCAGTCTCTAGCATTGTGCGGCATTGGAGAAAGTTGTCAGCGCAACATGGCATATCCGCCGTGTCGAGGTGCTCTCGACAGCTGCACTCGATCCTGATGGTTGGCTTGGCCGGGCTCTATTGTGATTGGTGAGTGAACTTGCACATCCATCACTCCTCTTCGCTCAGAAGTAAATTGAGGATTGATAATCCCGATTCTGCAGGCAGGCATCCAACGTGCTGAGCACGGGGTCCTGTTTCTTCTATCGGCACGGGACAGACGTGGACATGTGTATCGAGCTGTTGGATCAAACTTCAATTCATCCCAGCAGCCATGGCAAAGCCTTTGTCAGGTGTCGCGACCTACTCAAGGCAGTCAGATCCGTCGTCTACGGCGCTAATTTACATGGCATGCTCGACCCACAACACGGGACTCAAGATACTCCCACAGATCCCGCGACAGGTGTTTCTAACGTAGGTGAGGCAGTCGACTTCTACATGAGTGGTGGGTCGCTCGACCCTGGTCATGGCATGGAGTCATACTTTAACCAGATTTCGGGATACTTTGATAATTCCTTGGTTGGGCTTGATGAGAACTTGACTATGTGGCACGACGCATTTTTGCAAGAGATACGATCAAACAGAGTTGCTGAGCCATAACTCATATAAGTCTTCTGTCATGAATACCGTAGTTGATGATGCTGACGTCTAAGTGGGACCGGGGTGTTGAATCATTGAGCATTGCGACATGGCTGCCACAGCACCACCACGTGGACTGGCTATGAGCACGTGGGCTACAGGATGCCACAGCGCCGTTATACACGCGAAGCAGGGGTAAGATAGCGCCATCCGCGCTTGTCCTAGTTTGTTCCTAGATCTCGAACCTGGGGTGAACAGTGCCAAAGTCGCTCGGGCCATGACTTGAAGGCAACTCCACAATCTGTGACTGATGTCCGCGAAGTGGACCTCCAGACTCCAAGCCCCCTGGACGCTGACCTCGGTGGTGTCCGAGCCGATAGCAGGGGCAAGTCGGAGTGCTGCCCGACCCGACTTCGCTGGTGACAACGATGAATTCGTCTTGCGGTTAAGGGCCTTAGATCTCGAAAACGCACCAGGCAAGCAAGTCAATCTTCATCACATCTCCATTGTGCTTGCAAACCTACGAAGATTCAACAAGAACAACATGACGGCGAATGACATGGCGCCATCCGGCCAGGCCGCGCCTGTCCCCGCCACAAGCCACACAGCTGTGTACAACCAGAAGAATGCATCAATCCGGGTGAGCCTCAGGACATTCCGTGTAGAGCCAGATCTCTCTGGATGACATGATGACTGACCAGAGATCTCAGATTGGCATGCGAGACGGCGTTACAGGCCAGTTCAAGCTTGTGCCGCGGGAACAAGCTGTGGTATCGGTGTTTGACTCTAATTTCTTGGTGGGAGACGGGATCTGGGTAAGAAACTCCATGGCTTTGGTGATGTGGTGTGACGGCGGAACCACAAGACAAAACACCAAATCGCGACCACTGCGACTGATGATATCGTACAGGAAGGCATTCGTGCAGTCCGCGGTCGCGTACAATTCGCCAAGGACCACATCGACAGACTATTTCAATCAGCTAAAGCCATGCTAATGGACCTCGGCCTCACCAAGGGTCAACTCCTCTCTCTCATTCATGAGACCCTTGACGCCAACGACATGCAAGGCGAGCCAGACGTGCACATTCGCCTCGTAGTCAGTCGCGGCCTTAAGCAAACGCCCTACCAAAATCCACATGTCAACATCGGCCTACCCCTGATTGTCATCATCCCAGAAATCAAAGCCGTCGACCCAACAGCAAAAGAACGCGGAATCAAACTCGGCACGACCTGGGTGCGTCGCGGACCACCAGATGTTAAAGACGAGGCGTGGAACCACATCTCCAAAGCCACAGACGTCCAAGCTTGTGTCAGCGCCAACGTGATGGACGTCGACGAGGCGCTCATGCTGGACCTGCGCGGCTTCGTCAAGACCTGTAATTCCGTCAACTTCTTCATTGTGCGTAGCGGGACGTCCAGCCTCGATGGGGAAGGCGGGATTGAGATATGGGCGCCGACAAAGGACAATCAGATGCAGGGCATCACGAGGCAGAAGACTATCGACGTATGCCGGAAGGCAGGCCTGGTGGTTAGAGAGCTTGATTTTACACTGACAGAGGTATACGGCGCGGATGAGGCGTTTGTCACGGGGACTTTTCCTAGCCAACTGCATGTCACGCATGTTGATGGACGGGTTATCGGGAATGGAAAACGGGGAAGGGTGACGGAATTTGTGCAGAGGTTATATAAGAAAGAGGTTGAGAAGGATGTAGGGAGGCAGAGGGAGGAGATTGTTGCTGAGGTTGAGAAGGGCAGAGACTTTGGTGTTTTGGAGGCATTGATGGAGAGGGCCGCTGCGGATGGACTGGTTTAAGCCTTCAAATGACTGCGGACTATTAGGGAGTGTTAATGGAGGGCGGAGGAAATCGTGTGGTACCTTGATGATGTCGAGTTGTTGGCGGATCCTACCCGCTTCACTTGTCGTTGATGAAGTTCATCGGCTTTTCTAAATTGGAGTCAGGTTTTGGTGTGCAGTCCTTCCGCTGGTCTCTCTATTCACGAGGCCCAGCCTTGTGTGAGTTGTTGCGCCACTATTTACAAATCAAGCTAGTCTCACAATAAAATCACTATACCCGTAGAGTATTGTGAGACAATTCTTACATGTTTCTCGCTAGTGCCGAGCTATTGAGTATTGCGCAGAGGACATGATCATCATGGTCGTCAGCGATCGACGGGAGACCGCCGTAAATGACTCGCTCCTGGCTAGTTTCGCAAGCATAGTCCGTACTTCGCCCCCGGCGCGCTAAGAAGCAACCCGCCTGCCGTGCATCAATAGCGCAAGTGCCTGCCTTGTGACTGCTAGCCTGGGCAGGGTTGGGGCGGGAGGGGGGGGCTCCTCCCTCCGGCCCGGATTTAACATGCTCACGAGCCTTGTCCGTGAGAACGGCCGGGCTGCTCTGTTCTAGCGGACAGTTGAGTATTTATATTGGCACAGGACTCAAAACTTCAGACGGATTTCCAGGGTCATTTTTGTTTCCTGTCTATCACCAACATTTCTTCTCGCCGCGTGCAGTACCTTGCTCTTAGACGATGCGTGTTTCGATTGTCTCCGCGATCCTCCTCAGCGGCACTGCTGTAGCTGCTCCTAGTCTCGTCGGCACAGCTGTCGGTCTTGTTACTGATACGGTCGTGGCACACTTGACTGACACCCTTAAAGATGCCGTCCAAGAGATCGAGAGCCACCTCGACGATGCAGGCGTTTCCGGCTTCGAGCTGCTTTCCAAGCTAGGCGAAATCCAGCCAATCCTAGAACCCTCGTCCATTGAAGATATTGTCGCAAGAATCCAGAAGCTGGGTGGCGTCAAGCTGGACAACTTCATTGGGAGCACAGTCGAACTCGTGCTGAACAGCCTAGGCCCAGCAACACTCGCGACTGTCTTACAGCAGTATAGTGATGGCATCAACAGCGAGGACAACGTCAATACCCGCGAGCCTAAGAATCCAGTCTACCCTACTGCTGCGGCGGGCGACCAAGCCTACTCAATCAATGAGGAGAAGCTCCGGGCGGCCATCTACATCCCGGACACGTTCACGTACGGAAAGAAGCCCCCCGTGATCCTGTGCCCGGCAACTGGCACCAAGGGCGGCTTTACGTACAACAACAACTTTGCCAAACTGCTAGCACGAGAGAAGTACGCTGATCCCGTCTGGTTGAACATCCCGGGCTGGCTTTTGGAGGATATCGCTTGGAACTCTGTCAGTATTCCCCCGTGCATGATCCGGTATGAGATACTAACCTATACCTTCAGGAATACGTCGCCTACGCAATCAACTACATCGCCGGCATCACCTCCCGCAACGTCTCCGTGGTCGGCCTCTCCCAGGGCAACCTCAACATCCAATGGGCCCTGACCTACTGGCCGTCCACTCGCGCCGTTGTGAGCGACTACATCGGCATCTCCCCAGACTACAAGGGCAGCGTCATCGTCAGCGCGGCGACCGCGACCTTCGGCCGCCTCGGCCTGCCAAAGTCCATCTTCCAGCAGAAGTACATGTCCAAGTTCATCCAGGCCTTCCGCAGGCGCAGCGCCGCGGCCTTCGTGCCGACGACGACAATTTACACGGCGAACGACGAGCTTGTGCAGCCCCAGTCCGGCACGGGCGCCTCGGGCATCCTCCTCCAGGACTTGTCGGCGAGGCCCGCGGCCAGGGTGACCAACGTCGAGCTGCAAACCGTCTGCCCGCTCGACTCGGCGTCCTCGGACGCGAGCGACCACAATAGTCTGCTATTTGGCGGCGCCGTGGCGGCGCTGGTCAAGGACGCGCTCACGCACGACGGCCCCGCGGATGTCTCGCGCATTCCCAACTTGGCGGGCGAGTGCTCCAAGCTCGTTGCCGACGGGCTGGACTTTAATGATGTCGTTGCTACTGGGTGTAAGTTCTCATTCTCTCTCTCTGAGTGCCCGGCTGCAAGTCACTGTTGATTGACTGTTTTCTTTGAAATCGTACAACAACTGAACATGATTGCTGACTTTGTGATAAATAGCTATTGGTGCTATCGCTGCTGCTGCTTGGCTGCTTTACCCGAACCGTGTCATGTCTGAACCTGCGCCCCCTGCTTATGCTCAATGATCTCTGTGGTTTCTTTTGTTTTTGGTTCACACTACGGACATATGATAAAGTGCACATATTCATTTGACCAAGAGACACGACAATTTGGATTATAATCAGAACATCGTTCAATAGGAAGAACTTTGAATTGACTTTCAAATCCCGTGCGTCGCAAAATGTCCCTTGATTCGTCGTGTGCCCATGAAAATCGTAACCCGACTGCGTAAAATACTGAAAAAAAACAATCCCACCCGCGCCACCTTCAACGCTTCTCCTGCCTCATGCAAGACAAACTGCTTGGACTAGCCGTGAGATGACACACGGCGATCTCATGCCATAGCCGTCATCGTAACACCTCAGTAGACATACAAGTTGGTCTGCTCATCGTCGCTAGCCATCATCTTGGCGTTGCGTCTCTTCATGATGATCTTGACGACCCACGCCACGGCCGCGGTGCCCAGGCTGAAGCCACAGCTGGCCGCCATGGCGGGCACGTAGCGCGGCTCGGAGGCCTTTGTCCATAGGTACGGCGTCCAGATGAAGCTGATGTTCATGATGGTGGTGACCATGCCGATGGCGGCGGCCTTCTTCTCCTTGGTCTGGCCGCACACGCTCCCGCACCAGCCCAGGACCAGGCTGTTGACGCCGTACGTGCCGATGGTGAAGATGACCATGCTCGTGTACCGGCCCGCGAAGTCGAGCGTCGCGGCCGAGGCGGCGAAGCCGACGGTCGCCACGCACTTGGAGATGGTGATGTGCCACGTGCGCTCGTTGAACTTTCCCGAGCTCCAGGACACGGCGATGGTGACGGCCCCCGCGATGAGGTAGGGCGGGCAGGTGAGCACCAGGGTCATGGTGCTGTCCATGCCGAGCGTCTTGATGACCGAAGGGAAGAAGTTCTTGAATCCGTTGGCCGCGAGGTGCAGGTGCGCCATCAGGCAGAAAAGCCAAACCACGGGGTCCTTGGCCGCCTGCTTGAGGCCCTCGACGATGGACGAGTTGCCGGCGTTGCTGGTCGTGTCGAGCTCCATGCGGTTGTGGGCGAGGTCGCGCTCCTCTTGGGTGAGCCACTTGGTGTTATGCGGGAAATCGGGAAGAGTGAAGTAGCCTTGGGGGTAAGAAAAGCAAATCTGTTAATCTTCCACTCTTGAAAGCGAAATCGTGGGGACATAAAAACCGCAAAACAGGAATGGGAAGGGAAAAAAAAAAAAAAAAAGCGACTCGTCGATAATCAAGGACTCACCGATTATTGCGATGAAAAAGGTAACCACGCCCTGAAGTATGAAGAGCCATTGCCAACCCGCGAGACCTAAAGCAGAAGCCGTGAGCATTGAGACGTGTAAGATGAAAAGCCGCGTGAGTGATCCCACCACATACCGAGGGTCATATGCATGCCGTGGAACACACCAGCGGCGATCAAACCAGCAAAAGCGGTGGCTAGCACGTTGCCTGTGTAAAGCACAGCAATGCGTGTAGCAATCTCTTTACGGTTGTAGAAGATGGAGAGGATGTAGACGGCGCCGGGATAGTCTGGTGGACAAGATTTAGAACTCCGCAGCTCGGTGGTTTTATGTGGGGCACGGGGCACTCACAAGGCGCCTCAGTGAGGCCAAGGAAGAAGCGGGTCAGGAGAAGACCGGTGTAGTCCTTGGAAAGAGCAGTGAGGGCACTGACAACTGCCCAGAGAGCCATGCATATGCCCTAGTTTCATAGTTAGTTCGCGAGTAGAGAGAGAAACCATATCCAGGGTAAATTACCATGTAATGGCTGGGTCTTGTCCTCGTGAGGAACATGTTGGAGGGGATCTGGCCCAGAATATAACTGCAGCAAGTCAGTGTCATGAATTTTAGGAATATGCCTAGTTCGATCGCCTACCCAACGAAGAGAATGGACACGCAAGTTTGATATTGGGTGTCCGTGAGGTTCAGATCCTCCTCAAGCGTATTGATGCGGGCGAGAGCAATGGCATTGCGATCGAGATAGTTGAGCCAATACATGGACCAGAGCATCGGCTGCAGTCGAGAAGATATCAGATTTGGTTCTTGTCTTTCAATGACTGCCGAGCTCTCTCTAGCTTACCATAATCCAGCGGTCGAGCTTCTTCACAAGAGCAATCTCTTTGGGATCAGTCTTCTCATCTACATTCAAAAATCAGTATGGTCATTCATCAAGTTCAATAATGAGGGCAAACTTACGGGCACCAAATCGGTCAACGTGCTCGGCACGAGGGACAGCCTTCTCGCCCATGTCGTCGTCAAACATGGTAACGTTGGTGGTCTGCCTCTCAATGGCATCGTTGGCAGTCTTGGTTTCGGCGGCCATTTTGATTGCTGGTCGAGATAGCGGGTGCTATGTGGTCAAAGCTTTGAAGAGCGAGGTCTTGAACAGAGGGGGAGGAGCATGGATATAAGTTTCAGACTGAGCAGGGAAAGATCATGCTTGACGACTTGAAAGATAGCACGTCATGTCAAAGAGGCGAGCGAGCAAGAGTTATATACATGCCAGGTGATCACTCAGTGCCCCGGACTGATCGCCCGTTTACCCCATTCCCTCATGATTATGCAGTTGGTTTCCCTAGTCTGCCAAGCCAGCAAGAACTGGAGTGCGGTAAACATGGGCCATGTCGTTGTCGTGGGGAAGTGTGGAGGAAGTCGGATCCTCCCCTTCTCGTTCCCCTTGTGGCGCTCCGGAGCAGCCCTTCGCCAAGCGACTACAGCGAGGTGAGCATCACGACGCCGTCCATACCCGGCCGCAGATATGCAGCACTTGGCGAGAATGAGGCGGGGAGGATGTCTTGGCCTGCTTCATTATCGTGCTGTGCCGTGATATGGACAAGCGCAACACCAAGAACGCCACGATGGCTGCCCGAAGCTTTACATGAACGCTACATTCGCTTAAGCCTATCGGCTAAAACAATCTAGAAAAGGGACAGCAAGAACAGAATGCCATGATCGAACGATCCTCCAACAAGACCGCCATGATGCAAGGAAGAACCTTGGGGGGCGTCTAATCGATAGAATGGCAAATCAAGCACGGTCGTCCCCGTCACTCTTGCGAGCCGAGCCAAGCCAAGCGTCCGGCTCGGTGTCTACACAATGAGATGCGCGCGCCGAGAATTTCCAAGACTAGTATCCCCCGCACCGCCGCAGTTCTTGCAACTGATACCCATGGCCGCCGAGGACGCCACGGCCTGGACAAACAACTCAGTGCCGGAGATTTATCTGGCTTGAGCTCCTTGGCCAGGGCATCTTGCCCACTCCTGAGGCCAAGGAGTTGAGGTTCCCCGCGCTCATAAATATGAACACACGGGTTGTTCCGACCCTGTTCGTACGGAAGAAGCCGTGACCTGTTGAGCAACTCGGCGGACCAAGAACGCACTGCGCACAGACATGCTGCGGTACAAGCGCAGGAGCATAGCCCTGGATGCGGTCTTGGCCCAGACCAGTGGTAAGAGCCGCCTCTCTCATTCTAGAAGGTGGGATGCACCAACATTACCTTGGAAGTTCTATTCTGACCCACAGACGAGGGTTAGACGGCCAGAGAGCTGCATCCATGCCAGTCTGTGCTCTTCCTGGGTTGGATGCCAAGCACGCCCTTGTAGACGCTGACTCGAGCCTTGCAGGCCGCCCATCAGTGATACACCAGTCCTATGCTGTTCCCATCGCTCTGGGCTCCCCGCAATCCCCAGGCTGCCCCGTCGTAATTTGCAACCGCTAGGGAGCGCCAAAAATATCTGGCTCGGCGGGATAGACCGGTCCAGACCACCTGCTAGGAGATTTCCCGCTCTGGGGAACGTGGGTCCATTGGCGAGAGGGGACAATTGTCTGATGCGGTCTCGATGACCTCCAACCCGCAGCAGACCAGCATTGGTAGCGAACTTAGTTGTGCTTGCGTAGAAGGCACACCAAGTTGACCAAAAGGACGCCACCTGCGTACACGAGAATGTGGGAGTTCTAAACTTCTCGATATCCCTGTCGGATCGTCAAGATCAATGGGCTGCTTTTTCGCAAAGCCAAGACGCTTTCTGTCAGCTGCCAAGGACGAGTCACTGGGCACCAACAAGGTAGGAAGGTTCAAGTAGCCTGCAGAGGCACCCTAAGCTTAAACATTAAAGTGTTGGCTGTGATTGGTGATGGTTAACCCACTTTAGAAGTCAAGTGCTGCTCCGTCGTGCGCTAACGAGGCCGCATGAACTAATTCGCGCAGCTTTACTGATGTCACCAAGCTAGCTGATTTTGGCATTTGCAGGTCTCAAGAAGAGGTGAAGGTTTACCAAGCACAGGCGCAGTGAAAACTTGATTGGTCTCAAGCTCCAGTTTCGACAGGAACCACGGCTCGTCTCGAAAGCTCAGGAACGGATTATATCGGAACCCAGAACTTTAAGTCTAGAATGCACAACGCAGCCTCATCAGCCTTGCGACGATTTAACGGTGCCAGTATGGATGCCAAGACTTGGTGAGTACACTGACGAGAATATTGCGGCTTGGTTCAGCATTCAACGGAATAACCCATCTAGACAGATTTGATCAGACATGGATTGATGCTGGCAGGCCGGCCAGAAACTCGTGGTGTGTCAGAGATGTACGGTGCGCTACGGGCGCTCGTGGACGGAGGATACCGGAGTGTGCGGTCATCCCTCTCAACGCTGGAACTATGAGGTGTGATATGATAGTTGAATAGATTGAGGGGAGGAGAATATGGTGCGTCGGAGCTGCGAACAGAATCGGGCATAGGCAGACCGGATGGGTAGGGATGAGGATGCGGGTGAGGTTGGCCAGGCTTTCGGGGATCTCCTCGCCCCCCAACATCGAGCCTCGAGTCGAGTTTTCAAATGTGCAGTCGTTCTGTCTCTAGACATGGGGGATATCGGAAGCACTGATACAGACCCAGCGTGGACAAACTACGAATGATGATCCTCCTGACAAAAAGTGTTCTAGTTCATTAGAATTACTGTAGATTGGTGGTTGATTCTTATCCAGAGTCTGAATTCGAGCCGTGGCCACACCGCTGCCAGAGGCTGCCTCGCCAAAAGTCATTTACATTCAGTGCCAGGACAGTCTTCGACACTTATCACATAGCTTTACCCCCCTCGCGCAGGAACAAACAACAACGACCTCCCCAATTCAAGCATCGAGTGAGTCGCGTCTTACAAGAAACCAGTAATGACAGCACCCCTTTCACGTTCCTTCAACGACACAGGTCAAGCTCAGACAGCCTCGCCCGAGCACTCGACCATCCTCACCAAGTCGATCTTGCTCTCGATACGCCTCCTTACGATCACGAGCCCTCGGACTTGATGCCAGCAACACCATACCCTCCGGCCATCGACTAAATAGACGGCTGTCGACATGAAACCTCATCGAACGCGGCTATCTTGACATCATCACCTACCGAGCCAGAATATCTCGTGACACGAAAGTGTTGTCTCAAAGATGACGTCGGACGACCTAACCAAACGGATTCGGTCGCTCATCGGAGCATGTATCCCTGTCCAAGCCTGTGCAGTCTATCTAAGCGAAGTCACAGATGTCTATCACTGGGGCGCGGATACTGTCGGATAGGGAGGTTGGGATACGCATGTTGTGTTGTTGATGAATCGGAGGGCAACTGGTGATGAACATGATGTGAGTTTGGTAGGAAGTTACCATTGGGGAACATGGCCGGTGATGATATTGCTCTGAGGGCATGTCATACTCAATAATTATTTATGGCAATCCATTTGCATATGTGAGCGAGCCTCTCAACCCCTTTCCTCTGTTTCTTTCCTCTTCACCTTCACCTTTCTTTTCGTCGGGTTGAGCATCGCATCCCCTCTTCAATCCCTTTGGATGCTGTGCTGCTTCTGGCATACCTGCCCATCAGCACGTTGCTCCGGATACCTGATGCCAATTCAATTAGAAGCCTACATAAATGGCGAGAGTGTCAGCTTTGTGGTCGTGTATGGGCATATACCCAAATAGGTTCGATGTCCAAACTACGCTTACTTCAAACCCCCTGGAAACAGTTATCGCTGCCCCATAGGCCACATGGGTGCCCTGCAGATGGGCTGGCTGTCAATACTTTTCTCCAATAAGCAGGCCCGCTTTAATACTCTTCCCCAGGCATAAGACATGCAATAGACATGATAATTTCCGGTCAGGATCAACATTGGTTGCTTTCCCCAAGATTATGTGTTGTGCGCGCATCTCTGGAGTGCTGTCAACAACCAACAAAGCTAGGTTCACTAGGCAAGGTAACAATGCTTCTTTACCCTCTCTACTCACCTGCGAGTCACTGTAATCAAATGTTGACTTCACAGTTTTCATGTGTTCGCAGCTGCAGCTGATTATAATCCCTGTGGAGCCACAGTAACACCGGATATTTGATGTTCATATAGATGCAACTAGCCCTAGTAGCCTTCGAGGTGAACAACAAGGCCGCGACCTGTCTGCCATGCATCAAAACATGCTGTCCTTGACATAAAAGTATATGTCCCCATTATCACCCTGCGGCTCGACGAAAACAAGGAGAGCTCTAAACTGATTACGATTAAAATTTGCTAATATGGAAACCAACGCTGCGCTATGCTTTATGCCCAAATCAATTTTCGTCTCGATACCACAGTCCTGCCATCACGGAGACTCCGGAGACTCCAGATCGTACTGCGCACTCTTCAACTTTCGCCTCTCCTTGAGCGCCATGGCGAAAAATATCCTCGCGCCGTGCAATTGCGCACAGATCCACATGGAGAAGATGACCGGCGTGACAATACGCCAGACGGTACTCCAGCGATCCCATGACCGCTGCAGCAGAAATATTGTGCACCCGATCTCCGCGCACGCCATGGCGGTCACCCACGCTGCAAGCCCGAAGCCCATGCGCGACAGCAAGGCAGGCTTCGTCTCGCGGTGAACACGCCAGAGGATCATGACGACGTGCATGGGGATCTCGGCGACGATGTCGAACGCGCCCCAGACCAGACACATGTAGAACTCGATTGTTGCTTCCGGGTGTTGCTCCAGGTCTAGGGAGAGGACGAGCGAGATCTGCGCGATGAGCAGCAGGGCCATGTGATGCGCGATGTTGATTGCGGATGCGAAGCGTGTACGGAACGCCATTTCGAAGAGGAAGTATGCCGAGTAGAGGTGGAAGATGACGAAGAGGACGTCGCCGATGGTGCCGTGCCGCATCGTGTGGTTGTTGAAGGCGACGTCGGAGAGGTCCGCGCTGCCGAAGAGGAATGCCGCTCCTGGCTCGAGGCCGACCAAGAGGATGGGCACCATGATGAGGAGGGCGATGTGGTGGAAGACGAAGCTGCGGCGCTGGCGGTCTTTGTTCGAGTCCTTTTCGAGGTCGCTATAGATGCGTTTGTATAGGAGGCGTAGGATCCAGCGCTCGAGGGCAATGGAGATGAGCACAATGCCCACGAGCATGGAGACGAGGATTATGGCACCATACGGGATCAGGGTCGAGATGGCCTGGTTGCGGACCTTGGCGATCTTGATGCCGCTGGGTGAGACGGGGTGTCCTCCGACCAGGAACGACGTCCCCGTTGGCAGAGCTGCCGATGCTGTCGCTGTGACGGTTACCATGTTGTTGTATGTGGCTAGTTCGCCGTCGAACTGGAGTGCAGCCGGTCACGAAGATTGTTGGAACCTAGAAACAAGAAGGACTAACCAGCTGGGCCTCGCGAACCGGGAGACAGGTGCCTTATGATACAGACAGTCCCCCGCGTGACTGGGTGCCCCGAGCCTTGAGGCACAATTCTAGGCCTACGATGGCGTCCGCCGTCAGCCACGTCAGTCAAGGCAGTAAGCCAGTGCAGGCTTGCCAGGGTCCTACGGGCCGTCATCACATGGGACAGGGCAAGGGGCCCAAGCCGGCAGGGCGCCCGCAGATGAGGAGCAACAAGCTTCAGGGGACGGGGCAAGACTAAACTGCTTCGGTGCAGGCCCAGCACGATTCCCGCGCCATCTGAGCCCTCTGGAAGGCTTGTCTTCGCGGTTCGCTAGCTTCCAATTGGGCGAGGCGCTTGCAGTCGTGTAGACGACCCCTGACGGCGATTACGCACTACAGACTGTGCGATGCACCATTGCGATGCGAGGCCCCCTAACCATGGGGTTCTGAGCGACGCGTCACTGTTCTGCATGAAACCTTGACCTCGACATCGCAAAACAATTTCGTGCCGGGACGGGGACGCCCATTTGCTGCACAGGCGTACGCCGCAACCACTGCGAGACGTCCTCCCTAATCTCGGTTACGCGGCACTTGCGCGGAACAATTCCAGTAGCGGTATCCTCGGTCAGATTTTGGTGTATGAACAAGGTGCGGGTGTCGTTTATCTTGACTAATTGATTCCTGACAACCACGCGTGCGTTGGGCGCGCCAGGGCATTGACTCAACCACCATCATCGCGGTGCAAGCATGCCAGCACCAGCTGCGTCAAGGCCTGCTCACCATGATTTAATCCAACCGCTTGGTTCGGATGACCTACAGCAATCCCGAATCATGGATGAGTGGAGATCTTCGCGGCATCTGGACTTAGCGCCAGGGGAAAGCTGAGCCAGCACGAATCACGGTCCATGGCCATGTCATCCACCTTACCACCTAGCCCCGCGAGACCAGGATGGGACTGATCCTAGATGACAAAGCTGGGACTATCCTTGAGAGACCAATAGAAACGGCCTGAGATTGCCACTTGTTTGTTTGTTTGTTTCTCTGTTAGCAAAAATCGCGTTCGAACGGCGACGGCGTCGGTATTACCTGTCATGCCGCTTGCAATCTGGTGTACGGAGATGTACGTAGCCAGCGTACAGTGGCTGCGAAGTCCGTATGTAGCGCAAAAACGACGCCGCCAATGCCCGCCAGCATGGACGTCTATGGTTGCTACACTTGACGACCCGCCTTCTAGGACTTCAATGGGACACGAGCCTGCCATTGGCCTGGGTCGATGGTGGATCGGAACAGCGGCAGTGTAATGTGCAAAAGTTAAATTGGCGCCACGCAAGCATTTATTGGGTCGCGGCGCGTCCCGAAGGACAATTTTCCGGGGCAATTTTGCAACCACTGCTTCGAAGCTAATGGCATTCGCATACTCTGTAATTGCCCCTCCACAGCTCTCACGGCACGCCCGGTTGTCTATTCAGGTCAAGTCAAGCAGACAATGTGCCTAGCCCAGCCAATGTGTTTCATTCTCCCCAAATCCTCTCCTTCTTTGCTACTCGCTGGAGGCTAAGCAAGCATATGGCCGGCTGGCTGGCTGGCTGGCTGGCTGGATTTCTTGAATATGCCTTCCTTGAACCACACGTGTACATAGTCCCAAATAGCGGGTATGTTTCGACACTGGTGCTTAATGTCACCGCGGCGGTAACCCAGAAGACCGCACCCTGTGAAAAATAGCGCCGGGCTGTTACCCTGGCCCTGCATAGCGCGCTGAGATCGCTCCGGGCTCATGTCGCAAGCGTCCGCAGGAGCAACCACAACAAATCAAGGAAACGACTATTCTAAGGGTGGCCCCAGATGTTTTGCACAGTGTCCAGCATTGGGGTTCGGCTCGTGGAATTGTCGCAAATTATTCGAAAGAGGTGTTAGCCGCGGCAAGACGGTGAGGCATGTATTTTTTTCTTTTTCATTAACTCTCATGTCAGCTCGTCCTTTGCCTCTCGTAGGACACATGTCGACACCAGCAAGCCGAGGGAGCTCTTCTTATGGTACTGTTGTTGACTGTAGTGGAAACTGCACAAAAGCTTTTTGCGGCGTATTTTTGAGCCCGCCAACATTGCTTTTCCAAACGACGCGGCTTTACCAAGAAAGCAGATCGGCATGCACTGTAAGAAAATGTTATTTCGGCGAAAAGATGGGACACCGTGCGGTCACAGGGGCTGGGCACCCATGTTGGTTGATGCATGGAATTTTCCAGAAAAAGAAAACGACCACTACCAGAACAATCGCATATGTAAGCTGTATCAAGTATCTGCTATGTGCTAATCGGGAATCGCTCAAGTCCACCCCGATTGTCCCAGTATCTCATCAATTGATCTTACGTTACATCGCCAAATGAAGCGAAGACAGACGACGTATTCAGGTCTAGCATAGCGCGGGAACAAAGCGATAGACACCGCCAACGGCATGGTCCGAAATATCATCTTGCAACGCTAGCCAAGAAATGTCGTCGCCTTCCTTTGGCCTGGTGACGATTGTCAAATCTCGTGCGCGTGAACGACCTGCAGGACTCAGCATATGTACGAAGTGGAAGAGCACGCAGTGCACCGTCATAAGCTGACAAGTCCCCTTCCATATGTTGTGAATATGTAGGACATCGATCAGAAAGGAACTCAAAGGTCCTGCGATCTGAAGATAGGTTCTTGGTTTTCTTGTTTTTATGCGAGTACATGATGTCTGTCCATGTCGAAACAGCGATTGTCCGTTACTCCCCAACCTCCATCTTCTTCAACAGCACGATCTATCACGCCGCTGCCATTGCACCAAGCCACGTGGCTTGTCCTGCTGCCGCCACCGCAGATTTCTTTCCCGACCTTGTCAAGAACTTCCAGTGCTCGAGCTGCGCAACCGCAACGAGAACAAGCTGCTCCACGGTTTCCGCATCTAGTCCTTCCCTCCAAATCCCAATGACACCATTGACCTGTCCATCATCGATCGAGACGGACATTACCAACTGCCCATCTTCCGTCTCTGTAGTGCGCATCTCCCAACTCGCGGAACCGTAGGGTTTGGCACCGGTGGGCTTCCTCTTCAGCGTGCCCAGCTGTGCCCCGCCATCATATTTCTGGTTGCTAACGTCGAGCCTGATCTCGCGCTCCTCGCTCTTCGTGGGACCGGCCAAGGCAATCTCGATGTATGCCCGCGGGATGGTGTGAAAATCGAGAACGGCAATGTTCTCCTCGCCCAGACCTTTCCCATCAGCGCCCACGGCCGTTCCGGTCGCGCTATTGAGCCGAGTCATGGTACACTTGCTCCCCCACGCGCCGAAGATGGATTGCCGCTGGACTTGCCACCGCGGCTTCGTGTCGCCGCGCATGCCGAGGATGCGGCGTCTGTCTGTGCCGGCCATGACAGTGTAATGCACTTCTGTCGCTGGCTTTTCGCCGGCAGTGATACGCTGGTCAGGCGTCGCGTCGACGCGGACAATGAACTTTTCAAGCCATGATGGGGCCATGGTTTCTACGAGTTGTTTTGTTTTGAGAGTCCGGTGGCCGGAGTGGAGATTTTGTGCTGTTGATCTTGGTTTGAGCTAGCGATATTGGTGAGAGCTCAGGAGCGCTCACGTTGTCCGATCGGCAGCTTATGTATTGCAGCATGAACTTTCTGATGGATACCTTATTCCAGATACAGTCCCGCTTATGTCGCAAAACGACAGGGCGTGTCCAGCCTTGGATGAACCACCCTGAGGAAAAAGCGGCTGTGCAAACGCCACATAGCTTTATCAAGGTGAGGCTGAAGACCAGACCCTAGGAATCGTGGACCCTTGGCGTCAGCATGGTTTATTTATAGCTTGCTTTAATTCAACCTCACGACAAGGGTTTGGGTTTGAACATGGCTCCCTGGATGGCTTGGCGCTCTTCCTCGTCCGCATTTTACCGAAGAAAGCGCCACAGGCGTAACATGACAGTGTGCGTTAGCTCTTGTCTACACTATAGAGGATGATGAGTAAAGCCATTTTGTCTGCTCTTATCGTTATTCCTTCCTTAGGCTGTCCGGAAGATGGAGGTTGGGTGAGGCCGGCTGGGTTCCTCGATATTTTACCAAAATTGCGTCGATCGGCCGGCCGTCCTAGCATTGATGCAGTTCCAGTGTGTTAATACAGCTTTCTTGACGGGTGGTCTTCAGCCTTCTGTCTACCGCATCATCCTCATACTCCCGCCTGCCCAACACTGGTGTTTCCATAAAAAAGTAGGAACCCCAAGCCCATTGTCGACGATCCTGTAGCTGCAATTCAATTCATGGTAGTCTCGGGCGTCCTGCCGTGTACTTGCTCAACACTCATACGAGGTACGAGGTACAAATGTTGTGGGTGCGGCTTTTCAGCCGGAGGTGGGGATTGCTGTTGTTCATGCTGTGTCACCATGGTGAGATCATGGCCAGCATTGGCGGTCTCTAGTGCTCAAGGAAGAGTTTGCCACATCTTAGGGTCAAGCGCAATTACGTCTTTTGTTGTAGATGCCATGCCGCTTTCGGCTATCAATTTTTGGAATCTTCGATCGTCCGCTGTCAATCACGTACAATGCCAACCACCATATGAATACTCTCGGATTTGTTATTACTTCATAGTCCGCTCGTGGACAATCCTAAGTTAAGACTCTCTCATGAAGGAAAACTTTGCTCATAATCTCTAGAAGTCAGAATTACAATCAAGCGTTCTTGACATACGACGCAACTGCCTTACACGTACGGTCCGGTCCATTCCTTGCCTTTATTCGTCGCTGTCAAGAACTTGATGGCCAGGGTATTGCAAACTTCCGCGCTCGCAGCCAGATCCTTCTCTGGAGCCTTCGGTCCTTTATCGGTGCGAGTCTTCTGGATGATTACCTCATCAAGATACTTCAAATGGTTCTTTGCCATGAAGTACGAGAATTTGCATTTGAGGTCCCCGTCGATCCTGAGCTCAGGAATAGGCTCAATGCTAGTGTCCTTCGCCTCCCACATCCATCCCTCCCCGTCGGGAGTCCTTTTGAATAGCTTGAGTGCATCAGGATCGTACGCCTTTTCGTTCTTCCCCAACCTGTCACCTTGCAACATAGCCTTCCGAAATGCTACGCAAGGATGTATTTTCTCATTTGTCTTTCCGAGATCGATGATTTCGTCGTTTTTGCCCTTGGCATACCGGTAACGACCTGGGGTCCGGGGGATGTTCTGAGCTAGTGCGTACTCCAGGGTGAAACTGTCGACGATGGGACCAGTCGCCCACCCAGAGCGCGTGTAGTCCGACACTAGCTTCTGCGGGCAGTTGTAACCGGGGACAAAGGCATCAGCAGCCTTCCAAAGTGGCTTGACCAACCAGTTTCCAAAGTCTCTGTTGCGGCCTTCTTCAATCTCGGCTATGATAGGGTTGATCAATGCCATACGATCGCCGACAGTGCGTTTCCGGAGCTTGTCCTCGAACCTGAGGTAGGGTCTGAGCTTGTCGCACATCCAGGCGAAAGAGATCAGGGCGATTTGCTCAAGATCGCCTTTGCGTTCATCCAGGGCTTCGGGGTCGCCGCCACCGATGTTGCAATGATACCCTGGAAACCACACTTGCTCGAGCTCAGACTCTTCAAGGTAGTTTACGCTCGTCCCGCCGTGGTCACGATCCATATTGCACTCCATCTTCTTAATCCAAGCTGCGTCGAGCGCCTGGAATTCCTTGGCGTGCGTCTTCACCTCATCCTTCGAATACTTCGACGTCTCCTTGAATTTGGCCCAGAAAACTTCATCTGCCTCTTCGTATGCTCTCTGTCGTTCTTCAGCACTCCGCTTGGCTTTGGTTTCCCTCTTGGGTAGATGCCAGAGGGTGGGCGAGAAGGGGCCCCGGTGCTCGTCAAGAGCCAAGGCGTGGAAAGCATGGCGGGTGTCTGTTCTCCATCGTCAGCAATTCGCTTGGGAGGAAAGGTTAGGTGATTGTGATACTTACATGGCGACAGTGAAACGTTGTGAAACCCAGGCGAGGTGCCTCCATTAGTCACCATTCTGATACCCGACTTGATCAAATTGAACGAGTGCGACTTGCTATCGGGAACACCCAGACTACCCACCGTATCAAAGACGCCGACAACCTCGACTTGTCGGGAAGCCTCAGGCGCTGGCTCGTGGGGGAACTTGTCCCACAGCTTCAAGCTTGTGCCATCGATAGTGCAAGCTCCGCCCTTCGCTGAGCGCGCGGGGACGCCACATTGCCAATCTCTGTAATAAGATGACTTGCGGAACCAGTCGGGCTTGCTGGTCTTGAAACCTTCACCAGGCCAGTTGTACTGGTAGTACAAGTCGGGGAAGTCCTGCATGTCGCGAGGCGAGATGATGCCGATGTCGTTGACTAGCCCGGCCACAGCGCGCGCTGTGTACGCACCGCGGGAGAACCCGAAGCAGTATATCTTATCGCCGGGCTTGTAGTTGAGGACGAGGAAGTTGTATGCTTCGATGACGTTGCCGGAGAAGCCGGAGCCGAGACTGCCCTGGCGTATAGCCTCGGACATGGTGATCTCCCCCGTGCCGATACCAGCGTCGTAGTACACAATCTGGTCCCAGACATCGTTTGGGTCCGTATCATCTGTGCGCACAAATGATCGTGCGAGGCGGGTGACGTTGGAGGGGACGTTACGTTTGAGGGCAACTGAGGACTGCCAGGTCCCGTCACAACACACGATGAGACGCTTGCGGCGCGTTGGCACCCCTGTAGTGACCGCCATGGTGGGATTTGCTGTTGAGAAATGCTATGGCACGATGGGAGTAAAAGGGATAGGATGCAAGGCGCTGTTGGTTTGTAGAATTCATACTCGGAAGCAGATGTGAGATGCCAGTATATTTATATTTCTCATCCGAAGCTGAGCTTGGAGTGAATTTTCAAGTCAGCGATTTCTGAGACTGCACCGCTACCAAGGTCGAGACCTCGATAGTACGCGGCTGCACACTGCCAGCGGCAAGGGTATGGACGGCGCAGTTCCCCAGAAACAGCAAAAGAACACGGGACTCAGCCAGAACAGCTGAAAAGGTGATGCCATATCTATGCAAGCCACATTCCAGACCAGCCTGTTCCGTGGCGCGATTCAATAAACAGGCGACAGTTAGAGCTCCAGAGCAAGACCAGCTAATCACCCCTGCGTTCTGAAGACGGCAGCGTCTTCGCCCCTGGCGAGGAATGCCCAGGCGCCTCAGCCGCATGCAAGGGACACGGGCGCGGCCCCGGGCGGGACGGTAAGTAGTGAGGTATGCACATGGTAGCATGCTGATGTGCGCCGTCCCGATCCGCATGAGGCCTAGCCCCCGAGACCGTGGCGGGCTGAGAGTCTAGGGTGCCGTGTCTAGCAAGGGCTAGGCGACCAGGGTCTCAGGTTCTCCAACGATTCTGAGGAATTTCGCCACTGAGAACAATATCTAGTCTTTGCTTTTGGTAGGATTGTGATGGATTGGAAGTGATTTCCACAAAGCAATGGCGTGTCAGAATCTAGGGTGCCAGCGGAAGCAGCACCAATCCTATCAGATCTGTGCTTTCCTGCGCCTAGAAGCCATACTTGCCGACGACTGATTCCCAAGGGTTTCAAAAACTGGTTGCCCCGAAGTCCGGTCGCGCGCTATGAACAGACTTTGAGCATCAAGCGATCGAGATTGTGCTGAGATATATGGCAGCACAACTATCATATGCGTAGTCTCAAAGCAGCCATCCAGTGCATTGAATCCATCCAGGCCTATCGAAAAGCAGGTAGAGCTATCAGTCATCCTTATCACGGACAATGAATTCAGAGCCAAGCAACACCGACCGCGGACTGTGCGACATGGCTGCGTTGTAACTGGAATAGATGCTGGACAACTCTAAGCAGTCTGATAAACCCTCAGTCTTGAACCAACCCACTCCTCCTCTTGTCCACCATCTTGGCCCTTTTCCTGTCCTCCCTCTCCCTTTTCTTCATCTTCAATCTCATTTCTCCTTGCACCAACCACTTCAAATCCCCCCAAATCAGATCCGGCCTCTTTCCGTACACAAGTCCCAGTCCGAAACAAACAGTCAACGGCAGACTGCAAGCCCAGAAGATCCAGAACTCACTCTTGCCCGGTAGGAAATCATCGCCCATGCTCAGCATGCTCGCCACCAGCGTCAACGGGAAGACCACCGCCGCGAATAGCGAAAGTCTCATACCGAACTCGCCGTCACGGATCCCCTTGAAGGCAGCGCGGAGATTCGCTAGATCTGACGCGATATTGGCCAACACCTCCGTCCGTTCTCGCAGGGGCATCAGCCTCGCCGACAGCGCTTTGAAGTCCCTCTGCGCCCCTAGAACAGCATCCCATTCGCCCCCATCTCCTCCCTCTTTCCAGGAAGGCCCGTTGTCCATCATCCCACACCCCAGCCTCTCCAGGTTCAAAACCATCGCCCTCCAAAAATGATTCACCTGCCTCCTGACGTAATTGATATTCCCTGTTACCGCTTGCACACGTAGTAGATCTGCCTTCCACTGCGCCGATGTGAGCGTGTCGTCGATTTTGGCCTGGTAATCATCAGAGATGTACTCCCCCTTTGCGACGGTACAGTTCAACAGCTCGAGCTGGGACGTCCAGTGCTGAGCGAGCTGTTTCAGGAGGTAGTAGGCTGCATTACTTGACTGATGGTGGGTGGAAGCGATGAGAGCTGGTGGTGCGAGGGAAGTCCAGTGGTGGACTTGTTCATCCAGCGGAGAGGCCGGGATAGGGTGGCTGATGAAGGCGGCAATACGGGATGTCGTGGAGATCTTAGTGGCTGAGGAAGGATTGTCCGGGTCATTTGGGACAGTCAGATCGGGGAGAGGAGTCGGCGGTGTGCCCATAGTTGCGCAGCCTTGATGGTAGGGCCAGCTGACGTGGTCTCTCTGGCAGACATCGTCAGCCTCGTCCCAAGGGTGAGCACTCCACATCGTGATGCGGCTGGAGTATCGTTCCCAGTCTTGCAGGATGAGAGCTCTGGTCGCCTCGGTTTTGGTCGAGGATGGTTCTGATGTGCTGGCTTGGGCCATGCCCGGGTCGACCAATATGACGGCTACGAACCACCATCAGCGGGATACCCTATTGATAAATATGAAGAGGCAAACAAATGTGCTGGCACGTACCGTCCCAGCCTTTAGCATCACTGCCGCGAACCTGACTGGTCCAGAAGCTAGCGCACCTCCTCACAACAGCGTGCGCCTTATCAATCATCTCCCCGTTCTGTGGAGCATCGACATCTCTCCACCTCTCATACTTCCTCCTGTTCGCCGCGAAGGTCATCTGAAACGACTCTGAGCTCACAGACGTGTCGTCTTCGAGAGTCCTGATCTCGTAGTACCTCAACGTGAACGACTGCCTTGGCTGGATCATTGATGGCAGCGCGCGGTGCGGCACAGATCTGGAATCCGTGAAGTTCCAGGTGTTCATCTGCTCGCTGAACACCAGCGGGTCGATGCCAAGATTGTAACCCAGGGCTTCTACGTAATCACGTTCCATGTCCTCAAGGATGAACAGTCGTCGCTGGCCAGTCTGGCGGGAGTCGCGAGCCGTATTTTGTTTGAGATACTTATCGAGGTCCTTCGCTGATGCGAAGCCGTTGGCGTATCCCTTGAGAGGTGTGACTTGTTTCTTATCAGAAAAGTCAAGAGCCATGCACCGGCCTGGTGAGCGACCCTTGCGCGTGAGATAAAACTGGTCTACAGCTCTGCGCCCGGCGTCGTCGTTGTTGAGCTTCTCGAGGAAGCCACCAAGAGCTGGGAATGCGTGCTGCATCGCGGCCAAGCGCGCGAGGTACGGCTGTGGCACCTTGTTCTGCGTTTCGCCCGCCATTGTGGGCCAACCACGAAGATCTCCGATGCTGTTGAAGGAAACTAGCGAGATGCAGGAAGATCGTCAGGGTGGGCTGATGGCTGAGGCAAAGGAGACTCTTCCTTCACAGCGGGGTACGTCCCACGAGAGCCTTGCTCGGCAACCTGACCAAGAGGCAGAAAGTCGCCCTGCCGCGGGGGGCCGCCCTGTGAATGGTGTAGCCCAAAGAGATGGCGAATGCACATCAGGCTGACCAGTAGGAGGGTGAGAGTTGACACCATGGATGCTGACAACAGGGTCGGTTCCCCACCAAGGTGCATGTCGCACCTCCAGACTGTCAGCTGCGAGAACTTTGTGGTAGTGGTGCCTTTCCTGTTCTCCAGAGGCAAAGAGGCGCATGGCGGCATCGCAACCCTCTGATAAGTAAAAGAGTACGGTTCTGTATACTGTAGCTTCCACCTGGGTAGGTAAGTGCCGGACATGGACTCTGGGAAAACCATCACTATTAGAGGCCTCATGCACTTAAGGATGATTTCAGACGATTCCGATCAATGGATTCCTAATGCGACCAATAAAAGGTCACGAAGGTCACGTCTCACTTAACACACCTAAGGCTTAACGCCAACCAAATAACCGCCCCCATTTCCGTCCACGCACTAGTGCCTCTACCCACGGAGTATTTATGGGTGGACTGCAATAACCACGGATAACCATGGTTGATAACCAAATAACCATGGGTATCCATGGACGTAGCCCACTCAACACTTGTTTCGCATCGCAAATGACCCCACATGTCACGGCGGCAAATCTACGAGCTGTGCCGGACCCTTCCGCGGCAGCCTGAGTTGTTGGTATTAGATGATGTACTTCGTTGCCAAGTGCCTAGTCAGGTACGGACTACGGCCGTGCCAAATAGCCTGCCCAAGATCACAGCTCACGGGTTAACGCAGTTGAGCCTACGTTGACGTGGCAGGCATTGTTCAGCTCGCCCGATGCTTGGCGGATCGGAACCAACTGAGTATTATCTTTACGGGTTTTGTTAGGTAGACACGTTGATACTGGTGCGTCTCAGTCTGTCCGCCAACGTTGTTATCAGCAGATGTACGAATCTCGAGGCAGTACTCCCCACGCCCCCTGTTTAGTGTTCCCACGACTTTTTAACTGCCTCGCTTGTCCTCATCCCAGGCATCCACTTCTTAACCTTGATCGTCACCTGTGCGCTCCCATGCACCTGCATGGCATCACAAAAAAGCTCTTCGGTCTCTTGGACCTTCGCATTGAAGTCTGCGTACTCTAAAAACGGGAGTGACCCACGCCGAGAAGTCAGAAGTGAGGCAAATACCGTAAGGCTCTTCAAATTGCCGAATCTCTCAAGATTATACGCCAGTTCTCGCAGGTCGCCCCACACGTGCGCGCCGCCGTGGACATGCACGACCAGCCTCTTGATAGAACTTGGAAGCAGGCTCGTCAGGCACGTGTTTGGCACCCTCCCGGTGGCCTCAGTGGTGGTCGCTGCCTCCCCATGTCGATGCCGGACCTGACAGAATGAGGTATCCTCGACCACGAGCTCCTCTAGACGAGGGAATTCTGCGAATGCTCCGGCCGGTAGGCCAGGCTTGTCTGTCAGACCCATCGCCCATTCCACTAGGTCCACGGTCAGCACTTTTAGCGTTTCCCGGCATGGGAGTACCAGGTGCTCGAATAGTTGGAAAGGGGTGGCGTGGCTTTGCCCGATAACGTGCTTCAGCGTCTCGGCCCGGGCGATGAAGTGCACTTCCTCCAGATGTGCGGCACTCTGACAGATCTGAGATAAGAAGGCTAAGGTAGAGTGGTCGTCTGCGGCTATGGCACAGTTGTTTAGTGCTAGACTTTTGAGGTTTGGCATGTTGATCCCTTTCCGCGATAGGCCGCTGCTTGTGTCGTCCATGTTGTCAACGTTGTGCTCGGAGTCATGGCGCTCATACCAAAGTCCCGTGCAGTAGTTCAGGACAAGGTGTTCCAGCGTAGCCGCAGGGCCCCCGAGCAACACTGAGATGGTAGGCGTATGTAGCCGAACACCCCAACACCTGTAATGGGGAATGAGATGCAGCACTCGAAGCTGGGATAAAGGCCTCGCCACCTCCTCTCGCTCTTGCTCCCTTGATATGCCATGATCGTCATCGTCGTTACAGCTTGCTACCTTGGCCGCAGACTCTAACCGCGAGGGAAGGAGCCTATAGTCACAAGCGTCCTCATTTGGATTCTCGCTCACGCTCAACCTCAATCTCCTCAGTCTCGTCGCGAATATCATCACCAGCTGGGCGAAAATGTTTGACACCTGCTCTCTCTCGTCTATACGGGACCCAACCGGCGTGATATCTCCAGTCACCCCAACCTCAGCCGCGAGCGCTAAGAGTTTGGGAGTAGACCATCCCTTGAAAGAACGAAGCTCGTCTAGACCTGGCGCGTAGAAGGCCTCGATTTTTCCGGCGAGCTGAGGATTCTGTAGGCCTACGGTGACGAAATTATGGAGGTCCAAGTTGTCCAATGGTAAGGCTGTTATGTAGTGGTATAGATGTGCTTGTGCAACTGTGGTGATGTTTCTAAATGAGAGGCAGAGAGAAGCCAGAGTTCGCGTTGCTAATCGAGTGTCGCAAGAATAGGAAGTAAGGCAGAATCCGCGCTCGTAAGTTGAGCAGCCGTGGCAGATGAAGCTGCAAATGTGATCGAGGATCTCGTGTGGGAGATTCGCGAAATGGCTGGCTCTGGTGGCATCATGATGTTTCGTGTCCATGACTTGTATCAATACGAACTTATCATGATGGGAGCAATCAGCATAAGGTGAGACACCTGACTACTGTGGTTGCAGGTTGATTCACGAGCACTTTTCCTCCTACATGCCAAGCTGCAAAGCCTGCAAGCAGGCAGGCGTCATTTACCCGGTATTTGCATAGAAGCATACGTCAACAAACAAAACTTACACAATTTCCTTAAACTTTGCACAATTTGCCTAAACCTCGCACAATGTGACAGCCTCTTTGACCACCACTCCGACAAGAGAACTCGCTCCGCAGGTGAGAACTATCCGTATAAACTATAGCGCTGGTGCGAACCAGTGTAAATAGACTCCAGCCCAGCTCTCTTCCAGCAAAGATACCGGATTGCGCCGTTCGTGTCCAAGGATACAATTTGACCAGCATGCCTGAAAGCACCTCGCTTGGCACGTGTCGCAAGGCTGCCTGTTACAGAGCCTCGATAATCGCATAATACTTCGTTGTGCAATATTTCAAGCCAAACTGTGTTACGTAGATGTGCGTGTACAGTGCGATCCTATTGGGGGGGGAGGGGGGACGCCTTTATTTCGGAACCAGAAATTTGATCCAGATGCAACCCCCTCCCCTTCCTTTCCCCCTTTCCGTTCAAAAACCCCGGGTAGGGACCCTCTACGTAGGGCGGAATGCCGTGGGAAGTGATGGAATGTCGAAATCAACTCTATCATACTGGTTACACTCTACACATTTACTACAACGACAGAATGGATCTGACTGATCGCGACCATTCCCTGGGTCGGGGAGTCATAGTTTTAGTATCTCGTCCGCTTCTAGCGTGCATGTGCGATTTGAACGCGAGGCTTGTCCTTAATTCCCTGATTGGATCGCACAGCTCCCAGCGTTCGAGACGAGAACGCTTTGCAAGCAGGTAGGCGCAGTCCACAATTGAAATGACTTTTGGTAGCCATGAAGCTCTGATCACTTTGAAACACTTTGGTATGTGCAAAAACGGCGACTGCTTTTTAGGAACTCTCCAAGCAATGGCAGGAATGTTCTCGCCAAAGATTATAAGAACTTTGTTTTGGGTACGGACTAGAAATCTGCACACGCCACAACCACGAGATAGGTTGTGCCGTGCCACGAGGGTCAGATGACGGACAAAACCCTACCTTCTCCTCCTAGAAGTAGACATACGGTTGTAAACGCTAAATCCCAAAGCCCGCGCAGCCAACGAAACCGCTCACTGTGCGCATTCACATTAGCAAAAAGCGCACGCGAAATGGTGCTTGATCACAGCGACGACTTGGGCACCAGCATTTTGACCACTAGGTCCGCTTGCCGCAGGACTCGATACATGCTTCAACAATGGGAGCGCAGTAGCAGTCCTTGCCAGTAATAGGGCGGTCTGTGGCCATGCCGGCTTGCACTGCCGCGGCTGCGGTGGCGAGCAGGGCGGCAGTGTAGATGGTGGCGGCGAACTCTCATAATGGGTGACGAGGGGAGCGGCCCTGGCAGTGTCGTTGCGTGGAAATGATTTTGGAACTCTACGAGAAGGAAGCTGCATTGCGATGATGTATGTTCCGAGATCGATGGCAGCATCGGGTTGCGGAGTGTCAATTTATACCTGATCAACGCTGCTAATTCGTCCTGGGGTGCTGATTATCTCATTCAGATCTTGTACATTCGAACTATAGTCTACCTCTCTGTGTGTCGCAGCTATCACGTTCCTTTTCCTTTTCCCATTTTGCCGGTTGTATATGGCCCTGGTATTCCGTTATCAAGTGCGAAAGGTGCCGCTCAATTCTTGTACTATGCGAAACGACTAGAGTCTTGGCAGCATGGCTATTGCTGACCCTGTTGAACAGTTCGGAGAATTATAGGTGGCATCTGCTACAAGATCATGCTTACGGGTTTCTGTTTGTTTTCTCTTTGTCAGTTTCTCGAGAATGTGATGTTGGGACATCGCCATGATCCTGTTGCATAACATAAGATGTGTAGGCTGGCTCAAGTGACAAGTCTGTCACTCAGCAGTTGCACTGGAGCTCGCAAAATCACACGTTGGACTTACTGTGCTTTAGATATTCTCGTCCAGTTTCTAATCAAGCAGTCTTAAAATATGGGGGAGGCTGCCCTGTAAAGGAAAATCCCCCCTCTATGAGGAGGAGGCTGATAACCCAGAACTTGCTGCAGAAGGAAGCGTGCATAATTATGCCGGACTATTGTACAACCCCCCCTCCTCCGCAACAGCCTCACGGTCATGTCTCCCGAGGTCGTCCGAGGGAGGCTGAACAATCAGTCTGCCGGACCACTGGAATCTATTGATCCTGGCCCGTAGGCTTCCAGATCCTCCAGGGCGCCAGCAGTCAATCAACTACAACTGTATATGCCACGGAATGTCAAGCCAAGACCGGTAGCACTCTCCAATTGTCTCTTTACATGTCGCCCGGATTGGCTTCCATAACATCAAGCATACATGTCTAAACCCTTTCATTTTCAACACATGGAGGCGCTGTGAAAGCTCAATGCACAGTTTTTGCGATCGCGTGAACCCAGCAGGTACCGAGCTTTTCATCAGTGTAAAACACACAGTGCGTCGTACGTCTTAAGACCCTGCGAAAAGATTGCCGAAATCAATTATGGCTTGGGCTGGCTCACCAGGTTTAGATCAGCCGAGTTGGCGGTTCAGGGTAGCGAGGCATGCACGGCATGCGAGGCCGGCAGAGAATGATTGTGTAGCGAGAACAACGAACAAAGAAGTTTGTCCTGCTGAAGATATCCACGGGATGTGCCCGCTTGGCAGTCTCGGCAACGTCAGTATTCGCCACTGGCCTCACACACCGAGTGCCAAGCTCGGCACGCGAAAGCTCGCATGACAAGACCCCGACTTCAGTTGTTTGCAGGACATCGCGGGGGTGAGGGTTTCTTTTCCCCAAGAAAGATTGACGACTGGGCCGCACTCCTATATTCAGACATTGCATTGAAGCCGACCATCAAATGGGCAGACCTCCATCCCCATTTGGGTTGATCAGCTGGTGAACCCGCGACTATCGACCAGAAACGTGAAGGAGGAAATGGTTAATCCGTGTAAAAGAACCATGCGTAGGTAATCTCCACCCCAGCCAGCCGATTTCTCAATGCGAGCTAAAGTACGAAAGCTGGGCAACATCACGCAGCGGAGACTAACAGGCAGCCGCGCAAATAGACCTGGCAAGAGCTCTGGCGATTTGATGTATCACTCCTGGCTCCGAGCAGGCGGAGAGAACGATGGGGTTGTTGATGTGAAGCGAAGGGACCTTCATCGGACGACGATCGTGATCTGCGATCCTGCCCACCCCCCCCCCATAAATCATAGGGCCGTGTGTATCCTTCCGTATGTGCTTGGACAGGGGCGAACCTTATGCGCAGACGTGCTCAGCCCACCGAGCCCCATTGCCTTTCCACGATCCCGACGCACGATTAAGTCGGCGCTAAGGTGCGCATACACGAGCCGATCTGCGCGGACGTAGTGTAACGTTGTTGCAAGGCGATGAGCTAGCTCTAAATACATGGTAGGCTGCTGCATGGCATGAACCGGATGGAAAATACAGTCCTGACTTTTCCAAGTTGTCGGGCGCCAGGGAGCCCCGGCGCGTCCGGCCAAGCTTAAATTAGCGCCCGCCTAGACGCAGCGCCACGTTATGGAAGGTTGCAGAATTACATTGTGACTCGTGACTCGTGCCACAGCAGGGGACGTTACCTGCTCTGTGCGACGAGGTCCCTCTGCCACCAGTCAGCCGCCATGCTGAGATGGAGAGGGCGAGCTGTTATGCATTCCACATAGATGGGATGAGCCTTGACGTGTTAGTGTCGAGCCTTTGTTAGAGTTAATTTTGAGCCGGGCATTAGGAAGTTTCATGAGATGGTCGTGCTGCCCTTCCCACCAACTGCTGCAAGCATAACCACGGACTGTGTCTGCAAGGACGCGCAAAATTCACGCATGATGAACGTGGCCGGGAATGGGTACAACTCGGATCTCCCGCCTCCAGCTGATCATCACTCGCGATGGATATCCCAGGGCCTTCGTCTCCAGCAGCAGCTTGTTGTAACGGCTGCGAAGAAGCTCCCTCGGCTCCTGTGCCGACCGGCGTCGCGTGCCGTCGGCCCTGACGTCATAGACGACCCTTGTTCTTTTTTATTTTTGTCTTTCCCCACGACTTAGTTACAGTCCAGGGTCTTTTGCGGCAACACGAGGTGATCGGCAGCGGTGCACAGCCTTCTCCACACGTTACCATCGCCCAATGCTTGCTGAGGCTGGTGCAGTTAATGCGACGCTCTCGGACCACTCCCTGTTCTTGACTACTTTGTACCGGCACTTGACCGCCGGAACCGCTTTGCCGCTGCCCTAGTCGTGCTCAGTCACTTTCGGGCTCAGTAACTTTGCGACCCATTTTCTCCATCTGGGAAGACCCAGAATGACCTCACTCAGGCTCGTGCGGCAATACCACATCAACGTTGCTGCTCGTGGCAGCTGTTCAACTTCTATAAAGAACAGACCCGCCAGTCATCCATAGTGCAAGGAAAACACATCATCATCAACATCAACATCAACATCAACATCAACATCAACATCATCATCATAATCAGCAGCACTACTCACCTACAATCACGACACTCGTCCAACAAACACATCTCACTCAACCCACCACAACCGCAACCATGAAGTTCATCAACGCCCTCGCCTTCGCTGCCTCTGCCTCGGCCGCCGTCCTTGAGGCCCGCCAGCGCCCGGCCCTCCAGATCAGCGAGTTCTCCGCTGAGTGCATTCCTCACTCGGTGGACTGCCAGTACTCCTTCTCAGTCGTGTCGGACCCTTCGCTGCCCGCCAACCACTGCGCCGCCACCGTCAGCAGCTCGAGTGGTGACCTGCCTGCGCTCGGCGACGGCACCTGCTCCGACAACCAGGCCTACACTTGGGGCGTCATCAACAACCAGGGCAATGGCCTGCGTTTCGGCATCTGGTACCCCCTGAACAGCCGATCAAACGTTACCTACTGCCACATTCTGGCCCCTGCCGAAATTGAGACGGTCGACGGCGGTTCCGTCCAGGACCAGAGATATATCGGCCCTACTTCTTTCGAGGCTACCATCGACGCTTGCTTTTAAATCACCATCAGCGCTGTTTTGTCACACCTAGGAAGGGAGTTATGGGTTATTAGAACAATGTGAAGATGACAACATAGAGAAATAATAATCTGATCCGTCAAGTCACGCGGACACTACCAAAGTCACACCTCCATATCCATTTCTGCCTCAATGTGTGCGGTCAAGTAGTGAAGATACATGCAGCCTCAAATACGACCCATAAAATGGCCGCGAATCGCGAGTCTCTTCGTCAGTGTTGATTAACTTTGTTAGCAAGCATTGCCAATGACAGAGAATCCCGTTTCGATATCGTTTTGCTATCGGCAGTCCTGCCGAACACTTCGTCAACAGTGTAGTTTATTTTGTCTTCTCTGTATATCAACTAGGGTTGTGATGAGTATTAGCGAGTAGAAAGCCTTGGGTTTGTATCGCTGCGGTACTCATCGTTCCAGGGGGCTGGGGAAATGTCTTCTGTAAAAAACGAACCCGCCATTTTGGCTGAGATGGGCTTGTCGCAATCAGTCATGAAGAAAAAATAGTCGATATTCTAGTGACTGATAGTCACTACTGCCCTTGGAAGAATGTGATGATATGAGGATAGAATGATGATGATGATGGTAGTGGTGGCGGTGGCGGTGGCAGTGATGCTGCAGACAATATCACTCCGAGAGACAAGGGAACATTCTCGATATTCATACATGTAGAATAGGACACCCCTTTGTACAATCGACGTAGAACTGCATGAGGTTTCTTCGGAAGTATCCGTGATCCAGGCGGAGCGGAAAGATGGCGTTGCTTGTGGTGAGCTGTACCTGGTATGGGCTGAGACATCATACATCACCTGACGGAACCTGCCTGATAGTCTGTTCTAAGTGGTGCAAAGCACGGGATGGAGCTCCTAGTCGGCTCAGCTCATATGGCAGCCACTAAGCCACATCTCGTGCTCACCGACTTGAGCATATCATGTCTTGACTGCTGAGCCTAGGAATGAGCTGAACCTCTCTCACTTCCGCAAAACATCTTGCCGCACCTCCTTCGCTTTCGATAAAACTAGAAACAGGGGGTGGGGGGGGGGGTTTCAAGAAAAGGCTGCATCTGTGACGGGTTATACACGGGGGGGGGGGGATGTGAGGTGAAAACTGAAAGAGGTATGGCAAGTAATGTGGCAAGCCGAACGATTCTGTCGACGGGTCATTCACCTGCCTGGACTGCACAGGAAAGAGGGAGAGGATCTCCCATGTATCACATTTGACCTTCTGCTTTTCGATTAGCAGGGCATTGCCATGAAATTCTGTCAACGACATGGGTTAGACTCTGCGCCCATGATACTTAGCTTAGCAAGACAACTCGGCCAACAATATCTTTGCTACATGTTCGGACCAGGCTCTTCAGCTCGGTTGCGCTTGCACAATACCAGCTCTTTCGACTACGTGATTGGGCGCAGGATCGGATCTCGGATTCCGGATCGCCCTATTTTCGAGACGGGAACGGATGCGAGATGTCCCTCGTGGCGTCTCCGCCTCTTGTTATGGTAACTGCACCACGGCGCCTCAATGGCCTGACACCTGTAGTCTGTGCGTAGTAGCTACTGGTCATTCGGATTTGACGTGGACACCGGATCCTCAGCGGCTGCTTCCGGCGCTCGGACGCCGTGGCCTAGAACCGCCGGGCCGGGACACAAGCGGCCTAGTCTGGGGAAAGCGGGACGACTTCAGCTCGCCACGATGCTGCGAACGCGGCAGGACAAGGTCGGTGAGCACCAAGGTGAATCTATAGCATTGACTAATCCGATATCATAGGTTCAGCTCGACACACGATCCGAACATTGGACAGGGAAATTCCAGTCGAGTCAACTTGGCAAAAGCGCAGATGTGGACTTCGGGGCTTGCAATCATCCGGCGACTGTCGAGATGGCTTCCTTCAGGATCGCCAGTGATTGGCCTTGATAGCAAGTGCTCGCTTCACATCAACGTATTAGGAAAGTGCTCAGACAGACATCCTACTCCGCCTGATTGTGACATGTCTAAGGCTCTGCTGGCTTGAGATTGCCACGAGCACGCATCCTTTGTGGCTCGGGGCTTTAGTCGATGTGTGCTAAATGATGTTTTGCTATGTGGTCACGTCTATAAGAATGAGTGTATTGCCGTCATCTCAAGCAGAAATTGTTTCCATCATCATCTCATTCTCACACTTCTCAACACCTACACACACCCACAACACCACTCAAACCATCGTCCATCGCATCTCTCAAAATGCCTTCCAGCCAGCTTGGAGATTTCATCTCACGCATCGAGGTAAGAACAACAATTGCTTTATCAAAAGCGCCCCCTGTTTGCGAAACTCAGATGGAAACAGTACTGTGCAGCTACTCATAAATCTTTCTCGAGTTCCAGGTCATCTACGGAGACCACAAGCCCTACGACACTGTCAATGAGCTGAACGGCAGCAACGCCGACATCAACGGAGGGTACGGGGGAGAGTAAGTCAAATTACCCTTCATGTTATCATAACTCTATTGAATGCAGTGTTATTGACGGCAGGACTATCTAGCTACGTCTGGCTCAAGGCCCACAAGGCGACCAAGCCTAGCGAGCTGGTCAGCAACATCTGGGCTGAGCGTCGCAGCAACCACATCGAGGGTATGAAGGATCTCGCTAACGGTGCCGGTGGTGATTTCCGTTACCTCCACACTGCTCACGATTTGTCGCTCAACAAGTAAGTCTTGACCACATGCCGTGCATCCCTCTGGGTCTCTACTCTCTCCTGTCCAATCACGGTGGTCTTGGCCTCTGGGAACATCCATTGCTGACATACGTCGTTCTGCCCATTGTGCAGGTTTGTGACCGAGGTTGCGCTCTGGCGCTCTAGCAGCCACCACGACGAGACTCCCGTTGGGTGGGATGGCAAGACCGTCGATATCAACGACGGTCGCGGCGGCGACTTCATGTACCTTATCTGGAAGACCAAGAACTATGTTGGCCCCAAGAACGTCTAGACGGCCGTGGACAAAACGTCCGGGCGAAAGCGGAACGACAATTCCGCAAAGGGTCTAGGGCCGAGTCGCGACAGCGCTGTCAGTAAATCGAAGCTGGGCTGATATGTTCACACGTGGTGCAACGGAAATCCGGACCACCGACCATATTATAAGTAGTCTATGAACTTGGATAAACTATAATCAATTCATACTTCGGTGGTTCTTACCCTGGATTCTGCTGCTGACAATGCACATGTTCGTGGTTTCACATACGTTTGCATTCATAACGCCAATGGGAGAGAAATGAAACATTAGCTCTCGAACGCTCGGCTGTGGTGTGCTTGTGAGTTGTGATAAAGAACCTCAGCTGGATGGCATTGGCGTGGTACTCGTGCACATGGAGTTTGGGGGGTTTCCCAAAGTGGTCATGTAGCTTGAATTGGCAGGTGCGGAGCTCCTTATCCTTGAACCAGGGGCTCTCGAATTCAGACCTTTGCTGACGTTCCCATAGCAACGACTTCCCCTTCATAGCTGCCTAAGACTTTCGGATGCTGGATGATTGCTGCCTCGGACAGCCGTCTCGATAGCTGTATTTAATTGACCCCAGTCTGACGCCCTCTGTATTTTCTGGTTTCGTCACTGATCCCCCGACTTCAGGTTGAAAACTTGGAGCTTGTCAGCAAGACCAAGCAAAAATGGCATTTGACCCTTTCCACTCTGCTCGCCTCATCTATCGCGCCATTGAAGACAATGCCGAGGACGAAGCCTTTCTGCACTCGATCCGGCTTGACATCGAATCCCTGTCAACAGACAACATCCACCTACTAGTCCCACAGGGGAAGGCACAGACCAAGAAACTGTCCGAGATTCTTAGGAACAATGCACTGTTGGGAGCAATGATCTGTAAAGGTCCATCAGCGCAAGATGGGATGCTACCCGTTCCAAGTCGAGCGCCGATCGGATTCATTGCTATCAGCAAGTCACATCCGAACGGAGTCCATAGTAAGTTCCCCCGGCGTCCCGTGGCACCAGCCCCGCCAATAGGGCCAAAGCTGACACTGTTCACGAGACCGGAACGCGGGACTGGCCATTAGCCTCCACAAAGACTACCAGAACAAAGGATACGGGTCCGAGGCAATTCGCTGGGCATTGGGTTATGCTTTCGTCATGGCAGGCATGCACAGCGTCAGTCTAGAATGTGTGGGATATAACAAGCGCGCGATACACGTATATGAGAAGCTAGGGTTTGTCCTGGAAGGTCGACGCCGACAGAATCTCTGGTTCCGTGGAGCTTGGCATGATACTGTCGAGTTTAGCATGCTAGAGGACGAGTGGCGTGAGCTCGAAGAGAAGGAGGGGAAGTCGTGGGCAGAAGATCCGAGCAGGTGAGGAACCGTGTTTGGGGAAAGGGTCTGAGGTCGAGTGCTTGAATGATATGTAGAGGTGGCTATAAACGAGAGTTTGCCGTACGCCGTAAGCCTTTCGATTCTAACATTATAAGCCATCAGAATAGTGAATTGGCTAGCCTTGGTTGTCCTGGGTAGGAATGGCGTTGGTTGATGTAAAGCTATCAAGCCCGCCCGGTAGAATTTATGGAGCTGTGGTCAATCAAACCTTGAGAAAATGAAAACAATTATTGCCAACAACAAAGAGAATGCCACCCCCGCCGCCACAGTGGCATTAAACGAGCTGTTTGTTATTAGCAGGTTGATACTTGTCCATGCCTTCCACGGTCAGAGAGAGCTACTTGGAAGAGAACCGGCGCGTGGAGCTAACAAGGACAGGACAAGCACCTCCCTAGTACCTGAATCATCGCTTGATCCAGAGCTGCTTGTACGCGTATCGATGATATGACAGAGCTCGCCATCACCCATTCATACCTTTTCTCTCTTTGACATACACAACTTCAAGTCCCATTACTACATCTTTCTTTTATGCCCTGTGAGCTCGTAAACGCCTTCGTGAAAAATATTGTCGCGTGGAGCACCAATGGTCCATAAAATGAACAATTAGCTCTAGGCACACGATACGTGCGATCGTGAAGTACCCATTGCGAAAACGAGCTGTGGATCATGACCTGCGTAAATCCCCACTTGTCCTGTATTGTATTACACAGCCCGATCAATAACAAGTTCCATGCAGCAACAAGCATCCTTGCCCATATTCCAGTTGGCGACCGTGCTTACTCGCCCATGGAGAGATGACACAGGTGGCAGCAAGCGCACTTTATGACCAACCACTGTTGCTCCCTTGTCAAGCTGACCACAACTAAGTTGCTGATGTTCAGTCTAACACTGTGCGGAGAAGGTCGCGACTCTGCCGAAAAGGGAAGAACTCCCTTGTCTGACACCAGCCATGAAGCCAAGCATAGGCAATTCGGCTAAGCGAAACTTGGTGCCCGCAGCGGCTGACTTGGTGACCGCTTGTTCCTGGTGTGTTGTCACATTCGGCTATTCGAAATAGGCAGCCGTATTCCAACCCAGAGCTTTTGCCAGTTCCGTTGCAATACAAGAGCAGCTGCTACATCCCCCGTGGTTCCCAATATCTCAGCTACTTCAACCACAACCGCAACACCAAGAGTCTCAGTGGCCCGTTCACTTCCATACACACACAATTACCCATATACAGTCCGCTCGTTCCAGATTATACCAACCATCACAATGAAGGCCTCAACCGTCATCCCCTTCCTCGCCACCGCCGTCGCGGCAAAGAACCTCGGATGCTACTCGTCCCTCGACCTCGGCGACTCCGCCAACCAGAGCACATACGAGTTCAACTCGTACGGCTCGTGCCAGGCCGTCTGCAGCGTCTCGGCGCACAAGTACACTGCCCTGCAGGGCGACAAGTGCACCTGCGTGGAAGACCTGCCCCCCGCCAGCGCCCTCGTGGACAGCGACCAGTGCGCCGAGCCCTGCCCGGGCTTTGCCAGCGACATCTGCGGCGGTGCGGACGGCGTTGCGTGGACTGTTCTCGACACGGACCCCGAGAAGAACCACCCTTCCAACTTCCCCGCCACTCCCAGCGTCACCGCCACGGGAACTGTTGAGCCCACCAACGCTGCCAACAGTACCACAACTCTCGCATCATCGAGCACTGTTGCGACTACCTCAATTCCCACGGCGGCCGCTACTGCTGGGAGTGTGTACCTCGGCAGTGTTGCTGCCGCTATGGGCATGGGTGTCGTTGCCAACCTCTTGTAAGGGGACAGTGTATTGCTTCGCTATATCCGGACGGCTACACAATATTCGCATAGCTGCATCTTGGAGAATCCATGCCCATCTTCCATAAACGGGATCAGTTCCCGATGTGTAGATAGTTTGTCCCTCAAATTCAAATCATCAGCAGCCTCAAATAGACACCCATTGAAATCCTCATCTTTGTTTGTCTTTCTCCCAAATATACGTCATGAAGCATCGAGCTCACATTGCTCTTCACTTTATGCCCAACATCGTGAATCACGTGACGAAGATTTCGAAACGACAGGCGCTGAAGGAGTGCTGCCGTGTCAAACTCTCTCGGTGGTAGCTCGTCAGCAGCAGCATCAACCAGAATCTTGAGGCTAGTTGGGTCTTGTACTAGGCGAGTTAAGACGACGCTCGCTTTGCGGATGGGTGAGTTGATGATCTGCGGCAGCAAACTTCCACGATCGACGAAAACTTCTCTATTATCGCAGTCCAAGATAGCGGTCAGCGGGTTGATGACGGAAATGGTCACGAGCTTTTCCAGCCGTAAAATACATAACTCCCTTGTAAAAGCAGCCCGGGCCGAGAGACGAGGGGCCTGGGCTATCTGTTCTGCTAGATGAAGGTGTGCGTCAACAGCCCGTGGACTCAGGCCGACTGGTTCTATCGACATGTCTGCTAGAAATATGTGGACGCTCAGATAGGGGGCAATGGGAGTGACACCATGCGCCGTCACGCATGCGAGCCAACTCCAGCCCGAGTGCTCCTGGGAACCGATGATGTTGCTACATCTCCCCCCGCTCCGGACGCCAGAGCTTGCACATGCCGTTCTGTACGATTGCGACGGTCGACGTGGAATGCAGATATTGCCTCAGATTTTCACCTGCGGCATTGCATTAGGCGCGTTCGTGGCTCAAATGGAGTTCGTGACGGGACCGGTCGCTGGTTTCTCGTCGGTCCACCACTACCCATCGAACTCTGTCAATGATTCAACCACGGCGTGGCACATGATTGTGATCCTTGGTGTTGAAGTCCAATGCTCTAGAAGAGCTTTGCGATGCACGAATGAAGTGATTAGCGGCTTCGGGTTGAGTTGGCAGAGGCTTGTGGCGAGCATAGGGCACAAATTACCGATTCCGTGGACAAAGGATCTCGACGGAGTCCTCCTGGACGACAATATGCTAGGAATTAAAGGTACGGGTGAGCGAGCAGGAGGTTTTGAGGTGTCCAGACAAAGAGTGCTGGCGGAGTACTGCTGTCTTCCGCGATTTCCTTAAGCCAATTTGCTTGCGCTTGTGGGGACGACACCGGGGAAAACAATCCAACAGCCACCGTTAGGCAACCCCGCAGCCTCACTTGTCATCAGCATGTTGTTGGCTAGGTGACGGGTCTTCAGCAGGCACCATAGCACTAGGAACATCGTTCTCACTGGGTATGAAGAGTCAGGCTGGTTGCAGTGAGTGGTCTCATGCAGACAGAATCAGATTCTAACGTATGCCAGGGACTTGGGGTGCATATTTGAGGCGCTTGCTAAGACGAATGGGCCGAAGGAAGGCTTATTGGCGAGGCCTTTATGTACACGGTGGTGTGTAGAATGAACAAGCCTGATCCATTGCCCAACCCGCCATCACACTTACCCAGGCACAGTGGAATGAGGCCGCGGAACCGGAAAGGATCACCATTGAGCAAAAGGCGGCATGCACAGAAACAGTGACTGTAGATTCAGCTGCAGACAAGAATTCTAAGCAGATGATATCGTGTATCTTGCCGCCCCAGGCTTCACAGCACCGCAATATCGCGGCCCTGGCCTCGGCGCGTTGGTACATGAAAGAACAATTCACAATTCAGACTACTTGCACCTGCTCTTCGGCGGTTACGCCTTGGCAAGGAAGTTGCTGCCTGTGAGAGAAAACCGCAAGGCTACAAGCATGCAGGCGACCAGTGTCACGCTGCAGCCGGCGAGCAGCTGAATACCCAAATAACTTCCAGTCGAGTTGAGGATAGCTCCGCCGATGGGTGCACCAATGAGCGACCCGATGGCGTTCAGCACCGCCGACATCCCCATGCGGGTGCCCAGCCGGCTCATGTCCACGGTGAAGCTGGACAGGACCACGGGAGGCAGTGCGACGATGCCGCCCGAGAAGAACCCAAAGAATGCCGCGAATGCGATGTTGCCCCAGCCCGTCTCGGTCCCGATCCACGCGAACACGGTGATGCCGGTGCACACGACGGAGCAGAGGAGCGTCTGGACGGGTCCGATCTTGTTGGCAATCAGGGACGGCGCGAGGCGGCCGAGCACCGAGGCCGCGTTCAGGATTGTCACCAGGTAGAGCGCGACCGACTGCCCTCCCAACCCGTGCGTTAGCGCGTACGACTGCATGTAGAAGACCGGCGTGAAGAACGCTATGTTCGTCGCGAACATGGCGACGCAGTAGAAGATGTATGGTTTCTCACGGAACGCCGACAGGTCGAGGAGGGTGTGAATTTGCTTGGGCGGCGGCTGCAGGCGACGGAGGAAAACGATGGCGGTAGAGAGAGTTATCAGGGATATCATGCCCTCGGCTCGCAAGGTCCAGGCGAAGCCAATCCTGGGCTGAAGCTGCGTGAAGACGATGGAATTGACAATGCCACCGCAGCTGGATCCGGATGCGACGATGCCCATGGCAAGGGCTTTGCGCCGGTGGAAGTACTGCGGGACGATTGCGATGGAGGGGACATAGATCAATCCCATGCCCAGTCCCACACAGATAGCCTGCGCGAGCATAAACTGCCAGTACCTCGTGCACAGGCTCGTCATCATGATCCCGAAGACGATGAGGAAGCTCCCCGAGACTAGAAGCGTGCGCAAGTGGCCCATGTCATACATGGTGCCCGTGACGACACCCACGAATAGCAGGAGGCAGGACTGGATTGAGCCAAGCCAAGAAATGGCCGAGGGCGACATGTCCCGGAGCAATTCATTCTGGTAATACGTCTGGTAGACACCAAAAGTGTTCAGCAAGCCCCTGTAGAACCTCACATTAGTACATTGATTCCGCGAGGTGGTGGAGAACAAACTCACCATGTGTTCCAGAAAAGGCAGAAAGATCCAAGAACCTGTAGCCAAGCACGCAAACCTCTGTCTGGTGGCTCCATCTTCTCCGTCGTTACTTCCATGACTTCAGGCCTGGAGCTTTGTATCTCAGAGAGTCTGTGCCCTTCTGCATGTTGGAGGTCGGCGGATGCTGGAGCCTGGTTGTTGCTTTCGTTGGGCATGGCTCTGTCGAAGGATACCATCTGGCTTAGGTCCGACGGACGAGCGACTTTTCCCGGCAATGATGAAGTGTTCTTTCGGTGCTTCAGCATCTCTAAACGGTGGGGGTGTCCTGCGACGGCGTGGGAGCGGCTGACGACAGCCTCAATTTGGGCCCACCACTCAACTGCCCGTAGCAGCCAACTTTGCCGCGCACTTTTTATGCTTGCTCATCTCCAGCAATTTGAACATTGGCAGGGGTCCTTTGCGTCGGTTACAGACCGGAGTCGCACGCGGGACCAAATAGTCGCCGGCGGACATTTGTGGCGGAGCGGCAGCTGCCCTGACCGGTCCTCGGCGTATCTTGATACCGAACCGTGAAAGTCGGTACCGTGTGAATGTCTACCACAGAGTTGACCTGCATTGCCAAGCCTGACTGCCGGGATGCGTTGTCGTCAAAGAAGGTCTTCAGCGAGCGTTCACAGAGCAGTGCTGGTCGGATCTATCTTTGAGCAACTATCACTAGTCAAGCGCTTTAGGACCTCTCACGGGAGGACCTGTCCTCCGACATGATGTACATATTCCCCAGTCCAGTCTCATTCCATTTCGCTGAACAGAGAATTTGTCCACGAACTCGCGAAAATGGCTACCGCTGCCACCCAGACCATCGTGGCCAGCGCCCGCCGGGCCTCACACGAGACCATTGCATCGACACCAATCCGAATTCTCCGTACCTTTGACTCCGTCCGATCATGGCGCCGCCCACTGTACCGCGACAGCAGCGTAGTCGGGTTCGTGCCCACAATGGGAGCTCTACACACTGGCCATCTCAGCCTCATCCGCGCCGCCGCCCGTGAAAGCGACCATGTTATCGTTAGCATCTATGTCAACCCGACCCAATTCGGCGTCAAAGAGGATCTGTCGACTTATCCCGCGACCTGGGCCGCAGACTGCCGCGTACTTGCAGAGCTGGACCGTCAGCTCGCACAAGAAGGCAATAACAAGGGTCGTATCAGTGCCGTGTTTGCGCCGACGGCGAGTGTCATGTATCCCTCGGGCGTGCCGGGGCAGCATGTCGACTCTAAAGGCAGCTTTGTGACCCTGACACCGGTCGGCGAGCTCCTCGAGGGCGCGAGCCGGCCGACCATGTTCCGCGGCGTCGCCACCGTCTGCATGAAGCTGTTCAACGCCATCCAGCCTGACAAGGCCTTCCTCGGTCAGAAGGACGTCCAGCAGACCGTCGTCCTCAAGAAGCTGGTCAAGGACTTCCTGCTGCCCATAGACATCAGGATATGCCCCACAGAGCGCGAGTCTGACGGGCTAGCACTCAGCTCGCGGAACGTCTACCTGGGCCCACGGCGGCGGCAAGTAGCACCCGTTCTGAGCCGAGCCCTGCAAGCTGCGGCGCAGCGGTATCTCGACGGTGCGACAGATCGCGAGGCCATCCTGGGCGCAGCCAACCAAGTCGTGGCGGAGACTGAAGCTGAGCAGGCGGCCATGCCGGCTACCAGCAAAGTCGACTTCCAAGTAGACTACATCTCTCTTGCGGATCCGGAAAGCATGGAGGAAGTTGCTCATGTCAACCGCGAGAAAGGGGCCATCCTTAGCGGGGCTGTCAAGATGCTACCTGTCGAGACGCCGCAGCCAGGCGAAGAGCTTGGACACAGCGGTGGACCCCTTGTGAGACTCATTGATAATATTATTTTACCAGGCTCGGCCTGACGCTTGATGCATGAATAGAACCTGGCTTCCCTGGCACGGCAATTGCTGATTTGACTTTGGTGAATTGCAACACAACCCTCTAAAGTGATAAAATCCCAGTTTATCTCTTCAAACTCACGAAAGACCTTACGACCGATATCGTCTATACGTCCAGAGGATTGTTTTTCTGTGATGAAGCATGAGCCTGAATATTGCAACAGTTTGAGCACTCTAGACTTATGAGCTTCTCGCTATGCGCACCATGGCACTACGTCACAATCAAATCGGACAGACTACAAGTCAAACCGCATTTAACAACACCAACATGAAGAATCCACCTGACACATGGTTCTGAACTACTTCATACTTTGAAACAAACTGTAACTTTTAAGGTTCCGAGACCTATCCTAGTAGCAGTATCTACAATCTCCCGCGGGACAGAACAAAGACAAAGGACGACGCACTACAAATGAGACATCTCACCTCCCACGCTGTCCAACGCCTTCACGAGCCCGTCCACGGTACTCTTCAAGGTCTGCATGTTGACGACCACCCTGAAGAAGCTGCCGCGATCTCCCGCAGCATAATCCACCATGAACCCCCGATCGATTAGTTTCTCAGCCAGCCGCGCCGTCCGTCGCGTAATTTCTGGCGCGGAGCCAGTGGCACGTCCGCCTGGCGCGTGGTAGAAGCATACCTGCAGACAAGGTGGTGGGTTCGGCGACAAGAGCTCGAAGTTCGGATGCTCCTGAATCAGAGTCGCCAGGTAGCCGGCCATGGCAAAGGCGTGGTCAATCTGACGTTCGAATCCCGCGGCGCCGTAGTAGATCCACGCCAGGGCAAACTTGAGGGCATCACCGCGGCGACCGCACTGCATTGTGAGGTCGGCCAGGTCCCATACCTCTCCCGGGCTGCCGCCGGCCTTGTTTTGGCTACTTTGCTTCTGTTCAACGTCCACGTGAAACAGATAGTCTGCGGGGAGGGTGTTGGCACGGTGGAAGACAGCTGTGTCGTTCGTCAACAGCATCGAGCATGTCATTGGCACGTTCAGCATCTTATGCGGGCTGACGGTGATGGAGTCGGCGAGATGAGAGCCCGCGAGCTTATGACGATGCGTGGCTGAGAAGGCGGCCGGTCCTCCCCACGATGCGTCGACGTGCATCCACATTCCGAACTCGCGGCAGACAGCGGCCACGGCCTCGAGCGGGTCGAACGCGCCCAGGACTGTTGTGCCGGCGGTGGCATTGACGTAGAAAGGGGTGCGGCCAGCCTGCCGGGCAGCCACGACAGCGTCTCGGAGCGCTGCAGGATCCATGCGGCCCTCCGAGTCGGCAGGAATATTGGCGACTGCGGCTGAGCCGAGGCCCATGGTTCGAGCTGCCTTCTCGACACTGTAATGCCCGCCCGCGCTAGTGAATACCGCAAATTTCTTGTTTCCATTGCCCTGGATCCGACACTCAGGGTATAGAGCGCTACGCGCCGTGACCAGCGAGGTTAGGTTCGAAGCTGATCCTCCCTGGCAGCACATGCCGCCCGCGCGGGGGCCATTGAAGCCGAAGAGGGCCGCAAGTTCGCGGGTCGTCGTCTTCTCGATCACTGTAAGCACGGGAGAGACCTTGTACACATGGACCTACAAGCGATTTTTGGAATTAGCAGGCCACGTTGTAAACCACTATGCGGGGACAGGCGGAGTCTAACATTCGTGTTGAGGACGGAGAGCAGCATTTCCGACGCGACGCCGACCTATATTGCTATCGTCAGCTTGCAGGACCAGAAAGTGCGCGCTAGGCCTTGGTATTCTTCATCATACTGCGTTAGTGCTAGCTGTCAACTTGTCTAGGAAGCCTTGATCCCACGTGTTGACGCTGTATTGGAGGACATCTTTGACGGCCTCCACAAAACCGGCTCGGCCTTTGCCTTCATGCTTCGGCAAGGAGAAGTTGAGTCGTTGTAAAAGTTCCTCGGGCCCAAGCGTCGTCACGAGAACGTTTCGATCTTGAGAACCTTGCGTATCGATCTTGTCGCTATTGCCGGTCGCTCTCGTGGACGCTGCTTGATCGGCTGCCGCGATGAACGGGACAATCAGAGATTTGACAGCATCGACAAGCTGATTAGTTAGCATTCAATAGTATTGATAACCGGGGGCGTTTTACTGACATCGGCTGTTTCCTGTGCACGTGTCAGAGTCGTGGTGGCAGACATTGTGACAGCTTGGTCTCGCATATACGGCTGACCAGGGGATTCTGGTCTGCGAGTCGCCAATGAGGCACAACCAAGCTTTATGTAAACCCCAATCTATATGTCTTGATGCGGCCGTTGTAGATGAGAACGACTTGCTCACAGGCGCTGCTGTTGATGTCCGTCATCTCGTAGAACCAATCGTCCGAAGCTGTCGATATCTGCCGAAGCATGGCCACGATGTGCTCGAAGCCGAGGTCCGCACAATATCCCTGGCGGACTCTGCTCCGGGCCCATGAAGACACAGTGGCACCTCGGTCGAGGTTGCGCCGACGTCAGTCTGCGTTAGGCGGTTCGGCGTATTTGCAGTGCCGGCGCTAAGCTGGATATTGAGATAAGGTTTGTGTCTAGGCCCGTCCCGCGAACCCTCAAAGGCTTCAGCCCATGTCGTCGGGTCTACACAATTGCTCACGACCCACAACCATCAGTCACACGTCACGGCACAGTCCCCGATTCGAGGCGGCGTCATCGGCCTAATGATTGAGCTGTCCTGAATTTGATCCTCGGCTTGCTCAAGATCATGCAGATCGCGACCGGATCCCGCAGGCGTGCATCACAGATCCCCAGCAGGGATGCTGTTTATAAACTCGATGGCTTACACGATGCGGCCAGCACGTCTTGTCGCTTTTCGTGAAACAAGCACTTGTACGATTCCTCAGACCACTGTTACTGAACACAATTCACACAGCCCAATGGCTTCGTCAATCTCCCGCACGTCCGCCTTGTTCCTATGTCGCCGTGTGCGGCCAAGCCCCAGAGCGAGGCCTCTGCTGGCGGCTTCGCAGCGGTGGAGCACCCACGCCTCTCTCGACGCTCCAACAAATGGCCCAGCGCGCAAGAAGGTCACAGTCGAAACGATTCGTGCGATGAAGCGGCGCAATGAGCCCATCACGGTCCTCACAGCGCACGACTTCCCCAGCGCGGCGGTGGCCGACGTTGCGGGCATGGACGTGCTGCTGGTGGGTGACAGCCTGTCCATGATCTCGATGGGCATGGCCGACACTAGCGAAGTGTCAGTTGACGACATGTTGCTGCACTGTCGATCAGTTGCGCGTGCGGCCAAAAGTGCCTTCACCGTAAGCACCTGCACCCAAATCCAGACCCATGCATTTTCACCGCGCATGGGGCAAGACTAACGCAACTCGAAGGTCGGCGATCTTCCCATGGGGTCATACGAGAGGTCCCCCGAACAGGCGCTCGAGACGGCGATACGATTTGTTAAAGAAGGCCGCGTCCAGGCAGTCAAACTGGAAGGTGGGAAAGAGATGGCGCCTACGATTGCAAAGATCACCAGTATCGGCATACCCGTCATGGCCCACATTGGCCTGACACCTCAGCGCATGCACGCGCTTGGAGGGTTCCGCGTGCAGGGCAAGTCTTGTGACGGCGCTTTCAGCGTTCTGGGGGACGCCCTTGCCCTGCAAGAGGCCGGTGCTTTCGCTATTGTCCTGGAAGCTGTCCCCGCGGAGGTAGCGCAAGTCATTACCGATAGAATATCCGTCCCTACGATCGGTATCGGAGCTGGCAATTGCTGTGCTGGGCAGGTCCTCGTCCAGGCGGATATGCTGGGCAACTTCCCTCCAGGACGATTCCTTCCCAAGTTCGTCAAGAAGTACGGGGATGTATGGACCAACTCGTTGCAGGCAATCACTGCGTACAGGGACGCCGTGAAGGGTCGACAGTTCCCAGAGCGAGAGCACACATATCCGATTGACAAGGCACAATTGGACGCATTTGAGCAAAGAGTCACCAAGTCATTTGGCTCGACAGACTTAGGGGCACGGGTGTAGATTTAGCAAGTGCAGTGAATTCAGCACAGTCATGTAAATTCAGTACTGTGTCAAAGTGATTGGCACATGCCTCAACTCATGCAGATGATGCTACCCGTGCGCATGCACTATTTGATTGCGACATGACTGACTATTCACAACTATGGCAACGAGTGACCAGTGAATACCCATGGTCTTCAATGTATTTGATTGGGGTATCCACATGTGTACCCCTGGTTATTCGTCATCTGTTATGAGTATACATTTTCTGCTTACGGACAATGCGGGCTTTCGGTGGATTATTATGGTTGTCCAAGGGTGGACCTCGGTTGGGAATACTGATTTGTAAGGTTAGCAAGGGGGGAAGAACATTTCATCCTTATTGTCGTTCTCTCCTTTAGGGGTATTTACCCTGTCTCCCACAAAATTTATTGCTCTTCATCTATTGCGTGGCTAGTTTACAAATAGTTCCGTACGTCCCACGCACATGACTTATTTTTATCCCTGATCCGGTCTCCTCCCGCCTCCCTTTCCTTAGTGTTGCTGCTATGGGAGTTCCTATTACACAAAATTGTGCCAAATCATCCGAAATTTATGTCAGATTACACAGGTCCCCCATGGAACAAAGATTGCACATGACCTTTTCATTAACATTTTGAGCATTCGGGTTGCACTACTTCAGCAGAATCTTATAAAACCCCTCACAATGCGGCGAAACTGTTTCTACGCCCAGAATGCAGAATTCCCAGTCCCCAGACCCGAATGGATATTTAGGACATGCCAGCCTGCCAACAGGTACCCACATGGTTTTCGCCGTATGCAGAAGCACCGCTGTCCTTTACCGTAGTCCGGCGCATGTCGCGCCGGTGTTTCATGTCGTACGAGTTGCTACTCGTCGCACGGTGAATGACGGTCCGGTTATCCCACATGAGCAGATCTCCGTTGTTGTACCACTGGACTGCGAGCTTGTACTCGGGCTGTGAGATCCAGTCCAGCAGCTCGTTGATCAAGGGCTGGCTTTCATCCTTGGTCTTGCCGTCAAAGTGGTGCGCGTAGGTGGTGACGTACAGGTTCTTGCGCCCAGACTGCTCGTGCAGCGACACGAGGCGGTGACGAGACATCGGAGACGCGAGCGGGTTGACGTCGGCGTAGGCTTCGGGCGCCGCTAGCTTGCGCTGGTGGTACAGCGAGTTGTTGGCCACCAGCGTCTCCAGCGCAGCCTGCCTCTCGGGCGGCAGGTCTTCGAATGCCTTGCGTGTATCGAGGAACTCGGTCTCTCCGCCAGTCCCAGGCGGTGGCAACTCGACAGCGCGCAAAATGGAGTAGGAGCACCGTCGGGGATTGTAGGCCATGTCCGCGTGCCATATGAAATTGCCTTTCGCCGATGCAACTCGCATTGAATCTGGGTTCGTCATCAGGTCTCCCTTCTCGTCCAAGTTCGAGAGGTCGAAAATCTCTGGCTGTTCAGGAAACCGCTGAAGTCTGCCAGCCTTGATGTGAGCCTTGACATCGTCAAGTTCGCCGAAGTTTCTGGAGAACTGGATATGCTTGTCGTTGTCGAGGTTCGCGCCGCGGAACACAAGCACGCCATATTTGTGGACGGCATCCTTGATCTCCTGAATCACGGAGTCAGAGATTGTCGTCTGCCATGGCATGCCGTGCACTTCAGCTCCGAAGGTCTTGTGCAGAGGAGTGAAAGAAAGTGGGGTGCTTGGTGTGGCTGAAGGCATGTTGTTCTAGAAATAAAGACTGCCGCTAGGACCTGTCGATTGTGCATGAACTTGTTCACAAACTGACAAAAGCTCATTAGCTCAGAGGAGATTTCAATTCAGCCTTTATATCATTACAGAATTTCCGTGTATTTGAGCAAAAGGTCCAGAGCTACACTTGTAACTACTGACAAAAGCGTGCAGGCTAATCCATGTCAGCCTTTAGTTAACAGTACTGGCGTGTCTTACGTAGGCTTGCAGCAACGGTGGCGAGCCGGCCACGGCTGCCAATAATTGCGACGGATGGTTTGGATTTCGGCGTAATTTGTGTCCGGAAAACCATGTTGTATGTCTCGTGACCCGCAGTTCGACCGTGTGCTCTGGCTGAATGACGATGCTGCTGACCAGGTTTCCGCTTGGCGCCAGACTCGCCACTGTGTATCGACCGGACTGTAAACTCAAATTTTGGCTTCCAGAATGCCCGCGCAGATCACAGAGAAGATTTCAAAGAGAGAAATAGAATTTCAAAGCACAAACCACCAGGTTGATTCAGACTTCGGCTTCAGAAACGATAGTCCAGTGTGGTTTGAGACGACTCTATCGTTGGACAATTGCCCATTGGCTACATTGATCCAATCAATCTGTTTGGGCAGAAATAAGCTGTGTCAACGGAATGGCTGGCCGGGTCAAGCCCCCCTGAAAATTTGGGTCACTTATTCGTCTCATTATTCGGACAGAGCTTTGTGGCCAAAAACCTCAGGCCCACGAAAACCGAAAAGCACATAGATCGTGACATATCGGTCCGACACTGGAGAAATAGCACAAAGCAGCATGACTTGCCAAATGCTGCCTGGAACAGTTCAAGCAAGCCTCGAACGTGCATATTGATACGTGGATCTGAGGTACATCATATCCGATCTTGACATAAGCAAAAATCTCACCGTGCATTGCGTCTCTCTTTGGACGAGGTGCCCCACTTCCAAAATCATGGTTAGAGGCTTCAATCTCGGCTTTGCGGCTTTTGCATGCCAACAAGTCACAAAGCATAGTATGGTGCTTTCACACGAGCATGTGACACATGTATGTCTGCTGATACTACCAGGCCTTTGATCGACACTTCTCTAAGAACTCTCGCGCAACAATATGTACGTCCTCAAACTTCTCCAACTGTAGCACCAAGCACTGTAAAGTCTGATTTATGCTTGCTGGATCACGATCTCGCTCTAAGATATACCTGTACTTCTGCAGAAAGTCAAAAGCTTGCGATAAGACGACTGGTACGAGTGGATGCATCTGTAGAGTCCAAAGTCAGCAAGCCTCGTGAGACACCTAACGAATGATCACAGCCGTGGTCGAGCATGAACGTACTTTAAAGCAGGCGGCTTGGGGAAGCGTGGTTGTAAATTGCGCGATGTTGACAACTGCGTTGTAGGCATTATACACCTGGTCGACGTGCTGCTCCAGGAAGTCCACATGCTCGACCAGTGTCTCAAGTAGATGCACAACACATCCGAGGTTCAGGAGGTGAGCGAGGACGAGCATGGGCGCGAAAGACCTGATCGAGCTCCGGCTGGCGGACCGAAATCGCTGGTCAAGGGCCTGAACGAGCCAAGCGTGCCGTCTGTGGCACTCGCTGTTCCCAGGCGTAGCTGCTGCGGCTGAGCTGGATGGCATTAGCTTCCTTTCATGAGCCCTCACAGTAGCCGCGAGCCGCCTGTGCGTCAGACATCGCCCGTAGAGGGCAATTGCCACTATGCCTTCTGCGAAGCAAGCGTTCATGTCCACACGATGGATTTCGAGCACGTCAGCCAAAGTAGACATCATCGCCGGCTCGGAGGCCTGATACGCGGCCTCGGGCCACGGCAGTGGTAGATATGCCTGCTTGCAGTCAATTTGTTAGGGTCAGCGAAAGCCATAGCGTCAAGAGGCGAGGGATGGTCTACTAACCGCGTCATCTTGTAGCGTGAAATGGCAGTATTCGAGCGAGTTGACTGTCCTATCAAAGCAGAATGCTACCCAAAAAGCTCGGCTTCTCTCTTCATCCAACGTAACATCTTGGATATTGGCCGCACAATTCGGCGTCAACAGTCCTGTCTCCTCGGACATGCTGGTTCCTGTATGCTGCTGCAAGTTGAGACACGCAGCCTGCACGAGGCGAGATACCCTAGCGGCGGTAAGCATGGCCACGTGGCGATCGTGCCGAATAAAGTCGCAGTGCCCTATGAGGAGCCACGCTTGGATCGTCTCCAGCTGTGGCGTGGCGACTGGTGCCCATAGATGCCCGTGGTCGCCGCAATCCAGAGCCTGCAGGAGATGCCGCGTATGCGTATAAAGGCTCTCGTACAGATCATGAAATCGAGGGCAGAATGCTGCTGCAACGGTCCACACTGCGGACCGTAGACATTCTTGACCAGGTGGAAGTGTGTCAAGGTCGGCCCAAGAGTGGAATTTGGTTCTGTGTAGCAGAGGCATGAACGAATGCGCCCTATCAAAGTATGTAGCTTCCCTGACAAGGAGATAAAGGTCAGTGTTCTAGCCACTGGTTCGGGAATGGCAAGCGTGTCTTACAAGTCCGCCTTGACTAAATTGTCGAGTCTCGGCCCAAGCTGCCCTGGGTCCCAGATAGATGAGTTTCGACTTGACTGCTCCATTGGCAGACCGAGTTCTGTCGCGGGGAGAGTGAGATCAAGCCACGCCATAAATTCCGGATCTGTTCTGACATCCCAAAGCTGACTTCCCCTGCTACTGGAATACACCTCTGGCACCAGATCCTTCGGCAGATTGGCCTGTTGAGCTTCTTGGTCGGCTTGCGACTCCGCCTGTTGTGCATGTCCATTCGTCGATGCCTGGCTTTGGGCCACTTCACCTGGAGCTATTGTGTAGATAGACGGCGACTTTGACTCCCTGGCTTGCTGATCCACTAGCTGTTGCTTTAGTGTCGCTTTGGGGAAAAAATGTCAGTATGCATGGCGACAGGATGGAGACGGCAAACCTACCGACTTGAGCTTTGAGCCGCCCAAGCTCTCCCTTTCGCGGGCCTCTCTTTACTCTCTCCATCACGAAAATACACTCCAAGCCATGCTTCTGGCATGGCCCACATCGTGGGTGCACCTTGTCGCACCTGACCTTGCGACCCCGGCATGATTCGCAGGCAGTGACGACAGCGGTAGACATTGATTTGACCATTTTTCGTCTTTATCGGTTTCGGAGGTTTGTATCTCTACACAAGAGGAGAGGCTGACGTGAGCTCGCAGGTCGCCAGAGAATGAGATGCTCGCCGAGCACTTATCACTAGACTCCTTCTTAATTGATCTCTACTCAGTCTTACCAAGATCGTTTCGGGTTCTCGGGTGCTTCGTGGCAGCGCGCAACAGGGGCTCAGCCTATGAGCTGCCACTGTCGAGCCCAACGTCGATCTGACAGGATGCAATGCATGCGAAACACAACTCTATCGTCTAGCGTCCGCCAAGGGACCAGGTGGCACTGGGGGTTTGAGGGGCGTGAGCGGTGGGCTACGGAACAGGGGCTTGAGCCATTCCGCCGCGGCAGAGTAGTGGCGCGACCTGTTTTTGTCGCAAGCACAGGCGATGACGACGCCCCGGAAGAGCACGATAATCCCGCGACCCATGAACCCAACGTCGAGACAAGCCAGTACATCGCAGCATGTAGACCGGTTTCATGACCTATGTCGGCTGCGGGGCCCGACAAGCTTGAAGACCCCAGGACGGGCAGGTGTGACGCTGATTCAGGGATGGCAAGTCGAGACGCGAATCGGGGTATGCCGCTGTAGTTAGTCTAAGAAAGGTCTCCTGTATGGGACTCGATCGATGGAGATCGGCCATGCCAGTGGAAGGGGCCAAAAGGTGACCTGCTGCTCGCCGCGTCAAAGCCGGGGTGTTGTTGACGTGTTTGACCTGCATCAAATGACTCGAGCTCGAGGGATGCTGCGGTCAGCAGGACATGTAACTCCATGACTAGATGTGGCGGAAATCCTGGCGACCGTTAATCATCACTTTCGCGGTGCCTTTCACTTTCACATCAACGAGGACCGTACCGTAGTCCCCATACATGAAACGGTTAGGGCAGTGACGACGAGGTATGGGCTGCAGAAACTTTGCTTTGAGTACAGTCTAATTAGTGGCCCGCTCACTACACGCGCGAGCGGGCCGGTCCGCTCGTGAGGCTAGGATGCGTAAGTGGACTCGCTCGATGCTTCCCCATGCACAATATAGAATAAACAGGGGAGCAAGGTGGTATGGGATCACGATCACATCGCAGCCCGGGTTACACATGCGATAGGGAAAAGGTCTCGACCGAAAACTACAGACATATGACTTTTAGAGTTCTGTGGCCACAGGACCATCAGCCGGCAGATGCTGGCACGTGTGATAGTGCGCAACAAGGCAGGTTCCACGAGGACCTGACAAGTTCCGCGACCTCATTGCGCGCCAAGGGCCGTGCTGCCTTTTTGCCCAATCGCCACCTGTGTCATCGATGCGAGGCTCCACGTCTCGGCACGACAGTAAAACCCTGTGATGGTAGATGAAGGCGGACCGGGTGGCCTTTCCGTCGTCGTAAGGCATGCGCTATCGGGAAATTGCCTTGCCTTGCTGGTAGAACGACATTTTACTAGCCGAAGAACCTTAAAATGCTGGTCTGCGTAAGGTCCGTCACTGCTGAGGGTATCAACTCCTTTCTCTGGACTTCCAGGATACCTATGAGCGCGGTGCCACCACAGTTATGCTCTAACGATAAGCGGGATTGGCTGAGGACTTGCAGAGCTTCAGAAATGACAACTTGAGGCTCCTCGTCTATCTCTATATCAGCATCGTTCTTACTATCGTCATCGCCGCTAACGCTGTATCAGAGAATGCTCTCTACTTTGAGACACTCGAGTTTATTGTGAGCGTTCTCATCTCGAGGCATCAGAAAGTCCTCGATACTTGTCGCTTTCACAGCTCGGCCGCGGTGGCATTTTGGCCCCGAAGCGGTTCGATGCTACCTCGAGATGGTAGAACTAATGCGGTGGTGATGGCTTTAATTGGGGCGCAGCCCCATGTAGCAAAGGGACAGTGGGGAAAAGGGTATCTGCAATTGACGCAGGGGGGCTGCCCGCTATTACGCGGAAGTCCACTTTACAGAGTTTTGCTATACCGCACGGTCGGGGTGGCCAGAATAGGCAGCACCGGTTCAACAGGCGGTCCGCATGAACACACAGGCTCGATCGGTACCGCTAGTCCTCGCTGGATTCGTACTTTTGCGAAAGAACCATGTTTCGTTCCCACAACCTCTTCGGCAATGACTGACAGTTTGCCTGCTCCTTTGTCAGATCGAGCCCTAGCTAGTGCGTGCTACTGTGGTTGAACCACCCCCAGTGTGGTCCGCTCACAAGATTGCAGGTCTATTGAGAAATTGCGGCTCAGCTAGAGACCACACCGTGGACCCCTCGGGCCTTTTTGCGTATGCCTTGCATGCTTTCGTTTTTGCGCCGGTGCTGGTGCAGTTTCCTAGTCGCGAAGCTGAAGTTCCTGGGCAACTACAGGAGGTGACAAAGCATTTCTCCAGCCGCGCCTGGCTATGCTTATTCACGTAACAGTTACTATCCCCCCAAGTGTTTGATCTCAACGCAGCGGCCACTATAACGACAGTGCACTGTAGATTCAAGGTCATTATCGTGTGCTGCCTGGGCAGACACTTCTACTATTTGAGGCATGCAAATGAGACTGCTTCCACTAGCGCGGAAATAGTTTCTGTGGTTGAGTTCAGCCACCGGCGTCATACCAAGCATATAAGGGGGCTAAACAGAGCAGATAATAGACTAGAGTGCTAGGCAGCATTTTTAGTCATCCAACCCTGCCGTTGCATGCCAAGGAAATAACATCCAATCACTCATTACGTGTCTGCTATTCATTCAGTTGCGATATTTGACCCTTCCAGACTGTCATACAATTCCTTCCCCCATACGGATGTGCCTTCCAGAAGTATTGGTCCAGCGCTGAGACACCCGAAAAGCGACAGCTGGCAATATGGTGTGTAAATATGCGCGTACTATTACGACTTTGTCTTTTTTCAGGTATTGAGCGTCTGTTAAGAACAGATTACAAAGTACAAATATTATCCAGTGCTAAGCTCTAGTAATTCAAACCGTGTCTGACAGCTGTCGAGCGTGGCTCGCTGGACTTGCTAATTTTTGGGGGGATCAATACCTTCGAGACGCACCCCCCGTAGACACGGTTGGATAAGTAATCAGCAAGTTCACGCACAGGCGGCATTAGCGTTCCAACCAGTCTTGGCAATGTATGCCCATTTGGCAATCGGCGACTTGGCAGATTCGTTACAATCGCCGTCCTTGGTACGGAGTACTGCAACGTGTCCTGCTGTGTGAAGTCTGAGTCGCACTGATTGAGCACGAGCTGGAGAAGGATTGAGTGAGTTTTGTGGAACAGAAGCCCGCCCCATCTAACTGCAGAAGATCCCGGCCACTCATGCGCTTCGTAAGACACTGCCGCGCCGGACTACACCAACTTACAGGGGCATGCCCGACAGTCACTGCGCAAGCCCATCCAATCCTACTGCCTGTGATAATATTTCTATGTTCGCTGTAACGGTCTCGTGTATGCTTTGTGTGTTTCTGAGGGTTGGCGAAACGTCGAGTCTTTACAGGCAAATCATGACCCCTCGCTGGCATGGCACCGAATATGAACCTCGGCGCTCAGTTGACCGATGCCGGAACCACCGTGGATAAGTGGCAGACAGTTGCTATCTTGACATGCTATTATATAATCATTAGGACATGCGCCCCAAAGAATTTGACTGGTTCCCGACAGACGCGAAGGGCTACACCGCCCCAAACACCGCTTCGCCGATTTGTGTGGTACTACACGTCATGCCGCCGATGAAGTGGGCAGTGGCCGCACCCAGGAGTTCTCATTGCGCGCCTGCCGTAATCTGGGAACTTCAGGTCGCGGACGTGCTTCGCCGGGTCTTTGAGCCGAAGTCCGCCAGCGAGAAACGTGGCCAGGCGTGATCTGGCATGTCCAAGCCACTACTGCGTTATGTCCTTTACACGGGGACAATATCTTGCTTCGCTGGAGAAGCCCGGGAAACTGAGTCATGCATCGCACGCGGGGCGCATGAAGGGTCGCATTTCGTGTGTTCATCGTGGTGGCTGGGCTAACGGGAGTGGCGGGTATATCGGTTGTGGATGCGTTTATCGGGGCCAAGTCGCGTCGCGGCTACCAAACCCCCCTGACGAAAGCCGGCAGGCTCCCGCAGAAATTTGAGCGCCTTTCTAAGCATAATGGGGAGGTTTCTAATTAATCACCGATGCTCGGGGATCAGCACCCGATATGGCAGAATCTTTTTTGGAAATATTGTACGCCATGGGGACAAAGAAAACCCCAGAAGCACATGTTCAGCCTTCCCTATATCTATCTACGAATGCCTGTCAACCGTCTGAAATTAGAGATACATATCCAACGTTAATTGCCTTCGTCACAAGAGCCCGAGTCGAACCATTTACTGTCATGGCTACATCTTCCCATACCTCATTAGCAGCCCCTGAAGCCTTGCAGGATCCAGAGGTAGCCAGCGGAGCGAGCGCAGAGAGCTCGGCCGAGCCAAAGACGGGCTACCAAACTCCGACAAGCCAAGGCACGCACAGAGAACCCCCGCCAGACCCGGCGCCACCAGATGGTGGCTTGCAGGCCTGGCTTCAAGTGCTCCTGCTGCACATTGTCTTCTTCAACACATGGGGCATCTCCAACAGCTTCGGCGTATTCCAGGAATATTATGCCAACGACCTTCTTGCCGGCCATTCGCAATCTACCATATCATGGATTGGAAGTGTGCAGATATCCGGCCTGTCTCTGCTTGGCTCAGTTGCTGGGCGTCTGTCGGATGCCGGCTACTTCAGGGTCCTCTTCTACACAGGAATCTTTCTCCAGGTCTTTGCTGCAATGATGACGTCTCTCGGAACGACGTACTGGCAGATTTTCCTCTCGCAAGCGTTGTGCTGGGCTTTGGGAAACGGCCTTGCCTTCATTCCAGCCATGTCGACCACCTCGACGTGGTTCAGCACTAGGCGCCCGATCGCCATTTGTATCGGCGCCTCCGGAGCAGCGATGGGAGGGCTCATCTATCCAATCATGGTACAGCGACTTCTGAACGTGATTGGGTTTCCTTGGACTATTCGTTGCATGGGATTTCTCATGCTGGCAACATACATCCCCTGCATGATCTGGTACAAGCCGCGGTCCCCACCAAGACGGACCGGCCCCTTTGTGGACATGACGGCCTTTCACGACACCAGCTTCGTGTTCTTCAGTCTGTCGTTTTTCTTCAGCTATTGGGGTGCCTACACGGCATTCTTTTACATCAGCACTTTTGCGACAGATGAACTGGGCTTCTCAGACCCTGGCAACCTTGTAGCCATCCTCAACGGCGCCGGGGTGATAGGGCGCATCGCACCTGGCTTCATAGCTAAGAAGTGGACGGGCTTACTGAATTTGCTCGTGTTCTTATGTCTAGCGTGCTCCCTCGTCGTGTACCTGTGGACACTGGTGCACACGACTGCTGGGCTGTACGCCTGGGTCGCTGTCAACGGCCTGATAACGCACGCCATGCAGGGCCTATATCCCACCATCTCAACTATTCTTACGCCGGACCCAGGGCTTGTAGGCACACGGTCAGGCATGGCCACCGTGCTCGTCGGCGTGGCTGTGCTCACGGGCCCTGTCATCAGCGGCGCCCTGCTGCAGCTGGGCGAGAACGGTGCTGGTACTGGCGGGGCTTACTTGTACGCACAGTTGTTCGCAGGCTCATCCATCCTAGTAGCTATGGGCTGCATCGTCGTGTCGCGTATCGCAGCCGGAGGCTGTAAGCTCATGGTTAAGGTTTGACGGAAGCCCCGACCACACGTTGACTCAGACATGCCCTTTTCCGGGGAGGCGGGGGAATGCGTCAGGACTGGGGGCCACTCTGCATAATCCCCAATAGGACGGATGACGAATGCGTGCTCTCATGCCCGGGAATGTGGCCCAGACGTATTCGTTCGCCAAAGATCTGGTGACCTCAGCAGGCCGCGCTCGGAAGCTATCAGACACGGCTGGAAATTACAACAGATTATAACACGGGATAATCTCCGAACGCTGCAAGCTTGTATCATAGATGCCAACATCGTAGCGGATGAATTTCTACATCCCGTGCTGCTGACTGCCGCGTTTCGGCTGCGTTAGCGCGGGACGAATTCTTTCGGAACGAATCCTTCGGAACGTATTCCGTACATCCGTAGACACTCAAACATCAAGCTTCTAACTGCTGGGGCCCGCAAGCACAATGTACTGCACAGTATGCAGGGTTTGTCTTCCGAGACCTTGTCCGCTGGCCGTCCACCTGAGCGGTCATGAGGAGTGTGTGCCACCTCGAGAAAGGATAGACCTTGCCCTACTATCACCAAGCTGTATGTCGCGAGCACTATGCCACGCGGCAACTCCTTGGAGTGGACCTGAGAGTCCGAAAGAGGAAGTTGAAAGGAGTAACCACGGATGCCAGGGTTGAGCTGGGATGATGCTGGGGACGGGAGCCAGGATGTCACGCCTGCTAGATTTGGGGTCTATCCCCGTCAGGCGGACAACCTTACGGCGAGGACGCATGTCTGAATGCGGAAGGCTGTCTAACAATCAGTGATTGTCGCTCCCGCAGAAATCCCGCCGACAGGGGCATGGCATATTTGAGTTTTGCCGGCGGCAACGGAGCGGCCCGAGTGGACACGACCCGGCACCCGTAGCTAGGCAGCCGGGTTGAACGGTGTAGGGATACAAGAGCATTCTGCCTCGCGGGATTATTGCGAGCAAGTTCGGAGAAACCCTTGTCTCGGCATTGAGCCGTACGACGGCGCGAATCTACCAGCTGCAATCCATGTACCCCAAACAAGCCTGAGTGTGACAGCGATACCGGCATGAGCAGGTGATGGTGGGATGGAGCAGTGGTTGCGAAGCTTCAGGCAAATAGGACTTTTCATGACCATTTCCACTGGAGAATGGGTATCTGCGTCGATGTGTACTATCCAGACTTTTAGAAATACGCATAGGAAGCCAACATTTTAAGGTCTAGTTCACCTTACACCGTTTGTCAGAGAGCTACTGGTGATCTTGAGCGTACACGGAAAGAGCATTTGATCCGCCATGGCACAAATCAGCAAATCACAAGGTGCCGTTCCTGAACCTCATGTCGAAGGGTGGAAAGACGTAGCACAACTGAAAAAAAAAGTTCAGACAGCAACTATTCTTGCCTTTGACAGACCACAAGAAGCAGACAGCAGCCTGACCGCACTGGATGACGCGCAAGCTTTACTGGAACTGTACGCAAGTGGAAAGAGAACAGTGGCAGCTGTCGTCAGCGCTTATATTCAGAGGTGAGTGAGGTCAGCTCCAATCCTGTGTGCGCTTTCGTCACTGCCACCTTGATGGCTGCTAAGACATTCCCACGACCATCAAGTGCAATAGAGGCACAAAGCAAGGTGAGTCAGTGATCTTCCGTTCTTCTTCTGTATTCTGTATTCTGTATTCTGTATTCTGTACAAGGTGAATTGAGAGAACAAGGATCTTCAGCAGACTAATTTGTTTAGACAAACTGGTAAGCCACATTTTGAGTTGCTCAACTATCTGTTATTCAGGCGAGCTCCTGAGCTCACACACAGTGTCAACCAAGTCTCACCGAGATCCTGTTCGAACGAGCAGCTGCCCAAGCCCAGGAACTAGACCGGCGGTTCGCTACGACAGGCAAACTTATTGGTCCCCTTCATGGCATCCCTGTATCCGTCAAGGACCAATTCGATGTCGAGGGCTTTGACTCGACGCTGGGCTATGTTGGGGGAGCGTTCAAACCAGCTGTTTCGGACTGCGCTCTGGTCACCATGCTTCAGCGGCTAGGGGCTGTCATTCTGTGCAAGACCAATTTGCCCCAGACCATTCTGGTGAGATCTCCCCCTTTTCGATCCCCCTCAGCCTCAAGTTGGGTGGGACTCGGCGGATGACCACTCTGATTAATCCGTGCTGACACTGGCCTGCCGCTGCAGTGGTCCGAAACAGACAATCCATTGTTCGGGCCCACTACACATCCTTTGGATCAACGATACACTCCCGGCGGCTCGTCCGGCGGCGAGGCCGCGCTCCTCAGCCTACGCGGTAGCATGCTTGGCTGGGGCACAGACATTGGCGGCAGCATCCGTATGCCTGCACATATGACAGGAACATATGGATTCAAACCAAGCGTAAGGTCATCCTTACCTGATCTCTCCCGTCGGAACCATGGTCTCTCTATTCTCATAATGCACAACGCACGAACGTAACTGACCGTGCTATGACCACAAAAGAGCGCGAGACTCCCATACCGCGGGGTCCAAGTCTCTACGGACGGACAGGAGCACGTGCCTTCCTCGGTTGGCCCGATGGCCCGAAGCCTCGACACTATCCAGCTGTCAATGAAATCCCTTTGCGACGCGAGTCCGTGGCAACTCGATGCCAAATGTGCCACTGTACCTTGGCGCCAGGACCTTTACGACGAGGTGCTCGCCCGGCCCCTGAACCTAGCCCTTATTGCGGACGATGGGCTCGTGAGGCCTCACCCTCCCATTTTGCACATGATGCAGAAGATTGCAGACAGACTGCGCGCCGCGGGACATCGTGTGATAGACTGGGACGCGAGTCTCCACCGCGAGGCCGCGGAAACCATGGTAAGTTGTGAGCAGCTGAGCAAAACGTCAATTTCAGGAACCATCGAATACTGATACGAGCTGTGGCGCTACAGGACGAGTATTTCACCATTGACGGTGGCGAGGACATCCGCCGGGCAGTCGATGCTGGTGGTGAGCCATACATACCTCGCGCAAAGTGGCTGGTTAGCCAGCGCGAGTCCGCCTCCATCTATGAATATTGGCAGCTCAACAAGCGCAAGCGAGAGATCCAGAACGCATACCTTGAAAAGTGGCAGAGCTTGATCTTTCCACCGTCGCCGGACGGAAAGACCCGACCCCTTGACGCCGTCATCATGCCTCCGATGCCACACGCGGCTGTTCCTCGGAATGCGACTTTCTGGGTAGGGTATACCAACGTGTGGAACCTTCTCGACTATCCCGCCCTAGTTATCCCTGCCGGCCGTATCGATGGTAACGACGAGCCGGAAACAAGCACTCTAGTTAGTCCAAGCGATGATTCCGCCTCTACAGATGCCTCGAGGCTGGCCGAGGATGCTCTAAATCGCGCATTATGGCGGGAGAAAGGGGATGAGATGCGGGACTTGAAGCTTCCTGTCGGATTGCAGATCATTGGGCAGAGAATGGAGGACGAGAAAGTCCTTGGCATTGGACGAGTGCTGGACTCAATCGTGCGCACTGGCAAGCTAGAATAATCACCTCATGCTGCCATTCACGCGGACACGAGCCTATCGAAAATTGATGCTTTGCCTGGTATTGAATACATGTCAACCGGTTGAAAGTCTAGATTGCCCCCCAATATTGTGGAACAAGTGCAAGTACGTTTACTGTGGGAAGCGATGTTGAGGAGCGGGTGGGCATACCAAGCTAGTCGTGAATTGTCAATAGAGAGCAGCGCGGCTTGCATTCCTCATAATATCCCTGCGATGAGCAAATAGTTGGTCGACTGGGACCGCTATGTTCGCGCAGCGGAGGCTTCCTCCGCGCTTACGGAAAAGACAAGATGCTTGGCACACACTCGCAAGGCTGCACGCGGATACACTTCCATCGCTACTATCTTTCTCGAGCGGATTCCCCCACCAGGATTTGTTCTGCCATCTTGATTCGGCGTTGCTCAGTGATGACTTACAGAGGTGTTTGGACGAATTACTCAACAGCGTGATGTTCCAATGGCGTTGCACGCGGCCGAGCCGTGCATCTTAGGAGTCACTCTTCCTTCCACCCGGGGTGCGGTATTATCCCCAATGACAAATCTTAGCAAGGATCATTGATCGCGTTCGTTACGTGCGATCTCGCGATGAGTCGATCGGCGAACAACGTAACCTGACTGAAGACTCTTGCGTGGCATCCCAGCAAGCGCGGGCCAAGCTCTTGCATGCGTTTCTGCCAAGGAGCGCTGGCTTCGAGCATACGACGACCAGGGCGATCGGCATGGATATAAGACCGATCTGATGAATAATTCGGCAGCCTGACCGCGGAAGCTTGGCAACGGCTGGCTTGCTTGCCGCAACGTCTCCCGAACCAATTTAAAGTTTTTCGGGTACGGCGGGCATGACGGGAACGGAGGGAAATATGGGGCTACGGGGAACATGGACTAGGATCGGGAGCCCTTGGTCGTCGGTGTTGACGACCATTTGTGATTCCGTGACACGAAGTAACCCCGTCGAGATGCTCCTCCTCGCCTTGAAAACCTCTTTGCCTCTGCTGAGACCAACCCACACCCACCGGACGGTGCATGTGTCCGGGGGGCAGTCAACCTTGGTCCGGGTGCCACCACCGCAGGCATGTTGTCAGCACGAGAGGGAAGCCTGAAACCGACGACTGATTCTATTCGTATCAGCCGGCAGCGTTGTGATGGCAGCCGCTGGTATGAGCATGCAAATTATATTTTCTCGGCATGTCATCTAGTACCGCTTGGTGGTAAGTGTACTCAGACGGACCACAGCCACACTCGGTCTACCGTGGGTTGTACGCTCTGGAACAAATCAGCTTCTCCCAGGACCCGAGTGAAGAAATAGGTCATGGCGGTAGTGCTTAGCAAAGTGGGCTCATTACGCAATACCTGGCAGCATTTCGGAGAGTTTTCAGTTTCGTAATGTCATAATTACCAAAAAGAAAAAGACTCGCACCAAACTTTTCGTCTCTAAACTCGTCCCGGGTCATTAAATTCTTTATGCTCGTTCGTAGATCATCGGTGTGTACGCGATGGCGCAACGAAGTGTACCCGCTCCTGTCACAGAGAGTCCCGGGGTCTGCTCATCGAGTGCTACGGTAGCCAAGGAACGTCTCGGTGTAACGTGGCCCCGTGAAGGGCTTCCATCAGATCTCTTTCTGCATATGCAGTCGATACATGTGGCCAATGGGGTAGCTCCCGCCACGAATTGTTGTATGAATGCCATTCCACGGCTAAGGAACGTAGGCTATCACGGGGAGCAGGCTATCATTTTGGGATGAAACGACCCGACGGCTGTTCTAGTGTGTCATCTGAGGAATGGATGGACGTACACTGTTCTTGAAGTCGCAGGTTTGGCTCGCAAGGTTCCCACCAGGTGCGATAGTGAACCATACGAAGCCCAGAGCCTCTAGAGAAAGGTCTCTGCCTGTAATGGAAAACATTGAAATGCTACCACAAACCCCGCCGGCTGGACTTCCTCAATTGATCTCATAAGGAATGTTGAGCTCAGTCAACTTGCGATATTTTTAGCCTGAGGAACTTGCATGGTACAAGGGATAACGGCCATGAATTCTGCCGACAGCCGGTGACATGTATCTGGCGGTTTTTTGAACGTCACCCTTCTGTTTGGATGCTCTTCCCTACCATGGAGTTGGATCGGCACAATTATTGCTCCGAGAATGGATGGTGTACCAGGAAGGGGCAATGCCCCTATTTGAGCCTTCAGAATCACAAAGGTGCATTGACTTTCCCATGAAGTATGCAACGAAGAACGACCAAACCCATCAACCCCAGGAAGTGTAGCGGTTTGCCAATTTCGGAGAATTTAGTAACCGAAGCGCTTGGAAGACACTCAAAGCTAATCATATTGTTTGTTTGCCATTAGCCTGATCTTACCTGCCCAATCCAGTCTGGACATCAGCGGTCCTGAAGATCAGCATGAATCATGTGTGAAGGATGGTTCTGTTGAGACCCCTTTCGGGGACATGGGTCTGCGATAAATCGCGATCTTTTGCGGTATAGTGGGTTTTGTCGAACGGCAAATGTTTTGCAGATTCTATGACCTTCGTTCCTATAGACAAAGGAATGTATAGTTTGAATCAGATTCGATCCCAATCACTACCAACTATTACGAGTAATCAAGGCGCAGATTTGGTCAAGGTCCCTGGTCGGGGTTCCCAGTCCTCTCAGGGTCCAGAGAGGTTGAGTCAAGACTTATGCTCGCATTTGCAAACTTTATTCTATCGAACCATGTCTAGAGACTTGAGGATTTTCGTGCCAAGGTCCTGGACTATGCAAGGACTATGCGTATTAATATAGCTATTGAAAAATCGCCAAAAGATTTAGCGGTGTAAGCATGGAAGCCCTTGCGATCTGAACGGATCTAATCCCGGCTCCGAAATCCACGAGTCACTTCTTGCATTGTCGATCATACAACTGCCTGTATTCGTTTCTGACAGACCCGCTGACGCCCGATTTTGGGAATTCTCCTGGCCGCCAACATGATCAGCACGACTAACACTCGAAAAGGGGGCGTGTCGAATGGTCTATAAGAGTGCAGTAATCCAGTCTCGACCCAAGATTATGGACGTTGTACAGAGCAGATTGCATCAAAACCCTAACAACGCTCTCTCATACTTGATTTCCGTTTAAATAACGAAGCTTGAAAATGCATCTTATCATTTCCGGCGCCGGGCCACGTGGTACCACCGAGGTGAAAGCCACGGCTGCCGTGGTTGCCGCATACGCACCTCAACTTCGAGCACTTAAGACACTCAAGGTCTTCAAAAGTCTACGGCTCGATGTGACACTGGTCGAGAAGCAGAGTGAAGACGATCGCACAGTCGGCAATGCCTTCAAGGGAGCCGTGACCCTGAACGGGGCAGTGGCCAGAGAGATCAAAGTCGCCAAGCTTGTGGATCCTGCCTGGCCTAGAACGGCGCTCTCTGCCCCTGAGGCTCTGCTAGAGGCGATGGGTGATCCTGAGAAGCACGCAGCCGATCTGCAGCGTCAGAGCGTACCGGCCGCAGCTCTCGTTCACCACGCCACTATCAATAACAAGTTGGACACGACGCGAGCCTGTACCACGCGCGGGGTCCGCGGTATGGCTGCGAAGAAACAGCTCGACGAAACAATGCATTTTATCAGGAGTAACATTTCAGATCTCATGTCGGCCGAGTTCAGATTTGAAGCTGAGACTGTGGCCGTGGACGTTGCAACTCCCTCGGTCATATACATTAAGGGGGGAGAAGTCATCGAGGAGGCCTGTGACGAGGTCAACATTGCCAACGGAACCACAAACAGGCAGTCCATCCGACCTGCGATCAACGTCTTCGACCAAACCATCGACGACGAGCACTTGCAACCCTTCTACAAGACCAATGGACTCTGGCAAAACGGGGCTCTCAAGCCCGACTTGGACATCTTGGTACATGGGGCTGGGCTTTATGGCGCAGACTATGTGGCAAAGCTCTTGACCGATGCCAAGCACATTATGGTGGATAGAAATGCGCCTGGAGGTGTTGCGTTCAACCCGGTGAGCAAATTCAGGGGCATAATCACTATGCAGAGCCGCGAAGGCTACGTGCCGCCCATCCGCATGGAGATTCCTCCTGGAACCGTCCTCTTCCCTCGGTATTACGGGTCTACAATGAGCCTGTGGGCTGCCACGCTGCACAGACTTCGAGACGTGCCTACTGAAGCACGCGAAATCCTCCACGCCAACATTGCCTACGCTCTCGGATGGCACCCCAACCAAGTTGACCAGAAGCGCAACGCCCTGGACCGCATCCTGCTGTACGATCGCGGCATGGCTGCCGTACACGAACGCCCACATGACGATAAGTCCTACCGAAACCTCGGCACTCTTCTTCACGAGGGTTACAAGCGGTTGTGGAACGGGCAAGGTTTTGAGGTGGACTCAGCCAGCCTAGTGGCTCAAATGGAAGTCGAATTCCCCATCATCTGCGCAGGAAGAAGCGGCTGGAACTTCCAGGACACGATCCTACATAACGTCACTAGCGGCGACTACCTCGAAGCGCACGGATCCAACTGGGCCGCCATGGAAGCCAGTGCAGAAGCTCAGGCATGTCTGGCAGCCGCCACACCTCCCGTCTTTGCTGCCCTCGCCATCGGAGTCAAGACTGGTGTCTTGGACCACATATCAAAGCCATTCGCTGACGACGATAATGTCGGGCGAGACATGGTCTGCTCTGCCATGATGCTCACAAAGGCAGCGGACGAGGTGAACAAGCAGATTAGAGGAGTGAGTGAGGTCGCCAAGGGCCAGCCAGAGTACACTACTGGCCGTCACTTCATCCGTGCGGGCCACGTCGCTGCTGTGCGAGAATGCGGCTATGGCGGTCACGGAATCACTCAGATTGGCAAGGATGGCTCCCAGAACCAGGTTGGTGTTCGATGGCTTAGCACCAACTCTGAGGATGCCGGTGCCCAGCTCGCTGCCGCCAATGGGTACATCAACGTAGCCAAGGCCATGCTGCGAGCTGCTGGTGTCAATAACCCCATGGATTACATCCGCCATGAGTATTTGACCCAGCTGTCTGGTACAGACGAGGACTTCGAGATGGAGAGAGAAGAGTTGGCACCTCACGGCCTTACGTGGCTCAGGGACTATGCCTATCTGAAGATAATTCGCCAGTACAGCGATTCGGATGCCACGGTGTACAAGGAGCTGTTCGAGCTCGGCGCCGACGTCAGCCAGCGAGAGGCAATCGTTCTGAGACTTGGCGGGCCTTTGGCGCTCAAGCAGTATAGAACGCTCTCTGCCGTCTCCGCACCCACTGTGGACCCACGCCTGTCGAGGCCGCCCACGAGGATCGAGTACATTGATCGCTACGTTGACATTCCACCATCAGACGCCGAGCGAATCTTTGAAGACACTCTCTCCAAGTTTGCTCAGGGTCTCTACGATGTCGAGGAGACAATGACGGCCGGTGACAAAGTTGAGATGGACCAGCTTCATTGGCAGCCGATCGTAGGCTTACAACTATCTGACATGAACGCCTGGGCACGATCATCTCAGCTCCACTCCTCTGTTCGTGGAGTTGGAGCTTAGGGTATGAGCTGACCCTCGTTTAGGGTGAGCAGAATAGGAGCGCATCGCAAATTTCATCTGTCTGGGCGTTGTATCTTCTTGTTTGATTGTCTCGGGAAAGACCTGACCTTGTCAAAAAGTTTTCTCGCAATGGCCATGTTGTTTTTTCATTTATTTCTTTTATTTATTCTTAGAAAGTTTCTCTTCACAAATAGACTCAGCGAAAACAAGAGAATAAATTTATACCATATTACTCTCCCAATGAGGACAGCCTGAAGAGCTTGACATTCGTCCTCTATATCCTGCTACCTGTGAGCTGTTTTGGCGATCAAAGGGAGGAGGACCGAAAATTAACTAGCAAGTTCTCAATCTAGCTGATACTACATGTCTCGCGGTTTGTAATCCTTAGCCGACTGACAGGCAATGGTTTCTGACAAAAAGATACTCTTCGTTTGCGACATCCTCTTTTTGGGAAGCTGATGTTGCTTTGCACGTCTGAGACCCTTGGATCGCTGTCTATTTGTTGCCTTTCCTTTGGCAAACTGTTCGCCAGCTCTTAGAGTCGTCGTAAGATACTGCATGTGGTTGAAGATACTTGTCCCCAAAGCTCCTGTGATTGTGAAGCATGTCGTGGTTTCGCCGCGACCTCCAACAGTTTGGCCAATCAAAACGAACGGTCAGCTGTTGATATCAGTAAGGCAATCTCGCATGTTAGTGGGGTTTGTGCTTATTGGTCGCAACGAGAGTCACACCGTAGTCAGTGATAAGTTGATCTCAATCTGAGAAAAGAAGAAATAATTCATGGCATGTAATTGTAACCCTGTAAAACAAATAGTCTACAATCTCTGAATCAATATTTGACCTCCACGTTTCTCGACACAGTGATCGTACTGGGATCTATTTCTTCAAAGCTGTTATTCCCAGAAGTAGCCGAAGATGTGATCTGCGTCTTGTAATTGGTCGGCCTTAGCTCTGTCGCATCGTCGTTCGAGTCGATACGTTGAAGGCGGCTGGTGTGCTGCGACTTGCTGAAAGGACCGCGGTCCGAGAAGCCCGGACCGGGCTTCGCAAACTTGGGCTTCCATGTGTTGCGGACGGCCGACCGAGGCTTGCTGCTGCTGTTGTCGAGCTGGCTGACGTTTCCTGTAGGGTTCCTGGCGCTTTGGCCGTATTGGTCGTTGGTGTATCTGTTGGTGCCTCTGGTGGTCCCGAAGACTTTGGGCCAGATACGAATGAGGATGACACGGACTATGAGAGATTATAAATGTCAGCATCGTGGATCTCTTTAACTTGATAAAGAGAAAATTGGAATGCCGTTTGGAGTGGCTGAGCTTTTACGTACGGGTAGGCATGCAAGCGCACATGATACCGACGCTAATCTCTACGCAAGACCAGATCGATACATCAAAGAACTCGTAGGTAAAGTTGGAAGATTTGGCGAATTCGACGAGAGAGGCCAGACGAACAATCGAGACGACAGTGACGAATGTACCAACGACAACCACTGTGTGACAATTAGCGACCTCGTTTCCCTGGAACCCTATCTCGTGAGCCTTTATGGGCATATATGACTTACTAGCTGCGACCCCAATCTTCTTCTTCCAGTGTAGGTTGAGGCCGGACACCTGGGATAAAGGCAGGTACAGCATCCACAAGTCGAGCGCAATACTGATAGCAGCATTTGCCCAGGCTAGCGTATTACCGTTGTTGCACTTTCCCCCTGTCCGGGTCAAGTCAAACACCTGTCCCCACGCGTAGTTCACAGGCGTGCATTGAAAGATAGCCGCGAGGATGAATGAGACGCCGAAGAGGCAGTTGATCACTACGGTAGCCCATAAGAGCCTTCGAAACACCGGGTCGGGGAATATGCGAAGGTAGAAGAAGAGCAGCGATAGTTTGAGGATGGCGACTTCGGCGAAATAGAGGAAAGTGGTGAGGTAAAAGGTGAAGGCGAAGTTGGTGATTTGTGTTGGTGTCAATGTCCAGATGTCTTTGCCCATACCATACTGGCCCAGCTTGATGTTGAGTGCCGAAGATGGAATGCAGACGAATATGATGGCAATAATGGCCCAGTCGTCAAGGCCCAGTCCGATTTGGGTGAGAAATTGCTTGTACACGGTGCGGATGATGACGAAGATGACAGCAGACCCCATAAGAACGGACACCAGAATGGTGTAAGGGACCACCCTATCACGGATAGGGGCACCACATAAGTTCATGGTAGCGTTCTGGACAGCTGTGACGAGAATTGCATATCAGTAAATAAGCCTGTATTGAGAAAATGTGTGTGTTTTAGGCGGTAAACTACTAACTGAACACATCCTCAACTGAACCGCAAAGCTGCGCGGTACAACCTTGAATATACAAATCATAATTCGGATCTGCACAGTGGCAGGTTGTATCGGTGAGAGAACATGTCGTCGAGTTACTGGCAGCTAGTGCGAAGCAGGGTTTCTGTGAATGGTGTCAGTTGTTATTGTTTATAGAGAATTTTGTAATTCCAGTCATCACTACTGACCGCACAATCGGGAACATTCGAATCGGCCTGGATAGCGATAGTAGAGCCAAGGAGCGAGAAAAACAAGATGATCAGAGTGAAGGAACGCATGTTGACAGTGATGAACGACGCCGCTGATGTCGATCAGTGAAGAGCAAGCGTTCAAAGATGAAGGACAAAGAGGACGGGCAGTGGGGCAAGCAAATAATCTAGAAAGACAGCCAGGTGTAGGGTTTACTCTCAGCTAGGCGATCGGACGAAGGACGAAGGTGGCCGAGCCTTTGAGCCGGGGAGGCCACGCGGAAACCCCTGACCCTGCATTAGCGCTATAGGAGGCCTGCCTGTTTTGGCAACTGCCCACCAAGAGGCTTGGTCCACCGAGGACACGGAACTGGCGAGGCGGTTCCATTTAAAAGTGGCCCATGATTGTGAATCGGACCGCGTCGAGTGACTAACGCCGTTTTGGACGGGAGTGGGTGTGTGGAGATGGATAGTTTCTCGCTTGCGTTACAAATCAGTCTTAAGATATGGTCATACCTAGATGAAGTGTGGCTCCTAAGTGATACTGGTGCCAACGAGCTGTAGAAGTAGAAGCTGCTGTGAATTCGCCGAGAAGCTACCTGCAGTAACCCACGAGAGAAAGTCTAGACTTGTTACAAGCAAGCCAATTTTCCAACATCTCTTAGCATATTCAGTAGCTCTTGCCTGGCATCGACCAGACCTGTGGCATGCCCTTTGGGGCGTTGACACGGCAAAAGGAGAAGCGAAATCCGATTCAGGTGGTGTGCGCATCTGACTGATAGCGCCAAAGTCCGGTGCTCGTTGCCGAACGCAACCGGTTTAAGACAATGGCGCTACAAGCGCTTGTAGCAAAAACCCTCCATGTCCCAAGGTATGCACGCCACGTGTGCCGTCGCAGGTCGTGGCTTTGACACCGCAAGGGTAGTACCCAAGCGGGGCCTGACACTCGCTTCGCAGCAGTCACTACAGTATGTAGTACTGGAGGGTGTTGTCGGTCTTGCCTGACTCTTCCTCATCGTTTCGTCCCAAGGTACGAATTACAGGGACTCTGTTCGACTCGTGGAACTAAACTGCGGGGGCCAAGGTGCCCCTGGGGCAATCATTATTGGAAGCCTGTCAGCATCCACAACTGCATCCTTGTCTCCAAGGTTGCCATGCGAGCACCATGTTCAAGTGACCTGAGTCTCATAGCTAAAGCACGTAGTCACATAACAGTCATTTCCTAGTACTAGATCGATCCACATCGGCCCACGTGTTCGTACTTGCCTCCCCGGACTTTCTCCTGATCTCCGCTAATGAATCGCTAGATTGACCGCTAGCTACGCGACTCATCGCGTTGTTCTTAGGCGGCCGCTAGAAAAGTCTAGTGTCCCGCGAGTTGCAACGGTTCTTGGCGATAAAACCCCTAAACCATGCGAAGGGAAATAGATTTCTCGATAGCCTGCTGATATGTCCGAGACGGAGGTCTCGCTGGCGAATGAGGAGCCAACCACAACGCTGATCGCGGCTGCCGCTCCTGGGCTAGAGACAGGGCGGAGCGCAAGGATCAGTCTGGTGCTCGTTCTCTCTGCCACGTATTTATATCGCAAAGACCTCACACAGCCGCAACGAAAAAGATCGCCAAGCCTTAAGTGAAACGCGGGGTGCTTTCTCCGCCTCGAGGTCATCGGATAGCATCCTGGTATCAGGGGCTCGGATCTGGAGTGGCAAGCGAGAAAACTTTCAAACCAGGGGCTGCAGCCACAGTCAGCCGCTATGGATAGCGCCCCACGGACAAATGTCCAGATTTGGTCAAGTGCTGTCCCGGGAACACCGGCCTTATCTCTACCAATATTGTAATCTTCATCTCCTCGCCTTCTGGGTGCGGGCTTCGGCACAGCCGTACTTGACTGAGATGCCTCATGAGATTGCACTCCCGTTGGGGGAGATCTGCACGAGTCCGCGCCTGGTCCACCGCGGCACATCGGGAGTGCTTTGTGGCGTTGCAGGTTCCACATGCATATGGCGGGCTTTGCTTGGTTCCGGGGGCGTGCGAACCATACGTGGGGATCGAGGATAGATGTGGAATCACCCTGTGATGCTGCCATCACGTCTTGGCGAAAATGAGGTGACCGTGCAAGCAGTCATGCTGACCAGGTTTCGACACGCCTGGCGTGCATCTCGCCGTCATAATTTCCGGTCCATTGTAGTGCCCTGGATGGCGAAAGGCAATCCCCTGCAGCTAGTCCCCGGAACACAACAGTACTCTGGCGCAGAGACCCCGAGGGCATTCAATGACAGTCTACAAATAGAGTTGATTTGACTCAAGGCGACGGAGAGCCCATAGTAGACGTGCAAGATCGCTCGCTGAGAACTAGGACGGTTTACCTTGCAACATCGTTGCAATGAATGTGATGGGTTGTCCGCAGAGTGTGAACAGGTTGCAGGGAGGCTACACTGGGTGGCAACAAGGAGGGGGTCTGGCAGTGCCGGGTTCATGCATGACGACATGCGAGAAGGCGACACCATAGTAGTGCTAAATCGTTGCCCCACGCGCGCAGTTCTTCGTCAACACTTGTGGGACCACGGCAGGAGCTGTTTGGCGCTTCTGGGCCAATTTTACATTGATGAAATAATGAAAGGCGAGTCTTTAATTCAGGCATCTTCCGATATCTGGCCAATATGGCAGTTCGTGACGGTCTGGCAACGGCTAAATCGTATCAAACACCCCCCACCTGATAGCTACTACACGATTGGCCTTATAGAAAGCAACGAGTTCCTTCTCAACCGCTTGGAACCTTTAGTGGTAGCAGTGGTATCTTATATCTGCTACTGTATAACAGTCAAAGAAACCACCTTACCGGTGACAAATGCCCTATGTGTCTCGTAGAGCTTCAAAGGATAGGGATGAATACTATCCCGGTAACTAACTAATTGCTCCAGAGCCACTAAGGCAGGTATAAATAGCATAATAGAGCTCGCAGTCATTTATTACTAGCATTCCCTTCTTTTCGATAGGTAACCACAAGCTCCAACGACCATATCTTCATTTCCACGCTATGTGAGCACGTAAATTCCATCGTCACACCATAATACTTGTACTTCCCACCTCTGCCACCCAGTGATGTCTGTTTTCGATTTAGTTGAACGAGTTACGCCATAGCCAGACTTGGCACACATACTGAAAGACCAGCATGCCTGGTAGTTAAATGATGGAACCCGCTGTGATCTGTCATATAGTAGGCTTTTCGTCTGCTTGATATCGCTACAGAAGCCCCATCCGACTTATGAAGCAATACAGAAACCTCCATCACAATCGCTGTCCTTATCGATTCGCGCTTTTGCAAAGCACCATTAACGTTGAATCTTCATAGATGCCTGCCTCTACTCCCTTGCGACTAGAGCTTCGCATAGCACCCACGCAACGGCGAGATACCCCGTCTCCCATAGAATAACAATCTCCGTGAAACATTATAATGCCCTCCCTCTCCGTTCGATAAGTAGCGGGACAAGCCTTCAACAACCCTCCTCGAACGAGCCCAACCCGAACTCTAAGCCGTGATGCTGGGGCAGAGCACACCATTAGGGCGGCGACCGAAGAGGGTGGGGGATGGACGAAATTGTTCGTCCCGCGCGCGCAGCGTAGGGTTCATGTCGGGACCGACAGAATCGCTTAGGCACACGGGCGGCATCCCCGCGTCTCCGAGTGGTTCGCTTAATCTTCGAGTTTGGCGCTTTTTTTTTTCTCTCGCTGCGGGGTGCTCGTTGGTGGTCACGGGACTTTGGCGCCAGGCATGTGCGAGAGCTCTTTTTTTCATCTTTTTTTTTCAAAGAAAAACCTCGGGATTTATGCTAGGCTTATTACACCACCTATAGACTTTTCCTCTTTTTAGGGATGACCCTGTGTTTCAGGAAACAACTTCCATTGTGCAGGTGTCGAAGTCAGACCAGGAAGTATTGTGATAAGCAGTTTGAAATGAGAAGATTTCGGAAATTTTCGTAAATATTCGGGGCTTGTAGACATGCCACTCACAAAGCACCGTGGAAGAGGATTGCTTCTCTTAAGATCTGTTTGAGTGAGGCATGTTCAATTGTGACCGCCCCATTCTATCTACGGACAGTCCGGCGAAAGTACACGGTGGAGCGTAAAAAAGAAGCGAACCGCCAATTACTACTACATAGCGCGAGCCGACTACATCTTCGCTGGGACCTGTACATCCTCAGCCAAAGCCCTGAGATCATCCTCCCCCATTTCGCCATCCCACCCATGCTCGACGAGATACGCCCGAAACGCCTCGTCGTTCTTGCCCAAGTCCTCGCCAGTGACATCAGGGATGAAGAAGTAGGTCACCAGGATGCCCACGACGCCACAGATGGCCGCGATGATAAAAGTCCAGCGCTTGCCGAGGTTGTTCTGGATCGGGGTGAAGGCCTGGGTGCCCAGCGCGGCGCCCGTCTTGCCGATGGCTGCGGAGAGGCCGTAGCACGTGCCCCGGACGGCGGTAGCGTAGCACTCAGAGGAGAGCAGGCCGAGCATGTCACCGGGGCCGAGGTTGCCGGAGCTCTGCATGAGGCCGTAGAAGATGACGAAGAGGGGCAGGATGTGGGTGATCTGGTCGTACGCGCAGCCGATGATGAGCCCGAAGATGAGGTAGCCCGAGAAGCCTAGCATCATGGTGTTCTTGCGGCCGATCTTGTCGCAGAGCCAGGCACCGATGAGGACGCCAGGCAGCGCAATGGCGCCGAGTAGGAGCTGCCACTCGGCTGTGCTCAGGATGGTGTTGCCCGTCGAGGGGACCACCGAGGCGATGATGGTGCCGGAGAAGACGCCGTTGGGGAAGGTGACAAAGTCGTAGAGGAACCAGGCACCGCAAGTGCCGATGAGCGTCTTCCAGTAGTAGCGGATGACGAGCTTGTATGGGACGTGTTTTTTGATGGCGCCGCGCCGGTAGAGCTTTGAGTTGAGCATGCGGATGCGGAAGTAAAAAACGGAGACGGGGAAGAGGCAGCCGATGCCAAAGCACACACGCCAGACCGTGCCGAGATGGTTGGTACCGGTGGCCGAGAGCACGATCATGAAGATGATGACGGCGAGAGGACCGCCAAAGCTCAGGGGTAGGTTGGTGACGAGGATGAAGACGGGCCCGCGGCGCTTGAGGGCATGCTCGTTCGCCGACTCGGAGGCTGAAGTGCTGCTGGCTGGGTATTCACCGCCCGTGCCGAAGCCGACGATGCCGCGCGACACGGTCAACATCCAGAACATTCCGAGGACGGTGTGGCCGTTGGAAGCGGTTGCGAGAATGCCGCCAATGACGATCATGGCAGTGGTGAGGATGATGGCCGTCTTGCGGCCCATGTAGTCGCAGGTGAGACCAATGATGACCTGGCCGATGATCTCGCCGACGAGCAGGGCATTAGAAACCTGCGTGCTGACGGCCGAGGTGTAGTCTTTGGGGTACTCGGCCTTGAAGAGGACGTTGGTCATGGTCATGAGGTTGTTCTGGTAGCCATCCGAGATGAGGGCGGCACCGGCGCAAAGCTGTGAGAGACTCCGGGTTAGCCAGCGTTTGAATGGCATTTCTAGTCCCTGAGCGGACCCGAGAATAGGCAGCGATGGCTCACAATGGTGAAATAGTCGGACATGGACTGCCTCTTGGCAGACACCTGCGCGGACGGGTCGTCGATCTGGGTGACATGTTGAGCCGTCGCATCGGCTTCGGTCTTTTCGCCAACGAGATGCTCGGGAGGCGGAGACTCTGTGATGTCGCCTGCCTGGTCTGCCATAGTTCAGAGAGAGGTCTGAGATGGACAATGGAGGCGTGGCGTGATGTGGCTGACAATTGCCAAGAGATAAGATCGCCAAGTGGTGGCCAAGAGGTCGCTAAGAGGTCGCCAAGAAGGGTGGCGGCAGGACCCTTGGACGACCTTCGGAAGAAGAATTTAAATACTCGGCCACGGACACTTGGAGAGAGAGGGGAACCTCGGAGCGTAAAGGGCGGAGAGGGGGGAAGACGGGGGGAAGGCTTGTCGGCGACCAATAACCATGCACGTGGCTGGGCAATGAGCCTCCCCAGTCCCGGTCGTGCGGGGGAGGGCTATAGCACCTTCCGAGGTTGTACTAGTACCACCTAGGGCGCACGTGGTTGTCAAAGGCTCTCGTAACTGGACCGCCTTGGGATGCGCTCGGGAGCCAATAAGGTGGTTATTGGAACTAATGAGCACTGGCCCCTGTGTAGAGACGCGTATGCTTGGCCCACGGTGCCGACCCGACCCGATGGTTTAGGTCTATCTACAGGTGACTTAACTGGAGTAGGTAACCTAACAAAGCGCATGTTCATGGTTGATTCGCGGCTGAGAGGTCACAGGGCGGCTGCGAGACCCGGGGAGCCCGAGTCATGGCCAGCTCTCATTATTTGGCTCTCTATTTCCGCCTAGGTACTTGAGCACCCTATTAGACCTGGGCTGCTGCCTGGGCATCCCCTGTCGCTTTCTCCTCTCACTTCTTAATACAGGTCGATCACTGTGCGTCCTGCCACCAGACCATTGCATCTATACTATACCTCCTCCCTCTTGTATACAGTAATAGGCACCTCCTTCCGCGTCACAACCCCCGCGTGGTATTCGTACTTCTCATCGTCCACAAGCCCAGTCCTCGCCGGCGCAAACTTATACCGCCCCAGCACCTCCTTGGTCATGACGCAGATAGCCTCCTGGGTGAACCACCGTCCGGGGCAGGTATGCGGGCCCTTGAGCCCCCACGTGATAAACTCCTTGCTGCCGACGTCGGGTCCGGCGGCCAGGAACCGCCGCGGGTTGTACACCTTGGCGTCAGCGCCGTAGTTGGCGGGCATCCGGTGCGAGTAGAAAGCGCTCAGCGTCGCGACTTGGCCCGGCGGCAGCTTCACGCTCGGGTCTGACGCGAGCGCGACGTCGTGCGGGGACGAGATGATGCGCGCGGGGCCAGACGCGGGGCCGCACAGGCGGATCGACTCGAGCATTGCGCTGCGCAGGAGAGACCAGGGGGACGAGTCGGTCCTGGTGAATGTGTTGAGACTCGATAGGTCGGCTTTGATGCCGGCACCGGTGGAGGTGGATGACAGAGACGAGTTGACCTGCTCTGCTAGACCCGGCACGTCAATCATGTCGAGAATAGTGGAGAGCAGGGTGATCTGCAAGGCGCGCAGGCCGATCCAGATCGTGATGATGACGAGGTCTGAGGCACGCTTGTCATCGTCTACGACGTCGAGGATGAATATCATGAAGTCTATGAGGTCTTCTTCTTCCGTGCCAGAACCAGAAGCAGAACCAGCAGCGGAGCCGTTGGCCTTCTTCTCTTTCTTCTTCTGCTCGAGTTCAGGGCGGCGCTTGGCGATAATGGGCAGTAAGATCTTGCGGAACTTGTTGTACCCTTTGTTCATGGGGATCTTGGCCAGGAAGCTCAGCCACGACGGCAACATCGATCCCAGCCCAATGACCTTGTCCACGTCCTCGTTGAACGCAAGCAACATGTCAATGAGCTCGGGGTGCTCATAGAACGCAGGACCGACCATGCACCTTGCGCACACGCTCGTGATGTACTAGTTGATATAGGCCGTCAGACCTTCTGCGTACAAATGTGAATTCGAGCCAGCGGGGACAAGAGGAGTGGTGTCAAGGAAGCGAGTTGCGGCGGCTTGCATCGTGCGACCCATCTGCTGTACTGTCGCAGGATCGGTGAGGTGGGAGCGGATCAAGTTGGTGTGCTACATGTAGATCATAATTAATTTTTAGTTGCCCGTGATTAAAGTAGGAAGTCTGGTCCAGACTTCGAGGGTAGACTTACCAAGTTGCTGGCAAAGTTCTCCTTGCCCACAATGGTGGGCATGTTGATAGCCTTGAAGAACTTGCTGAGATTAAACTTCATCTCGTAAGGAGCATCGTCGATCATGGCCTGTATGTCCTCGGGGTTAGAGATGAAATAATGCGTCAGCGATGCAAGATGCACGCCAAACACTGCCGAAACCGAGCGACTGCCAAATTCCCGGAAACCCTCGAGGACGACGGCCTTGGCATCTTTCTGAAACGCGAGCGCCTTGCCCAGGATTGGCAGACCACCGAGGACCTTGGGATATCCCCTGGCTTTGGCGTTGATCTTGCCGAACAGCCAGACCGTGGTGATGATGGCGGCGACGGTGGCGATTATCTCAACATAGTGCATCTTGACAAGCGATATTGTTACCTCGACAGCCGTGGACATTAGCAGCTTGATGTTGACTCCGCTCTCGGGCAAAGCACAGAGCAAGGGGTTGGTCTTCTCGTCCACAGGGAAGAGCGGGTTCTTCTGGAGACAGTTAATCTCGCTGTTCTCGGTGACCAGGCGCCAGAGCAGATTCTGCCCGTGAGCCTGGAAGTCGAGCTCGGCCATCCAGAAGTCATCGTAGAAGCGCGCGTTGGGAAACACGTCGTTCTCGACGGGCTTCCAGAGGAGCTCCTCAAGGGCGTTGCTCGGGTGGCAGTCCCAGGGCTTGTCGACGAGCAGGCAGCGCATCGCGGCGAAGCCGATCGAGAAGCGGTCCGAGTTGCCCATGCTGATCAGGCTGAACAGGCTGATGACCAGAGAGGACGTGGGGATGGTGGCGTGCGGGAACATGCTCTCGTCAAGCTGGCAGCCGACGACGAGATCGACCTCGTCCGGGTTCTTGTACAGTCTCTTGAGCTCTGCGACCATCTTCGGGTCAGACGAGAAGTCTTCGAATCTCCTACGAATGGGCACCTGGACTTTAGGCGGGTCTTCGCCCGGGTTGCCCTTGTTGTACGCGGCAAAGTACTCGTTGAAAGTGGGCAGTCCCTGCTCGCGCTCGTGGACGATCGACCAGACGACAATATCGAAGGGAGATCCCCTGTACTTGCCAGCAGATCGGAAGTCTTCTTCAACTCCACTCTTGAAGTTCGGGATAAATGACGACACAGTGCCACGCCTGATGTTCTCCAGCCCGGTGTCGATGAATCCGGACGCATCGAAGGCGGTGGCGAACAGGTTCTGGTCCCACATGGTGTTGTTGAGCGCGTCCTTGATGGGAAATGTCTTGACAATGAACTCATGGAAGCGGTAGACGACAGCCATCTCGGCGCTGACGACTGTAGGTTTCCCTTTCTTGGTGACAACGGGCCAGGGGTAGTTGTTGGCCGGGTTGATCTCCAGCCAGCTGCTGCCAGACATCTCGCGGTACAAGGGGAAGCCATCATCTGGAGGCCACGGCATGTCCTTGAAGTACGCCATCTGGTAGGCATTACCGATCAGTGCAAACTTGGCAGACATGAGCAGGCGCACGGTCTGGTAGATCTCCTCGTCGTCGTACGCGGGCTTCTTGGACTTGAGCAGGTCGCACATGCGGTTGTGCTCGCGCAGGAGCAGAGTGTGGACGCCGAGCATGATCCAGTCCTCGTTGGTGCGAGGGTCGCCGCCGGCGAAGAGGGCCTCAGGATTCACCCCGGGCCTGGTTTGCACAGGAACTCCCATGCTGTTGAACGGCAGGTAGGAGGAAGCCTTCTTGGTGCCTCTGGCCTTGACCTCCTGGGTCAGAAGCTTGCCGTCCTTGAAGCTGCGCAACTTCATCGCGACCTCGTGCGTGCTGCCGTACAGCGAGGAGAGATCGAGCCATGTGGTGGCGCGGTTGATGTTCTCGCGCGGGTTCTCCCTGGATGTGCCCGTCTCCGGGGCGGCCTCAGTGCGATAGACGCGGAATGTAGTGTTGAGCGGGAAGTCCTCCTCGTGGTCGGGCATCGGCACGTCAATGTACTCGTCCGCCGAGTTGGACGACCACGAGATGTCGTGCAGGATGAACTCGACGAGCCCGAGAAGGAGCGGTGTGTGCTCGTAGTACAGGACCTCCTTGCGCTTGAAGAAGGCGTTGCTCACAGCTCGCGGGTTGGGACCTTCGCGGGGCTTGGAGATCCTGTCTGCATAGTGATGTTGGCTGTAATCTCGTGACTTGGCTGCGCCGTACATGCCTTCGTTCATCTCGCCGTTCTTCAGCCAGTTGCAAGAGCCGTCATATGTGCGGTACCACCTAGCGCATTAAAGTTAGCCGCTCGCCATGAAGCTGCTAGTCTCGTCGTTGGTGAAAGCTTACCATTGATCCTTTGATGCAGTACATCGCTGGTCTAGAGGCCATGGCAGATGGCCAAGCAGTGCTTGTGCTTCGTTTTGTGCCCAGCTGGCCTTGTAGTTGGCCGGCTTTGTTGCATGACTTCCATTTCGGGGGCTGTCTGGCGTTTTGATATTGTGCCAAATGTCGTCGAATGATGGATTCTTGGGAAGACTGCCGTCTGTAAATATGTCTTGGAGGCCATCGACAGCCCCACGGTCAACGAGGCGTTCAAGCCATGAACCAAACTGGTTGTTGGCAATGCTGTCTTTATCATCAAACTCTGGCTGAGCTTTGTCGGCTATGGGATCGCCCTTCGTGTTTGTTTTTGGGTAGTAACGATTATACGGCCACTGGCTTGCCAGCGCTTGGCCAGCGAGGCAACTGAGGCCGACAGTGGTCACGGCCGATGCCCTCATGGCCGCTACAGTAAAGTGGTAGCGTGATTGAATAAGGGTCTTTGATTGCAATCTTGGCTACAGGGCCTCTAGTGGAAATCCCGAGGGGAGACCAAGAGATTGAGGTGTGGACTTGGCGTTCCGTTCATGCAATATCTACATTTTCGCCTTTTATTCATTGACCTGAAGATACCTTGCACGGCAGACAGCCTTTTCGAGTAGCAATTCCCTTACTCATCGAATGTATGCGATCGGTTTCGTACTTAATCCACCACCACGCGATGAAGAGCTGACGTCAGCCTTGTTGCCCACTCACGTCGTCGTCCTACACACCGAAACCTACCGTAGCCTTATGGGAGCTTCAGGTTCTAGGCCCCCGCCACGCTGCAAGTTTGATGCTCAGCTGGCGGCAGAGACGTGCCGCTTATGGCTTCAGCCGCCCTCTCAAGGGTTGCCTCTCACATGGATGACCAAGCGCAGCCAATCACGCCTGTGAGACCAGGCCTCGTGAGCACGGTGCCTCCCATTTTCAGCCAGCCACGAGTCCTTGGCGAAAAGCGATGCAGAACCTCTTGGGCCGAGCCCGTCCGGCATTGCGCAAGACCCGTTGCGGGAGTTGGTTTCCTCATCATCGTTATTGGTGGCCAGAAGCGCGAGAGTAGAGACTATCGCCTTGCATCATGTGACATTGGCTGCACTACCGGTTCCCTGGTGATTAACCTGTTTCATGCCCGTGGACGCGTGAGCCCATCGTGAATCAAGAAAATACGAGTTTTAGCTCAGACTAGTAGCAATCAAAAATATCGACTTTGTTTCTTGATCTTTCTGTTTGGTTGAGCACACCATGCACCACTTTTCTCCCCAATACTCCGGCTTTCGTGTCCGCTGAAGAAGAAATGGCAAAGTCACTATCAGGGGTCTTCCTTTCTAGACGCACAGAAGTTGCCAGATCAAAGGTCTACTGCACGATAAACCTTGACGGGCGATGGTTCTCATCTCTTTCACGAACCCTGCCTTAGCCTTCATTGCCTACGCAGTACTCGTCAAAGATCTCGGTGTGGAGGCCTAGCGTGCCTTGGCAGGGCTGAGATCGCCAATGCATGGGTCAGTGACATTTTCGCCAATTCCCACCTTTGCTTGCCGTGGCTACGCTAATACCTAGTCACACTCAGCACAGGGTCGTACCGCAGCTGCCCTTTGTGCATGAACCTTCGCAGAGGATCAATCAGAGGGTCAAATGCTGATTCAGGTCCAGCCAGTGCTCAGCCGCAGCCAGCCAGAAAGTCTCATCGTGCATGGTGGCTTGGCATGCCTCTTTCGTCCCGTCCGGTCGGTTCGATAGAGTCCTGGAGCTGAACCTGTGAGGCAGTGAATGCGTCTCAAGCAAACCGTCATGGGATGAGACATGTTTTTTGCCTCATCTGAATTGGGCGGACAGGGCAGCCAGGCTCCAGCCCGGTTGTCAGGAACTTGTCATGTTTCGTGTAAGCACTATGGCCGAAGGCCGCAAAGGGGCTGCTAGTGCGTCCCTAGGTCATGATGAACTGTAGTTAGCCACTAGTTTCATGCAGGCCCCATGTCTTGTAACATGACAATAATGAAAACAGAAACGTATTTTTATTCTATATTGTCATGAACTCTTCTGCTTACCAAGTCTGGCCTCAGTCAGTGCCATAACGTCCTCCCGCAGTACCCACGCTAGACAGAGCCCAGCACCAGGTCCTACTACCGCGCCGGCTGCTATACTCAGGAGTGCGAGCCGCCACCCAGCCTCTGCAATCATCCAGTAGACCACGCTAAGCCCAATCGCAGTGAAATCGGCAATGATGAATCCCAGGGCAGCACCCGTGGTATGCGACCTGTCGTCGGGGACAAGAGCGAGGTTGTAAAGCAGCGTCCAGTGTGCGGCCACGGACCACAGCGAGGGGACCAGGTACAGCCAGAGGATCGCCGCGCGGCTGGATTCTGGGTGTAAGCCGCTGCTGTTGCCTGCGGCGATGGTTTGGGTCAGCCAGTGGACAGCCTTGCGGACGATGCAGCTGTATAAGGGGAAGAACAGCCAGGCTAGGATAGAGGCAGTTCCCGGGGCCAAGACGAAAGGGACACACGGTACAAGGTATCCCAAAATCACGCCGGCTGAGATGGCAGGCAGTTCGGCAGGGTCCAGGTGGCGGTGCATGTATTGATGCTGGTGCTGATGCTGGTGCCGCTCTCCTTGACCTTGAGAATCAAGCAGTGCCTGCCGCTCGTCCAGCACTGAGCTTGGCTGCGCGATCTGTGATCGTTGGCGTTTCTTCTCGTGAGACAAGAACGAGGGGATGATGGCGAGCTGCCAGACTACTGCACCTCCGGCAAGGTTAAAGAGAAGCCAAGAGGGAGTCGGATTGCGGATCAGCCAGGACGACCGGTTGCAGGCGCGGGCGGACTCGAGCATCGTCACCGCCAGGAGGGCGCCGACGTACGAGAGGATCTCGCCCATGATGACAGCCGAGCGGTGCGAGTCGAGTGCAGTGGCAAAGAAGGAGACGAGACAGCACGTCGGCAGGCCGACCACGGGGATCGTGCCGAGGACGGGCGTCGTCTTGTTGTTCTCGCCATCAGGGAAGCACCTGGTGAAGACGGCGTTCACACTGGGGTCCGAGTTGACAAAGAGGATCCAGGCTGTGCCGATACCTAGTAGCACAAGAGGCACTACCAGATTCGGCAGGCTGTGCTGGTGAACGGGGCGGCGGTCGCTGCCCCTGGCAACAAAGCTGCGTACAGCCATAGTAGCGGCCTGCGTGCCGTACAGAGTTGAGATTATGATTCGAAGTGAAGCGAGATTGGAGGGCGGGCCAGTCACCAACTGCGCTGGCGGCCCTCTCGACCTTTATAGCTGAATGTTGTGCTGACAGGACCGCTTCAGTTGTCACCAGCCCTCACTTACGTAATCCGCCCTGCGTCTGGACAAACTCTCGCGGGGGGCTGAATGGCAAGTGTGTCCAGGACAGCTGTAAACTTCAACAAGGACCACTAGGCCAGAAGACATACTCGGCGCCCTCTCCATATAACAATTTTATCCTAGAACTCTGTGCTGAGTAAGCGTATAGGGCACTCTGTGCTAAAATAGAGGCTAGACTGTGATAATGTGTTGATTTTTTTATATCAGAATCCTCGTAAATATGTACATGAATAACCGCTCCGATACATGAGGGCAACAAAGCCTCTGAGTTCATGCCAACCCCAAATAATCCGGGCCACCAAGAATTTGCCACCACAAAACAACGACCATGCACACAGCTCGCTCAGGCAGAGTAAGTGAACTGGACCCTGATGGGGTTGTGGTCAGACACAATGTTGCCATCAGGCTGGACAAACAGGTCAGTCTCGTAGTCAAAGGCAGTAGTGTCGAGCGTGACGCCGCCGCCGGAGCGGTACAGGACCTTGTCGACAATCTCGCAAGAGTTGCTGGCCGCGGGGACGGCGCAGGGGTTCGCGGCGGCGCCCTCGGTCGGGTACACGCCGCCGTTGATGCGCTCGACCCAGGCGTCCTTGAACCCGGCATCGGCGAACTTGCTGATGCTGCGCCCGGAGTTGGTGTACCGGTCGTTGGTGTCGCCGGCGATGATGATGGCCCTGTTCGCGCTGTTGGCGGTGATGTAGTCCATGATCTGCTGGACGCCGGCGGCGCGGGCGGAGAAGTCGCCCGAGTCACCGCTGTTGCAAGGGATATATCAGTACGGATTCCACATGGAGGAGAGGTCAGACGAAGAGAAAAAGAAAAAATCAAGGTAAGTTGGAGATCACTCACCCAGCGTCACCGTGCAGGTTGTACAAGTCCACCTCGACGCCGCTGGCGATCTGCATCCTCATCATGGTAAAGCCTTTGGGAGTGAGGCAGTCGCCACTGTTGAGATTGCACGTGTTCCACTTGATGCGGTTGTAGGTGGTCCAGGGGAAGTTGGCGATGGTGTTCAAGCCCGAGCCAAAGGGGACACCGCCCGAGGTGGCGGAGCGGTAAGGGTGCGTGTCAGTCGCATAGATATACGCGTGGAAGTTGAAGTCCTCCTGCACGTGGATCACATCGTAGTCGTACTCGGTGAACTTGGAGCCGATAATGCCCGCGTTGGTAGCCTTGTCGCCGGGGACTTCGTTGCCATTGAGGATGGCGGGCAGGCCGGCGACATTGAAGGTCATGAAGCTGAACTTGCCGGTCGTCGCGGCGAGAATGGGGCTGGTGAGGCATGATAGCACAGCGAGCAGCTTTGCTGCCGAGGCGGGGGTCAAGGACGGCATTGTGATGGGCAGGACTGGCCGGTATGTGTGAGGAAGAGTGTCGATGAGGGCAGACCCAAAGCCTGTGGAGGATGACAGAGGGGCCGAAGCCATCTTTGTATTTCCCCAGTTCTTGGCGTTTCTAACCACAAGCCGCTCCATCGCGCATGGATCATGCCTTATGCCCTCTGTGCGAGTGTACCTGCCTCTACCGGTACCTGACCAGGATTCTTGTGGTCGACTGGTGATGTACACTCAGTACCCCCCCCCCCCCCCCCGCACGTGGAGGCTGTGATATGCTGCTGGCGCGCGAATCGCGAGCTGCCTTCCACTAAGCACCCATGCTTGGCTCGGAACTGCCACGGGCATGATCGGCAAGCAGGAAGGACGCGGCAGGGGGGGGGGGGCGAGGATCTTATGCGAAGCGCGAGTGCATACTGAGGCCAGGGTCCCCTGGGAACACGACTGTCATCTCAAGGTTGGCATATTTCAGACAAGAGTGAAAGGGGACAATAATGGCGAGCAGTTGCCTGCCCATCTGTCAAGGATCATGGCAGGCATCTGCTGATGATTACAGCATCACGGTTCACAATAGACCTCGCATTAGACTACGAACCCCTCAGCCAAGGGCCAGGTACCACACCCCGGCATCTCGCATTGACGCCGATCCGCATGTGAAAGCTGGGCATTGCCTTCCCCTTTCGGCCACGAACAACACCAGGGGTGACAACCTTGGCGCATTTAGAGACACTTCCGCGAGGCAACACGGGTACGCTGGGGCAGTGCCAATTGGGCCAGCCCGGGCCCGTCCGTTGGAGAAAGGATAGAACACGGCCCCCTCCCCCTGGGCCTAAATAAAAGCAAGCATAAAAACAAGAACCTTACCCCCTGCCCTGGCTGAACAAGAACGGGCGGGTGGCATTTGTGGGGGAGGGGCTACACGACAAGCCCGGATCCCGTCGGGGTAAACTGACAACACGAGTTATCACTGCGGCAGGGTTGATCAGGCGCCAAGGGGGATGATGATTTATGCAACCTGTCATCGCGATGTTTGTTTGTAGAAGTTGGAGGCCGTGGAGGGCCAAGCCTGCACCGCGATGTGATCCAAGGCATCCGCTAGCACTGACCCGCAAAAACTCGATTCCAGCTTACGTCCTTAGTGAATTGTGCATAGTACTTTCAGAACTTGGAAAAACTGGAAATCTTCTATACTTGACGGATCATCATCGCGGCCCCTTAGGACGTGCCTTAAATCTACCGGTTTGCTTAACGAAAGGAAAAATCCCCAAGTCGATACGGATAGCAAACTTTGGATTAAGGTCAGCATACTTGGGGCTCCAACCTTCAAACTTGGAACCTTCTAGTAGGGCATTCGGGCTTGGGCTGTTGTAGCTTCCTCCGCGTGTCCAGTCCATAGGTGTGGACTACTAGCAAATATGAGGAACTACGACCTATAACTGTAACAAAAGCGATGCTGCTAATGGCTACTAGTATTGACACCCGCTATTGCTACAGGACATTTGCGGTCAGTAAGAAATGCTTTGCATGTTTTCGCTCGAATCTTAGTGTGATTATTGAAGTCCCTCAGTTGTGTTTAGGACTACTGATGGGGGAATTTGCGTATATCTCAGAATAGGACTTTTACTTCATGTTAGGCTTTCAACCTAGCTGAGTCTCGTTCGATAGTCCAGAGACACCCTCAACTTCCGAGCTCTCATGATAAACTTGGGGAATAAAAGGGCACGAAAAGCTGCATAAATTTTAACGTAGGAAAACTTAGAAGGGATGGAGATTCCAAGTTCCAAACAAGCTTCGTGAACATTTCTCAATCGAATTCCCCTAAACACTAGCAATTAATGAGAGTATCTATTTACGCGCCTCGAGCCTCCGCCTTACCTCATCACTGAACAAATCGATGATGCTAGACCAGCTTCTGGCGACAGCCAAATCCAACGCAGTCCGCAACTTGCTGTCCTCCAGACGTGGATCGAGTCCCAGATCGAGGAGCTTCGCGAACACGCTCCCAGGCTCTTCGTTCTGCCTGTACCCCCCAAAATACTCCTCCATCCGCTCCTGGCCCGCGACGGCATGCAGCAATGAGAGCCCTTGGCCGTCCACGACGTCGAGGTCGGCGCCCGCGTCGAGGAATATCGGCAGCGCGTCGCAGTACGAGAAGCCCTTGGTCGCGTTTCTCCGTGTTGGCCACCATCTCGACAGGAACAGGAATAAGGGCGTCTCCCCTTGCTTATTTCGTGCGTTGATGTCTGCGCCGAGGTGTAGGAGGCGGGCGAAGAGGGCTTGCGCCGGCTCCGTGCGTGTCTTGCCGCCGAACAAACCACCAGCCAGGATATGTAGGGCAGTGTCGCCGTTGAGATCAGCTGGAGGGTACCCAGCTCCTCTTTCAATGAGGTATGTCGCGGCCCAGTCTTGCCGTGACTGCAGGCAGAGGAACAGCGTCGTGCGGCCTTCGTTATCCTTCTGCTCGAGGCCGGAACCGTCGTTCATGGCGAATAGCTTCTCGAAGATAGCCCTGTGCGCATCGTCAAAAGGACTAGTTGCTGTGCACATCCAATGCAACGGGGTCCTGCCTCTCTCGTCCGTGACATTAACTTGTGCACCAGCATCGAGCAACCAAGTGGCAGCCTCGAGATGGATTACGGCGGCTGGCTCGTTCCCAAAGTAGCAATTGCTGTGACGTGTCACACGCGGTATACACGCCGATACTAAGAGAGTCCGTCCGTCAGATCCTACACCTTCAAGATCAATGTCGCGCAAGGCCTTTGAGAAATGTCGCAGCGGGCCGTCGTCCTCGACGATTCTCTGCAGCACGGTACTTCCGTCCTTGTAAGCCCGATTGACTTCTGCTCCGCTGTCAAGTAACGCTTCGATAGTGCTAGCCTTCTGCAGTCGCCACATCTCCTCAACATCGGATAAACCATCAGAATATGCCGTCACAGCAGCCTCGTGAATCAAATATTTCGGCTCCTCCAAGCTAGAGATGGCGGTCGGATCAGCAGGAGGATGTTTGTCACAAACCCGGATATTTGTTGTGACAGCCAACCCATTCGCGTCAGCTCCAGCATCCAACAAGACGCGGACGAGATCGAAGTTGACACTGCTAACTGCATTGCTCAAAGCTCCCGGTACGCGACCCAAGTCCGCACCGTGTTCAAGCAGTGCTTGCGTCACGCCGACGTTGTCTGACATGGCCAGGGCCGGCGTGCCAGATACTGGGTCGCACGAGTTCGGATCAGCACCATGCTTGAGGAGCAGTCGGACAGTCTCTTCTCTCCAGAAGCCACAGGGTACTTCTGTACTGATAGCCACGAGTAGCGCTGACAGCCCATGACTGTTTGTCGCATGTATGTCCGCGCCATGCGCCAACAAGTACTCTAAAGCCTCAGCCTGCCAGAAGTACCTGCCAATAGCAAGAATGTGCAATGGTGTCGCCCCCTTGAATTTGTATGCGTCTCCGCGAACATACGAGTAAGCGTTGACGTCGAGACCAGCCTCCTCTACCAGTATCTTGATGGTAGCCAAGTTCGGATCGGCACGTGAACATGCCTCACCTAGAAGGCTCACTGGGCCTTCTGAATCGTGTTCATCAACCAGGCTGTCTTGTCCTACTGTCCCATCTGCTATCCCATCAGCAATCGCTCTAGCCTTCTCAGCCTCACGCATCTGTCGATGTCGTTGATGCGTTCTGCTATCTGCCGTTGGCAGTTCCTGTATAAAGTGTCTCAGCAACCCCGCCTGACCGTTGGCTACCATATAGTGAAAGCTGTTGTCATCACTAAAGCGGGAGAAGGCAAACAAATCCCCGCCGCGGCGAGCAAATTCCCTGATGACCCCTTGATGGCCCTTCTTGAGCTCTTCCTCCACGTTGCGCGCGATGTTCGCGCTGTCCGTGAGCTCTAGGAGTGCTTCAATCGACTCCGGAGATTCCACATGATAACACTCTCGAGGAATTGAAGTATTACGTCGAATCTCAGCAATAGCGACAAGGAAATTATTGTAATCTGTCTCCCGTGCAATGTCCTCAACACTCGGATGGGAGCTATCTGCGCCTCGTTCATGAGCATCAAGATTGACGCCGGCCTTGAAAAGGGCATCAAGAATCTCCGCCGCATGGTCCGCCCATTCGCCGTGCTGGGAGCGCGATGGTAAGCACGTTTCGTATACTTCCTGTAGACCAGCTTGTGGATCAGTCCCAGGATCTGTCTTTGTCCTTTTGCTTCCGTTTTCTGCGAGTGCATGTAGTGGCGTTCGACCACGCGCATCTACGGACTTTGCATCGGCACCTCGCTGAAGCAACAGCCGCACGCTGTCCACGCAGCCGCTTTGACAAGCGAAATGTAACGCAGTTCGTTCGCTGTCCACATTCTTGTCGCGATGCTCAAGAAATTCGAACAAGACTCCACGATGTGCAAGCGCAGCCAGTAACACGGCGACGACGCTTGGCTGACGTGTTCGACAAGCGATGTGCAAAGCAGACAAGCCGTCGTTTGTGATGGCGGTAGGATCAGCGCCAGCCTTCAACAAGTTGCCAACGTTGTATTCAGAGACAGTAGAGGCGAGATGGAGTGCCGTAAGTCCCCAATGGTCCCGTATATTGACGTCAGGCAGGCCAAATATCGGGTTTCGCTGCACCACTTCGAGCCATGTAGTACTGCCACGGTCAGCATGCCCGTTGTCACCATCCCTCAGGCTGGCAATATGCAGTGGTGTGCGACCTGTGCCAGTGTGCTGCGTCGTCGATACACCGTGTTGAGCTAGTAACGACATAATATCGAAAGTGTCTCTACCCAGCCGACTGCCTTCCACCATGTGATGGATCAAAGTCATGCCTTTTTGCGAGATGATCCTCCCGTTGACTCCAGCACCGAGAAGCAGATGAAACCATTCGAGCGAGACATCATTCTGCACGGCAACATGAAGCAGAGTTTCGCTGCGATTGTTGACAACTGTTGGATCTGCACCGAGATTTTGTAGCAGGCGGAACACTTTGATTCTGTCATAATAGTTACTGACCAGCTTGAATAGCACAGTCTCACCTGCAGAATCACGGGTACTGAGGTCAAGACCTTTCTCAATCAGAAATTCGATCAGTGCCTGGTCTGGCTTCGTCGCCGACAGCGCCAGCAAAGTAGGCTGGCCCTTCTTGTTGATAGATGTGAAGTCGGCCCCGGCTTGGAGGAGTGTTTGTATGAGTACCTTGTCGGAAGCCTTGAAGCTGTCAAGGCGACGGAAGATGATATGCATTATGGTGTCGCCTTCCTCATCGGCGATATTGACTTTGGCACCGTGGCTGATTAGCGTCTGGCACACGTCGGTTTTGAGGTCTCTTGGATCGCTGTGCAGGATTAAACTTAGTAGAGGCGTCCTTCCACTATTCGCCCTGAGGTTTACATTGGCACCGTGTTGTAATAGCACATCGATGATGTCTGGGTTGCTCGGACTGGCATAGAATAGAGGCGACGCTCCATCACTTGATCTCGCATTGGGATCAGCACCTGCCTCGAGCAGCAGTCTGGTAAGAGTGAGTTCTGTGAGGCTATCGGACGAATCATAGCTCTCCCAAAGAACACTGGTGCGCTTCTGGACAGCATAGTGAAGAGCTGTCATGTTCTTGGGAGTGTACTTGCAGGTCACATCGCCATCAGTCGTGGCATCAAGGTCAATATTTGCCTCTAACAGGAGCTCGAAACACTCTTTAGTGACGCGAGCGTCCTCTTCATCACAGACGAGCATCTCCAGATTGTCGTAGCCAGCAAAAGCGTGCAATGCAGTTGGCCCTCGAGGGTAATTTCCATCAACAGTGATGAGTCCTCCAGTTGAGAACACTTTCTCTCCAGAGCATCTTTTGTTGGGATCAGCTCCATGCCTGAGCAAGACGCGAATCTTTTCGACATTGTGATCTGCCGCAGCCTGGAATAGGAGTGTGGTTCCCTGGCGGAAAGCGTCGACGACAGCATACCCAGTGTCAAGTATGGCTTCCATGCTCTCTGTGTCTTTAGCCCAATGCAGACAGGCATTGACTTCGTTAGACGGCATGAGTGGGAGGAAGAGCCGGACTACGTTTGAATTTCCACACTGCATTGCATATTGGACAGCAGTAGTTCCTTTGTCCGACGAGCCAAAATGATACATCATGTAGATATCATCTTTGGTTTTAGGAGTCATGGGGTCTACGCCGTGATCGAGCAAAAGCTTGGCCACATCCGCATGTCCGCTCGAAGCGGCATGATGTAAAGGTGACAATCCGGAGTGGTCTCTGGCGTTCACATCGACCCCCTTCCCTAACAAAGCCTCGGCTACGCATGCAAGTCCTTTTGCCGCAGCGCAGGACAGAGGCGTCATGCCTCGAGCGTCCGGCACGTCCAGCCATGATGGTTGCGTTTCCACAAGGTGCATAGCATACTTGACTAACCCATCGTCGATTGCCACGTGCAGCGTGTTCATTGTATTATACCTTGGCCCATGCCACCATCCGTGCTTCGAGTAGCCGAGTATTGAGAAGGCTGGCTGCGTAGGAACCAGCCAATGGTCGAGGACGTTGAGCAGTTCGGTTGTGTATGGTTCGGTATGCTTCATATGGAAAATGAGATTTTCAATCGCATACCTTACAAGGGGGTGTTCAAGCTGTAAGCCCTGGTATGCCTTTAAACGCCGGGTGGACTTATGCGAGCGAGATGCTGCCTCTAGTTCGTCAACAGATGAATCTAGCAGACTGTCGTCACCATCAAGGAGAGGGCAGCCATTTAGATATTGCAGCGAGAGGGTGATCATCATAGAGTGTCCGATCTGGTCGTCCAGCACAGGAAATGCGCCTGGGTTCGCCTCCCGGTCAACGTTGCGGAGAAACTCAGTAAAGGAGTGGTGTATAACGCTGACGCTCTCATCCTCCAAGATCTCCAGGAGCCGGCCGCAGCTCGCGCGGATGAGCCGCTTGCCCTCCTTGAGGTCGTCGTCCCCACGCATACGCGCAATGAGGGCACCTAGTTCGATAAGTCGGAGAGGCCGACTTGCGTGAATGACGCAGCTCAGGATGTTTGCCTGCTGTTCCCGGGTGACGTCGCTTCTGCGAGCATGTTCAGCCAGCAGCTGTTCGTAGACCTCAATGAGGCTTCGCGGGGTGGTCTCCAGCCGCTCGGGTAGCTCCTTTTCGGTGATGAGGCCCATGCTGAGGCTCTCGGCGAGGTGCTCCATAATTAGCCGTGCGTGTAGGAACAGCCCCTTGGCCCTCTCACAGATGGTGTCTCTAACGCGATCTTCTGTCTCTGGTTGAAGGGAAGGCTCCAGTGTGCTCATGCTCACAGTCACATAGCGAGCTACATCCGGGTACAGCAGAGAGCTGTCGACCTTGTCTCGGAGAATATTGGAGCCTTTGAGTGCGTCTTGGATCCTTGGAATGGGCCGGCTGGTGAGGAGCAGTCTTATGCTTGTGGCTCGCGTGTCAATGAGGGTTGTCAGCTTCGCTATGAAGTCAAAGTCGACCTCGTCCATCTCATCAAGGGCGTCAACAATGCAGAAGGCTCTTGGCAATTGGCAGAGCGTTCTGGCAATGAGGTCCCACAGCTCGCCATCGCGCTCTACGTCGACAACGTCCCGAGACTGGCTGAGGCGGTCGAGCGTATCCGTGAGGGATTTGCTGTAGGGAAGCAGCTGGGCGGCAAAGTCGCGGACAAGATATCGAGCACTATGGTTTTTGTCGACGATCTGGCGGAAGAAGAAGAAGAGGACAGGGACGCGTGGCTCTGCCTGTTGGAGATGGCGGATGGTAGTGGCAGCGAGGACGGACTTGCCACTGCCGGCGACACCGCGGAGGTGCAGGCAGGGCGTAGCGGTGGGCTCTGGGGAGGACCAAGTGTGGAAGATGGGAGACTGCAGCATCCAGGCGCCGGTGCCAGGGACGTGGGCGTGGAGGTGCTTCATGTACTCATTGCCAGGCGAAAGGTAATCGGTGGACTGCAGCCAGTGCCGGAGGGCGGCGATGGTCTCGGCGCGAGTGCGGGTGCGGGTGATGAGGCCAGGGGCGGAGCTGAGGCCGGAGCCGGAGCCGGAGCCGGAGCCGGAGCCGGAGCCGGAGCCGGAGCCGGAGCCGGAGCCGGAGCCGGAGCCGGAGCCGGGGGGCGGTGGTGCGGCGGGCACGTCATCGAGGGAGACGATGGCAAAGTCGTCGGTGAAGCTGGGGTCGAGATCGGTGTCGTCCATGGCGCCACGGGGTACTGAGGGGTAGGACAATGGATGCGGTCACTACCAGCTCAGCCCCCTGTGGAACAAGGCGTGAAACCATCTACTTGTACTGGACGCGTGCCCGAGTGCTGCTGGAGGATTGGGGCTGTGTTGTCGCTGTCGCTAGGAACGCCATGCTGCAGTTGCACTAGGGATGACTCACGCCTGTTAGTGCATACACGGGGGTGGCAGTTGGAGGGAGAGGATCGACAGTGACTGTCTGAGATCGCCGTGGCAGCTGGAGCATCAAGCAAATGTAGCTTAGAAGTGTTGCACGACCAGACGAGACGGTTGACTTTGAGACGGCCGGGTCCAACCAGGGCTGTCTGTGTGTCCTGCTGCCAGACATGGCAAGTGCAAACATAGCAAGTGCACACAGGCGCGACTGCCTGTCAATTTGATTGCCCGCTCGCTAACTTGGACTACTGCTGCTGTGCTGTACTGTACTGTACTGCACTGCACTGCACTGTGCTGTACTGTACTGTACTGTACTGTATCAACATCCACCTCCACCTCTACTTTCACCCTCAATTTCCCACCTCAACCCAACCCAATTCAACACAACACATCATATCACAACACGATAATTACACGGCGCCTCGTGCTCATCCTCTCCAGCTAGCCTCGCCCAACCGCACCAGCGCCTCGATCCTGCTGCGTCCCTGCGTCGTCATGGCCGCCAATCCTACTACGCCCACTGCAAATGCTAGCGACCCCGGCGACAGCAGTTTGCCCACCAGCCCTCCCGCGCCTGCCCGCTCCTCGTCCTCGAGCGTCGCCCCCCGCTTCCAGCTCTTGTCGCCCTTGGCCACCAGCCAGCGCAGATACTTGACGTCGTACGGCGCATACGAGAAGCCCATGAAGCGGTCGATCCAGCCGGGCGGCTGCGCCACAGCCCGCCGGTGCACAAAGGCGTTGACCCCGTGCTCCCCGTGGTACGAGCCCTGACCCGAGTCGCCCACCCCGCCGAACGGCGCCGACGGCATCAGCGCATGCATCACGACATTGTTGATCGTCACCCCGCCCGACAGCGTCCGGTCCATGATGCTGTCAATCACCGCCTGCTCCCGCCCAAAGATGTAGATGGCCAGCGGCTCTGGCATCCGGTTGATGGTCGCCACCGCCTCGTCCACCGACGCCCGCACCACCGGGCAGATGGGCCCAAACAGTTCTTCGCTCAGTAGGCTGTCGTCCGTCTTGACGTAGTCCACGATTGTCGGGTACATGAACCGCTTCTTGGCATCGTGCGGGCCCGAGTACACCACTTTGCCGGCCGTCCCGTTCAGCAGGCCCTGCAGCCTGCTGTAGTTGCGGTCGTTGACCACGCTCGACATCATGCCACTTCCCTGGCTCAGATACTGCTCATTCCAGTACTTCATCCGCTCTATCAGCCGGTCCGCAATCTCGGGCTCAGCAAACACGTGGTTCACCGTCAAGCAGATCTGTCCCGCGTTTGTGAACTTGGCCAGCGTGATGCGCTTCGCCGCCAGCTCGATGTCCGCGCTCTTGGTCACGATCGCGGGGCCTTGGCCACCTAGCTCCAACACTGTCGGCGTCAGGTGCTTGGCCGCCGCCGCCGCAACAAACTTGGCAATCTTGCTCGACCCGGTGAAGAAGATGTGGTTGAATCGCCGCTCGAGCATGTACGTCGTTTCTGCCGGCCCACCTGTGACAATTCGGATCGCCTGCGGGTCCATGTACTTGGGCACCAGCTCTGCCAGAAGATCCTGCGAGGCAACCACCAGTTCCGACGGCTTGAGCATGACGCAGCAGCCTTTAGTCCCCAGTAGTCACCAGGTCAGCTATCGAGCACGTCCCTTTAATCCCTCCTGAAAAGAAAAGACCATTACTTACCAGCAGTGATGGCAGCAATCATCGGCGACAACGTCAGCGCGAAAGGGTAATTCCAAGCGCCAAGGATGAGCGTGACTCCCAGGGGGTCTTTTCTAATTCTCCCGCCGGTAAAGTACCGCGCCAGAATTCCGGCATCAAGACATTTTTCGGCAGTCCACTCGTCTATGTTCTTCAGGTGCTCAAGTAGATCCCTCTTGACGGACGAGATATCGGCTAGCGTGGTCTCAAAGCGATGCCGGTTCAGGTCCTTCTTCAAAGCCTCGATGATTCGCTCCTCATTGTCAGCGATGAGGAACCATAGCTTCTTGAGCTGCCAACGTCGCCAAGCGAGGGACTTCGTTCGGCCGGTTGCGAATGTGGCAAAGAGAGTGCGGTACGAGTCCTCAAAGTCCTCGCGCGTGGTGTATTTTGTCTTCATGGTTCGGGTTTGTATCTTGGTGGTTATGCACTTCCTGTGGTTTGGTGAGCAAAGTCGGCCAGCACCTCGGACACTTCGGACAGAATGGAAAGCACACTACTTTTATGAAGCTATGAGCAGGCGCGGATTAACCATCTCCTTGGAGCAGCCACGTAAGCTACGAACCTTCGGACTGGCCGGAGAACACGGAGCCATCCCCTGTTCTCTACCCTGATACCTGCATGTCGGCACAGATGAACTTTCCGACATCAGACCACACCACCTCTCCTCTCTTGGCGCCCGCTCAAAGCAACGATGCTATAACGGCACAGGTATGAACTATCCCGGTACTGAATACGCAAGCGTGCTAGATATCCTATCCCGTCCAAAATATGCACAGAAACACGTTGCATGGTACCATGATGGTGGTCGCACGTCCGCCCTGCCCCGTCCACTTTCTTTTGTCCGGTGCGGAGCGCACTCGGCCGACACGGGTATCTTTGTGCGAGCTGTTGCGGAGAACTGCACCGCAACATTCTCTACTACAACTGTACCAATTTCAGGAATCGGCGCTCTTTTCCTGTACGACTGCATCTCTAGTGAAACGAAAAGCCGCGTAGCGGATACAGGATGCTCTTTTCTCCTCCCCTTCTCTAGCTAGAAGGAATTGCTCGCCAGAAAGCACGACATTCCAAGCGCCGCTTTCTGTTTTTCTACTTTGGGAAATTCCTTTGGAAGCCTTGAGCTCAAAAGCCCCCCGCAGCAACTGCCCGCATTCCTGGGGGGCGATAAAGTTTATCCTGGAAAACCCTTGCCAATTGTCGGACGCTGCGGCACGTTCCGCTAGCGCTCGTATCAGCTCGGGATATTTACGGAATGAAGACGAATGCGAGATGCATCTACGGAAGCCGTCGCTTTCGCGCTCTCTCATCTCCGTAGACTTACTAGGCTAGAATCACAGTTTTTTTTGTCTTTTTTCTGTTTCACAAAAAAAGGCTGTGTTAGTGTATCTGGGCGTATCTGTAGAAAAGCCTGCACGTCCTTAGGTGTAAATAGATAGGCGATGGTTACACACGGAATTTTAATGTGTATACGCTAAGTTGTTGTTGAAGGTCAGCTAAGTGCTATCTGCTTTCTCGGTGGAATTGCACAGGTTTAAAAGACTCTGTTACGGCTTGAGAAACGCCGTGACTCATCCTGCAGGGGATGCGAGAAACTCGAGATGGCAATACTCTGTAACTGGATATGTTCGTCCGGAAGGGGGGGGGGGGGGGTAAGGTAAGACGGACGGGGCAACTACGAAGCCTTCGTGCTGAGTGAGCCAGCTCTTGATTCTTTGTGCGGGACTGCCTTCCAATGGTTATTCTTGGTAAGAAGAGCGTCAAGTAGAGAGCTGCTTGCTGGACGAACCTGCATGTTTCTGCCATGCTTTCTGGCTTGTAGTCCCTGATGTGAGAGGACGCATATGAATCACGTGTGCACGACATTTACCACGGCTTTTTTATTAAAAAAAAAAAACAGATTGTCATGATTTGGTGCAGTAAGAGAAAGACTCAAGTTTGTAACAAACATACAACATGCGCTCAACTAGAGAAAGCGCCACTATTAAACACGTCACGCAGACAACCACCATCTATCAACCGTTAAATACCACCGCCATTGAACAAGAAGCGGTTCCCGGACCCCTTGGGGTCCTTGATAACATTCTTGACCGCCAGCTCGCCAATCCTCGTCTTCATCTGCGCGGGGGTCCTGGGCCCTTCTTTGGCCAAGAGATACGCCATGACACCGGCGACATGCGGCGCGGCCTCGGAGGTGCCGTCAAACGTGCTGGTGGCGGTGTCGCTGGTGGGCACGGCAGTCGTGATCTTGACGCCGGGGGCGAAGATGTAGACGACGCTGCCGAAGTTGCTGAAGGTCGCGCGGGTGAGGGTGCTGTCGGCCGCGCCGACGGTGACGACGTTGGGCTGGTTGGCGGGGGACTCGCTGGCGGCGTCCTGAAACGAGTTTCCCGCGGCGACGGCGACCGAGACGCCCGCGTCGATGACGGCCTGGACGGCGTCGTTGAGCGCCTGCGACGAGGCGGCGCCCAGGGACAGGTTGGCCACGGCTTTGCCCGAGCGGGACTTGGAGGTCACGTCGGTCGCGATCCACGACAGGCCGCGCACAATGTCCGACGTGGTGCCCGTGTCCGACTTCATGACCTGCACGTCGACGACGGTCGTCTTCTTGGCCACGCCGTACGTCGCCCCGCCCACGATGGCCGCCACCAGCGTCCCGTGCACCCGGTCCGTCGTTCCCCCGACGGCGAACCCCGCGACCGCCCGGCCCTGGAACTCCTGGTGCGTCAGCCGGATCCCGCTGTCCACGATGTAGGCGAACGTGTTGGCGCCCGCCGTCGAGTCGTACAGGTAGCTCGCGCCCGCGGGCGCAGGAACCGGGTTGGAGATGGCGGCGAGGCCCCAGGGCGGGGAGGACTGGGTGGTCAGGGAGGTGGTGTGGAAGATTTGCTCTTGTTCGACGTAGAGGACCTGCGTGGGTGTAGATGAGTTGGTTAAATATTAGCTGTCTTTTCTTCTTCTTTTTCGTTTTTCTCTTTTTTCTTATCTTAGATGGGAACGGAGCAGCACGCCAAAAACACTTACACTGGAATTAGCCCTGATCGTAGCAATAGTCTCGTCGTCAAAGGACCCAGCATATCCGTGAAACCCAGTGGGGGCGTCAAAGGTGCTCTCGACGCCCTGGCTGCTCTCACCGCCGCTGCCGCCGCCGCGGCGTGCGAGCCCTTGCTCGTGGACATCGGACACCCAGCGCGTGTGCAGGTCGAGCTCGACCTCTGGGCGCAGCGCAACGATGAACTTGCCCGGGATAACCTCGCCGCTGCTGCTGCTGCTGCTGGAGGACTGCCGGGGATTAGTAGTGGTGGGTAGCGCGGCGGCGACTCCGGCGAGGGCCGCGAGGGCGAGGTGCAGCGACTTGAAGGCCATGGTGGTGATGGATCCGGTTGAGATGGAGGAGGTAGATAGTGAGTGTGGTCCAACGAACGAGGGTGGGTTAACGAGTGCAAGCAGAGCCTGAAGGCCTCTCTGGTGTGAGGATGAGGGAGGATCTATCAGTGTGCAGCATGCGGTGGCTTTTGGATGATCTGTATGTATATATATATATATGTGTGTGTGTGTGTGTGTGTGTATAGTTATAGTTATTCTCTCTTATCAGATCAATCTTTTTTCTTTCCCTCGGGTAACGATGCAGTCACATGCTCTACGTAACATCGTTCCCTCTTCCCCCCGGCCCTCGTCGATCCTGGCGTTGCGGGTGTTTTCTCGTGTCAAATCTCTAATGCTTTAATTATGCGTGATGCCCCCGCCGCCCCTTGCCTAGCCCCGTTACCTCTAAGGTACATGTAACCCCGTATGCAGCAACGGCAACAGCTACAGGGTGTGAGTGTGTGTGGGTGTAGGTAGGTGGCATGCCCACCTTCTGTATTCTGCCAGACTTGGCAGGGCTGCGGCTGGTACCTTACATGAATGACGGCAACCTCCGCATTCTTGTTAGTGTGTGCACGAGTAATCAAGAGAACGATAGTGATAGTGACGACGATGCAACCGGTGGCTCCCCCCGGCCCCATGTAAAGCGCCAAGCACCACCGCCAGCCACAATCGTTCGAGCGGCAGTCTTGCGACTGCAACTGCGGGTAGATCCCACCGTGGAGGGAAGGTGGTACATGGGACCCAGACCAATACAAGTCTACAGTCTTAAAGCTCTAACTAACTTAGTGGTGCCACTGGACACGCTCAAGTACAAACCGTCGTGACAAAGGGAGGGCAGCCCTATCTAAGCACATCCGTTGGCGGAGGAAGAAAACAAAAAAGGCCTTGCTCTCGGATATCAACACACAGACAGCTATCTGTTCCTTACTCCCGCTGCCCCAGGGCAAAAAAGAACACCCAAGAGAGCTGCGATTGCTATATTTCTAAATTCACCGTGATGCCGTCATGCAGGTATGTGCAGCGCTATATATACTCTCACAAGACGATAGCATGAACCATGCGCTCACACAAGGAGGGGGGGTTGGATCTTGGCTCAGTCAATCCTAATCCTTGAGAGCCGCAGCCGACAACCTGACCACCACAAAGCGCGCAATCCCGGACCCGGACCTCGGACCCGGCCCCAACATGCAGCCGATCACCCCGTCCGTACAAAAGTCTGACGTACACACACATACACACACAAGTCATGATGGGAAAGAAAAAGTATCACTGGCTCACTCACAGCACGACAAAAAACAAGACTAAACTCGCTCAAGCTCAAAATGTGATATCTCGTATTATCATGGCGCCTTGACAATGTGCTAAATCGTACCGTACCAAAAAATAGAATTGCGGGACAAAAACCATCAAGGTCCCTTTAGATCGACCCCTCCTCCCTCTCTGATTTCAGCCCGTCATCAGTCCGGACCCAATTCCCCCATGACATAACCAATCTGCCTCCTTCCGTTCGGACCGCCGTCCCTCCCCAGCGTCCCGGCAAGTTGATTCTGACTGTCCACGAGCTTCTTCTGCTCCCTCAGCCTCTCCTTGACCCTCGAGTCGGCAGCTTTGTCAAGCCGTTCCACCTCCTCTCTCTCCCTCAGTCTGATGCTGCTCAGCTGGCTAGCATTGCCCACTCTCTCGTTCCCCATGTCCCTCTCCCACGCCAACATCCTCGCCTGGTTCTTTGTCTCGATCCCCGCCTCGACCTCGCTGACCTCCTTGACGCGGTTGACTGACACCTTGGTCAGAGCCTGCTGGTGGCTCATCTCGACATTCTGCTTCATCCGCTGCTGTCTGAGCAGCGCGTTGAAATTGTCCTCCTCGACCCGTGCCCGCTCCATAATGGCAGACATCTCGCTCTGGTGCGCCCGCTTCTTGCGCGCCTCCTCGAGCTCCGCCTGGTCCGCCCAGATCTGCTGCTGGACCGCCGCGAGTTCCTTGCTGCGCTGGACGGCTATGAGGTGCTCCTCGGCCTCTTTCCTCTGGCGGTCCGCGCGCGCCCTGCGTTCTTGCTCCTCGATCTGGATGTGCGTCGGCATCCCGACTGCGTCGTCGGGTTGCGGGCCGTGCTGTGCGTAGTAGACGTCTGTGCCACGATTGCTGCGGATTAATGTGGCGAGGGCAGCTTTGTGTTCCGAATCGGGAAGCACGCGCTGGACATACATGGTTGGCGAGTACACAAAGCTGCCATCTGTGTACTGGTTGAAAGGCTTGTTGACGTGCTTCCACATGCCGGCGCGCAGAAGCACTTTGGTCGTGGCCACGGGGTCAGCAGACTCGAGCGCGAGGTGGAAAACAGTCTTGCCCTCGATTTGTAGCGTGATATCTGTGTCGTTCTTAAGCAGGAACTCGATCGCGCGCTCCATCGCTTTTTCTCTCGCGCCGGCGATGGGTCCGTGGTCAGCGGCATGTCGGCACAGTTCTCCGAGCGCGCTTCGACCGCCATGTATAGGACTCGGGAAGTCTGGGTCATGTTCGTACTCCACGAGAACCTGTATCGCTTGCAGGTTCAGATCCCTCGCTGCGTTGTGCAAGGACCCGTCGTTCTTGGACGCTCCAGCAGCCAGTAGGTTCGACATGATCTGTATAGATAAATCGCCGCCGATTGCGGACGCCATTGATAAAGGCGAATTGCCAATGGCGTCAGTGATGTCGACTTCAGCCCCAGCAAGGAGCAGAGACCTGACGAGATCTTGCCTCCGTTCCTTGATGGCGATCATCAGTGGTGTCACGTGAGACACCCGAGTCTCAAATTGTACCTTGGCTGTTTTCAGTGTGTTAGCGACACGTCTCCCTCTTGCTGCTCTTGAGATAGCATGTGCAAACTTACCTCCCCGCTCGATCAGCAGCTGTATCACCGCACTGCTGATCTTCTTCTGCGGCTGAAGTAGAGCCCACATGAGCAGCGTCACCGTCTCTTCCTCCTCTGATTCTGGCAGCACTCGGTAATTGATCATCTGCTCATGGTAGTACCCAGCGTCAAGCAGTGCCTCCAGAACCTTGGTCGACCGCGGGAATTGTGACAAGGCGCGGTAAAGCACAGGCATGGACCCGGGTGGCACGGACATCACGTCAAGCTGATGCTTGCCGTCACTGTACTCGGTGAAGAGTTTGATGAGCTCGCCAACCTGGTTCTCATCCGCCGGCGCACTGAACACACTCGGGAAAGCCCAAGTTAGTGTCTCAGAGCTCGGCTTCTCCTGCAACAGCCGCCGCAGTATGGCAACATCACCAGCCTGCGCAGCAACACGAAGACTCTCGCCGTTGTTGTAGTTGACGTCGGCGCCACCTTGCAGAAACGTCTCAAGAAATCTGAGGACAATCTCCGCCGTGCTGCCATCATGAGCTCTCAGACAGCCGGCGAGAGCCGCGTTGACCTCGGGACCTCTAGCACCTTGCTCGAGCAGCGCCGCGGCGACCCCAAATCCACGCTCGTTCAGCCATGAGTCGACATTGTCTGGCCCAAACACGCTCCCAAATGCCAAAGTGGCATCCTCCGCAGAGACCTTGGCCTCCATGAGCGACATGAACGCCGGCACAGGCAGAGACTTTGCGCCATCGATCAGCGTCCTGCACTCGTTGAACACTGGTGACGCCCTGTTGTTGACCAGAATCCGGATCAAATCTGCGTCTGGCTCTTCCTCATTGACTGCGCGGCCCAGTGCCGCGTGCACTGCGCTTGGCACAGGCTTGCCTGCTTGAAAGATCCACTCCACCACTGTGAGTCTCGTCTTCGGGTTGAGGTCCCAGCTGGCATCAAGCGCGCGGATGAGGGTATGTGAGGAAGGTTTCTTCTGGGTGATGCCAGTGCTGTCAGCAAGCCCTAGGAGCAATTTGAGATTGTCGAGAGATGCGCTCCGCGTGGCCTTTTCAACGGCCTCGCCGTCGTTATAATCTGGGCTTGCCCCGTGTTTGAGCAATAACACGGCAAGACCCATGCCAGCCTCGCCATATCTGACAGCAGAGATGAGCTGCGTGTGGACAATCTCTCCAGTGACACCCAGCCCCAAGAGCACCGTGAAGATCTCTTCCCTCTTCTTCAGATCACCAATTTCCGTTGCAGCCTGGAAGCACTGCTGCAGAATCGGCTGCGGAATCTCGCGGTCGCCGGCAAGTAGCATCTGCAGCACGTCACTCGAGCCCGACTTGCACGCCGCAATGATGGCTTGGCCATTCCGGTGCTCAACACTGCCGCCATTCTGGACGAGGATGGTGCCGAGATCAACGTCGCCATCCGATGCAGCAGCGAGAAGCGCATCCGAAACAACCTCTCCAGACGCACCAGCCTTGAGCAGGCTGTTGCATGAGAGACTCCTTGTCCTTCGATTTCGGCCCACGACAGCCTGTGAGAAACCCATGTTAAGGATATCTTGTGAGAACTTCTTCTGTGCCAATATTAGCTCCACAACATCGCCCTGCTCGGCCTTGATCGCCTCTAGTAGAGCCGCGCCATCTTGAGTATCGGCAACAGTCAACATGGCTTCGATGAGCGGTATGTCGTCAGGGTATGTCTTGACCGCGAAAACGAGAGCGCGATTGACCTCGCTGGGTGGTATGCCTCGGTCCAGGATCTTCTTGGCGAACGTTAAGCGCTCTGTCGGCTCTCGGATTCGCAGGGCTACAGGCATGCTGAATGCCATTGACTTGGCATCTGGTTTCGCGGACAGGAGCATATCGAACAGATGCTCGCTCTTCGCGGCGACAACGACGTGTAGTGCCTCACCATGCTTGTAGTTGACATCGGCGCCGTTCGCGAGCAGTGTCGTGATTGTTGAGAGATTTCTGTCTTTGGCAGGCACGCTGACCAAAGAGCGCAGGTCGCTAATCAGTAGCTGGGCTATGGTGTCTCGGTTTTGCACAGCAGGAAGCAGAATCGCCAGCTTCTGGCTCTTCAGGTCCGATGCTGCCACTTTTTTGAACCTATGGACGGTCTGCTCCAGTGTCTCTTGCGATGGTTGTGTCAGCTCAAAGACCATACGGAACACATCGAGGTCAGGGTTCTCCGCGGCATGTACTACAACGCTACCGTCATTGTTGTTGACATCCATGCCACTTTGCAGCAGCAATCTTAGCAAGGCCTTGTCAGTGGGCTGCTTGAGTATGACGGAGGCGGCCGCAGATGATACCGTAGGTCCGCCATGAACAGCTCCGGCACGCAGGAGAAGGTCAACCATCTTGTACCGAATCTCGCTGTTCTCTACTGCAATCGCCTTGAGCACGGCAGACGCCGTGACGGCCGGTGGAGGTCTTGTGCTCAACAAGCTCTGAAGCAGGCCGACATCTTGCTGCGATACCGCAGCATTGATCGCCCTCCCGTCGTTGACGGCTGTATCTCCTGCACAAGCCTTGAGCAGCAGCGTTAGTAGCTTGTCGTCGCGGTGGGGCGGCGTCTGCATAATTGCGCTCTCAAGCGCAGCCTGCACTGTCGGCCCAGATAGACCAGCTTTGAGAAAGAGCTCGGTGATTTCGTGACGCGCCGACGAGTCAAGCTGCTGGACCGTTGGGAAAATGTGGGCGAGGACGTCTGGTGAAGGAGGATTGTGTGTCAAGATGGACCTTGCCACATCGACATTTGATTTCGACAAGGCAATCTGCAAAGCCAAGCCGCCCTTGTGGTTTGCTGAGGGCAAGGCGTGTGCGTGCATGGGCATACCATCTGGCGTAAGGGATAGCGGGTCAACAAGAAGTTGGACAGACTCGAGGTCGCCTGCCTCGCAGCACTCAACCAGAGTCTCGTCCAACTTGTCACCACACGCGCCCTCTTTCAACAGGAGCTTCAGGTAAGAATGCCTCTCTTCCGGACTCAAGTCCTTTCGTAACAAGTCTAGACAGGCGGATGCATGTGTCGCGCCGAGTCGCGAGTTGCCGCCAAGGATGACACGCAGCAGGTCCAGGTTTCCCATTGACACTGCCCTCTTCACTGCCTTGGCGTCTGCGTAGTCAAGCGAGACATGATATTCGACAAGAAGCTCGATTGTCTCGTACAGCTCTCTCTCGCAAGCCATAGCGAGGTACGAGGCCACCGGGTCGCCATTGGCTCCTGTGCAAAGCAGTATCTCGACCAGCGCCATCTTCTCGCTTGGCGGTATCGTCTGGTGCTCAACCAGCTGCTGAAAAGCCTCGTTGAGTCCAGGCTGTATCGGCGGCCGGTTCCCAAGCGCGATTGCAAGCGCAACGTCTCTCCGACCCATTGCGATGGCAGTCTTCAGGGCGGCAGCATTGTCGTGACTTCCGTCTGCCGTTGACTGGCTCAGCTGCGCGACCGTCTCAGCACAGCCAGCTCTGGCAGCGTCGACCATGCATTGCGACAGCCAGGAGACTGGCGGCCGCCCTCCGTCCGCCGAGAGAATGTGTCCAACGATCCCAGCTTGCCCACCCACCGCGCAGGCCTGTCGAAAAGCGTCCTGCCCGTCAGTCGTCTGCGCCGCGCTAGCACCATACCTGACGAGAATGGCAACAATTTGCTCATGCTGGGCGCGGATGGCGGTGGGAAGCGAAGTATCCAAGCTTAAGGAGTCGGCATAGGGCAGGAGGACCTCGACGAGCTCAAGCTGGCAGTTTCTGACGGCCATCTGGAGGATCTGGCTACGCTCGGCGAGATCGAGGCTCTTGCGGCGACTGAGCAGGCCACCGGAGCGACTCTTGTTCTGCTGGAGGTTGAGGTTGCCGCCAACAAGCTGCAGCTTGGCGACAAGGGCCTCGGCGACGCCGGCAGAGCCGCGGTTGGCGATGTGAGAGACAAGAGCATTGTAGATCTCCTTATACTCCCAGCCTTTCTTCTTGGTGGTGAAGGCGCGGGAGAGGCTGCGGGCAGCCTGTTGGTCGCCATGGGCCTCGACTAGGCGCTGGCGCTTGAGCAGGTCGTCTGCGAGAACGTCGTCGCGGGGCGTGCGGTAGGAGGGCAGACCTTCCGGGCGAGGCAAGGGCGAGGGTGGTGGCTTTGGGACGGCGATGCCCCACTGGTGGGAGAGCTGGAGAAGCCGGCGATAGCGGTCGTCGACGGGGCCACGGTAGTATCCGGCGCCGGGGCTGGGGGGCACTGCAAGAGTCATGGCTACCTCAGGTGCCTCGAGGTACCTGCTTGCATGCTAGAGCAGTAAGGGAGCGGTGGTGAGGCCACGACGCCTCTGGTGAGTGGGATGGTTGAAGCATGCGCCGCCGGCCGGTCGCTGTGAATGGTGAACCATGGACTCTGACGGTGGGCTCCTACCGAAAGCGCATGGCTGGACCTCGACTCGATGCCAGTGTGGCGGTGCGGCGCGGTAAGGTGAGGTGAGGTGAGGTCGAGTCGAGACTGGCGCTGGTGATGGTGCTGAAGTTGATGCTGGGGATGACAGTGATGCTGACGGTGATTCAGATGCTAATAAGCTGCGTGCGACAGCCTTGTTGAGGTTGATCTTGAAACGAAACAATAAGCGATGGGGACTGCAGAAATCCAGGAACTAAAACAAACTCTAAAAAAGAACCCCAAGCAGGCAAGACAGGCTAGGCAACGACTGGGGGGGGTGAAGGGGGGCGCGAAGGGCGTTGTTTAGGCTTTGGTGAACGGTGAATAATTAGAAGCTGCTGAAGTGTGCAGGACTAGTCAAGGTGCAGGTCGAGAGAGTGTGATGCAATGGAAATGAGGCGATGGCAGAGCGGGCTGTGTGCATGTGGCATGCTGCAGCTAGGAGTTTAGCCCCGGAGCCAACACTGCACGCGACGGGACGGGAGGGGGGGAGAAGGAGGGGGACTGTGCTCACAAAAGACAGACAAGACAGGACAAGACAGACAGACAGACATACATACATACATACACAAAGACAGACAGACAGACAGACGTTCCATGTGCCGTACCGTGTCTCTTGCACTCGCGGAATCTAATTGCTCTAGTGGTGATGCTACACGACAGGGTTGACGTGTGATTCGTAATTAAAGAGTAAGAGCACTCGCCGGGTCGCTTGGCTCTCGGACTTTGTCGCCTTCCCCCCCCCCCCTCTCTCTCTCTCTCCCAGAGAGCGAGCGAGCGTGCATGCCTGCTCCTGCTCCTGCTTGTACGGAGAATTAGGCAGGATGCCCGCCATAGGGTAATCCTGCATGCAAGATCACCGCCAGCTGCATCATCGATATCTCTCGATCAGCTCAGCAGCAGCCGCCTGCTGTCCTGTCCTGTCCTGTCTAGTCCAGTCCAGGCACCTATCTGCACCTCGCCTGTGCACACAGCCCCAATCCCCGCGCCCTGGTTGGTGGCTTGCGGGATGGCACCAAAACCCCCGGCACACGCGGGCGAGAGCCCTCCTCCAATCCAACGGCAGCCCCTAGCCAAACAAGCCAAATCACGGCCGCCGGTCCTCGTGGGCTGCCACCTTGGCGCTCTCGTGTCCCGGCTGCACTGCCCTCCAGGCTTACGACGACTACAGACAGGTACGGCACACATGCACTGAATTGATTACTTGTACATGGCCTACTTTACCCACCTCAAGTCCTCTTTGACAACTGGCTCCTTGCCAGTCTTGCGACCCAGTTTCCTCTATCCTTCAGACGTCAGCCTCGTGTATAATCGCCCGGGGCTGGTGCTGCCAAAAGAAACTGCCCGTTGTCAAACAATATACCCGTCTCGGGAGACCGTTGGGCGTCCCGTGCACGTTGTGAGCAGCAGGTCGGCACCGCTCTTGCCGCATGGCAAGCACGTCAAACTCTAATTAGCCTTTTTCATTTTCCTTTTTTTTAAAGAAATAATCTTCTATGTTCCCGCCCGACGCGTCGTCAGGCACCACGACTTTTCAAGTGTGTGTGTGTGGGTGGGGTATGACATGACGCCAAGCTAAACTCAGACTCCTCCTCCTCCTTCTCGTCCTCTCGTTCAAGAGGAAGGAGTCTTGATGGCAGCGAGGAGCTCCGCCGGTGGCTCCTGACGGTAGCCTTGCGGGTTGTTCGACACCCACCTCCACAGGTCGTCGCAAGCCTGCTCCACGCTCAGCTCCGTCTTCCAGTTGAGCTCCTTGTTGGCCCGCGTCGGGTTTGCCGTCAGGTCCAGCACGTCACCCTGTCTCCGGGGGTTCACCTCGTAGGGGAGGTCACGGCCGACGGCCTTGCTGAAGGCCTTGATGATCTCGAAGACGGTGCTGCCCCGACCCGAGCCCAGGTTCCACGCAGTTACGCCAGGCTTCTTCTCGCGCAGCACATTGAGTGCGACCAGGTGACCCCGCGCCAAGTCCAGGACATGGATGTAGTCGCGAATGGCAGTGCCGTCACGCGAGTCGTAGTCTAAAGGGGCGGAACAAAGTCAGCAAATTGGCATGCTATAAGCTTCGGGGGCCCACAAGCTCAACACCACTCACCATCGCCAAAGACGAGCAGCTTCTCTCTCTGGCCAGTAGCAACCTGGCCGAGCAGAGGAAGCAGGTTGTAAGGGACACCTTGGGGGTCCTCGCCCATGATACCGCTGGGGTGGGCACCACAAGGGTTGAAGTAGCGCAGGTTGGCGCCGTTCCACTGCTCAAAGGGCTTGCCGGCCTTCTGGGCATTCTGGCGCTCCGAGTTGATAAAGTCCTCGATGATCTGCTCAACAAAGGCCTTGGTGTGGCCGTAGGTGTTGGTCGGGCCCTTGGGGCAGTGCTCGGGGATGGGGATCATGTTCTCGAAGCGGGTGGCGTCGCCGTAGACAGTGGCCGAGGAGGAGAAGACAATGTTGGGGACATTGTGCCTCTTCATCGAGTTGAGGAGGTTGACGGTGCCGCTGACGTTGACGCGGTAGTAGTCGAGGGGGATCTGGCCAGACTCGCCGACGGCCTTGAGGGCGGCGAAGTGGATAACGCTGTCGATGGCCGGGTTGTCGTCGAAGACTTTGTCGAGGGCCATCTCATCGGTCAGGTCGGCCTTGTGGAACTTGGGGCGGCGGCCGCAGATGAGCTCGATGCGGTCGAGGGCGACCTCGGACGAGTTGTAGAGACTGTCGACAATGACGACATCGTAGCCGTTCTCCAGTAGGGCGAGGGTGGTAAAGGACCCGATGTAGCCCGTTCCACTGCAAGGAGGGACTCGAGGTTAGCGAGGGGTCGTGTATGAGACATGGCGCCGGTGCTTACCCGGTGACGAGGACAGTTCCGACAGGCATGATGGGCAGTGATTGTGTGGTTCTTGCACGAAGACAAAATTTTGAGGCTGAGGTGTTGGCGGGGAGAGGAGAGAAATCAAGGATCACAAGCGATGGGCAGGAAAGCCAAAGAGCCCTGGAGGGTCATGGGCAGCACCCGCTATCGCAATCGGCAGCGCGCTTGAGGCGGGCAAGTGCGATACCACAGTCACAAGTTACAAGTTACAGGCACAGGCGCAGGCGCAGGCGCAACGTGGGGGAGCTCCCCTCCCAGGGCAATGCGGGCACTACATGTGGTCGTCGGGCGTGTTGGTGGTTGCCCCTCCATGCTTCGAGATGCGCCCCGCCAGCTCCAGGTGCAAGTGGAGGGCAAGTGCAAGTGCAAGTGCAAGTGGGCTGATTACCTACTCTGTCCTTGGTGTGCTTTAATTAATCACTAGAGGGTACTGTACCTTGTGGAGTGGCGCAGGTCAGGGGAAGAGGGAAAAGGGGTCCACCGCCCAGCCGACTGGGTCAGGCCCAGCGAGGCCGCAATCATCACTCGAATTGACTCCAGGATTAGAATGGGCTTGTTCCCAACATGCCATGCGCGACGGACGCGACAGCACCGAGTACCCGCAGCCTCGTGGGCGCCCGCGTGTTGTTCCAGAAGACAATGATGCGATGCGTCAGATGTCTTGCTGCTGCTGCTGCTGCTGCTGCTGCTGCTGGGGCTGCCAAGCAGAAGCCGCATGGCGACGACATGCATTGTACAGTCAGTACACACTACACACTACACACTACAAACTAAGTACAGCCAGTTGGCAGACGGCTAGGACAAAGAACAAAGGACAAAGGACAAAAGCCCGTCACCTGCAGGGATTGTGCGCATGTGTGGCAGCAAAGGCGTCGAGGTCTGCAGAGCACTCTGTCGATCTACGCGGTGCTGTCACGTAGTGACGCTGGCCCGAGCCCAACTTCTTCACCGCTCCAGCCGGCGTACGCGCTGGCGAGGCTGGGGGGAGCTGCAGGGCAACACTAGACCGGCCCAGCGTGCAGTGTTGTCACCGCCAGATTGGGCGAGCGCGCGCGTGCAGTCCGGATCAGGGCCGGGCAGCTGCGGTGGGGCCGTCCCGAGTGGTTCGCACCTGCCGCCCAACCAGCAGTGTGACTGCCCCACATCCCCCATCCCCGTCCAGTCCAGGACTTCCGTCGTTGATTGAATGCTCCTGCCTCTGTTGCCTCTGCTGCCTCTGCGACTGCTGCTGCCTCTGCTGCTGCTGCTGCTGCTGCACGCCGCGCGCGCCTGACAGCCAATGTCCACCACACCACCACCATAACACTACCACCTCACTACCACCACGTCGGCTAGGTCCTGGCTCTGATCGCCCGTCTTGACAGCTCTGCCCCTGTCGCGGTACAGCTGCTCTGCTCTTCCGCCTTCCTGACCTATTCATTGTTTCTCCCCTCCCCCTCTCTCTCACTCTCTCTCGGTCGCGATTGTTTCTCGTCTCAATTCCATTGTTTTGGTGGTGGATTGGCGCTGCTTTGCGGCTACACTACTTCGACTACAGACGCCGCCATCTCATTGAGCTCCACTAGCTCAACGACAAGACCCTTCGCGCAATCTCACGACTAATCTCATTTTGGACCTGATCCGCTTGCTGTCTTTGTTCGCAAATCGTCGCCAAATCAGACTAGGTCGAATCAGATCAAAGACGCAGGGGCGCTCTCGACCTCGCATCTCACCACTTGCGCAATCACCAACTGCCCACTGGCCAGGTCGCAAACACAACCATTGCATTGCGCCTGGCTTTCACCCAGCTTCATCACAACCACAGCCATCGCGCACGGCGCCAAGGCATTCGCATCCGTCGGCATTCCCACCTCTCAGCATCGCCTCGTTCTCCCGCAGTCGCGCCATATCTTGACCAGACAGTCCCGCCACTAGCGCTCTCACGGTCAACACGGCAGTTGCTGCTTCGCCATCATACACTTCAGCGGTTTCTGTGGAGACGGGAACCGCACTCGTGCTTCACATGATCGTCACAACAACGGGCTATCCGAACACTTCAGCTTGAGATTGGGCATTGCTCTCAGCACCTTCATTCTCGGCACACACATACACGTCCTCGATATACTTTCAGTCAGGCCATCACAATGTCGTCGCTGCGAAGGTCAACACGCGCCCAGAGCATGCGGCTCCCCACGCCTGCAGCGAACGGGCTGCTGAGCTCCCCTGAGCGCCCAAACGACCATGTCTCAACTCCTGCTAGACAGGCCGCTTCAATGCGATCCAGGAGGGGCACCACACGCCGGGCTCGGTCGCCTGATGCGGTACAGCATGTCGTCTTGCGAGAGCCAAAGGGTGCAGACACCCCGGATATGCAGTCCAGGTTCGACAACTCCTACGGCAACAACTCCTTCATTGGCCTCGAATCAGCGTCCAAGAGGCGGGGAAATGTTCGCACCGCTTTCGATGACGAGGATGAGGAGGACCGGCGCTTCCAGCAGCAGCTCCGTAGCAAGCCTGGCAAGTACATCGCACAGCAGAACCTGAATGATGCCATCGACGAGACACGGAAAGAGGCTGCTCGCGAGACCGAGCCTGTTGAGGACACTGCACAGGATGACACAGTGTTGGAGGACACAATCTTAGAAGACACAGTGGTGGAGCCCGAGGAGAACCAGGAACTCAGTGATCCTCTTATGCTTGATGAGCCAGAGAGCCAGGACGGCCCAGAACCCGAGGCAGCTCAAAACGGAATCATGCCTACTGAGGGTCAGATGCTGCCCCCTCCGATTCCTGCCAGCCGGATGCAGAACTCACCAGAATCGCCTTCTCGACTGGACTCGTCCAGGAGTTTCAACCACGAGAGCACCTTGTTCGAAAATGCCACTTTACACACACCCGCCAAGAAAATGCCAGAAGATGCCTCCACAAACTCAACGACGACCAGAACATTCGCCTCGGGCATGTCGCCTGGAAGTTGGCTGCCAAACGCCTTTTCACGCTCGACTCTACCGTTTGTGCGATCAAGCCTGCGCAAGACGACGTCCTCGTTAAGACACAACTCGAGGCCTGCTTCAAACTCCGTGGAGCCCGAGTCCCAACAGAATGGTGCACTACCAAACAAAAATGAGAGCAAAGCCTCGCCATCAGACGACTCTCTGGCTGATGATGAGCTGAAAGACGTCATGAAGATTGTCATGAGGCGCAGAGGACAAGCCGTCGACCGCGTAGAACAAGTCCACCACCCACTTGACGACCTCTCATTCGAGGAAACTGAGGAAGTCATCACCTATATGACACAGACTGGCAGGAGTCGGGCTACTGCTCGGCGCCTCACTAGAACTCTACCAAAGCTGGCTGAAGAGTTGGCCCCGCCCGCACAGAAGATTCCTGCAACACAACCGTCACGAGAGCCCAGTGCGACAATTCCGGAGCCAGCCACCTCAGCCAGACAAGAAAACGATCTGGAGGCCCGGCCACGCAGTAGCACAGGGCGACCAGCACCCGTGTCGCTCGGACCAGTACCAAACAGACAGGACCGCAGCCCTAGGTCACGGGGTTCGACGCCAATGACGCCTACCAAGTCGACTTTCCTAGATCGCGTGGTTCGCCAATATTCAATATGGTCCAACCGGCTGTCTTCTTTCCTGTCTGTATTTTTTGTCTTCCTCGTCGTCGGTGTAGCGTCGTCTTTGGCCTTGATGTTCTTGCAGGCGGCTGTTGCGCCGGCTGACGCCGAATTGAGCACTTTCACCAATTTTAAGCACAGCATCGCTGAGGTCTTACCCGCTCCTGTTCAGCAGGCGCTCTCAGACGGAGACCTTGGCCATATCTGGAGCCGGCTTAAACAGCACGACTCGAAGATCTCCCAGCTGCTCAACGACGACACATCCATCAAGAAGACCATCGAAAGCCTCAAGACACGGCTGCCGGAGAAAATATACATCAATACGAACAAGGCTGGCAAGCCAGAGATTACGCAGGACTTTTGGCACGCACTCAGGGACAAGATTAAGGCAGATGATCTCATCCTCACCTTCGAGAATGCCAAGCAGAGCTCGCCGGAAATCTCGGATACGCTCTGGCGCGCGGTGAAATCACGGTTCGAGGCAGACGAGGTCCTCGGCGCGATTAAGGGCCAAGAAGGATCCAGCATGACGGCGGAAGACCTCGAGAAGGTTGTGGAAAACAAGCTCTCCAAATCTTGGAAGAGCTGGCAAGAGCGCAACGATGCTGCACTACGCGATCTCCTTGCGGATACTGTCAAGGGTACGGCCGTGCAACGTGATGAGTTCATTGCCCTGCTTGAAAAGCAGGTCACAGCCTATAAAAACGAGATCCGACACGAGCTTGTGGCCGTGAGCAGTCGCCTTTCCGCACTTCAGAAAGACCTTGACCAACTCAGCAATGTTGCGCCTCCCAGCGGCCTCACCAGACGAGAAGTACAGACCATGATCACATCGACCCTCGAAACCCTCGTCCGACAAGGTGGCCTCGATGCGATCGCCAACGGCCAGATCCGCGGACACGCCGCAGCTGAGCTTTACAACCAGGTCAACTTCTTCACTCAGGGCAGTGGTGCCGTTATCGATCCCGGTTTGACATCAAAAGTCTGGACCCCGCCAAACTACAAATACGGGTCGCAGAAGTACATGGACCGAGACGGCTACAAGCCTCAGCCCGCGAGCACAGTCTTCAAGTCCTGGACCGACGAGAACGAGTGCTTCTGCGCCGCGCCACTTCCAGAAACCCGCCACCACGACTCCAGCTCAAATCCTGGTAAGCTCGCCCAGAACGCCGTTAGCGTCCTGATCAGCCGCGACATTGTCCCGCAGCATCTCGTGGTCGAGCATATTCTACCCGGCGCGACGCTCAACCCGGGCGCCATGCCCCGTACGATCGAAGTGTGGGCATACATCGAGGAGATGAATCTGCGCCATGAAGTCGAGGTTTTCTCCCGCACCCAATTCCCCGGCGCATCAGCGGAAAAGACGCTCAATGAGGGTTTCCAGAAGATCGGCCACTTCACGTACCAGCAGCATGCCCTGGGCGACAACGGAGTACAGGTATTCAAGCTCTCGGACGAGCTGAGCCGCATGGGTGCCGTGACCAACCACATCGTCGTGCGCGCGTTGGACAACTACGGTGCGGACCACACGTGCTTCTACAGGCTCAAGCTGTATGGTGAGAAGCCCGGTCAAGCTGAGAGCTGGCGCCAGGATGGTATGCAAGGCGGTGCCCATGCCTACACGGCGGCGCAGGAGGTCAGGGAGGAGGTCAAGATGGAGGAGAAGAAGAAGGGATGGTTCTCGTGAGCATGGTGGCGGGGACGGCAAGTCCTGATGAGGCGAAGCGTCCAATGATTGTAATGCAAAAAGTCTATACGTGCGTTGTGTATCTACTTCTATTTCTCAAGCGAAAGAGAATAAATTTCCTCAACTTTCACCCATTTCCAATTACGAACTTGCATGCGTCTTCTGTCCTCGTCAGATCAGCGCCTTCAGGTCTTCACTATCGTTCCGTCTGTGAATGTAATGAACTCGCTCAGATCGTGGAGGCATCCTCCGCTCGCTGTACCAACTTCCTCATCCTCTCAAGACGTGTGCCGAACACCGCTGACCTACCTACTTACCCTGCCCAACTTCCAGATTTCCCCTTCAGGAGGCGAGCCACTGTCGCCTTCACTCGCGCACACACACTCCAGGCGGATGTCGGAGGGTCCCGGGGGGGTTCGGTTTGGTTCGGTTCGGCCCGGGGCGGTGCGCGTGCCCAGGGGCCCAAGGGGGGGAGGATAGGAGAGGGGTGGGGGGCTACGATAATAATAGCAGCCGTCGACATTTGAGGTTGCCCGGGCTTTTCTAAACGAGTACATGCGTCTGCACCTGCTAGACGGCACAGGGTACTTTGAATCGAACTGCGAAATCGGTTTTTTATTTTTTGTTTTGTTTTTTTGTTGTTTCGTCAAAGCCTGAATTGATTTCTCCCGTTCTTCCTTTCCTTTTTTTCCTTTCAAATTTCTTTTTACGATTTCTCTTTTTTTTTTGGCAGAGCAATTTGACTAGAGTTGTCACACTATGCTCGTGGTTTTTGTATACTTTTTCTTTTTTTCTTTCTTTCTGTTTTCTCTCTCTTCTTCTTCATCGTTTTTCTTCTTCATCAAAAAGAAAATGCTTCGAAGATTACCACCACCCCCCGACCTCCGGGGTTCAATCACCAGCTTGCGGTAATCATCCTAGGACAGACAGACGTTGTGCATATGCTACTACAATTCCTCACCCGATAGCTACATGAAAAAAAAAAAAAAAAACGTCAGGATGAAATTCAGCAGGTATGCGTAGGCTTGCCATGTCACGTATATCATCATGCCTTGTTGTCTCTTTTGTGTTTGAAATTGTTCTGCTAGTGTCGGATTTTGTGGAACCCGCGTGCTCGTCTGTGGGTTGTGGGGGATTTGGGGGTTGTGACTTGTTTCTTTCCATGTACACAATCATCATCATGCTTTCCTTGATTTTGGAAACCGTGTATAATTTATGGCGCATGTTCCATGTTACACCTGGTGCAAACGATGAATCGGATAAAGTGAATGGCCACGGTGATTGGCTGAATCTTGCTGAAATCTGTAAGATCTATCTGTCTACCACCCAGGCGCCTGCTTTATCAAGTCGAGATCTACATGCCCGCGTGTAGACTCTCTCTATATGTGCGTATCCAAGACGACGATCGGGATAAGACCTCTGCTCGACAGGACCAGAACGGCAGGTCGACAGTAAACTAAGATGCTCCTGTTTCAAGCTCCGTACGTGCTGTAATTGGCCGTATCCTCCATATCCTGCCAGACGAGCAAACAACGGCTTGTTCTCCCTTTTCAGACCGCACAGAATCTCGCCTTTCTGTGATTCGGTTGCTCTTGATTCTGGCGTGCGCGGCTCTTTTCGATAACCACGCCGCAGTAGATCTTGGAAAGTCCTCACACTGTAGTAACGAACACCACGTCTACCGAGAGAGCGCCTTTGTCATGGCCGAGATGGAGGAGTGTGAGGCGTATATATAGAGCCTCATCGTTTTTTGCGGCCGGTATGCCACCGTTAGGCTTGTCCGCGACCTTCATCCCTGCTTCCTCGCGCTTTTGCAGATAATATCCTTAACCCAGGGTAGCCCTAGTCTCCGGCGTCGCCCAATCATTCCCTGCCTAATCTCTCCTCTTCGTCGTCCATAAGCTCGTATGCGGGCCTGAAGCCGGTCTTTGTAGGTTTTCCTTCGTGCGCTTTGAGCGCCGGGTTTGGCAGGGTGTCATCGGTGCCGCCGAGAGATGTGTAGCCCATGTCGTAGAGCGGGCAGTAGGGAACCTGGAGGGCGCGGATAAACTGTGCATTTGCGGGACGTCAGTATGTGTTCTGGAAATGGCCCGCCCCACCTTCGACACAGACAAGGTAACGGCGCAGGTATGAACAAGTGGCAAGGGGAACACAGTGTTAGAGCAGAGGAGAACTCACGCCCCAGATCTCACGGTAATGCCAGTCAATCACGGGATGTATTCTCATGAATCTCGGCCAATCGCGATCCGTCTCATCAAAAAAAGTGAGTTTCGCTCCGTGGGGGTCAGTCCGACGGGTGCCGACAAACACAGCCTTAATGGCGGGCTGATCCTTGAGGTAGTCGGCGAGCGCAGGCTTCATGTCCTTGTCGCTGGTGGCGAGGTCGAGGTGGTATTCTTGCGTGGATGAGGCAACGAATGCGTCTACTTCAGGGAATGGCTTGAGGGGGCGAATGTACAGCGCTTGTAGGGTTGCTGGGAAATTGTTGTTACTGCTGTTGCTGCTGCCGCTGATAGTTGATGTTGAAGATGAAGAGGAAGAGAAGTGTGCTGGCAAACGGGCGAGGATGAGGAGCAGGAGGACGAGGCAGTCCTTGCCGCCGTTGTAGGAGAGGGAAAGCTCGTGCGGGGCGTAGCGGCGGAGGGCATCGTCGACCACGCCATTGGCGATGCGGACCTGGGCCTGAACATCGCGGAGGATGGGGTCTTGGGTGGTTGTGTTTAGTAGAGAGTCGACTCTGGCGTGGAGGTCTTTGCAGAGGGTCTCGAGGGATTGCGACGAGGATGGCGTCGATGTGCCGTTGGGGACTTGGGTTGACGGGCCCGCAGCCGAGGCCGGATCGGGCGGGGCCATTGCGAGAGAAGTGGTGCTGTGCGACGGCGATGTCGTTGGTGTATTGAAGCGAGGGATGTGAGTACTTGAATATGTACAAAGGGGCGCAGCGAAGCTTGGAGGGCTGGAGTCTGGAAGTTGGAGTGGTGTCTTTGTGGGCGTCAGCAGGAGAAGGAGATGGAAATGGAAATGGAAATGGAAATAGAGGGGTCGTCGCAGAAGGCACGTCCGTAGCCGGAGCGGAGGGAGCATCGAGGCAGGTGGCCTGCCCCCCGCCACACAAGCTCAAGTGCCTCGGCCAAGGACAGACGGGGTCGACTCACACAGGGCCCTCTTCTCACGATACTGCGGGCGTTTGTGTCCAACCCCCGGCTATCCTCATCATTGCTGATGCATGTAGGTAGGTAGCAACACCGCGAGGGCAGCCTCGCGTCCCTCTAAGCCACAGCTGTCGAGAGCTCTTTGCTCCCTTGCCCGGGCACCAACCCCAACACCGCCAGAGACCAAGCCAGCAGCACGACTACCGCCGCTGCCACGAGCCACCAGACCTCGAGTGTGAGCCGCGCCCGCAGCCACCTCTTGCACCGCTCCGTCAGCTTGCGCCGGTGCGAGCAGGCAGGCGTCCCGTATACCAGACACCCGAGCCCCGGTCGCGACTCGCACTCGAGATGCTCACGGCGGCGCTGCATCAGCAGGCGCACTGACCCTCGGCAGAACTTGAGGTCCGATCCCAGGTCGCAGCGCTTGTCGTTGGGACACTCGAGGTGCAGGCTGCGGCGCTCAATCAGCCAGTCGATCTTGAGCCGCACCCCTGTGTCGACCAGCAGGTACAGATAGCGACAAGTGTGCTTGAGCGACAGTGCGTCCGGGTAGATGAGGTACTTGCTGATGACCAGGTGGATCTCGGGCGGCAGGTCGTGGAACGACACTCCTTGACCTTGACTGGGCTCGTGGTCCTCGACCGGCTGGCTCTGGGAGAACCGCAGCAAGTTCTGCATGGCTTGCTCGGATCTGTGGTGTGCTCAAGTGAGGCCAGTGCGAGTCTGGGTATGCGGTTGCTTGCCTCGACGTCTGTTTGTTCTGATGACCGGTGCTTTGTCTGCCAATGATGGGTTTCTCGGGGGCGACTCGTTGTCAAGACACGCGTATGGATGATTGAGGAGCTTGTAATCGGCATGGAATATCTCTGGAACCAAGTTGGCAGGTGTTGCTTCTGTTATGTATATGTGTATATATGTATATATGTGTATATATATATACATATATATATACATATACATATATAAATATATTGAGCTGATGTTTGCCTGGCTGCCTGTCGAGCATCGGTCGGCCAATGTTGAGATGAGATGTGTACTCGCCTGGGTTAATAACGTGTCGCTGACCGCACAGACGCCACTGACACTTGGGTGCTGTGCGTGCTGAGCGTGCTGAGCGTGCTGAGCGTGTTGTGTGTCCCCCCGCCTGCCCTGCCCTGCGGCCGAGCTGTGGACGCTGAGGCTGAGCATCCGAGCTGATGGCCCAGCACACAGCTCGCTATGTGCACCACCACTACCCGAAGCACTTTAGGTGCAGCAGCGCAGGGCCAGGCAGCCAGCCAAGGCCAAGGCCAGGCAGGCTGATGTGAGGTGCCCTCATGGGAATTGCCATCAAGGGGGCTGTTCCTCATGCGCATTCTTCTGCAGGCAGCAACCTTGACCCCCCCCCCCCCCCGGCAGCCTGTCAAGCCTCCCCCACCCAATGACCGTCTCAACATCAGCACCTGCAGTCTTCCTCAAGGCCTCAAGGTCTCCAGGCAGCCTTTCCTCGCCTTCCCGGTCCACTCGCGAGCAGCATCGCCGTCCAACAACAAGCCAACTCCCCTCCCAATGCCGTCTCCTCTCCAAAGCTGTCTGCCTCAAGTCACGTGCCGACGTGACCATCTCGCGGCACCACCTTCGAGCTTCCCCACCCCCACAGCGCTCTCACCAACTTCAACTCTCGGCCGGAGGAATGAATGATCCGTACACTTTGGCACCACCCCATCTCCTCGTCATAGCACCAATAATTAACCACACCAGTCCCTGCCCTCGCCGACCATGGCTTCACACATTTTAGGGGCCTCCCAGACCAGCGACTATGGCTCAGACTTTTCAGATGGCGAGATCGACATTGTCAACACCCTGCTCGAGGACCTCCAGGCTATCCGTGCGGCTTCAGACAGTCCGGCTACCGTTCCTGTTCATCTGAGCAATGCTCCAGCACTCGGGCTCGGTGTTGAGGCGGCTTGCAAGCCTGCAACTCCGTCTGCAGCTCAGTCAGGATTTGCCAAGGGCCCCCATGGGCTGTCCAAGAGATCCTACTCGCCCAAAACGTCCTACCCAGCTCGCCCTGGACACTGTCCGCCGCCAGATTTCCTCAATTTCGCGGACTGTGAGTGCCCTTGTTCTTCTTTGCTCGCCAACAAGCACCCTTTTGACAATTCTGACTGACTGACTTTTAGCGTCTAGTAAGCTGGTCACCACCCAGCCCAAGAAGCAAGTCATCGTCCAACCAGACTCAACCTGAAGTCATCACCGAGCCAGCGGACCCAGAACCAGCATCATCAAAGTCACCACTAGAACGCTTTCGGTCGTTCCCAAAAAAGCCTCTGACCGTGACTGACCTCTCATCTGGTGCCTGGTGCGAACTCCAGTATGCCTATGTGCTAATCCGTCTGCCTGGTGGTCGCAAGACTCGCACGGCAGCCATGCGTGGTGGCTCTGCTGTCCATCAGAAGCTCGAGGACCAGGTCCATACGGCAGTCCGTGTCTCAGTTACTCGCAAGGAGGAAGCCTTTGCACTGCGTATGTGGAACGTCATCCAAGGCCTTCGTACGTTGCGGGAAACTGGCCTTACGCGGGAGTTTGAGGTCTGGGGCACGGTCGACGGACAGCTTGTCAATGGCGTCATTGACGAACTCAGCGTCACCTGTCCTGTGGATGACATTGAGTCACGTGTGGCAGAGGCTTCTATATCAGAGTCGCCAAAAGGCCGTCGCAAGAAGCAAATCCCCATGTCTGTGTATCTTGACACTCACCGTCGACAAGTATACCTCCTGGATGCCAAGACACGTGGGTCGAGCAAGCTCCCCACGGGAGCAGCTCTGCGGCCCACCAGGATCCAGCTGTTCCTCTACCACCGCATGCTGAGCGACACAGCTGCAGGCAAGCTCGACATGCCCGCTGTCATGACTCGTTATGGACTCGAGCCTGAGGCCAGATTCTCAGATACTTTTATGGCTCAGATTGGCAGCCTGCATGATGATATTTTCCACGACACAGATTCGGACACTGGCGGATCAGAGGATGCTGAAGAACGTCGAGGGAGGCGAAACAGCGTCGACGCGACGCCCTCCCTCGAGCCAACCCTCGCTGTATCGTCAGACTTGATGAATTATCGCAGTCTGAACCAGCTTGTTCCCTTGCTGCTCGAAGAAGTCAATCTCACTTTTCCCCAAGGAGCAGACAATATTGCACAGCTCCTCTCTGTACAGTACCGCCACCGCGAAGATGGCCGGATCGTCGGCTCCTCCACGTTCGTCGCCGACCCTGACACCCTTAACGACTACATCACTAAGAACATGCAATGGTGGCACGGCCGACGAGAGCCCGAAGGCGTGCCTATCGAAGAGACCTACAAGTGCGGGTACTGTGAGTTCGCGGAGAGCTGCGAATGGCGGATGGGCAGGGAGAAGGAGATCTACGATCGGAAGCGGGCCCAGTCGGCCGCCAGCTCGGGCTAGCAAGATACTTTAAGTATTTACATCGGCTTCTCATGTCGTGACAGGTCAGCGACGCATCTGCGAAGCCTCAAGAAATGCATATTAAATGCGTACATGGCCCGGCCCGGCTGTCTGCTTTGTGGGTATTGGCTAGGCACGTCACGAGGCTCCGTGCCGCAAGTATTGCTTTTTCCCGTGCCAGAATGGTGCCATGCAAGCCATGCGACAAACATGATTCTAGAACGCGATTGCGAACTTACGGTGCCAGACCCCTGAACGGCAACAGGAATGCCACCAAGCTAGCGCGGTCAAGCACCTCGGCAGTAGAGTTAGCAACCTCTGCTACGCTAGCAGAGGCAACGCGCGCGCAAGAGCCTCCCGTCTTGGCCGAGAGAGGGCACCAGCTCGGCCGCCATAAGGGATGCAGGAAACAGAATGCAGGATGAAGCATGCAGCATATACGGAGTATGCCGCACTGGCAGCACTGGGAGCACCCGGAAGCTCTGTGCTCACCTCACCACCGCAGCGCTTGCTGTGCTATCGAGGCTGTCACCTGCAGCAGCGCGGGTTCTGATGTTGCCCGAGGAGCACGAATCGCTAGCGCGTGGCCGGGGGTTGTGTAGATCGCCAGGGCTCTGGCCCACTCCCCAGACCAGGATGGCTCGCCCGGCCATTTGCTGGACTCGAGCTCTAACTTGTTGGCGCTCACCTTCTTCTCTCGACTCGACTTTGTCCCTCCCCCCCCCCCCCCCGTGCCCGCCACGCACGTTGCCGCTGCCGCACATCCTTGAATCGATCTGCTGCTAGCAGCAACACCACACCCAGCCGGCGCTCAGCCGCTGGCTAGCCCGACCACCAACACGATTAGCCGGACGTCTGGACGCCCCCCCTCCAGCCGGCGGCGCGCAGAGGGTCGTTCCAGACAGACAGACAGGGCTTTCGAAACAGACAGACCATGGCCACCGTCAACCGCACCACAGCCTTGTACGCCAGCAGAGTCGGCTCCTGATTGCCACAGGGCTGGGACGGGACGACGAGGACGAGGACGGGGTTCAGCTCAGCTTCAGTGGACCGAGCCGGAAGAGCACAGACAGTCCTTGTTGACGACAATAATGATCCCTGAGCACACAGCACAGCCCCTGGTGCCTCAGGTCGTTTCTCATAGATCGTGCGTGCACGAACGAACGAACGAGCCCTCCACACATCTCCACCGCAGAGGCGGGCTAGCGCTACCTAGCACAGCAGAGGCGAAATGACGCTCGAGGACGGCGCCCGGCTCTCGGGCCCAGGACAACATGTGCATGCTCCACTGATGCGAGATCAAGGTCCACCAGCAATGGCATATTGCATCTTCCATTCGGCCTTGACCTACGAGTCAGAAGCTAGCGGCACTAGCCTGCTCCTGCTGGACGTGGCTGCAGAGAACGCACAGCCGTGGCGATGCTCGGCCAGACATGAGACCCCTTGGATAGGGTAGGTAGGCTTCTTCAGCAATATACTAGCCCTTGCCGACCCGACCGGGAGACTGCGATCCATGTTTCACTCCTCCCTCGTCATAATTGCGCTGTTGCGTCTCTGATCGCGCCTGGACGTCGCAGACTTCGTCTCGAGCTTCGCTTCTGTCCTCACGCGGCTCTCTTATACAGCATGCTCACCTAACACCTGCCGAGCCCCGATTCCGCGCTTCTGCTGGAACCATGGAACAAGGACGGTGTGCGTCGCTGATTGGGATAGAGGGAAGTTTCCACCTGCCTATCATGACGACCAACGTCAACTCCCTCAAGGTATTGCCGCCCACGCCCCGGATTTCCTCGCCCCAACCATCCACCAGAGGCTCCATCGCAAGTGTCGACCGGCTCTCCTTGAGGCTCCGGAGCAATTCAGGCCTCGCCCGCAACACGAATGAAGCCTCTTTCAAGCAGTATGTCGACTACGGATCAAGCAAGCACGGCCGGCCCAAATCCTTCAACCCGTCCGGCCGCACTTCGACCATGAGTGAGCGGCGGCCCTACACTTACGACGAGCTTCCTGAGCTCTCTCCACGCAGTACTGCCTTCACAACACATCCGTCTGATATGTTCCCACCGTTTGTGGACATCCTGTCCAAAGACCTCTTCACCATGATGCTAGATAACTCCAGCACGAGCCAGCACTTTCTCAACTACTGTGAGGACCAAGGGTGCGAGGAAAACATCGAGTTCCTCATGCGGGTAAGTGGGCCATGTGGTCTGGGCATTCCGGCCCTTTGTCGTCCTTTGACTGGCTGACTCGAGATGGTGTTCCAGGTCAAGGACTTTACTCAGACTACGGACGAGGTTGCGGCTGTTCTTACAGCCATCTCGACCTCATTCACGGCCATGGGCGCAGCCAAGCCGATCAATCTACCACCTCTAGTCAACCGTGCTCTGAACACCGATTTGAAGCGGATCGCCCGCTCCGTCTTGCCTAGTGTCGAGGGTGTCTTCCACGAGGCCAAGATGCATGTCGAGACTCGCACTGCCAAGGACATCTTTCCTGGCTTCGTCAAGTCCCAGTTCGCCTATTGCACAGCAAAAGCCCTCGCCACTTCCAGTCACTCGCTGGCATCGGTCAAGTTGGAGTACCCGGGGCTCGGGGAGAGCTTCTGCCTCGTCGACGCAACCGCCTCGAAAAACACCATCGTTGCTGCGTCCGAAGTCTTTGCGCGGATCACTGGGTACAGCGTCAGTGAGATGGTGTCCAAGAGCTGCGGTTTTCTCCAGGGTCCCGTCACAGATCAGCTGGTGGTTTCAAAAATCGAAGCAGCGTTGAAAAACGAGGAAGAGACAGTTGAGTTGTTATTGAACTACCGCAAGGATGGTGAGCCATTCTGGAACTTGTTGTTCTTGATGCCGCTGAGGGACCAAACGGGTCGGCTGCGTTTCTGGCTCGGCGCCCAGACAAACGTCTCGGAGTCTATCAATTCACGGAAGGATGTCCTGCGAGTACTCAATTGGGGCAAGAACCCGTCGAAGGCTGATTCGGGCGTGTCGTTTGGCAGCCCGGGAAGCCAACAGACTGCTATGGATGGCCAGGGCAAGGGTGGCAGGGACGATGCCGAGTCTATCATGCGTGGGCGTGGAGCGGACAAGCGCAAGTCGCGGACACGGTTCATGTCCCCCTTTCGCAAGAGCTCGACTGCTTCGACGCCACTCCCAACGCATGACCCGTACGAGTTCATACCGAGCAATGGCAACCGACAGCCGCGCAACGGCCGTTTCTCGAGCTCGCTGTATAAGCCGGCTGGAGGCATCTCGATCTTCCCGACAGCATACTCGTACTATCTGGTGCTGAGCTGCGCAACAGGCCAGCAGAAAACCCTAGCCGTGCCACGTATGGCAACGCCGAGCGGAGGGCGCAAGAAGAACACGATGAAGCTGCCAATCATGTACTGGTCAGATGCGGCCGTGGACCTGCTCAGCCTGAGGTCAGACGCGTGCCACAGCGGCATTTTCGACGTGCTGACGGAGCAGTCCGGCTCGCCATCGATCACCAAGTCGTTCAAGGCGACGATTCGCGAGCGCATTCAGTTTGGCAAGTCGACGAGTGTCGAGATCCTAGTGGACAAACCAAAGGGACCAAGCGGGAGGCGGAGTACCGTTGGTGGAGGGCGGCCAACCACATCAGAACGGGAATGCAACCGGACGGGGACAACGGACGCGCTGGACAGGCTGGAGAGGAGGTTGGCCAAGTCGTCCAAGCAGGACCGACTGATGACGCACTGGTCACCGCTTCACGATGGGAGCGGCACACCAGAGTGGGTGGTGCTGGTGTTGACGCCACTGGGTTGAAGAGAAGAAAAATGATGTGGTGAGACAGCTGAGACGAGACGAGATGATGAAGCCTAGGCGGACTACGGGCCGCCACAAGACACTAGCACAAAGGAAAATGCTGGGTGCAAAACACATAATACCCCAATGTCGCTCATGACATTGAAAACGCCCGAACGGGACAGTACGAAACAAGACGGACGGTCTTGTGCTTAATGACACGACGTGGTAGGGGGGGGGGGGATCAGGCGCTTTCCGCGGCAACGTTTCTGCCTTGGCGGACTGGCAGGAGAGGAGCGCCACTCTGGGAGGCGTTGGAGTAAATAAATAAATAGCTGAACGACTTATGACGGAAACCAATACCAGCTCTCTTTTGTACACTTTCTTATTATTATTTTGTCTGTTTGCTGCAATGACATTAGCTATTTACTTAAGTAAGTAGGTTTGGACGGTTGAATGACTGGGGACTGGACTGGGGGTGGGGGTGCTAGTTAGTACCGCTGGCTGGCTGACGGAAGCCTTGAGGCATTCAAAGTAAGGTTGGGTTGGATGGAGGTCCCCGAGGGGGGGGCCAAGAAAGGCTGCTGGGGAGCTGTCAGCCGGCCCCACGGCCGGGCGGGTCCGCAGTGCATTGTGAAGCCAGTTGAGGACTGGACTAGCCATCCTTCGTGATGCGAGCCATACCTTAAACTAAACGCGCGTGCCTGGATCCAAGATGCTGCTGTCGCACCGCCTGGCGACGCTGCCCGGCAGCCGCTACTGCTCATCCGCCATCCTCCTGCGCTATGGCGGCATTGCTGCCCTCTTCGTCGCCCTGCTCTACCTCGTCTCCCTCTCAAACTCGGGCGCCGGCCTCCTTTCCTCGGCCAAAGCCCACTACCTCGACTACTTCTCCCCGAGCAACGCCACGCATCCGATAGAAACCCTCATCACAGACGCTCGCAAACGCCATGCCCAGGTCCTCGCACAGCAGCCGATCGACCTCGCCGACGCCGCCGTCAAGTACCGCGAGCGCCGCGGCAGACACCCGCCCCCGGGCTTCGATGCCTGGTACGAGCACGCAGTCAAGCACGACGCCCTCGTCCCCGAGTCCTTCTTCGACCGCATCTACGCCGACCTGCGGCCCTTCTGGGCCCTCGACCCCCGCACGACCGCCGAGCGCGCTGCGACATGGCACCACGTCGTCAAGGTCCGCAACGGCCGCGCCGAGGGCGTGGGAAACACCGAGGGGCTTGTGCCCTGGCTGCAGCTGTGGACCGGCTTGATATCCGAGGCCGCGCCGTACCTGCCCGACGTCGACATGCCCATCAACATGATGGACGAGAGCCGCCTGCTCGTGCCCTGGGACAAGATTACTGAATATGTCAACCAGGAAGGCGGCACGCGCTCCATGCCCCACGTCGACCAGGTCATGACCGAGTTCACGGGCCTGTACAAGGTCGACGCCCAGGCCGTCGAGCTCCAGCCCTACGACCCGGAGTGGGTGCGCGACAACATCTACTGGGACATGACGCGCGAGACGTGCGATCCCAAGTCGGCCTCCCGGGAGCTGCCCCAGATTGCCAACTTAACCGAGTACCCAAAGTTCCCCGCCAACTACAAGCCGTCCTACCAGTACTTTGGATACGTCAAGAACTTCACCGCGACCATGGACGTGTGCACGCAGCCGCACCTGCGCGAGATGCACGGCACCTTTATCGAGCCGCTATCCGTCTCGTCGACCAGGGAGCTGATACCGCTGTTTGGCGGGTCCAAGCTGCCCAACAACAATGAGATCATCATCCCTGGAGCAATGTACATTACCGACGACCCGTTCTACTCTGGCGGCAACGCTCATGGCCCCCCCTGGGCCGACAAGAAGGACGGCATCGTGTGGCGCGGCGTCGGCTCAGGAGGTCGGCACAAGCTCGAGAACTGGTCGCACTTTCAGCGCCACCGGCTGGTGCAGATGCTCAACGGGACTACCGTCTCGGGCGTCGAGGGCGAGGCCGCCGCCAGCGGCGCCGGAGGGCCGGCCATGACGCGCGCCCCGACGTTCGAGATGCCCTCGATGCAGAAGTACGACTTCCCCCGGCGCCGCGAGGGCGAGCTGGGCAGCTGGCTGACCGAGTTTGCGGACGCGGGCTTCGTCGACCTGCTGTGCTTCCCCAAGGACGAGTGCGCGTACCTCGAGCCGTGGTACTCGGTGGTCGAGTCGGTGCCCATGGCGGAGCAGTACAAGGTCAAGTTCATCCCGGACGTGGACGGCAACAGCTTCAGCGCCCGGTTCCGGGGACTGGTCTCGTCGACGTCGCTGCCGCTCAAGGCGACCGTGTACGCCGAGTGGCACGACGACCGCCTCTTCCCCTGGCTGCACTTTGTCCCGCTGGACAACACCCTCCAGGACCTCTACGGGGTGCTCGACTTCTTCACGCGGGACGAGGGCGGCGACAGCGCCGCGCGCTTCCTCGCCGAGCAAGGCACCGAGTGGAGCGCCAGGGTCCTGCGGAGGGAGGACATGGTGCTGTACACCTGGCGCCTGCTGCTCGAGTTTGCGAGGGTCTGCGACGTCAATCGCGAGTTTGTGGGGTGGGTTGGTGATTTGAAGGAGAAAGGGAAGGGGACGGACAAGGAGAAGGAGAAGGAGGAGATGGTGCTGGAAGAAAGGGAAAAGAGGTGGAAGAGGACGCGAGAGGTGTAGTTGTAGATTTAGAGTTTTGGTATTTATAGACTTAAGCATGTATTTGTGTTCGTGTACGTGTGTACGTGTGCCTGTTTGTGTTTGTGTTTGTGTGGATATATTTTTATACGATGAAGTTCTGTAGCATTGCAATTGAGAAAAAAAGCAGAAGGGGATGCAATGTTTAGCCAGCGTGGCCTTGTGTAGGTTTTATCGAATGAATAACTAATGTATATCATATATGTACTGCCTCCAAGGGTGGGAGGAGTGAATTTGCCTCCAACAACCACGATGCTCCCCTGCTCGCTCGGGGTATTTCCGATTCTTGGGAGTTGGGTTCTTCTTTTGAGCCCCCGAGCCTGTGTATATGGTGGACGAGCTGAGATTCTGGCTTCACTTTTGTTGAGGGACTTGTCCTGGGCCAGGTCGTGATGCTCGCGGTGTCGGCTCGGCCTGTGGACTGCTGGCTGATGTTTGTAGACTAAGGCGGTGTTTGGAGTGGCCTTTGGACGGTGCTAGGTAGTGGAGGAGAACTATACTTCTGTGAATACTGGTGTACGAAAGGGTCTGGTTGAACATGTAAATTCCGTGGTACTCTTAGTAATGTTTGGTAGTAGACGCTGGTTTTGTTCAAGTTCACAATAATTTAGGTACATTGTGCTTTGTCCTAAGGCCCAAGTGATCTTTCCTCTCTGTGTCTCTGTTCCAATTCATCAGTCCAAATATTCAGTCTTTTTCCTTTTCGTCACTTGCAGGTACACCTTGATCTGTCCTTGACTTTGATCGTACCATGGAGTTCAGGTCGTCGTAAGCGGGATTGTGAATTGGGTGCGAATACGATAGTCAGGTATCCTGTATGTGGACATAAGTTGTGTGGTTTTGCATAAACCTGTGACCGGCCCATTAGAGCATAGTATACTGATAATTAAGCGCAGATAGAGAAACGCTCACGCCTCTTTATCTGGACGGGCTGATGCGTAGGACCAATATTATCATGCACGAGGTGCTCTCTTCTTATTCGTTCAGCTCGTTCCGATGTAAGCGCCTGCCGCCCTACAAAAGTGCATAACCCCCTCCCTTGTTTCCGCATCGTTAGCCAATTGCCTGCAGGTCCCTGTGGTTTGGACGTCTAGTGAAAGGCTGCAGTTATGCATGATAGGAGGCCACCTGGCAGCTGACTAGCCGTGCTTTTGGCTTGCATGAGACAGATGGGCAGCCTGGCAGCCTGACGAGGCGGTGTTCTGGTGCGCAAAGTGGTTCGCCCATCAGGCAGCAAATTCACAGCGAAGCACCTAGACTATTTAGCTTTTCACCTCACCTAGCATCCACATATCCTCCTGAATGCGATTGTCTCGAGATCATTGCGCTGCTCGCGATACACTACAGTTGCTACTATTCATTTCTTGCCCCATTCTATACACCCTCCACTGAATACACTCGAGCCGTTCATTGTCACTTGTTCTGGCCGCGTGGCTTCGCGCCATGGTTCCTCCCGTCAAAAGGGCCCGGCTAGAAGACTCTGACGACTCTGACGAAGAAGCACTCGAGTCGATTTCGCCCAATGACATCACGATTGCCATCTTCTGCGCCCTTGTAGAGGAGTCCGCAGCCGTCAGATGTACGCTGGACACCGAGTTCTGCTGTAAAGCATCCGGCAGGCAAAGATATGTCTACAGATATGGACGCATCGGCGATCACAAAATCGTCATTGCCGAACCGGTTGAGATGGGAACAGTCAACACGGCACACTGCGCTGCACACGTCACTCAGCAGTTTCCCAATGTCCGCATCGCTCTGCTAGTCGGCATCGGTGCGGGGATCCCCAGCGAAGACCTTGACATCCGCCTGGGCGACGTTGCTGTCAGCCTCCCTCGCGACGACCAACCTGGTGTCGTCCAGTATGACTTTGGCAAGTATGAGGACGGCAGTTTCGTGCTGAAGGGGACGCTTAACAAACCACCTCGCGTCCTGCTGAGCGCCATCCGCTCGCTGGAAGGTGACGAGCTATGCAACAAGTTTCCCAACAGGAAAATATTACGACGGATCATCAAGCAGAACAAAATGTTCCAACGACCGGAGGACAATGATATTCTGTTTGACGATACATTCTACCACGTGCAGAAGGGGAAAGACTGTAGCGCTTGTCTGGCTTCCGACGACAAGAAGATTGTCCACCGCGACGAGCGGCCTTCGCCCTCCCAGCCTGTCACACATCGGGGGCTGATTCTGTCGGGCGGCGGCGTCGTCAAGAACCCTCAAGACCGCCAGCAGCTCACTCGCGGACTTCGAGGTGCTGTGTGCTTCGAGATGGAAGCAGCGGGAATTATGGACGAGATTCCGTGTCTGGTCATCCGCGGTATCAGCGATTATGCGGATACGCACAAGCACGACGGGTGGCACAACTATGCGGCCGCTTCTGCAGCAGCCTTTTGTAAGGCTGTTCTTCTCAAGGTGCCCGTCGATGACATTGAGGCAACACCGTCCATGAATGAGATCATGAACAAGGGTTAGTCAATATAGCACGCTTTTACGCACTCATTGTTCTTGATGCTTACTCGGGAGAAATCAAGTCGACCACATACATCAGACAGTTGAGAATACTCAGGTGACAGTACAGAGTACGCACGCAAAGACGGAAGGTTTGTGCACCAGCGACAAACTCGAAAAGGTCCGCGCATGGCTCTCACCTCCTGATCCGTCCGTCAATTTCAACAAAGCGCGCGACCAGCATCATGTAGGAACCGGCCAATGGCTCATCGATAGTGAGACATATTCAACATGGAAGACCCAGCGCAACTCGTTCCTTTGGCTCAATGGCATTCCAGGCTGTGGTAAGACGATTCTCAGTTCGTCTGTCGTGGCCGATCTCAAACAGGGCGCGACCACTCAGAGCCTGGTCTACTTCTACTTTGATTTCAATGACACTACGAAGCAATCGGTCGACAGAGCTGTACGCTCTCTCATTACCCAGATCTACAACAATCGAAAGGAACTCCGGCAAGACGTAGATGCTCTCTACCTGGCTTGTGGAAGTGGAGGTAGGCAGCCAAACAAAGCGTCGCTGTTCGATCTCTTCCAGAGCTTGCTCCAGAAAGCTGGAGAGACTTGGATAGTGCTTGATGCATTGGATGAGTGTTGTGAGCGGGGTGATGGGATCGCAGGCGGCTTGCTCCAATGGATTCAAGATCTCCGTCACGTTGACTTGAATGTGCACCTGCTCGTGACCAGCCGACCAGAACAAGACATTCAGAGGGCCATCGAGGCCTGGGCTCAAGATCAAGAGATTATCTGTCTTCAAAGCGGCGTTATATCGGGCGACATTGATGCCTATATCACTGCGCGAACCAGAGAGATGTCTCGATGGCAGAGCCGCCCTGACATACAAGAGAAGATCGCAACTGCGTTACGCCAGAAAGCGAACGGAATGTAAGCTACTATACCTAACCTGCTGCATTCTCCCTTACTAACATATTAGGTTCCGCTGGGTATCTTGCCAAATCGACGTTCTTCAGGAATGTCTTGACCCCAGATCCGTCAACAGAGAATTGAGTAATCTCCCACCGACTCTCGATGCCACGTACGCAAGAATTCTTCAAAATATTCGGCCAGAACACATGGATTCCGCGAAACGACTTTTGCAGTTCCTCGTCTACTCAGAGCGTCCACTCCGCATTGAAGAAGCTGTGGACGCACTCGCAGTCAATCTTGCCAACCAGCCGCGATTCGACCCATGCGACCGCATGCCAGATGCCAGAGAAGTAGCCAAATACTGCTCAAGTCTTGTGGTTCTTGTCTCGAGAGAGGGCTGGGACCATTCGATAACTACTACAATCCAACTGGCGCACTTCTCTGTTCAAGAATACCTTACGTCTGTCAGAGTAAATACAGATATGAAGTGGGATCTTGAGCAGTTTCGCGCGAAGACGGAAGTTTTGAGGGTCTGCCTGTCATACCTTATCGACAATGCTGTTAGGCACACACTTCAAGGACCAGAAGTCCTCCCCTTGGCGAAATTTGTAGCAGACTACTGGCCAACATATGCCCGGGACATTGAACGATCGGGGGAAAAGGTCCCTACTGAAGTTGGAGAATACCTCTCTTCCAAAGATGCTCTCCAATTAGGCCATAGTTACAGCATATCGGAATGGACTGGAAACATGTATAAAGGACCTGCACCCCCTGGTATTTACACTGCGTCTCGTCATGGTCTTTACCAGTCTGTCAAGATGTTGCTTGCCGAGGGAGCAGACCCTAATATACAGGACGAATCTGGTCGGAACGCTTTACCAGCTGCTTCCTTAGAAGGGCATAAAGACATCGTTCAGCTGCTGCTTGATAACGGAACAGACCCTAATGCCCAAGACTACTACTATGGTCAGAGCGCTTTACCAGCTGCTTCGTTAGCAGGGCATAAAGGCGTCGTTCAGGTGCTACTTGAGAACGGAGCAGACCCTAATATACGGGAGGAAGGTAGCTGGAGCGCTTTAAAAGCTGCTTCGTTAGCAGGGCATAAAGACGTCGTTCAGGTACTCCTTGAGAACGGAGCAGACCCTACTGTACAGGACGAAAGAGGCTATAGCGCTTTACGAGATGCTTCGTTAGCAGGGCATAAAGATGTCGTTCAGCTACTGCTCGACAATGGAGCAGATCCTAATATACAGGACAAATATGGGAGGAGCGCTTTACAAGTTACTTCGTCAGCAGGGCATAAAGGCGTCGTTCAGGTGCTACTTGAGAACGGAGCAGACCCTAATATACGGGAGGAAGGTAGCTGGAGCGCTTTAAAAGCTGCTTCGTTAGCAGGGCATAAAGACGTCGTTCAGGTACTCCTTGAGAACGGAGCAGACCCTAATATACGGGAGGAAGGTAGCTGGAGCGCTTTAAAAGCTGCTTCGTCAAGCGGACATGAAGACATCGTCCGAATTCTACTTAAGAACGGAGCAAGGTACGACAATGTAGATTAGGAATAATACGGGTATAGTTGGTAATTCTAGGAAGCGATCTTGACAATTGATTTCACCAATTTCTTCAATCAATACTCTTGATAATAGAAAATCTCTCTTTGTGTTTTCCACGACACCTGTGCTACTCCTCAAACTCAGACTTAGAACAGCGAGTTATCAGCACAAGTGAATACATCGAGTGGATCATTCGGGTCGCGGACACGCCTATCCAAACCCGAGATGGATGTATACAGTCCAAAGACCGTCAAGAATGCCGAGACTAAAAACGTGTGATATACAGTCAGTCGTCTTCCGCGCTTTTCTTTTGTTTCTTTTCGTGAATAGCATATTGGAGAGAGAGAGAGAGTAAAGACTTACTCAGGATTAAAAACCAGTTAAACGCCGAGAGACACATCTTCCTCCAGTTCTTCGTCTGCTGGCCCCAGTTGATAAAGATCCACTGAGCAGCGGCCATGCCAAAGGTGAACCACGTAACGAACAGCGCAGAGGAGATACCCAGGATCGAATTGAAAGCCGGGATGGCATTAGCAAGGATAAAGGCAACGACCCAGAACAAGGTGCCGATGCCGATCCACACTGACCACGAGGTGACGCTGTTATCCATGAGGCGGTGGCGCGAGTGCAGGATGCGGTCCATGACGACGTTGTACATGTACTTGATGGCCGTGTGCCCAAACACGAGCCCGCTGCCGAGCATGGTGCCGAACAGGATGCCGTAGGCGACCTTGCTCGGCACGCCGGGGGCGGAGCCCAGGGCGGGAGAAACGACGTACTGGCCGGCGAGGTGGTACACGACGCAGGCGACGATCACGTACATGGGGATGGCCAGGACGTTGAGCCAGATGATGGCGCGGGGGTAGTCGCGGGACGGGTCGCGCATCTCGGCGATGACGGTGATGAAGGCCTGATTGCCTGCGTAGGCGAAGGCGACGTTGAGGACCGACTCGAACTGCTCCTCCATGGTCGCGTTGGGGTTGGGCCCGAGAGACATGGCTATGGGCTGGTTGGGGGGCTCTGAGAAGTAGCCCGGCGCAGAAGTGTTGGGACCGTCCACGGCGAGGGCGGCGATGGTGATGAGCACGGCGACGAAGATGGAGATAGTGGCGGGGATGCCGAACCAGCCGGCGAAGGAGAGCGAGCGGGGCATGCAGAGAAGCCAGCACATGATCATGGGGATGCCGACGAAGGCGACGGTGCAGAGGGCGTGGTCGGTCATGGTGTTGAGGCCGATGGACAGGGTAACATTGGCCGAGGCGCAGATGAGGGCGAGGTTGAGCACGTGGGCCACGCCGACTACGATCTCGAGCGGCACCCCGCCCATGATGCGCCCGACGTCGACGACATCGCGGATCGAGGGGTACTTACGCCAGAACTGGATGAGGATGTAGGCCGTGTAGGTCGCAAGGATTCCCAGGGCGATGATGGAGATGATGCCCGGGATCAGGCCGATGGTGTGGAGAACCGAGGGGAGACTGAGGATGCCGATGCCGACTTGGTTCGTGAAGAAGATGAGTGTCGTCTGTTATGGTTCATTCGTCAGTATGCGGTGCAGAAAGGGGTAGGCTCATGGACATAGACGAGGAGAGACATACCCGAACCATGCCCAACTTGTTTCCCCCTCCGTAGTGGTCTTTCACCTCGCCCACTTCGGCGCCATCGTTGCTGTCGTAGCGTAGTGATCTGCCGTTGTCGTGCTGCGAGATCTTCTTGTCGCCCGTGATGGGCGCCTCGAGAGTGTCTCGCTCAGAGTGAGACAGGTCGCCATCGTGAATTTGGGACGACATTGTGATCTTGGAAGTTTCCTGAGGCTCAGCTTCAGCACCAAGCGAGGATGACGGAGACTCGGGCAGTATAGATCTGCCAACAGCCAGCAGAGCAAAAGATGGAGGGGCCTTTTATGATGAAAGAAACATGTCATCTTCGCGTCCAACCGCGATAGGCAGGAGGCGAAGTAGGACAACCAAGAGCCTGGGCATTGCCATGGCACTGTCGTGTTGCGAGTAGGACACTGGCCGCATGCGTGTGCTGTGCGACACGCACCTGTGAATAATGCCAATGTGTAGCATCTGGGAGTGTGGCACTAATCAGCTTCAACCGGTGCAGGAGCTGCACGTCTCTCAGGATGGTCCTTGCCCTTATGTTTAGTATGCCGGTGATCCAGAGCCGTGTCTTGGCGTGCTCCGCTGCATGACGTTGTCTCCGGCCCCGGTGCCGTCCGTACCGGCGCGGCGGCCACTGGGCACACCAATAGCACCACTTGGTTTTGCTCACTGCTCCGTAGCAGTAGCCCCCGGAGCGCGGCGACATCTTGGCGAGAGCCGTCTATCCATTTGAACCGGTCCGGTGATTGGGCCACACATGTCTCAGCAGAGGTAGAGAGGGGCTTAACACGACTCGCTCGAAGTGAGGATCCTACATCGCTCCAACAAGCACAGCCAACAGCTCAAGCCTCAGCCTTAGCCAAGACTGTTTCTCCCTCTTTTTTTTGTTTTCAGTCCCTTTGTGCAGATATTTATACCTTCCAAAATGTATTGTCCGATGCGAACGTGGCTGTGCTGATGGTGCGCTCCGAGGACCAATGTTTTCACAACAGCTCAGCTAGGCCTTGTCCACAATTGAATACTGATTCAACGTTTACTGTGTGAATCTCGTCTAGAGAGATATCATTACCAAGAGGCAAAAGCAGCCACAGAGCTGGCCGGGGGGTGGGGGCTGAAATTGAGTAAATCGCCTAAATCCGTAATTATGCCAGCGGTAGTCATCCCGAGCCTACCTCTGGGGGCAGTGGGTGATATGCGTGCGCGATCTTGAGTCGCCAGCCTCTGTTCAGATCAGGGTATGCGCAAGCCGCAGTTTCAATAAATGTTCCGTCTGCTGCAGACACGTTGCCCAGATCACATGACGCATATGGGATCCAGGAAACGGTATCCCCATGCGTGGGCATCGAACTGTCTCACAGCCAGCAACGCAGGAACGCGCTCTATAGGCCAGATCAGGGAACATTTGAAACACTGACTGCGTGTGCCCCGGCACAGGGTTTCGGAAGCCGTGGGAAATGAAGCAGACAAGCTTTATAAAATGATATATAGATTTAAAAATGCGGTATCACTGGCCAGATCCAACTGGCCAAAGTTGAGACCCCGTACAGGGAGACATCTTGTGCGGCAAAATAAGTCGTCAATGACTGAAGCCACCAAGGCCAAGCTGGACTGGGACAGTGTTGAGGGCATGATTGCACGAGTAGTGGGCGATGCACTCGGCACAGGCGAGCTGTCGGTGGCACTTGAGGGACTTCTGGCCTTTGAGGACGTGCTCGGGGACTTGGACGGCGAGGTCGACGGCGTAGCGGAAGAGAGCCTGGCAGCGCAGACAGCGTGGCCTGGGAGCGAAGCCCGGGCAGGCCAGGGGCAGGGCGTGCTCGTTGGGATGGGGCCCAAAGGCGGCGTAGTTGTTGATGGTGACCTGCCGGGCTTGCAAGCGGGTGGCAAAGATGTTGACGGCGAGGGCGTTGACACGGTTGACATAGTCGGCGTACACGGCGGCCGAGTTGGCGGGGATGTCGGCGGGATCGCGGAGGGCGCCGGCGCCGTTCCAGTCGAGGCGGCGGCGGCCGGTGCGGAGCCGGCGCGCCCAGTTGCAGACGAGCCGGAAGCGGCCCCATTCGTCGACCGAGGTGGTGACGACGGTCGTGGGCTCCGTGTTCGGAACCGCCCCGGACGACCCGGCACACGCAAAGACGGTCTTGGTGATGCCCTTGTTGTGACAGTCCCACCATCCAAGCACTGCTGCGCCTCCAGGCTGTGGCAGTTGGGCCAGGAAAAGGGCTTGCGCTCGGCCCACAAGAGTGCCTGGTAGACGATACACAAGTCAGTCTATCTACTTTTGTGCATCTCTCCAACAGCTTTGGGGTGGCTCACCTAGGTTCATGCAGTTGTTCGCTGTGATCCTGCAAAGCAGCTCCACGGTCCCGAGGCCCGTCTGTTGCGGCGCGTTCCCTCCTCCCGGGGCGTTGGTTGCAAAGAGGTTAGCCCTATAGCCCACCAGCGCTGGATTGGCAAGCACATTGCCAATGTTGATGTTGTAGAGGTGAGCATAGGCAAGATACGCCGCGATGACTATCTGCTGGACGTTGTTGACAAAGGCAAAATGTGCAGGCTGGGCCAGGTTAGCCCCAAAGAAGACGGCACGGTTTATGGCAGCCTCGAGCGCAAGCTCGCCAAGGTATATCAGCAGCTCAACGAGCTCTGGTCCGTCCAGGCGCGCACCAGCCAGTCCAGGCACCGCAGCACCGGCCAGATACCATTGCCCAATCTGAATGTTTGCGTCCGCAGCGAGGACTGCGAGCGATTCCGCAGCCGAGCGCGCCGAGGAGATTTCCTGTAGCGCAGTTCCCGCGTTGATGCTCGTTCTGATCATGTCACCACCGGGAGCTGTGCCATTACGTTGGTGGACCGGCTCGGACCAGACAGGCATGAGTTCCCTGCGGCGTCGACTACGTGAGACGCAATGTTGCAAAGCAGAGAGGAAAAGAATGGATGAAAGCTGAGGGGGGGGGCCGATCGCAGCTCGTCAGATGCAGAAGCAATGGCACGACGAGGGCAATGCCAGCAAGCCAGCCTTATGCTGCAAGTCGAAGATCAAGCTTGACCAGCGCCTTATATCACAAGGAGACTACATCCATGAGTTCCAGACCGGTCGACTTGACCCATCGAAGATCGTGACGTATACATCTACACTACACCTATCATCATGACGGCTTTGCATGTCTATGGTGCTTAGTCCATGATGGCACGCTTGACCGAGACATCTAGCCGCTACTGACCATTCCGTATCGTTTCAGCTCGCCACATGCTGAGCCTACGAGGAATGATCGCTGAGCATTGCTAGGTATGGCAGAAAACCCGAGGAGTGAACCGAATTCAATTCCTGTCTTGGAGTCATCCCTCGAAATATATTGCTCTACACGGTCTAGGCCACAAGTCTTGTCGGCTATGACCGCCTGGACATCTCAATATTGTATGCAGATGGGAACCGTAACACGCCCTGTCACCCAGCCAGCTAAGGGGCGTGGATATCTCTCCATCCGAGCAGCCATGCTTTGGCAACACGCTAGACTCGAATTGCAGTAATATGTTCAGATGTGTCTGCGCTTGGGAACTTCGTGCCCACCCTACATTTCCCCATGCCCGTCCTTCCCGGGCTTACCACCCTCACCCCGATCCCCAAGGTTGTCTTCTGGTTCCAGGATAACGTTGCCTCGCAGACCATGATTGTCAACACCAAGGGCACATCTTGGTCGATCACCCCCACTGCAGACCAGCCTTCGACGATCAAGTTCGACGGCCAGGGTCAATGGAGCCAGGTTGTCTGAGAAGCTTGTGCTTCCTGGCCTCACGGCCGTCTGGAAGGAGACGGGCCCGCAAGGACAAGCACTTAGCTTGACGTGGTAGCTGCGGAAGAGATAGCACAGAATTTTTTACAGCGCAAGGCTAGTCTGGGCAGACGACTGATGCCTTCCTCCACGAATTCTGACGCGAATCTACTTCTGGCTTTGCGCTGCGCCCGAAGCATTCCCTTTCAACCCACAAGTAGTTTTTCCTACCATAGTAGTTTACCAACACTCCTTTCTCAGTACACGCTCCACACAACCACACGTGACCTATACTTGTGCATGGCAGAAGATTCAACGAGTCGTCTTGCTGTGGTTAATTGACTTCTGAAATCTTTCGCAGGAAGTCAGCAGCCTGAAGGTCTATTTGTATGTTAGATGCTGTGTCCAATGCTTTACCGAGGGATGTCTTTGTTTATGTCGTGCACAAATGGGATCACCGCACAATTGTGAGCACTGATCTCTTATTAGTGATGCGCGCGCACCATCCAACCCCGTGAGGGGTCAACGCGGGGACGAGTCAGTACTCACGATCTGTCAGAGGCGGACGAAAAGATTGCTGGTGGGTGTTTAAATTGGCATAAATACAGCCCGATCACTCTTTAAATGTAGACAGGCCTCACGGCACTTCATTCATATGTATGTAACACTCCGATCTATGACAGTTTCGGAGACAATCTGCCACTCGAGGAAACACGTGTCAGGCTCACCCTTGTAGCGGGCTATTTGCACATGACAGACTACGCGAGAGTTTCCAGCAGCGTCTGATTGTGGCGATTGGCATGCCGTGATTCCCAGATCCCATTCCATTCTACAGCAGGAAGTGCGCCACCACTAGTCCCATAACTTATCAGTGCGAGAGACCCTTCGCCCTGGCGCGCTCGACATCACGCCAGTACTTCCCCGCCGTCCACTGTCTCAGCCGCCGGCCATACCTGACCATACCGAACAAGCTAGCATTCCACACGAAGCCGATCGCCCCGACCGTGCAGTACACGACGAGGTAGCTGCTAGCCTGCAGCCAAGGGGTGACGCCAAAGTTGGTGGCAAAGGACATGGTGTTGCGAATGAGCACGCACGTCGTGACCATGTCGCCAGAGAGCTCCGGGTAGCTGCCGATGGCGTAGTTGAGCGCGCCGGCGACGCAGAGCGCGGCGTTGATGGCCATGAGGAACTGCGTGAGCGCCAGCGCGAACCAGTGCCAGTGGTAAGTCACGCCGAGGCCGTAGATGACCATGGCGAGCGGGACCAGCACGACGCTCGCGACGAAGAGGTACAGCGTGTGCTCGGGCTCTGAGATGCCGTTGTTGCGCCGGGCCATCCGGACTGCCAGGATGGGACCTAGCTTTCCGCAGTAGATTCCACTGTTATTTGGGAAGAAGAAAGAAAAAGCGAGGTTAGTCTTCTACGTTGTCACAACGATGATATGATGCTTTGCTTACCCGACGATACTGCCGATCACTCCTCCGCCGTAGGCTCCGGCGACGCCTGCGGTGCTGAAGCCGTACTCGAGAGTGTAGATGGTACCAATGGAGGCGTTCTGGAAGCCTTGCCAGACCAAGCTATTGGCTCCGTACATCAAGCTAGGGACTCCAATGTCAGTAAGATGAGCAGGAGAATACATGACTGCGAGGCTTGAGGTTTCAAAGAAACGTTACAAGCACTTCGTTTCAACTTACCCTGCGTAAACGACTGCTGGATAGGTGAAGCCCTTGAACGGAGCAATAAAGATGTCCAGCAGGCGATTCGGTCGCTTTTTGTCCTTGATGCTGAGCTTGTCCAGAAAGGTTTTGCGGGGCCAGTGGAGTCCAGCGGATTCGCCAAGGTCCATACTCGTCGATGCGTTCGGTACCGTCTTCTCATTACTGTCGTCATTTGCAACTGATGGGCTTCCGACTGTGCTCGTGCTTGTCTGTGGCGAAGGTGAAACATGGCTGTGCTTGCGGTCGTAGTTTGTCTCCTCGAGAAAGAAGAAACAGTACACAAAGCACATGGCGTTCCAGATCGCGCACCAGTAGAGCGTCCACTCCCAGCCCATGCCAACGTTGATGAACCCAGAAAGCATGGGGGCGAGCTTGCCGGTAAGAGCCAGAGACCAGCCGTACCACGCCATGTATCTCGGGCGCTCATGCGAGAACCAAATGTCTGTCACGGAGATCTCGCACAGAGACTCGACCGGAGAGCCGAAGAAGCCGAGGATGATGCGGTTCGCCAGATACGGCCCAGGAGTCTTGCACAGCGGAGCTGTCGTGAGGATTATGACGGACGTGAGGAGGGAGAAAAGGTAGACCGGACGCTTGCCGTACTGCAAGGCTATAGCCTGCCAGAAGACGCATCCCCAGCCGTAGAAGAGGAACTGCCGGATGTGGCATTAGTTGATCAGCTTTATCACAGGCAGAGCAGTCAAGGTCTCATCCCCCGCCGACATACCATAATACCCGTTCCATTGTTGATGTCCTGGAGCTGCAAGTCGGTGGCTTGGCGGAGTGGCGTGACTATAGAATAGACGGCACTTGAAGGGATAGCGATGGTGATTGTGTACAGAACCACACAGCTAGTCGCCAGCACTTTGCGCCGAAATGTCCAGTTGAGAGGATCTTCAGGGTCGGCAGATGGCCGCGGAACAAGCACAATGTCTTCTTCGCCCTTTTTCCCTCCGTGCTTTCCTCTCATCGTCCCGTCGGCATCGATGAGCTGGAAAGTACCTGGAGGGTAGACCTCGACGGCATCATGGTTGCTTGAGGCTGATTGCGAAGCTGGTGGTGGAGAGACCATGTTGTTAAGTGGTCGCTTTGTGCAACCAACAAGTTGGAACAAGTGTCTTGAACAAATTCGCGAATTCGGGATCTACCAGAGATGGCCCCCGGCCGAGGGTTATGTATTAGTTTGACAGATCCGCTTGAGGTGCTACATGAGCCGTCGCAGTGGCTATCGAGCCCATCCGAGCCGTATCTCGGGTGCTGGAGACGCAAGGATGGCTATGCCGTTATCAGGGCCGAGTTCCCACAGTTCCACAACTCCAAACTGTGGAGAGGATGACGGTACTTAAGTTATCCCCGCACCCTCGAGGTTGGCCCGACCAGCTTTCATCGCCAACAAGTGGACGCTTATCTGCGGGCCGTGTATCTTGCCGCCCTGACCACCACAGCTTCCACTCCATAGATAGGAACAGATAGAGTCGGCGGAGCCCGTACCCACCCGTTGCTCAAAAGGAACGGGACGGGTGGCCCCTTCCCGCCTCCTCAATAGTGGTTATTTCTGCCCAGACGCTGATCGCGCTGGATCCGTACAAAGCATAAGGCTGCAACCACCTCAAATAGGGGGAAATCGAAAGAAAAGACATATCATCAGCAAAAAAGCGTATCTAAATCCACTGGGATATTGCAATCTGTTCGGCCAAATAAAAGTATTGTTAGCAGCCGGCAAAAGGGAGGGGCCCCCCCGTCCCGTGACTTATGACCAACAGATAGATGCATGCCCCATAATATGCTAGAACCAGCAAGGATAACAACTCCCGAGCCGTCTGACGTGACTCGGCTCGACCCCGAGACGGGCTGCGGTACAGATTGACTACTTATGTATTGCCGAGCCAGTCACCGCTTGCCACCGTGCTGCATGCGCTATTGCTATTTAACCTGACGCTTCAACCAATACAATATGCAACATGCTCCCTTGGGCCAACGGATTGTGATTATGTAATCCATGGGAGGGCGGTGTCCCACTTGTATTCCGCCCCACACCACCCAACCGACCAACCAGCGACAACTCGAGTCTGGCTCACCCAAACCTACCAGAAAATGAATCCCTCAAGCTACCTCGATATATATACCCATCTAAGCTCCCCAATCCCCAACACAAGCGCGCTGGCCACAGAGATGCAAATTCAAGCACTGATCGATCCACGGTCTCTGTGGCCGAGTGGTCTGACTGTCGGTACTCGTATGAGCCACTGCCCTACTGGACCCATCCACCTCGTCCAAACGCCAATATCCGTCGACCGGGACCTACTGCGCGGGCGCAGTTCAATGTGAAGGCAACCCGCGAGGAGGGCTGAGGGGAAAGAGAGGGGGGAAAGTGAGGCCAATACTTCCAAGTCAGACTGCTCTCTTTTTTTTGCCGTTTTTTCTCCCTTCTCTTTTCCCACCTCCGTGCGTGACGAGCTAAGAGCAGGCGGATCAACCTATTGTGGGCTCATTTATCACCGCTTGCTGTGCCAACACTGCCCTCAATGGTTTGTTTTATTACTTCCGCTCCTCCTGCAAGCGAGCCTGATTGTATCTCCTTGAGTTCACGGACCTGACTATCGAGGTCAAAAGACGCCATGGCTGCGCGGCAGAACATGGCTCGGGACGGCCCGAAACGCCACAGCAACGGCCCTCCCGCCATATCCGGAAATGCTCCGCTGTCACGGATTGTGGAGGCCCAGCTGAAATGGATGTCGCAGAAAATTGAGACCTGTTCCCACTAGCGCAAGGCCGGCTTGGCGCTTCATTCCGAATGAGGGGTGGCTGCGAACTGAGACCCCTCGTTTTTCTTCAGCATGTCGAGTGTCTCATGCCAGAGCCACAGACATGCGTCAAAGTACAGTCTTAGAAACAATGATACTCATCGCCTACGGCTGATTCAGGCTACTATTTGCGACATGTGATCCTTCGCGAAGCCCCGCTGAATGATTCCATCCAGTCGACTGTCTTTGAATTGAGTCAGTCCCATGATCAAGCAGACGCAACCTCGATTCAGGATCTGGGCGGCATTCCTGCCGACCTTGGATTTGCGCGCGCTCTCGCAAGACATTTGTCTTACCTTTGCTTGCCAGCGCGCGAGAATGGCGACGGACACGCAAGCGCTTAGAATTCTCAATCCGCTCAATCCACTGAACCATTGGTTTCGAACTTGCTTGGCTACTTGTACGTACGGAGCCTTTCGAAGGAGGAAGTAAGCCCGAACGTCCCCATCTATAATCAGCATGGTTGACGTTGCGGCATACTCACTAGTAAGGGGACCAGCTGGAGACCCGTCGCGATGCCCTCTGCTGTCCGCTCCGCTGACAAGGCCAGAGGCATAACGGTCACTCACTAGACCGTGTCTCGGAATATTCGCCACTCTCGTGAATAAAGATTCTGACTGACTCCTCCAGCTTGCAGTCGTAATAGCGATAGAATAACCCCATTCACCTGGATCAGTTCTTTAATGCAGTCCACATAATCATGCCTGCTCCAAAATCCGAGTTTCGCTGACTTCAGACAATCTTTTGCCTGTGACAATCTTGCAAGATTATCCCACCACGAGTCTCCTTCGCCTCCCGAAGCCGAGGAATATGCATCATGTCCACATCTGCGACCTCGTCTCTGAGCATCCGGAGGACAGACCAGTTTGGGACGGTCGGTTCTGTGGCGCTTTCATTCCCGACGACGTCATCACCATTCCCCCTCTCATTGGCCTCACATTCAAGGACACCAACCCCTTCCGCCCCCGTGAACTCCTCGTTGACAACAACTACCAGGTCGTCGAGGCAAGCGAAGCATTGGGCAACCAGCAGGTATCCGAGGGCATGTATACTGGTCTTTTCGACACTTTTAAGACCCCGGACTACTCGCCCTTTTAGCACATTCGCGACAAACTCGGCGAGCTGGCCTTGCTGTTCCGTGATAAGCCAGTCAAGCCCTCGCGTTTATGTCACAAACCACTCGCCGTGGCGGAGGGTCGTACGCACAACCGTGCTATGCCGGACTGCTCACGGCGGTGACCAGCGATCTCCTCCCCTACGCCACGATGGGCGACCGGTACACCTTTGGCGCCCCGCGCATGGACAGCCAGGACTGGGCGCGGCATAACCACTACGCTCGTTACGGCGGCAAGGCCATCGTGGATGGCATGGATCACTATAAGGACTTCTGCGAAATACCGCGAAGCCACTCCGTCGTATGTATTCTTTTGTTTTATTATTTTCGAAAGTCGTTTCATTTGGTCGTCATACTATGTGCCTCTTGTTTTCACGACCTCAAATTATATACAGTGAAACGGAAAAAAACCTCTGCACGCCCTATTTCATGTAAACGCCCCCCTCCTTTGACAGTGATGTCCCATTTCCAACAAACACTATACCACGCCATACTCCCTGTTAGAAGGGCTTGTAAACCGCAAGGACTGCATCAAATGAGTCACTAAGCTCCGCGACAAGCGCGTTGCCGACCTCCTGGTAGATCTCGGACAGCTTGGACACGACGGCGTTGCTCAGGTCCAGCGTGGCCGACTTCTGCGTCAGCAGGTTGAGGTAGATGACGGGGCTGAGGAGCAGCTTGTCGAACTTGGGCTTGTCGCCGCTCAGTTCGTCGAGTAGAGGCTGGGTGTTGTTGATGAGGTCCGCGGTTGTGCCGGCGACCTGGATCGCCTCGTCGTCGGTGAGGTTGGACGTCTGCTTGATCTTGAGCGTGTTGATCTGCAGCGTGATGACGAGCTCGGCAGAGTTGGCCACTATCGGGAGCGTCCCGAGGAGGTCCCCCTTCCAGGCGTCGAGCGAGGTCTTGACTTTGGTCACTGCGTCGGACACGTCGGTGAGCGCGGTTTGGACTGTGGCTAGGTCTGCGATGGCGGTGGTGGCTAGCGCCGCGAGGGTGAAGAGAGAGAATTTCATGGTGGTTGTGGGAAGCAGGGACTATGCTTTATGGGTTGAGGTTTTCAAGAAGAGCCTTTTGACAATGGTTGACTGTGGACATGCAGCTGGTCAACCTAAAACCTTCCGTACTCGTATGCAGGAGGAAAGTCACCTCTATATACTCGGGAACGGCCCTGGGTGCATTGATCATGCCGCTATGTAGCATGTCCGGTAAAGTTGACATGCACGGATCTTTCCAGCATACAACCACCAGCAAAGACTGTCGCCTCGGAAAGACACGACTCTTTCGGTCTCCTTTGAGCTCTTACCCCGCGTGAGGGTAGCATTGGCGGCGGCCACGAGCTCGCTGACCGTTGCATTGTACTGGGCGCGCAAGCAGGGAATGCTAGCAAGCGAGCTCAGAGAAAGCAGCCAAAAGGAGAACCGGATATAGAGACAAGGGTTAAGCGAGCTAAAATCACAGCGAGAAAAGCAGGCTGAAAGTGAAGAAGAGATCGGGGACAGGGTTCTCGGCGGCAATAGGATGCAAAAGGCGAAAGAGCTGACATGTGAACCCGTCTCTGACATATTCCACCCAATCACACGAGCAAGAGGAAACTGTGCTTAACCCTATTCTTTCTAGGAGATGCAACCGATGTAACGGCGCCCCCGCTTCCCCGTGGGGTGATAGTCAGGGGTGATTGGGCAAATTGTCCTCTTCTGGCTCGCGACACTTGCCGCGGCACATCCTACCAAAAAGCTTGCTCAACAGGGCACGATGGATTGCGGGGTAAAAGCCTGTCCCGTCACTCGTGATTCTCAACAATAGCATGGGGCCCGGTACAATGCTCAGGGTGGTGATGCCGCTGCTTTTGCCGCGACGGTGGACGAGTCAGACTCAAGGCACTGCCCATTGAACGCACTTCACTTCACATTGCTGATTATAGTCGCAATTTCTACGTGAGCATCAAGTATCTAAGTACGGATTTGGGTATCGCTTGCACTGATATCACCGTTCGCTAATGGCTGCTACGAAACGATCTGCCCATGGAGACAGTCTCAAAATAGTGCTCGCTGAGTTGCGAGCAATCAAGACAGCTTCTGCTGCTCAATGGCCTCCACATCTCGCATTGCTTGCTGCCGCTTCTCCCACCTGCTGTGCAACCAGTAGCCAGTGGTCAGGAACGCCCAACAGCCAATCACGAAGAAGAAGTTGACAATGTAGCCCTTCTTCCATTGGGGTGCTTCAATCTGAGGAAAGACAAGCAGCGGGTAAAATGAATTGACGGCAAAGCCCAGGGTCTGTACACACGGGGTTAGTCCAATTCGTGTCGGTGTACACAAAGCGTGAAGAAAGCCGGGATCCGAGAGACTCACAATCATGCTCCCGTTGAAGAAGGCGCGCGCCTCGGCCGAATCCTTGAGCCACATGTTGACAGTCGGCACGAGGATCGGGGTGACGCAGGCCGTCGTGCCGAAGAGGTAGAAGCACACAAACTTGAGCGCGTTGGGGATGAACCAGACCATCATGCAAATGTTTGCAAACGCCACGACGGCGATGACGACCTGGAAGATCGCCCAGGTCGGATACACCATGCACAGCCCCGTGGCGATGAGCGTGGTCACAACTGACACCGCCTGCGCGCCCGTCGGCAGAGTGTTGATCTGCTGCACCGTATATGTGCCATGCTTGGCAGCCTCGTCCTTCAACCACAGCGCCATCTGGCCGTGCGGATACGCTCCCGAGAGGAAGAGGATGTAAGCCATGATGCCGACGTACCAGTGCCAGTGGCAGAAGATGCGGCGCAGGAGGGCCTTGCCGATCTTCTTGGGCTCTTCAACACCGGCCTCTCGCATGCGCAGACGGGCTAGTTCAAGGTCGTCCTCGGACATCCACCAGATCTTTTTGCTCGCGGGCATGCCGGGGAAGATGAAGAAGCCTAGGATGGCGAGCGGGAGGGAGATGCAGCCGTCGATGATGAAGAGCCAGCGCCAACCCGCCATACCGTGCACGCCGTTGAGGTTGGTGTAGGCTGCCGCTTGGAGGTAGCCACCGAACATAACGCCAATGTTGTTCGATCTGAGGAAAGGGGTATTAGTTTTTGATCCAGTGCAACCCTGCGGCTGTTTGAACCGCGCCAGCAATAAATTCACACGCGCACAATCCGAGCTATACTTACACATACCACAAGCCAGCTCTCTTGAAGAGCTCTTCCGGCTTATACCACGACGCGAGGATGAAGAGACTTCCCGATGCCACCGGCGCCTCGAATATTCCTAGCAGAAACCTCGTTCCATAAATCTGGGGAGCGTTCTGCATTCTGGACTGCGCAAAGGTCAAGGTGCTCCACAGGACTTCACAAGATGGAAGGAACCATCGTGTATAACGTGGACGAGACAGGAGAAGCATGACCGGGAGGTTGGATATCACATAGCCGATGTTGTAGAACATGGGGAACATGGAGTATCTGCAGTTGCCGCAGAGTCAGTGACACAGAATAAGTCTGTCGGATCATGACAAAAGGTCGAAAGGGGAACACTGACTCATTGCCATAGAGGCCCAGCTCTTCTTTCATCCCCGACACGTAAGCCGAATTAACGTTGCTCTGGTCGAGCCATTTGAGGAAGAAAGCAATGCTCGTGAATGTCAAGAGGTATGCGTCTAGCTTGCGCAAAAACTTGCGTTCGTTGTCAGGGTAGTGGGAAGGATACCAGTCAAAGATGTACATCCAGGCAATCCATAGAGACCTATTTGGGGCCTCTTTGAGCTCGCGGACCTCGGAGGGGTTTGTCTCGACAGTATCAGAAGCTGTGGCGACATCGGTGCCCGCAAGATACTTTGTTGCTGCCTCTTGAGGTCCGGTTGGCCTATCGGCTTGGGTAGATGTAGTCGCCGCCATATCGTCGGTGCAAGGGCGAAGGTAGGGCGACAGTGTCATAATACGGATGCTGGGCTAGAGCCAGGAAGCGACGTGGTCAAGCCATAATATACCCAGGTGTCGCTCAAGAAACCCCCCGCGCATACAGGACGATAGCAAAAGTGCACAAGCAAGTATGGGTTTATGCTTACTTGCAGGGCCGTTGCTACCCTAGGGAAGACATGGCCCGAACTGAGGTGTGTATCGGATGGTGCCGTGGAAGAAAACATCCCTACGCACGATTCGATTGGACCGCAAGTCAGGAAGCTTGGCGCGGCGGGCATCGGGCCATGTCGGCCCCGGAGACCGGCCAGTGCTGTTGGCTGATCGTTAACTTCCCCGGACAGCCCCTGTCCGGGGAGGGGAAAAGGGGCGGGGGCGTCTCCGGGGGAGTGGCTGCCCAGCCCTGCAAGTGGCCACGGGGTCTAGACTCGCTCTTTGCCTCTTCTCTCAATGCATCAAACACCGCGTTGATCCTGCCGCTGCTGCTTTTTCATATACGACTCTATGAATTCCATTGATCGGACTTGACCATGACTGGACAAGACCGGCCGTCCTGCCAGGGGTGCCGCCGGAGAAAGCTACGCTGCTCACGCGAACAGCCGGTCTGCAACCACTGCAGCCGACTAGGTGAGCCTCGCCAATCCTAAAGTCTCGGGGCAGATACAAGGATGGCATACCCAGTGCTGACACAACCCGCAGCTACACGGTGCCAATATGATGCGAAGAAAAACAAACCAGGCATCAAGCTTGGTGCCGTCGAGAGTCTGAACCGTCGTGTTGGTGCGTGTTGCTTTCCGTGGTCATAGGATTAAGATGACCTCTGCATGAAATTGATACTGTATAGCGGTCCTTGAAACTCTCGTGAAAGAGTTGTCCAAGAACCAATGTCGCGGCTCACATCCTGCGTACGCCGCTGGCGATGGAGTGAGCCCCAATTCGACACCGACTAGTCCTCGCCCATGCGACAGTGAGGGACCAAGTGATGATGCAGGCCATCCTCCTCCTCAAAGTCATCACGATGTCATTGCGGTTTTGCCGTCCTGTGAGGTTGATGCAACCCACGGCCTCGACCGCAGTACTGACCAACCATCCCCTCAAAAACGCAGACGACTGGATAGTTGTGGCAATATCAGCATTGATGTTGCCAAACCGCTCGAGGCTCTGCAGAGTACAACCTCAATTTTGCCGCCTCCTGACATACTGCAAAATGTCATCGGCACTTATTTCAATCTCGTACAGCCATGGATTCCAATCTTGGATGAAAGCCAGTTTCGGAGGCATCTGCACGATCCACAACAACGAGATCTCCTCGTCCCAGTTATCCATGCCATGGTCGTGGCCGCACTTCGGCTTGTTGACGACATACGAGAACACCTTATTTCACATGAGATTGAATCGACTGTCTCTGCAGCCAGGAATGCTGTAATGCTCACGGCATTGAATGATTTGAACGTGCAGAATCTGCAGGCACTGTCCATAGTTGCATTCACCGACGTAAGCAGCACAGCGCCTCACAACCGTTCATCAGCTCAGAAGACATTGCTTACCCATGTCCAGATCGGCAACGGAGAGCCTCAAAAGGCTTGGCCAATAATAGGGTCACTGACACGGACTGTCGAGTATATGCAGCTCAGTTTCGAACCTGAGAATCACGGCCACGAACCACTTCTCCAACCACTGTCATTACTTCCACCATGCCATGACTGGACAGAAGAGGAAGAACGACGCCGTGCTTTCTGGGTCATATTCTGTTTAGACAGGTTTGTTGATTTCTCCGTGCTATCGTCGGCTACCTGCTAACATTCTCTCACTAGGTTCTGTTCAGTTACTACAGGGTCAGTGCAGCATGGACATAGCCCTAACGCAAATACACTAATACAAAGTAGTTGGAACACTAGCTTGACTTCAGATGATGTTCAACGGAGGCTTCCTGCCGATGGTGAGCTGTGGCACAAGGGCAAGGCCGTCATAACTCCTTATTTTGGTATCTGGGATCGGTCGGCAGCCAAGATTGGCAACTCGATCGCCTTCATGCCTGGCCATTATGCGGCCCCAGATCGGACCACCACAGAGAATGTACAATCAGCCACAATTTCAGTATCAAATCAGCAAAGTCCAATCGACATGAGTACGGTGGGAGCTTTCGCTTATTGCGTTGAGGCTACAGAGTCACTCAGCCGTATCACAACCTACTTCCTCCAACAGAAGATCAGCTTCGATGATCGACAACAGTTGGGTGATTGGCTAACGCGGTTTAAAGAGCTGGATCTAAGACTCGTTCAGTGAGTACATTATGGGACCTATCATCCATACCGCCGCGCACAGAAGGGAAATCGACTGACCATTGTAAAGCTGGAAAATGTTTCTGCCGCAAAAGTGGAAGGATTCCAATATTTCCCGACAGCCAGCCTTCATCAACATGGACCCAAATCTTACTTTAGCCCACATCACGCACAACACGTCCATGATACTTCTCCACCAATGTATCGCCTACCCAGATCCTAGCTGGGCTCGCCTCGTCCAGCTTCCGAGCCTATGCAGCGCCGAGACCTGTCAAGTAGCCGCCACTGAGACTTGCACGATCATGGAAAAGTACCTGCGGTATACACCGGCAAACGTACTAGTCTCAAGCCAATTTTCGTTTTGTGTCTACATGAGTGCCCGCGTTCTACTAGGTGAGTCCATCATGTTTGTTCTCAGACGAGAATCTTCTGACCATGGTTTTCATCAGTTCACTCTCGACACTATCGAACTGAACTTGCGCAGGAGTTCTGGATACTTCTCGAAGGACTAAAGGAGCTTGCGAAGCGGTGGATCGGGTCTTGCACTAGCGGCAATCAAGATCAATGCATTTCTGGGAAGTACGCAAGCCATCTAAGCCACTTGCACGGAGTGTGCCAAGCACGCCCAGACTTAATCATCGACGCCCTCGATTACACCAGCACGCCAGGCCAGCCTACAAAAGAAAGTGCTCATCCTATCTCGGGCACAATGGACCTTCGCTACGAGAACCCCTCACGACAAGATCGAGACGTAACTGGCACAGGTCAACACCAGCGGATGGCACCAGGCTTGCTAAGCGGGAATCTTCCCGGAGCGTTAAGTTTCGCTCAGACCACGTCAGCCGCTACAGGCGCAGAGGTAGGTGATATAGAGCCACCGATACAACGTCCCCACGTCCAGCATGATGATCTTTCGGTCATTTCCAACATGCTCATGGAGGAGCAGTTTCTTTCCATGGATAGAGTTATCAGCTTTGACGATATGATGTTTACAGCACAGACTGTCGACAACGGTTTGATGCCATGGGCGCCAACAGAAATCGGACCTAACCATGTACAATGAGTTATACTCTAGTCTATACCAAGCCCATCTTCAACAGCTTGTTCCCAAACTCGATGAGATAGTAGTCGCCATAAACAAGACCGTGATCCCAATACCTCTTGTGATCTTGCGAGTTATGATTGGCAGTAGCGTTCTGTAGAATCGCGTCAAACCGCTCCCCATCGCGGACATCCCTGGCCAAAACTTGAGCACGCTCGCCGGAAACCACAAGTTCGGCCTTCTGCGGAGCAAGCGAGAGATCCAGAGTATCTCTGACGATTGTCATCGCCAACTCACGGTACCGTGCGCTTTCTTTGAACCTCCCAGCGCCCGCCAACGACTGCGACATTACCAGCATGCCGTTTGCAGCGATCACGCCAGCCGAGGAATCGCGCAGTGGCCCACGCCCAGTGTCGTCTAGGGGTGCGTCAAAGTCCCACAGCGGGACATAGCACCCGATAGCCCTACCTGGTCGTCGAGAGTCCGGGATTTCGACTTCCTTGGGAGACTTGAGAAGCCGGAAGACAAAGTACTCGGAAAGGCCGATCGCCGCCTCGAGAAACTCGGGCATCTTCGTCCACTGGTATGTCTGAGCGTACCCGAGAATCGCCCAGGCCTGGCCTCTCGCCCACGTCGAAGTCGCCTTGTATCCCTGTCCAGTGCGTTTCTCCTTGATCTCGCCATTCTTCGGGTCAAAGTTGATGACGTGTGTAGTGCTGTACATCGCCGCGCCAGCACCTTCCTCCCGCTCACCAGTCTCTGGGCGCAGATGCGTCTTGATCAAAGTCCTCGCATGCGCCACCGCAGCATCATGCAACTTGCGCTCGCCCGTGTGCGCGGAGGCGTAGAACAGCAAGTCCAGGTTACACATGGAGTCGATTATAACCAAGAAGTCGTCCTCGAGCGAGTCGATCCGCACGTCATGCTGGTGCAGCACGTCCCACGACCGGATCGCGCCGACAGTCTCGTTCTTGCGCGAGTGCAACGCCCGCGCGGCCGTGACGATGGCGTCGAGCGCGTGCTGCTCCCCCTTGACCTCCCAGAGCACGCGCATCGAGGGCTGAATCATGAAGGACATGTCGTGTGTGTCGGTGCGCTTGGCTGTCTCGTACAGTGGTTCCGACCACTTGGCACCGAGATGCCATAGCTGCGAGAGCAGGGCGTGCTTCTCTATGGCAGTTTTGTCGACGGGAACGATGGTGTGTGGGAATTTGACGAGACGCTCGGCGAGGGAGTAGATTGACCCGGGAAAGAAGCCGCACGTCCAGAAATCGGCTTCGCGGAGGATGTACTTGCCCTCGTCTGGGCCGGTCTGTGGGACGTATTCGGGGTATGCAGTCGGGGGGTCCTGAACAGTTGACCGTCATAGTTAGTACCGAGATAGTTGTCGTCTGTAAAACGACTGGTGTGGAAACGCACGTTGTTTTCTAGCCCGTTGATGGCAGTCTTGAGGATCTTGGCCACAATATTTTCTTCGAAGAGCTCACCGACTTGAATGGCTGCTTCCGACGCCAAGATATCTTGCGACGGATGCTGAGGATACATGGCTACTGATTCCATCTCGTTGATACCGATCGCCACTGGCTTGTTGTCGAAACACAGCGAAGTGAGTTCCTTCTAGAGATATTGATATACAGAAGCCCATGGTCAAGACTGCACGTCTCTACTAGGACGTCTGACTCCACGTGCACGCCAGCGATAGGCAAGTGCAGCCAAAGCTTGTGAATCCATGATTCGCCCGCGTCATCATCCCGCTGCGTCACATCCGCGACCAACTCCCAGATGCATAACCCCGATGCACGGCAGCGGATCCTTCCCCTCTCAAAATTCCTCGACTATGCATACCCACACAGGCCGTTCGGGTTAAGTCTCCTCCGAATTCAAAGCCGTCCAATTAAAGGTGAGCAGTACCGCGCGCAAGGAGATACCCCGCTGCCCGTTGAGGCGGCGGTAACGCCAGTTTCGGAAGATAGCTCCTGCGTGTAATCTTCTGATCAGCGCGGGGAAATGTCAAAACAATCTAAGCCTAAAGTCCTAATCACACGGCCCCAGAAAGCCAAAAGTCTGCAACTTGTTCCCTCTTTACACACATAAATCAGACACAACCAGTGGAAACTACTACGCGCCACGAGCCATTTTTTCAGGAAATGATGCTGAAATATCTTAGCTCGTTCTTCGATTCTTCAACTTGACCACTTCTACCCCAGAATAGCATACAATCCTCGTTCAGATGTCTGACTGACCATTCACTTCAGACAAATACACCCATTTTTTGAACGGGTCGTCCTCTTCACACTTGGTGCGCGCCAAAGTCCTTGCCCTTGAACGTGACGACAATCTTCGCCCGGTGGTCACTAGACCCCGTGTTGTAGGTTTTGACCTCTACATTGGGACTGTTGAATTTGTTCTTGTCTTGGACTCCCCCGTGATTGTTATTTTGCTTTAAAACATAGCGAAAAGCGGATCGATCAGCTGGCTGGCCGTAGCGCAATACAAGAGCGTAGGTGCTCGATAGTTGAACCTCTCCAAAAGAAAGGCCTTCGTGGTGATTGTGCCGATGAGGTAGGGGAAGAGGGGGGATGACTCACGCCGGAGTTAGTACCAGACCAGCCTACACGATAGTTCCACGTCCGGTTGAACGTCGCGTCGCAGTGTGCCCAAATCCAGATCACCCAGTAGCTAGTGGCGCGGTAGCCTGGAATCTCAAAGTACAGTGTATCTAAATTTTAATGAAATAGGATAGTCAGCTTCATTTGTATGCAGGACCTCATTCCGAAAGGCGAACAGATCAAGTTTGAGAGAAAAAGGAAAACAGTATTTAGCGGACAGCAAGCTTACCCCAAGAGTTGGCCCAGGGATTGCCGTTCTGCCAGTCGGTACGCGCTGTGAATTTGCCGCCGTGCGCATTAGCCCAGTCCCCTTTGTTCGGGGTACTGGACCAGTCACTGCCTTCTTTGTTCGCGAAACTGAAATTCCAGTCGCTCTCGTTGATGACCTCGACGTCCCAAGAAGCGTTGTAGATGCCCATAATGGAAAAGATGATTTGAACTCAGGTATTTAACGCGTGGGATGGATTCAAAGAAGCAAGGATATCCAATGCCTGGTAATGTCTTGAGGGATCTCGAGGCTTGTGGACGTCTGTCTCTTCAGCAGCACCATTGAATGGATGGTGGTAAGTGTGCGGTTTTTGTAGGTATTCGAGGTGGCAACCCATAGGCCCCGAATCCAGCTAAAATTACCATAAGCTCTCGAAATTACTATCTTCAAAATAGTATTTCGACCATACTTTTGTTCAGCCAGCCACTTGTTCCGAATGTGAGACAACATGAAAGCTCGATCTAAGGAGAGTTCGACACTGGCCGGCTGGTTGGATGCGAACCTTGATAGGAATGAGACCAAGGGGGACGTAATGGCTCCTAGCATGTGAAGAAATACATGCCGCCAATTCTGGCTCGGCTTTTCAGCCACATGAGATTCAGACGCAACGGTACCTGCGGGAGACTAAGCAATGCTGCAGATGATGCATTAGCGGGGACAGATGAATCGTCCGCAGCGACGGCGGCGCTGCATGAGCCGTCATAAGCGGTAACGCTACCTACTCCGTTCTTCAAATCTTTAGTGACAAGCCAGCCTTTCGTCACATATTTGTCGCCCTTGTTTCATCAGCAATGCCATAGGGCTACTTTAGTGGCCACTAAATTAGCGCGGACGTGTACTGCCAAATCGGTAGGTTATAGTTGGCAAGTGGCGAGCTGAACATCCTTTATCAAGGGGGAGCGGAGCACTTGTGAGACTATTGGCGAACTTACATCCGGATGTACGGATCTGGAAGCCAGCGGAAATGCGCATGTATTTTCCATTCACAAGTAACGTACTTTCAGGCCTTCGGGCTTCTTTTAGGGCCCCACGGGACACTTTTTGAACTAACGTAAACCCATGGTACGGCCGCACTGCCTTATACAAGCAAAGGCTGTAGAGAAGTGAACAGCCAAGCTTTATGACTGAGTGGTTAGTGTCCCTGGTCAGAATGAGGATCGGGGTAGACAACCAGACTAGTTAAAGCCCCTTTCATGTCCGTCTATGGGACGGCACGCCGAACCCGATTCAAACTATAAGCTGAGACTAGCGGAAAGATGGCCACAAGGTTCGGACACAGTGGGTCTACAACCAAGAATCCCTATATGCTAGTGTTCGGCCGAGGAGGTCAAATATGTAAAACTAACCAAAGCGACTAACTCAAAGCACATCATGTTCTTCTTCCACCGTGTTGCCATGCTCTCTCTTACGATAGACTAAGGATATGGAAGCGTGATCTTCAAGAAACATGGCTGCGTAATGCAGTAGCAAAGTGATCGATAGTAGAGAGCTTAACAAGGCTGTGGTGCCTACCATGAGCCGGTGCTCTGGCGCTGTTCAGGACGCCCGGCAGCAACAGAGTATCTTATTCCACGTGAAATACTCGACGTTGATTACACCAATTGGCCATCCATATCGGTATGCTCGTATTCATAAAAGGCAGGGCTTGGTAAAAACAAGGGCCAGTTAATAGCCACTTTTTGCCTCTGCGCTACAAATAAAGCATCCAGAATTGCACCTGGGAGGGGGGCATTGACTTTATCATACTTCTCGGATCCTAACAGAATGAATGTGCTGGCTTAACCAATGGGGAATGACAGCATCCTACCCAAACAATGACAGAACCTATGAGCGACGATTTGACGCACGTGTTACTCGTTGGCCTGGCCGGTCGGCTTCTCGGACCAAGTGTTCCCCGAGCTCAAAGCCTTCCAATCACGAGTCTGCGGACAAGGATATGTGCCGCTGCCCGCTGCGGTTGGCGGCAACGTAACCTTGTCCTGGCGGTTTGTGCAGGGACCCGATATGCGGGGGAAGTGTCCCCCCCCCCCACGACAACCAGCCGGGTTGGGGAATAACGAATCCAAGTCTACACCAGGACATGGGATCAGGAGTTTGGCAGGCTGTGGCCTCACCTCAACCTTCCGCGATCTTGCACACTAACTTAATCGAGATCTTGGGCATGCCCGCAAGCGTCAAATACTGCCATTCCTATAAGAACTCTGCCAACAACAATTTCTTCACTATCAACCACTAGCATCAACAACCACAGCACGATGCCAGCACTACCAGGCTTTTCCGACAATCCGCTAGTCACCCGAGCTGACGTGATACGCGCAACTCTCGCTCTGCTCAAGCCACTCCTACCGTACTTTTCCCCAGCCAGAGCCCGCATCCGCATTCCCTCCGCCACGGGAGCGCACTTTGACGAAACAGCCGCTCAACTCGAGGGCTTCGCTCGTCCGCTCTGGGCCGTCGGAGCACTTCTTCTAGGCCTCAATTCCTCCTCCTCTCAATCCGCTACCACTGCGCAAGATGCAACACTCACAAAGGAAATCATCGAGACTATCCAGCCCTGGATCGATGGCTTCGTAGCCGGCACAGATCCTGCCCATCCAGAATACTGGGGTACCATCACGACAATCGACCAGCGCATGGTGGAGGCCGAGATCTTGTCCTTCGCGCTTCTCGCCGGACCCAGACAGATATACGACCTCCTCACTGACGCGCAGAAGCGCAATGTGGGCAACTGGCTAAGGCAGCTGAGGGGAAAACCCATGCCATTTAATAACTGGCGCTGGTTCAGGGTTTTTGCAAATTTGGCCCTCTGGAAGGTCTGCGGTGACACGCTCGATGACACTGCTGAACGGGGCGTTGGAGTTAGGCAGGAGATTGAGTCCGACCTGGACATCTTGGATACGTTCTATCGTACGGAGGGATGGTCCGCGGATGGGCCGTGGCTGATGGCAGAGGATCAAACACGACAGGACCAAGATGACATGGCGGCGCAGTCGGACGGGAAACTTGCAACGCAGAGGAGAGATACCGCGATTGGTCCTGGACGACAGGTCGACTACTACTCCGGTAGCTTTGCCATCCAGTTCAGCCAATTGCTGTTTATTCGCTTCGCAGGGGATACATGGCCGGAGAGAGCGGAGGTCTACAGAGAAAGGGCGAGAGAGTTTGGGAAGGGATTCTGGCGGTACTTTGATGCCGACGGTACGTAGGTTTTCTGTTCTACCTATTCTCTTTGTGTGACAAGATTTTTCACGTTCTGGATGCCCAGCCTGCGGAGGGGTATGAGATCGCAGAGTCAACCTACTGACTGCCTTCTGCAAAACAGGCGCTGCGATCCCTTTCGGTAGGTCCTTGACATATCGTTTCGCATGCGGGGGCTTCTACGCCGCGCTCGCCCTTGCCAAGATCGCCGACCTTCCTGGTCCAGTCAGCCAACCCAGCGAGATCAAGGGATTTCTATTGAGACACCTACGATGGTGGGCTCGAAACTCAGAGGATATCTTTCATGTCGATGGAACGTTGAATATTGGATGGTTGTATCCGTGAGTCTTGTCTGCCCCCCGAACTCTTCCGGCAAAACGCTTTCTTTCGTAGCATCGAGCTGACCTAGATTGCTTCGGATCTATAGAAACTACTACATGGCAGAGGATTATAACTCTCCGCAGTCGCCATATTGGGCACTCAAATCGCTCATCGCCATCGCCCTGCCGGACGACGACCCCTTCTGGACTTCGGAGGAGGCACTGTACCCAGAAGTCGCGTCTTCTTCTGTTGCCTCTCCAGCCCAGAACGCAAATCAAGGAGAAGCGACTCGTGAAACCGCAATCAGCGGCCTAGCCTACCTCCCTGGCCCGCAGCAAATCCTTTGCAACCATCCTTCCTCACAGCACCACTTCATGCTCACTCCGGGCCAATTCGTCAGCTGGCCTATGAAGGCCTCCCAAGCAAAGTACTGCAAATTCGCATACTCCTCTGCCTTTACATTCTCTGTGCCTACGGGCCCGCTGGTCCAGCAGATTGCGCCTGATAACGCCCTCGCACTGAGTAGAGATCGCGGGGAGACTTGGGCGGTAAAGTGGAAGTGTGAGGAGGTGCAGCCTAGAACTATCCGACTCTCTGCTGCTGCTGGGAGTATAGCCAGGGGAGGGGAGGATGAGCTCGTGGATGTCGTGTCGGTGAAGTGGTTCCCCTGGCCTGCGGATCGGGGCGTGGAGGTTGTGACCACGCTGATACCGCCGACGGATAGGTGGCCGGATTGGCATACGCGGTTGCACCGGATCGTCGTCCACGGCAGCTTGAGAAGCCTACATACCGTCGAGGGCGGATTTTCGATCTACGATCGGCGGGAATCTGATGGCCGGCCACTGTCTGTGTTTGACAACGGCGATGCCTCGGCAGCGCTCAGTCAAGACAACCGCAAGATCGGTATTCTCGAGGGCGTCTTCAAGAGCGAGGCTGACAGGGCGGTACTAATTGCTTCTTCAGCTGGTGTGAGCGGTGTCGTTGCTCATCCCGTGTCGCACCGAGCTGTAACCGGAGAGCACAAGATGGACGTGGCGAGCCTCAAGCCGGACTCTAACACGAACTTGGCGAGGCAGAGGACACTCATACCAGTTGTCGAGCACGGTTTTGGTGGGTTGCTGGAGAATGGCACGGAGTTGGTGCTTGCGCAATCGTTCTTTGCAATTGCTGCTCCGGAGATGCGCGGTGGTGGGAATGGTGGTATGGCATCAAGAGCGGGAGAGGGAGAGAAAGGGAGGTCGCTCGTCGAGAGATGGGCTGATGTACCTGATGTCAACCTAATTCTAAAAGTACTCGGGGAGGTATAATCTTCAGGGATAGACCCGTGTTGTGTTGTAAGCAAATATAGCTTAGCCAGGTTGTGATTTACGCATGATCTTTAATTTCTAGACTTATCACGAAAGCAGATTATCTTCTAATACCTAGTCGGCCCACGCCCACTCTGCAGCTTATATCCCTCCCGTGCAAGGGAGTATGCCAATGAAACTTTGATTGTGGAAGAATCTCATTGCTGTATTATGAAATGACCCTGCTCTGGGACAATCGAGCACGTGTGAGTGAAAGAGTGTCCCGAATTCGCACCAGATCACGGGATATATAGCGTCGCACGACGTACCATGGGAAACATTGATAGAAAGAGGTAACCCCAACGTTTTAAAATATCTACTAAACACACATCGCAGTAACGTAGACAAATTCTTGAGCCATTGTAATATTGTTAGTCACCTTTTCACTAAAATGCCAAAAAAAAACCTTCTATTTCAAACCTTTCGCCTCGTCTGTCGATTTCATTTTCGTTCAAGTCTCTGTGTTTTCTTTTGCTTCATTATTTACCCGATTTCGTCGAGTTTCTAAGCATGGCCGCGGTAACAAGTTGATAGTAGTGACCTCGGCCTTTCATTTCAAGGTTGTCCTAGCGGGATGAGCTCATTAATTTGACGGTGATATGATGTGTTATTCAGGACAGAAATCATCCGCTTCCAAGGTGCCTCGACCTGCGGAATTCCTACACGGGACATCGCCCAGGAGGCTTCTGTGTCTTGTCAACAAAAAAAAAAAAACCTGCTCTCTCCTTTTCGATCACCATAATACGGGCCGTGATGGGCAAACTGAATCGATAAATGAAACTGCCCTGGCAGCTTGGCCAGACGTGCGCACGGGTCGGATCTTGTGATGCGGCCCGAGCCCTGGCTCCTTCGTAGAGATGTAGATGCACGCGCGATGGCGCACTGGCCCATCTAGAACGCGCACTAGCGCAGGACCCTGAATAACGAGCTCTCAGATTTGGCTCGTTCAAACCCGATGCGCGGCTCGAGCATCCCGCCACAGGTGATGACCCCGTCCGTGCTGACAAGCGGTGTGATCGCCCCCCCGGATGTTGCCAGACCGCACGTGCGATCCTCAAGAAGACGATGCGGTGGCGAGAAGACTGCTGGCGTCAGACTCCTGGTTCTGGCTAGCGCTTAAAGAGAGCAGGTTAGGGAACAATGCTCTTCCTGCACTAGGGCTGTCGTGATGCGTGCACTTGCATATGGTAAGGCAGGTGGCTTCAATGCGGACCCCCTTTCAGTGCTACCGCTCATCGGATGTGTGGTTGCCCCTGGGCTTAGCAAAAGTGCGTGCGGTGTTCTCAACTTGTCAGCTGATCTCAACTTGTGAGTGATCGTGCGCACGACGATCATGCTAGATAGCACTGTTGAGCCAAGCCGGGCAGACTCCAGAGGATCAATGTGTCCTAATCAGGTCTCCATTTCCGCTCGTCCATACTCGTTGAACTTCTTCAGCCCATGATTAATCCCCCCAAGCATCGGCAAATCGGGAGGGAGCCTTATTATACCGGCGGAATGACCAGATCGGGGCTGGAGTAGCGGACCAACTACGAGCTGCACCAGACTGCAATATCGCCGTTGCCTAATTACCTACATCCTGGATCGAAGCACGAACCCGCGTCTCGCGCCGCCAACTACGTCAGTTGCAGGCTCAACTTCACCCCATATGACTCTGCCGGCCATCGGCGTAGGCACGCGAGGCACGCATATGCAAATAACATGCTGCCACGTGCGCCTGGTTCAAGCACACGGCATATGTGCCAGAGGAGAACCACGGGACAATGCGAAGTTATCAAGCAGGAATAACAGGGGCGGGTGAAAGGGGGGGCGTCGGCCTTGGCGCACACAACGTTGTCGCGGGGTGGCCTGCGCATTCAGGGGTTCCGCTAGGTCGATATTGAGTTTTCTACCGTCCCTTGCTTCCTTGCTGCCCCCACAACAACCCTCGATTGCCTGCCGGATAGGAGCAGGGGAGCAGTGGGGGTTTACTCCGTAGAGGAGAATAGAGAGAGGAGCGGGAAAGGACAGAGAGACAGAGAGCGCAGACAATCATGCTTTCTCGTCCTCGGACGGGGCATCTCGTTCTCGGACGAAGCCAAGCGAGACCTTCACCTCATTCTCTACATGCAGCTAGCTGCTCGCAGCTTTTTGCCGATGCTCTAACCGAGGGCTAAAGTACGCGAATGCACATGCGCAGGGATGAATTTTGGTGTGAAGCGTACGGCTCTTGGCATTTAGCACAGGAAAGTCACGCTGACCGCAGGTGTGGCGGTCGTCGGTCCCGTTGGGGCTGATCGGCGGTGACCTCGAGTACCTATCAACTACACTCATGCATCTGAGGCCTGGCAGGCGAGCTGCGCCGCTGACGTGGCTGGGTCTCGCTGCTTATCCCGGGATGCAGCATCCTGACTCTGCAAGGTTCGCAATCCTCCAGGGCAACGCAACGAGGTGCATTGGGACGACATGTCGCACGCGTGGGACACTGCGAGGCGATCTCAGACGACGACCGACTCATTCGATTTGCGATGGCAGGTGTCAGTTGCTTATCACTCGGCGTGAATCGGGGGGGTCATGCGATTGCGGGATAAACTGTATCGGTTAGTAACTTCACGTGCATCGTGACTAGCCGCTCGTCCGTGCGGGCGGGCTCAGCTCCGGGATCGCGGCTGAGTTCGGTCATTTCTTTTTTTTTTTTTCTCTTTTTCTTTTGCTTCTTCCGGGTCTTCTTCTTCAAAGTGCCGGGTGGCATGCTGAAAAGCGGATTCCAGCATGACTTGGGACCAGCTGTGTATTGTGAAGAAGATCCCTGTTGGAAAAGCAGGTACACCACGGCATTTTGTTGGTTGTGGCTGCAGCATGTGTCAGTATCTCTGGCCGCGTGGCAGGACGATCATGTGACAGTGTATACTAGCAAAATATATGCATGCAAGATTGAGGCGCAAAATGAACTCGTAGGCCATGGCGCGTCGCATCGGATGTCGGACGGCTGTACTTGGCGAGACCCTATGCCAGCGGCAGGGTGTGCGTCTTGAATGCAAGTTCTGACAGAGATCGACGGAGGCTAAGCACTATCCACGGAGGAAACTGCCTGTAAGAGGTCTATATGGGTATAAAACGGGGGCATATATTCGGGTATCTGAACCAATCCAGTATCTATGTACAGGAAATGAAACGTGCAGTTATTTGCGTCATGTGTAGTCAGGTGAAAAATCAGGGGGGGGGGTGATGGAGCCCTAACAGACATATGTGCAAGTATAACAAAGAGGAAAGCGCTTTTTGGTCCGCAGGCTCGAAAAAATGCAGAGATGACATCAGATAGGAGACTACGAATGCAGGATAGGCGTCGTGTGTTCATGAAATTGATTCCGGCCGTCGATGTCGTTGATCAGAATGAGCCGTTATCTTTGCTCTCGTAGCTCGGTGCCATGGACCGGTTCAAGCCTTCAAGCTTTTCCATGGCCTTGCGGCGCTCGAATTCGTCCAACAGAGCATGGATCGTCTCAAGGGGAAAGTTATGGATCATAGGTCGCGTCTCGGCTGGGCACACATTGGATGGGTAGTCTTTGAACTCCTCCATGGCGAGGTTGACTCGTAGCAACTGCTTCCATGCAACGATTGCGTCTCCAATCAAGAAAGTCGCCACCTTGGCAAGGGCCATCTCCTCAATGATCCAGCGGCGCTTGAAAAAGGAGCGGTTCAAAAAGTCGGCAGTGCCTAATGCGCCGTCGGCAGAGACGTCAAAATGGTGGACAAGAGGCTTTGCCCACTCGTGATGCGGCGAGTAGCTCTCTGGATGGAGGACACGATCACCGGGCTCGTGAAAGGTGGCTGGCATGGCCTCGTCGAAATCGCGAATCAGCCGAATGCCCGCGTCTGTCTGGGGGATCTTGAGGCCAACCCAGCCGACGACAGTCTGCGCCTTCCAGTACACACGACCCATGATGTTCCGCTGCTGAGCCCGCTCTCGCCGGTCCTCGGCGTTGATGCATAGGCAGTCTATCCATATCCGCAGCACAGGTTCTTGGTTATGGGCAGACGAGCCCCGCCCACCGAAATGCTTCATCAGCTGGGCAAGCCATCGCGGCCGTGAAGTCCCATTGCTGCTTTCACTGCCGGAACTGCCAGCCCTCGGAAGGGTGTGCGGAGCAAAGACTGCACGAGTGTGGCGTAGAGCCTGCGCAATGTGGGCAGGGATGGGCACCCACTGGCCATTGATCTGGATCTTCTCAGTCTCGTCGCCGTCGCCAAGGAGCGAGGAGATGGCTATGAAGTCGACGCCTTCATCGAGAGACATCTGTACCATCCGGCACACGACTGGGTCTTCAATGGGACCCCGGGACGGCGCCTTCAGCTCGAGGAACCGCATCTCTCCCTTGCTCCAGTCGAGCTTGCGGTAGTGCAGCCGCGGTCGCGGGGCTGACGTCGCTGACATCTTGCTGACGGTCTTGCTGTTGGCAGTAGTAGCGGGGGTCAGGCCGCGGACTGTCTCGTTGTCCGAGTGATGCTCGGGCTCGTGATACTGCTCAGGTGTCTGTAATTGGTCCGTCACCATTCTCTCTCCTCGTTGTATTCGGTTCCAGGGGTCGCAGGAACTATCGAATGTCGGCGCCGGGCTGTAGCTACGACGTGGAGCAGCGCAGTATCTTTCGACGTATCGTCACAAGTGGGATCGATGTCGGCTATCTCGAGGTCCTGGTGATCGAGCGGCGCCCGTTGTTGGTGCTGCACAAGCCGGACCAGGCTCGGAACGGAGCTCCGGAGGGAATGTTGGTTGTGTCTGTCTCAAGATGCAGGAGAGGAGCAGGTTGAACCCCGCTTGCCCGCAGCAACGTGAGAACCGGGAGCCGGTAGAAAGCTATAGGGAAAGCTGAAGTGGCAGGAAAGGACCCTGGACTTGCTGCAGCGAATGTTGGTTGTATAGGTGCAACCAAGTGCCCGGACCAGTGGGTTGAATACGACACCTGACTGTCAGTCAGGGGCAGATGCAAATGTCAGGGAGTGCAGCGGAGCACAGCTGATTCGGGACACAGTCGGGAGCTGTGCAGAGAAGAAAATTCTGGAAAAGGGAATGTCGAGTAGGGGTGGCCTACCATCTTGGCCGTGAACGGCCTGACGCTTTGCGGTCAAGGCAGGGCAGGGCAGGGCAGGGCAGGGCAGCAGGAGCGGCTCGTCTGTCCATGGGTACGTACCTAATTGCTTGCTCGCTGACTCGAGAGGGCATCCATGTTGACCTTTGCCATGGCCTGTTGCCCCCGGCACGAGCCACTTACTACCAGGGACCCCCGCAAAGCGGAAGGGCGACGCACGTGTATGTGTGGAGGGCAGCGAATTCTTCATAACTAATCCACCAACAACTCGTCCGCGTCCGCCAGGCGGGCCTCGGGACCCCTGCCGAACCCGCCGTTGCACTGCATTGTGCATGCCCACCGCCTCCGAAAGACCAAGCGGTCGTCAGGGGGGCCCTTGTCAGTTACGTCGCCTGGTGGCTTTCTAGTCTCAAGCTATGGTAGGCCACCTTCGGTAGCAGTTCGGAAGCGAGCTACCATAGTAATGCGGACTATTTCTTCATGGGACGTGGGTGTCGTGCTCTAATCCTAGGGCCATTTGGGAGGAATTTCTCTGCAACACCCCTGGCTCGTACTTCTACTACTACTAATTATGTATGGTGATGACCCCCCCCATCCTGGCTGGTTGGCCATTTATACGAGGGCCGGAACAGACAACGTGCCTGCCTCTGCGCACGTGTTGCCTACCCATCGATTTTTGTCTTTCGGTATCATGACATTGTTGGTATTACACAGTCATTGCGCTTTCAGAGTCGCAAACTCTTCTCAAAGGCTCCGTGTTGAGCATGGAGAAGAAATAAACAAGAAATAAGGAATGGTCTACTCACAATCTCTGTGCCCGCTGTCAATGCCTCGTCTGCTTTTCTGTTCTCGTAACACCATAACATGACCTGGTGCGGCCATGTCAGGGTGTTTTGCAATGCCAATCTTTCTGGTGCTCCACCAGCACCGGGTCATTCCAAAGCGCGTTAGCATACCGCTCTGGGAGCCCTAGCTAGTGCGGTCCATGAGACGCCGATCTGGGCGCCTTGAGGCTTGTGCTACGCGGCCTGGGCGGGTAGCATCAGTTCGGCCATCGGCCGTTGATTCATTATATCGGGCTCGACTCATTGCTCTTGTGGGCGCCACTTCCACCACTTTGCACTGGCCGTCACACCCTCGAACTCTATTGTGTTAGTCTGGCGTCCAGACCCCTGGATCCCACCATCACCATCATCACCACCACCACCACCACCATATCGAGTAGAATAGTGTACTGTAGCGTCGGCACGTGAGCAAGTTTTATGTCGACTTGGTTGCTGGTGGTGACCGTAAGAACAACCTCACAGGCCCTGCGCCGTTGCGGTTTGTGCCGGCGGGAATCTGCAGGCAATTGCCGATGACATGTCGGCTCCTTGCCTGCCTGACTCGGGTCCGATCACCAATTGCTCGAGCTCTTGCTGGTCTTGCTGGAGACGTGTCGCAATTTTTGGAGGTGCTCCCAATCAGCCCTTGTAGGGCCCGCTGGGACTCGTCCTCGACCCCTGTTCCCTGACACAACCTTTGCTCTTGGCAGCTCTGCCGTCTTACAGCATGAAGCTGCATGCCATGAGGTTGCCGCCGCCCAGGCTGGTGGATCTTGCCCCTGGCCGACAACGTCAGGTCTGCTGCCACTAGTGTGGCCAGTCGACCTCGAGAGTTGTCTGGGAGTCGGTCACAAGCGCGAGGACGGCTTTCGAAGATCCCGACCGAGTATCACGATCTCTCCACGTTGCTGTTGCCGCCGGTCGAGCACCAGCTGCTTCCTCTGATGATGGTGTGCTCTGTTCTGTAGTCCATGACACTTGCTCGTCTGCTCCGCAGCGCCAGCCCCCATGCTCTGCCCGAAAGTACCTTGAGGCTTAATCAGACGTCGAGGAGCAAGCATTCCTTGCCCCTGACATAGGAGACGTGCGCAGGTCGCCGGGCCGAGGAACCTGCCTGTCATGCAGCACATCCTCTGTGCATGCAGCGCACTGCAGGCCAGGCACTATCAGCCTCGCCGCAGACTCGCGTTACCAGCGTCCACACCTGAGCTACCAGCTCCTCCTCGTGCCATGTAAAGGCCACTCGAGGGTAGCTCGCCTCCGAGGACATGTCCCCGGACTATCTGCACCCCCCCCCCCGCCCTCTAAGCGTTGCCAAGCTTCAAATGCAGGCGAGCCCTCCATTCCAAGGGGTTTCGTCCGTCTTCGCTGGCTGTGGACTAATTATTAGTCGATTAATGCTCTCGTGCACGATCCCAGCGCATCGTATGTGCGTTCAGCCGGATTGCCTCACTACCAGCAGCTAAAACGCAGCCCCCGTCCACCTGCTGCTGGAGCCTCCTCTGCAAAGAGCCATGGCGCAGTATTGTCCTCCGTCAATGAGAATGAGGCCAGCCCCCGCATGGGATGTCTACCTCCGCGGGCGTCTCTCTAGCGTAGTCTCTGTCCTGATTGCGGATGTACGTCCCTTGACCAAAACAGGGATCGCTGTCCAAGCTTACCAGGGCCGACTAAAACACATACTCCGGAGTGAGGTGAAAGGTGTATGGATAGCTCCCATGTGCGCCGCATGTCCTGCCCCAGGACGTGCAGCGCGAATCCCGCGACGTATTCCCAACCACGGACAGCCAGGGCCCCTCGCGTGGATGGAGGAATCTGCAAGGAGGAGTCCTCGTCCAATCAACAAACTGCGACATGAGATTCCACAATAGCGACTGTTAGTCCCAACATGCTAATTCGGTGCCTGCGCCTGATGTCTATTGCTCGTGACTCGTGACTACAGAGTGGCGGCTCGGCTCGCCTTAAAGTGTCTATATTGGCCTTTGACGCCGTTAAATCTTATCCTTCTTAGCTCGTCCTAGGTCTCACGACACTACTTGTGACCACCTCCTCGCGTCCCCACCTGCCCAAAACTCCCAAGACGTCGGCAACCGCGCTACAGATCTTGTTATATGACGCTCCCTCCACTACTGAGCAGCGGCCATCCTTACCACTCCTGCATTCACGCACGAACTTACCGCGGATAGCACCCGCCACAACAAGGATCACAAACCTACAGGAACGAACAAAGATTGGTGAAGACTCCCACAACTCTTTTCTCCACAAACAACCATCACCATAGCTCGACACGACAGTGGTCAGAAAGCAGCGGTCTCCAAACTTCGACATCTTCGTGGCACTTCTCCGAACAGGCATCATGGAGACTATGGTGTTCCAGTCCGTGGCACAGATGCCATCAAAGAAGAAGCCGGGTGCTATCATCACATCGCGAGTAGTACAGCCACCGACACCAGAACCGTCGCTGCCGCCCTCCGAAGATGGCGACAACAAGCGGCGATGCCTCCAGTCCATCAGTGATGATGAGGATGGTGCTATATCGGACGCGGAGTGGCTCCGGATTCCAGATTCGCTCTTCTTCTCCATCATGTCGGCTGAGCCCGTAGTGAATCCGAATTATCGCGAGTCCAAGGCGCTTTCGGATCCCTGGGTTGCCAAGTAAGTACTCCTGAAGTCTCTTTCTTCGCAGGATCTCACCACAATCGTGTGAACATGAGACAGCAGTCTGTGCTCAGTGTTCAGTGGTACTGCGGTGACCTTCCTGAATCTTACTACCCCCTGCCATCATCGTCAACGACCAGGGGCGGAGACATCCCCGCACCGTAATTAACAGGTCAGCCCCGGACCTGGCTCCTTTGGTCCTCTTTATCTAGAGGAACAGATGCTACCATAGAGTCTGTCGTCTGAGCTGTGCGATGTGCTGGGAAAGCCGTTGTATTGGCAAGCAAAAGATAAAGCACCTGCCAGCAGGAACACTCTCCCTATATACCCTATTCATGGTTTTCATAGATTCACCTCAGCAAGCGGCACCCTGAGGATGGACAACCATTGACTGACTGAAACTCTTTGACGTGCAATAGGGTGTTAAGACTAGACGACAAGAAAGCGCGGAAGTGGGCTCAGCTGGACATTGCCTATATGAGCGCCATCTGTGCACCGGGGGCGAATCTCGAAGTCCTCAAGCTCATGAACGACTGGAATGGCTGGGTGTTTGCGTTTGATGACCGTACGTTTTTATTTCCCCCGCATGACACAAGTTTGATCATCCAACCCTTCTGTTTCACCTAAACGTGGGCGGTGATGGTTACATGTACTACGCGTCCAGCAAGGATTCCCCCCTCCAAGGGCAAGATGACGTGGCTATAATCCTACCTCGACCCCGGTCACTCTCCATTTTGGATCATCCAAAGATCAGACAATTAGAGACGACATGCTAATATGTCATATTTAGCCTTTGATGAAGGTGCTTACACGGACGACCCGATCGCTGCGGCTGAGGAAGTCATCGCCACGCTCGCCGTGCTAGACGACCTGCACCCGCCAGTAGATCCCGAAACCCAGCCCGTCAGACACGCGCTGCAGTCATGCTGGCAGCGCTTCTCCAAGCTGGCACCGCCTCAGCTGCGATACCGCTGGAAGAAGCAGCTCACCGCATATACGGTGGGCGTGCTGCAGCAGGTCGGCGTGCAGGCAAGGGCAGCCGCCGCGGCGAAGGAGGGACGCACCGCAAAAGCACCGACAATTGACGAGTACATGGAGTATCGCGCAGGCTGTGTTGGTGCGTATCCCTGCTTAGGACTCATGGAGTAAGTCGTCTATTCCTTTTCTTTTCTTCGCCTTGTGTATTTTGTCAGGCGAGTCCTGTGTGGTTGTGTCGTATGGGCTGCTAGTCGTTGATCCGCCTGCCGTTGGCGTGGAAGGTTCATCGAGTCACGCCCATGTGTCATGGAAACCTTCTCGAAGGAACGAAGCTCGGACTACTTGTCGATCAAGGTTTCGCGAGGTGCAGCGTTTCATCGGCGTGGCGGTCCTCATGCAGATCTTCGTTCGGGCCACGAGTCAGGGCTGCGGTGGTCCGCCAACCCCCCCTACCCCTTGGGGAGCGTAATGCGCTTGACAGCCGCGACATGCGCCTGGCCCGTCTCCCCTTACCCTCGTGGCCGTGAGCTTCTGTTCCAGTGCTTTTCGATGAGTTCAGCTGCCTGCACGGCTGTCCTAATCGGAGACAGAGTCTGTGGCAGACTAAGCTTCTGCACGGGACCGATGCAAGGGTCTTGAATTGTTCCGAGAAGTTTTGCTGATCATTGTTTCGCATGACAGGCTAGCAGAAGGCATTGACCTGCCTCACCACGTTGTCGACCACCCGTCACTCGCTGGTATTGCTAGGGTGACTGTTGACCTTGTCACGCTGTAAGCCTCCCCTCTCTTCACCGCAATTCTCACCTAGATAGTCCAAGCGGCCAGGCCGTCCGTGCTGACTCGAATCCACTCCTGTCCTACAGACAAAACGACATTTGCTCCTTCAAGAAGGATGTCGACTCTGGCGAGACGGCCAACATCATGTTCCTGCTCAAGGACCAGGGCATGACGACTCAGGAGGCCGCCGATCACGTCGGGCAGATGCTGGCCAACTGCTATCGTTGCTGGTACACCCACTTGGTGACGCTTCCGTACTGGGGCGACAGCATTGATCGCCAGGTGCTCAAGTATATTGAGGGATGCAGGAATTTGGCGTTAGGCAATTTAACTTGGAGGTAAGTCGTTTGTTTGTTTCTCATGCTGTCCTCGGCGATAGAGGCTCCGCCGTACTGAGTCAGTGGCGGTCACGAGTATTGTGACGGTCATATTTGCTTCCTGTGTCCGTGGCGTCATCTAGCCCCACGTTCTCGTCTCCACGGTGACGGGCGGTTTGATGATTACTGGACAGAGAGATTTGCAAGTTCCATCACAATCTTGTGTCCCTCCATAATTCAGCCCTTGCGGTCTCAGACGGACAATTCACCCATTGCCTAATATTCTTGCTGACATATCGCTCTTGCCAATAGTCTGTATACACCACGATACATGGGCGATCAGGGCCAGCGCGTGCGGGACACGCGCATGATCCAGCTGCGATGAAGTATCACAAGAGTTCAGGATGGCATAGAGCATTAGTGCGGCGCGGGTTTTCTGTTTTTACACAGATGATAGAGGAAATGGTTGGCGTGGAGGACTATACCACACATGCATGGGCGGCAAACTTATTTTTCACAGCGGTCATGAAAGCATCGAGAGCATGCGACGACGGGAGGCATATTTGCATTGGCATTGTTACGTTTAGTCTCCTCATGGCAGGAAGACTTGTTGTCATTTATCATGAGTCACAACTAGACATTGAAATTTTACATAAGCACACTTTGTCTTGTCTTATGGATGCAGGCCCATATGTCACTACGCAGCCTGGGTTACTTTTACGGGATACTTCAGGCCGTCTAGCTCGATATAAATCCATCAGGTATGAGGACAGCCCGGTAGATCCTAAAGGCCGATTTGGATGATGGAAAAGCACGTCTTTGTAGCTCGTTCCTGGCACAAGTAGGGAGATTCGGCTACATTATAGTGTCTATGGTATAAGCGAAAAAAATAACGTCGACACTTTCGAACTTGCGCGAATGATTGGGACTTTTTACCTGTGTGGTTCCATTGCATAACGCAAGAGACCCCAAGTCTAAAGGTACCGGTCCGAATCATCAAGGGTTCAGGCTTCTTGAGCTGCCTCCATCCCGAGCCTACGGGTAGCCTTGGCCTCTGAATCGCTACACGGAGCTCTTGTTCTTCTTGGTGCGCTGCGAAAAGGCACGTGTCAGAGATGTGTCGTTGGATCTCTTGTCCTCACTGGTGGTGCATAGCTCTGATACTGTTTCAACGATGAGTCTTTATCAAGGTTATTCTAAATCTAGCTACTTGCCAGCAGTAGTCTTTTACCAAGCTGTCCAGTCCATAAAGGCAACTTATTATCGTATAGGGTACACCATCGCCAAACATACTTCACGACATCTGATCCTATACCAACAAACCTCCTTCCCGGCAAGCCGGCATAACAGGGGCGTCTTCTAATCACAGCGTCCCCGCTGCGCCGGTTTATCAACAAGATTTACTCGATGGTGTATAAACTGAATACCATAAAGTGCTTGCCGCGTCATGACAGTAGTCTATCTATGAGATAAGCTCGCTGTGAAGTCTGATCGGGATCCCAGGCTGATGGAAATTCACATGTTCTCGTTGCATATGCTCTTGATCTCACTCTGATGATGTGACGGACCTTACATAAGCGGATTGCTCCAAGAATACTTGACTAAGCATTTGGAGCTCTCCTAGATCATATAAACGGCGTACTGGCGCTCAAGCGCGCCATTGAAATTTATCCCTTCGTTCTAGGGCAGTTACATAGGTAGCCCATTGTATCACAGTATCCATGCTCTGCTAATCAGTCTCACCATTGCCACAGACGAAGAGGCAGGGGCAAGATTGGTATTTCTTTTGGCGTGTTATGTGCGTCACTTGAATGGCTCAGGGGTGGGTGTAGCGCCAGGACGGGGATCACAGGCTGTTTGCCCTCCCCTGCTCCTTTTCCAGAGTTGTATTTGTCCTGCAGAGTGAGACTGAAGATTTTTAGATACGATGTGGATGGCAGAGCCGCATGATTTATGATTGTCACCGGCCCGGAGCATCTCCGGATCCTTCGCGCCATCCCCGATGAGCCTTGCTCTGCTCAACGGGAAGGGGCCCCTGCAGATGGCCTCGGTGACCTTTGGAGGCGTTGCGGGAACTGTCTCTAGATTATGGCAACATTGCAAGCTGCAAGCACACCTCGCTTGCATATCGGTCGGCTCCTTCACATCCCGAGCATCGCTTCACAGGTCATGCGAAGCATTACAGAGGGGCGCGTCTATGTTGGAACAGCGACTTCTCGTGTCCTGACGGTGCTTATTGCGTCCGCTTACAAGATGTACCTGATCCTGCGAATTCTCGCGCTTTCCCATCGCGCAAGATAGCATGCTCGCCATACAGACTCCGCTAGCCCGGCACAGGAATTGCTCGTCGTATGCTTACATAAGTAGAGTCACTCTGTAGTATTGCGGAAACCCCTTGTTTCTAGATTGTGGAGGCTGTTTCCCGTGGCCCGTCTCCAACTTGGGGTTTTTCTAGGGATTCCGACTCGCGATCCACCTGCATGGCGGGATCAGAGCACCCTGTTCCCCCGTGGGGTGATCGCTCCGAAACTGTGTTATCCAAACCCTGTGTGCCCCTTTGGCACGTGTCCGAGAGAACCGCGCATCGTCCAGGTTCGGATTATTAATTTGTAGTCATGCTGACAAACACAAGCTTAATTGCAATTACCGACCCCCTTCTCACCCCACCTGACAAGTGACTTATCATAATGAATGCAGGTTCACCCGCTATATTTGGAGTATTGATAGCGTGTTGCAGTTGTTGACCGAGAGCCCGGTCCAGCATAGTACTATTCGAATATGCAGGAGGTGTAGTTGGGCGAGTGGACTAACTAGTCTATTGTGTTCGGGGACCATTTGAGACGCGCGTCAACATGTGCGCAAGTCCACCCACCCATCTTCAATCCTTCGAGCAGATCCATCGGTCCTCGCTTGTTGTTGAGGACGAATATTTCCGAGCGGTCTTAAATCTGAGGTGCGAGCGGTCTTCAGCTCGGCCCCTCATCCTGATCGGACTTAGATGCATCCCCCGTATTCCGAAGTCAAGCTGTCAATGTCCACGGGTGTGTGCGAGAGTACGCATAAGCAGGATGAGCCAGACAGAAGACTGCCCATATGTCTGGCTCGTGCCAGGCTGGCACTATATCTCGACGACCGACAAGACTGTACACAGCATCCGTTACAAATCCCGTAAGAGTGACTGGTATCTATACTGGACCGTCCTGGACGAGAGTCGCTCGTCCGTTTCTTTATCTACTGGCTATCCTCGCTTATCACCTAGAAGCCCTACGTTGCAGATCGCAGCGGTCGATCCAAAGCCTAATGTGCCCTCGTCGGCATATGCGACCGCGGACAGCGGTATCTGCCGGCCATCCTGGCCAACATATCCCATAGTGACGCCGCGGGGATGTCGTATCTGATAGCCTTTGTACGCGACAGGATCCGCACGCGATCTCAAGAACGCACGAAAAAATTCCCATGTAAAAGTTAGATGACAAGGACGGCATTGACGGGCGCCCGAGGGACTTCTTAGTAGGCCTAGCCACGCGCAGGAGATTAGACCCCGCTAGGGTGACTGGCTATTGCATCTCCATCATAGGTATGGGCAGTATTATCACAGACCCCGACTACGACCGCCGTCTCCCTGTCTAGCGTCTTGAAGCGCCCAATGACCAACCCCGTCGACATAGCTAAGCTAGGCGAGGAGGTCGCCGCCACTCGAGCAAGGGCAGGGGTAGGCTACATTCTTCTCGAGACGACCCACACTACCATGCTATTCCTGCAAGCCACTATCAAAGAGGTCCTGCGGGTGAGGCGGGTACCCCTAGCCACGGGCTTGACCTCGTGGAGAGTGGTCCCCGAGGGCGGGCACGGTAGTTGCCGGTCAGCCGTTTGAGTCGGGCGATGTGTTTGGTGTTAACAGCTGGGCTGCTCACTACGATAACATTGCGTACTGCTGAAGATTCGCCAAAATGGAGGCTGATTACACGCCGATGAGTTCTGACCACGAAACGCTGAAGCTCAGTACGCCTTCATATTTAGTACGATATTGAACTCGACTCTTGACGATACTAGCACTTCTATGGTCCCGCGTATTTCGGCTTTGATTCTAGAGCTTGACTCGGTCGCCGTATCTCCCACCTCGAGATGATTAAGCTTGTTGCCGGACTGATAATTCGCTTCTATTTTGAGCTGGTAATGCCTATGTGCACCTAGACGGACAATATAGACTTATTCGTCAAGATGGAAAGGCGGTCTGTCAGGGTTAATACCAGGAATGCTGCATTACAGGACCGGTCGAGGATTGATAGATCTATTACGCCGCTTGAGGCCTCAGAAGACGGCGCACAAATCACGTGTGCTTTCAACTTGTTTGCTTTTTCAAGTTGCTATGGTGAGAAGAGACGCTGATCGTACAATTTTGTCAGACTCCGAATGTGACAACCAGTCTGCGCCAGTGTTCTAAACTTTCTAGATAAGCATTGCTAGTAGGAAAGAGCTTGATGATACGGAAGCAACTACCTACTACTCAGGGATCAGAAACACAGCTTGTCCTTCCTGAAGCTGTTAAGATTGTGTCCATGGATAGCATTTCTGTGTCATAGCCCAAGAGGTTCGACCGAAGACTCAAGATTCAGGTGTGGACGTTTAGCTTCAGTCCTAACCTTCAGCCTGCGGAATCTAAAGTAGAGTAGCGAAAGGCGAATTTGGAGTTGGATCTACTCCTGGGATGTATCGATATTTAGAAACAAATATTCCAGTACTATAAAGGGGACGAAGGAGTCCTCTCCGGTCGCACTGATGACGCATGTTTCTAGACAGGCTGCGGTCTGATCACATGCTGACTGAAAAAAGGGATACCGCTACCGCCTGCCAGTATCAACGCCTATCATGTATTGCTACACTATCTTAGCCGAAAATACCATCGTTCTTGGGTTCAAATTCAACATGTGGCCGCTGAACCACGGCATCTGGCACAGACACGGGATTATCAACCGTGATGCCCTCCAAGATTGGGGCAGACATGCCCAACTGCGCAGCCATCCGCACATTAGCATTAGAGATCATACCCCAGACGTAGCAGGGATAGCAAGTTTCAGGAGTCTAACTTACGACGAAGTAGCGAAGCTTGACAGCGTGAATCATGGTCGCAGCCTGGCTGGTGACTTTGAAGCGCAAAACACTCCACCCAAGAGGCGGCAAGTCGTGCACGACAACAAGCGCGGGGTCGACCAGGTTGAGCTGGTTGCCAATTTCGGAGCCCATGGCATCCTCGACACTCGCGTGGTGAAATTTCTCGCTCGCGTTGGCCCCGAGGAGCCAAGCTGGGTTTCCGTGCTTGTACAGCGGGATGCTGTCGTTGAGCTGGTTCTCGATGATCAAGTCGACGACCGAGCCAACAGGGATACCTTGGATGACGGGTTTCTCGAGCATGTTTTTCTCCTCGTCGCTGCTTAGGTTGGTGAAGAGGACGGGCTTCATGGAGCCGCGGAACAGAGGCCAGGGTCTTTCATTGAGGAAGTATTCTGGCACGTACTTCTCTGTTGCCGACTTTTGTGAGTTGGCGGAGAGGCGGAAGGTAAAGTCAGCCCGTGCTGGCTTGGTCTGGAATCGGCCAGAGGTCAGGGATTTTGAAGGTGGCTGGCTGGGGTGAGGTCTTGCACGCTGCGGATCGATGCCCTTGCAGTTCTGTGCTGACGATCCATCTGGATGCACGCAGATGGCGTCGTGGTCAACTGATGGAAGAGTCACGGGTTGGCCGTAGACAGGAGCTCGTTTCGCCTAAGGGGATCTACGATCAGTTGGAGACACTAGCAATTAACGATGTTGTACCATAGAATATACCGGATATCGGAGGACAGCGAAACCCTGCAGGTTTTGAACCTGGCTGGTCGAGACTATGCGTATGGCATAGTCGGCAGCCTTTTGATCCAACTTGACGAGAATGGTGACCCGCGCTGCGCTGGGGATGTACACAACCTGGGTTGCATGGGCAAATGGTCAGCGGGCAATGCTGCAAGTTTATGCCGAGGCGAGAACCAGGCAGAACTTACGTCCCCAAGTTCAGGGTGGACAAAACCACCGTCATTGGCAACCAGAGCAATCTTGTGCTTGTCCACAGAGACCTGGACCTCATGCTCGAACCCGGTGTTGACCAGATTCATCATGATATATCGCTGGCCGTTAGTATCGATGACCTGATAATTCTCTGTTAGCTCTCAGGATCTAGTGCCAAGTGCTCGGCCGTCGTACCTCGAAATCCGCATCACTTGGAGTGCAAGGTTCCTCGGGCAAGCCAGCTGGCTGCAGACAACCAATCGGGTCGAGCTCAAGACCATTGAGTCTTTCGTAACCCGCAGGCCGGCAGAGATTACGTCCCTTACCTGCACGTGGTTGTCAGATCTGGGTGTCGCTTCGTGTTATGAACGTGGCAGTACTGACCATTCACGAGGATGGAGTTGTAGCAGTGAAACTCTGAGCCCTCCGCTCTCATACGTAGCAATTTCCAGTTAGTATCGCGGTGCATGTGGTTTTTGACACTCAAGTGCTTGATGGCGCGTTCCGCGTCCATGATCAGTCGGAGTTCCGCTGGGTCGTTGGTGAGCAGGGTGTACGGACGTGGCCGGTCGGGGCTCGGTGCAACATAGACCATGCCGTAAAGTCCCTGTTTGCAATGTGGTTAGTTGATGTAATGGAGGGATCATTAGTTTGAACTGGGAGGAGTCTCACATCCGCGGATGCAGCCGTTGTGTGGTCAGCATACCAGCTCAGACCCCAGGCCCCAGTGGTGTCATGAACAATGGTGTTGTTGCCCCGTGGCAGGGTTGGAAACTGCTTCTTGTGTTAGTCGAGTTTCTGGCACTCACTAGCACAAGCGCGCGATGAAGAAAAGTATTACTAACCTGCGAGACACCGGCAGTGCCATCGTTCCATGCCTCAGTGCTTGAAGGAGGATACGGATCAGCACAATATGACATGACTGTGGGCTTTTGGATGGACTTACTGGGTGTAGCCGACTCCAGCCCTGTTCTCTTCATGTCAGTTTCTCGAGATCTCCTGAGCGAAAAATGTGCTTCCTTACCAGTGGATGGATGATTGGAAGTAACTGTCGCTGTGTACTGCAATTTTGACTATGTCTCCCTCCTCCGCAAGCAGCGTTGGACAGGGCGATTGCCCATTGCAGACATACATGACTCTCCATCTGCCACCGTCTGCCAACAAGAAATCTAAGTCTGCGTTGCAGCAATGAGAGGGCTCGAGGGAAAGACGCACCTGGGTTCATCCATCGGACGCCCGTCTGCAAGTCATATTCTCGGACAACTTGCGCTTTTTGTGTGGAGTGTGGACCGAGCCTCAATCTGCTTGCAAGGATGTCATTCAAGAAAGATCTTGACGCCGAGTTGTTTGCCAGAAGAAAGCCACCTGACAAGCATGCGAGCAGCGCCAGGCCGCTCCAGGTCTTCCATGCAGCTCGCCTTCCATGAGGCTGTTCCTGCGGGACATCACAGGACTCGTGCTGCACTTTTTCCAGTACAAAGTCTGGCATGGTCGCGTAGTGTTTGATGCTCCTGACAGTATGAAGGATGGATGCCCAACAGTCGAAAGTGGTCTATGGATATCTGGAGACTGGCTCTGGTCAGAACCGGCACTTTGACGGTCAAAATGCTGTTGGCTTGGGTCGCCATCGGCTGAAGATCGGATGACGGCAGCGCTCAACTTTCGTGCTGATGATTGCAACGTCAGAGTCCTGATCTAGGCAGTTTACTCCAGATGGAACGTTTCGACCGCTACTAGTGCAAACTCTAAACATCGTTATTTCTAGGGCGTTCTTGGCAAAACGAGTCAGCCGAACCTTATCTCAAGTTCGTCCGCGGCTCCGCGGATTTCATTCGTCTATCTGCATGACTGCCCCTGGAATGTTAAGCCGAGTCCGTATGGGCCGCAACTATATCACAGGAGCGCACTAGTATCACTGTAGTGTGAACATCTCGCTTGTTCAGACACGGCTGAAGCCCACGGCGCCTATTGAAGGAGATGCCGCGCCTCGCAGCCGAGGTGGGTGTCAATTTAAATGCCTCGGCCAGGCTTGGGTTTGTACTTGGATCTACACTGAACAATGCTTATACTGAGGCGTTTAAGTTGGCACCCACCTCGGTGGCTAAGTTACTCCGGCCAAGTCACCCCGGCCAAAACACCAGGTATGATCCATGATCGACGATCCTCACTTACCGATTGTTTGTCCGACCAGACCAAGCTCCCCACTCACAGCCAGGTTGGTTTTTCCAGCCACAATCACATGTCCAGGTCACAGCAACTACCGCTCAAGGCCCTACCTATATACTCACACAAAGACCAAAGGACTGGCGGCAGTCCTCGTTTGCAGAACTACTATGCCTGCCTTACATGTAAGCTTGAATTGTGGGCTGGTGGTTGGCAAAACTAATGGAACTACCTGAGGACAATGCACGAGCCTTCCGTCTGTCCACGCACATGCAGTTTGGCCAGCACCAGGCTGCCGCTTTCCCACACGATGGTGTCTCGTGTCTGTACAGGCTACAGGGATTGTTGACCTCCTCCTCCGCTCATCTGCCGATCCGTGTGACGAATAAGTCTTTTGGACTATCGCTTTTCGTTTGCCCATCGTGTTCCTTATCTCTGCCGATATTCCTTGTCTCTGCCGCCCCGAGACATCGGAGCGGGTAAGGTGCTTCCGCTATGCTTCGCCCGTGTGGTCAGACCTCTAGTCACGTAATCATCGTAGTCCACGGCAACCACCTCCTTTGTTCCGTCCCGTCCCCGCCCTAAGGCGGAAAACTGGGCACTTGGCGCTCTGTTGAAACTTAAACACCCTTGTGATACTGCATATCACGTAAGTAGTGACGAAGTCAGCATCCACAAAGCTCGACATCTGCCACGCTGTGTGTGCCGATCCATCAGAAAACAGAGTAGCAGTTGCCCCGTCCCCTCAGAGAGATTTTGATTTCCCAGAACAGTGATGAACCAGCCTGTACTCTTCGTTTCCAGAATCTCTGCGTGAGAGCTCTACAGCGTGCAAAGATGGTTTTGCCAGCGTTCTTGCTCCTTGCGCTTCAGCTCCAGCCTGTTACCGCTACTCAGGTTCGGCGATATAATTTCACCATCGGCTTTAGCTGGGGAGCACCAGATGGGCATGGGCGACCTCTCTACACGATCAACGGCCGCAGTCCGGGCCCCTTGATAGTCGCGGATGAAGGGGACGAGGTTGAGGTCTTCGTGGACAACCAGCTTGCCGCAGAAACCACCATGCACTGGTACGGGCCGAATTCTTTGTAAAGTTCCACAGCAGCTATTTGCTAATCATACTCTCTCAAGGCATGGGATCTACCAAGTCGACAAGCCCTGGAACGACGGAGTTCCCGGCGTGACACAGTACTCGATTCAGGCACGGGACACATACACATACCGATTCACAGTCCAACAACAATATGGAAGTTACTTCTACCATGGACACTTTGGCCCTGCGTTCGCAGATGGCATGCGTGGCCCGATCTGGATCACACCGGCTGCCTGGCGCCCGCGACCGTACAGCCTCGTCTCGGACAGCCCACACGATATCGAGCAGATGCGGAAAGCCGAAGATAACCCGCACCATGTTGTCGTTAGCGACTGGAATGGGGAAGGCATGGACATCCTGCTCATGATGTACCGCGATACAGGCATCGTGCCGTGGTGCAGCAACTCGATCGTGTTCAATGGCAGAGGCAGGACATATTGCCATCCGCAGGAACTACTGGATTCTGTCGGGGGACCTGGACGGAACTCACTCGGCTGTATACTGCAACCGAACCAGGAATTCTATGCCAACGAGCAGACTTGTGAGAGCACAGATGTCGACCTCGAGGTCTTCCAGGCCGAGGTCGGCCAGGAGTGGATATGGATAAACTTCATCCACTCTGGCGCCCATCACGAGCTGCAGATTAGTGTTGACGAGCACGAGTTCTACGTCGTCGCCGCTGACGGAGAGTTTGTGCATCCGCAGAAGGTGCATGCGGCCAATTGCAATCTCGGCGAGCGCATCAGGTACGAAGTAACAAAAAGGAGACGCGCACATCTTGATCGTGAAACTCTCAGCTAATGGAACTCTTGCCTACAGCATTCTCGTCCGCCTCAACCAGAAGTCCGGCGACTACGCGATCAGAGCCACCTCGCTCCGCCGCGAGCAGATCATCCAGGGCCTGGGTATCCTCCGATACCCAACAGTGCCTTCTGACAAGCCGGCTCAGCCACCAAACACCCAGCCGTGGGTGCACCTCAACGGCACTCTAATTGACCCAGAAAATACTGTCGCAATGGACGAGTCCAGACTTGCCCCTTTCCCAAGGCGGTCTCCGCCTGCCAAGTCGGACCATACCCTCAAGTTCTTTGTCAACATGACTGAGTTCTCAACGTGGGCACTCAACATTGGCCCTCACCAAGCCTTCCGCCAGCAACTCCCTCCCCTCCTCTGGGACGAAGAGTCCCGCGGCGTAACAACCTACGGCTCTGAGACAGGCAAGGGCACCATGACCAACGGCTCCGTGGTCGACATCATCTTCAGCAACGGCGCCAACGTGACCTCGCAGCACCCCTTCCACAAACACAACACAAAGGCGTGGATCATCGGCACCGGCACCGGTGGCTTCCCCTGGGCCACCGTCGATGACGCCATCCAGAGCAGGGGTCTCGTCGAGAGCGACTTCAACCTGGTCGACGCTCCACTGCGCGACGGGTGCAGGCTGGGGAACCAGACCGGGGACTGGACTGTGATCCGCTACCAGATCACCTTCCCGGCTGTGAGCATGCTGCATTGCCATATGATTCATCACTTCGCGGTAAGTCTCTGTTCAGAAACCACTGTTAATCTAATTCTGGCTGGTGCTAACGCGGCGTTTATGTGCAGGCCGGACAGCAGGTCGTGTTGCTCGAGGGTGTCGAGTCTATGGCTTCAATTCCGGCTGGTCTCAAGAAGACTGTCCACTCGGACTTCAGCATCCCTCTTCGCTATGGCCCATTGGACTGAATCAATCGATATTCACGTACCTAGGTACTTACCAGAGGAGTGATCAATGAGTATGTACGAATAGAATCAATTCCTCTTCAGGGCATGTTTCAAAACAGAATACTGCGCGATGTCCCCAGTGATGAGCTCCGCCCTCGCAAGCTCACCTCTTTCCCTCGGGAACACTGCTATGATGAAACTTTGCGCAGCAGAGAACCTACCAATTGCCACGTCCGAATACGTATTTGTTGCCAATGTCTTTAGCTCAATCGAGCCATGACTAGCCAGGTCTGCAATGGCCAACCTAGTTTTTGGATTCACCCCCTTCATCCGCATCCTTGCAATATCTAAGATCAGTTCGTTGTTAGAAAGCCGCCCTAGCCTTGTCCATGGGTTAGGCTATAGTGTTGTTAATACCGGGGTGTGGGAGCTTCATGGACTGCAAGGGGTTGCTGAGCGGTTGGTGGTTGAATTGCTCGAAGTAATTTATGTGTGCAACGGGGTTTTAATCTGATGAATTTTCCCATGGGAACGGGGTGCAAAGAAGAGATAAATATCAAAAGGCCTTAGATCGGGAGAGGGCGGTATTTGATCGTCTCAACTAATTGCCAGTGAAACTGGTTGCGAAAAGATCACGTTGTGGCATGGCAATCATAACAGCTGATGCCAAAATTTGGGGTTTCTAGAATAGAGCAGGCCATGGACGACAGTCGAAAACATGCGTGCATCCCTCATCTTCGGAGCATATCACGCACGAGCGGTCCCGTTTCACAACGGCCCAATATGAGTAACAAGGTGTAGACTTCACAAACCTCACATGCTAGCAAAGAGCCGCTGTGCTTTATTGCAGCGCGAATCAGACGGGCTGATGGCGTTTGGCTTAGAGACCAGGCAAGGTCTATTGCAGTCTGCCGTGGCCAATCAGAAACTTCGGAACGCGTGGCAGAGTTCAGGAGTCAAATAGAGCGGTGAACGGCAGCAGGGCTATCAAACATTGGTGTTAATCTCGTAACAAAGCCCTTGCATATTGCACACGACCACTTCCAGATGGATCCAGAGCTCCAGCTACGGAGGAATTTCAGCTAGATCCAAAACAAGCCAAAATTGCGTGTATGAGCAGCATTTTCTCCGTTTGCTCCGATCCAGTTTTGCTCAGCCACGGACCATTAGCGGTATCCTGTTTTGTGTCCGCACGCCAATTCTTGCGGATACACACGCCAGTGAATGGCTATTAGGTTCACAAAGCCGGGGGCGAGTGCTACGTGAGCTCTTGACATCACTGGGGATTTTTATAAATCGATACAAGCGTCAAGTAGTATCAATTCTCATAATGCATATCATTTCTAATGGCGCTGTATTCATAATCCTGACAGTTCATGCTGTCATGGAGTCCCAGTTTACGGGATGCGCAGCACAACCGTGTCGTAGTTGACCCCGCTGCCAACTTCGGAAACGCCGCCCTGCGCAAGGGCAAACTCTTCCCTCTCATCGTCCGCGGCAAAGAAGGCACCAGTGTTGAAAGTTCGGGCATAGGTGCAGCCGCCGAAATAAATAGCCATGGTGCACCACCCGCGCGCCTCGTCGTTGGGGTCCTGGTAGCGGTGGTAGTTACGCAGGGGGATACGAATCTTGAGCTCTTCGTCTTCGCGGGTGGTGATGAAGTCGTACTCAAACGCCGCGTCCTCGGGGATGCTGGAGCACGGCCCAGGGAACACGAGGTCGTTTCCGTTGTCAGGGCGGTCCGGGCTCCGGATAATGCCGGTGGCGTTTGACCAGAAATTAGTGTCAAGTGGTGTGAATACCTCGGATTGGGAACCGGAATCTATCATGCACGCACTCATATTGGCGCCCGTGGTGGTGATGTTGTAATTGTTGGGCAGGAAGACGCCGGGCTTGCCACCACCGGGGTAAAAGGTCATGTTGGCGGCGTAAGTCATGTACTTGTCTGGATCATATGGGCCGTGGGTGTTAGGGACTCGGACCAAGGGACCGGTGTACTTTGACGTGTCGATGCCGCCGAGCAGGCCGGTGCCGATGAACGGACCATCCGAGGGCGCCTTGTCGAACCACAAAGACTGGACGGGGGCTGAGATGCGACCTTGGTTGAGCAGGTCCTGGCGGATGCAGGGGCCCTCGGCGTTATTGGGTGATGGCACGCTTGAGTTGAAAAAGATCGATATTCCCATAATGGCTTGGGAGTAGTCATTAGGGACGGGGCTGCAGGAGCCGCTGTCACCGATACGCTGCTGAAGGTACTGAAGGAGGGCGACCTTGACGTCCGGGACAACAACGGTGTCGAGGCCGTTGGAGAAGGTGAAGGTGTCGTTGAGGATGAGGTCGGATTTGTACTGCTTACTGGCGCCGCCGCCGTAAGTGTAGACACCGTCCCACGGCCCCTCGTCCGACTTGGTGAGCGAGAGATCTGGGTTGTAGCTAATGTTGGCAGGTACTGTGGCGTTGCACGGGCCCTGGCACAAAAGGTATTGACAGCCCCAGTTCATCGTCGAGCCATTCTGGAACATGATAGTATTCGAGCTACCCAGGTCGTACACCATCTCAATCTCGGCGTACGGCAGGACCACCTTGGTCGATACGCCGGTGTTGACGCCATCGGGTAGATACAGTGGGAACATGACGGTTGGAATGTCGCTTGTAGCCTGCACGGCGGCAGTGGCGCCAACGAGGGCGAGGAGACTCCGAGCGGTCATGGTGACGGCGGGCGTGTGGAGTTTGGAACGGGAGAGTGGCCGCGGCTACGGAGAAAAAGGCCACCATCGGCAGATAAGGCGCTGGGGGTGCACAAGGTACATATAGTCGGTTCCATCACATCGCCATGCAGCCGCCGTCATGCCCATGCCCGCGCTTTGATCGATAGGACCAATGGGACTGCGGTGAGTAACTATGGTGGTTCGAGTCCCTCCGACCCCGGCATGTGATGAATAGCCTCAGCTGCCATTCTACGCCGCAGCTCGCATAATGGACGTGGTTAACACGAGGTCTCATATCGGATGAACCCCTCTCGCCTCCGGGCCCCCTTGCCCAACGCTAAAGGCCTAAGCTCCAACACTTCGACTGCCCCCTGGGCCGTCCAAGGACGTAACACTTGGGTCAAGCAAGGCCTGTAATTATGGGCCTCGCCCCGACATTCAAACGAATGGGCAGACGCTGGTCTCCTATCCACTTCCTCCAGCCTTGACGCCACCACTTAACTGCCGGACGTCCGAAAGCCAAGCAGTCGTCCGATGGTTTCGATCCCCAAGAACAGGACGGCAGGCCGGCGAGTCACCTAGGGTCACCAAGGACGGCTAAGAAAACTCCCCGCTGACGGGAACAACCGCGACATATCCTCCTACCCTACCTACCTTTTAATATGCTTGAGCCGAACCAGCCACTTTTCCACGTTCTTTCCTCCCACCCTTCTCTCCAAAGAACTACACTGGACTAGCTTTAGTGTTCTTATCTATCTATATCTATTGACTGCACAGCGACACGAGACGCGAGGCCCCTGGTAACAATAACCCTGTGGCTTTGCTGCACGAGGGCTCGAGAGTTCAAGGTGAGGGCCGCTTTGCCGGTCCGTTGCACCGCTGCATGGAGCTTGTCTCGACTTCGTGTAGCGATTGACTGACAAGGGTCGCCCCGCAAAGCTCGTATCGAGTGGCTCGTAATTGATGGACTAGTTCTCCCGTGCAGTGCGGTGAGGTAGAGGCTCGATGGCGCGCGAATGAATGCACATTCCGAGGGAGGCCATGATTCAGCTGCTGTCCAAGTCACCGCCGACCAACGACGGCGACAAGTATTGAATCCAAAGCATACTCGCTGTTCGCTGCTCGCGCTCGGTGCTTTAAGCTCCGTGACAATGTCGCGCGCGCTATCATTGAGGGTCATGTAAAGTAGCCGCCGTCCCCTACGGCGGTCTCACCTAACTGGCCGCGAATAGATGGCCGGCGAGAAAGTGGTTCCATGCTTCGCACGTCCGTTGCTAGCTCGGATGCGACATTGACTTACCCCTGTCCGTGTCGTGGACTGGCACGCCCGGACCGGAAAATTGATGCTGGTTGTTTTTATTTCATACAGGCCAGGGATGTTGATCATAGGCCAAACCGCGCAAGACTATTTGTTGATTCACGCCATCCCATCGATGATTATTTTGCACAGAAGTAAAGTGACAGAGTGGCTATTAGCTAGGCTTCGACCTCGCTGCAGCCCGTGCACTTCGGTGGCGGCGTGGTGTAGGGGACTCGCAAGGAATGCAGAAACCTACTGCATGTTGACATTTTCAGGTCGCATAGAGCCTGCATCGCGCGAGCTCATTCTGTTTTGTAGACAGATCTGTTGGGGCGCTGGCACCATCTGAGTGGACTTCTTCAATCACGATGTTTGGCGTAGGGAAACATGGGAAAAGTAGTCCAAAGCTGTCGTGACGGCCTCAACAGGGGTCGAGCTACGTCAGGAAACAATGCCCATTTTTCATAAAGAGAAGAATAGAACTATTGCACGGCAAGTCACCGGCTTGTTCCATGTTCCCGTCCTCACGCTGCTATCGGTTGTAACCGATAATGGAGTGAGAGAAAAACAGTGTGGATGCAATGAGTGAAGGACATAGCAGAAGAGGTTCTCGAGCAAGAAATCAGGACGTGAGAATAACATAACGCCAACATCCACACAAATAGTGTGTTCCGGCCCTATTGATCCAAAGTTCCATAAAATCTCGGTCGGGCAGTCATTGCTCAAGTTGCCGACTTCCCAAAACGAGATCGGCCTTATTGATTCAGAGCTATATGACTTCCAAAGGCCATGCGCGAGTTGTGCTTCGGGTGTCTCCAAGTGCCGACCTGCCCCAGGTTGTGACGGGATTGACTAATGTGCTAATTGATCAAGATTATGCCCTATCAACATGAGAAATCGATGCCGGAATATCCTGCTGTAGGAATGTATGCGATCTTGCTTGCGTGATGACTTCATCAGGTCGTAACAGAGAAGCAAAGGGCCTTTTATACCACACAACTACTATCGGAATTGCAGAAGTGTTACGATCCTACTTAGGGTCAACTAAGCAGGAGGGGTTGGGTTACTGTTCTATAGATAAGTAAAGCCCGAACAATACTCTAACTCAATCGCTATCGTTCTCTCTTAGTGTTAGGGTTATTATATCTCTTAGAAGAGATAGTACTCTCAGTTAATTAAGTAACTAGGTTAAGTAATAGGTAAGATGTAAGGCCGAACTGCTGCGCAGTGCGGTCGTAGCTAGATCATGACCTCCTCGATGGAGGAACGATACAGTACCGTACCACGGTGCTGTACCAGTGTCCATACAGAGTCCGCACTATGCGACTTATCGATACGGCACCATATCGGTGCCAGATCGCTCACGATGAGGCAGGGAGGAATCTCCCCTCCTCAAGAATTAGTCTTGCAGTAATTGAGACCCTTTCAACCATCCCGACTACCTGACTTCCCTTGTAGTGCAGCGCGATCCTTACATAAGAATAATACTTAGATTAATCGCTAAAGTATAAAGGTAGTAATTATATCTATAGAATCCTTCGCTCTATATATCCTTTGTCCTTTATCGTAGTTTTCCTTAGATATATTAGATATATTATTATCTATATATCCGTAGATATCTAGATATATTACTATCTATATATCTATCCTCGTTACTTATATAAGGAGAGTATATTATATAAGAATCCTAGGGTACCCGACCTACGTACTAAACCTACCCTAGTCCCTGGCCCGATTTCGCGACCTGTTGGTTGGGTCGTTACAAGAAGCCCTTCAAATATGTAGGGATGATCGTAGACAATGATTGACAAATAGTCGCGGACCTAACGGGTTTTCTACCCGCGATAAACGCCCCGACCACTTGCCATATGACGAGAAGAGCGGTCAATATCGCCGCAACCATGATACTTGTAGAATTTACAAATTATAATAGATCACAACTGCAGTTGAAACCCTAGTCGACTTTCGCGAGGTCGATATATAAAATAAGCCACCGCACCCGCGCCGATATGGCGCTTAATACCGCAATCCTCGAATGACCTTGGAACAGCGCCTTGAAATCTAGGGCCTTGCACATTCTGACGTGTACATTCGTTGCAAGCGACCAGTGGCCGAGTCCGGGGCAGCCTGGACGCCGCCGGCGGTGAAGTGTATCGTGGCAGGGGATCGTGTCAATGGGACATTGTGATTGGCGGTCGTGTACGATGAAAGGCGCCTGAGCAGGCCCGGGGCGGGATGCAGAAGGGCGAGCTAGGCCTTATTGACCGGGGTCCGCTCATTAAGCTTGTTGCCAAGCTGGGTCCCGATCTGGAATTTATGCCCCATTACAAGATATGCGCCTGCTGAATGATCCATGGAATTTGAGCTTCATGTTGGCGTAAATTCGGAGGCTATATGGATGACGGACCATCCGAAGTTTGCCCTCACCCACCAACTGCTGATAGAGGTTCTTTTGCCAGCCATCATGGCTCTGCTGCAGAACTGGTTTCGAACGATCGCAAGCGCCGACTCCAAGGTTAGCAAAAGTCCTGATTGGCCTAACACACGCCATGAGTCTGAGCCTGCCGCGATGATTCACGAGAGCCCTTGACGATAGCCGCAAGCCGTGTCTTGGCGTAAGCGGCTGATCAGGGAGATGTAGGAACAACAATGGCAGATCCGACCTGCCTTTTGATCAAACCAACCAACCATGTCCAGCCATTTGGCTCTGTGCTTCAGATTGACCCATGCTCGGATCCATTCCCCATGCGACCATGGAGCCTTGAAAGCTGACTGGTGTGCTGCAGGTACGGCACAGTCAGCTGTGAGGGTTTTTGATTAAGTAGTATTATGAGAGCAAAAGCTAGGCTGAGCCCCCTGGGCATTCTGCCTACTTGCACTTGATAAGCCGTTGGGTTCCCTTCAGATTGGATGGAGATCGTCCCTCTCTCGCGCTTAAAGTTGTGCCTTCCGTCCCGGCCGTCTTCAAATCATTTTGGAGACGCTGTCGCTGGCGTTGCGATCACTTTGATTTTCCGTTTTGTCGGAATAGGACTGTCGCTACGATTTAATCACGGGTTTTATTGCATGGAGTAACTACGACGCAGCTACACGGCCACCTCGAATTAACGACATCCAACAACATCAACAAGGGGAAGACACACGGCGTCCACCTTCTAACACGCAGAACACGCACACAAACCACAGAAACGATGCCATCCCTAGTCGGCACCGTCCTTCTGGCAGCCGCCACAGTACTGCCATACTCGGTCGTCCGAGGAGACGACTTTGACAACAAATTTCTCTTCCCGGACACGTTCGGCGAGGTCTTCTCCAACGGCTACGTGATGCCGGTGAAGTGGCAGTCCAACTACACAGACCCGACACTCACGATGTGGTGCCGCAAGCCCAACGAAGATGACATTCTCAAGAAGTACGAGAGCAGCGTCAACGTGCCCTCGTTCAACGGCAGCAAGCTCGTCACGATTGACCTGGTCAACATTGACGGATGCTGGTTCATGCTGAGCGCCGACGGGGAAAAGGGGTTCAACGGTCCGGGGTGGACGCTGGCCAACAGTGGCAATCCTGTTTCTCCGACTCTGGTCGCGAGCCAGACGAGTACCAGTGCAGCTTCGAGCACGACTGGCACTTGTAAGTCTTACGCCTGTTTTCGATTCGGTTTTCTCTCTCTCTCTCTCTCTCTCTCTCTCTCTCTCTCTCTCGCACGCGCGCCCTCTCTCTATGGGGTCACCTGCTCTCGGGGCCCTAAGACAAGACTTGGAGGAACATGCGAACTGATGCCCCCTCCCTCACCACAGCAACGACATCAACGCCTCCCGCCTCAACAAGCCCGTCAACTGGCTCAGGCGCATCATCTTCCAGCAGCGCCACTCCCGCGAATGTCGCCGCCGCCGCCGGTGAGCTCTCCGCTGACGCCAAAGGCGGCCTAGGCGCAGGCATCGCCATTGCAGTAATTTTCTTCATCGCAGGCCTGATCCTGTTCATCATGGCCAGTCGCAAGCTCAAAGCTGTGCGGAGCCTCCACAGCGGCAGCGGCGGAGCATATACGCAGTTCAACCCCAACGGACCTCAGCAGCAAGGACCGGCGACGAGCCACGACGGGAGCACGGTCTTTGGTGGTGGTGGTGGGTACGGGGCCAAGAGCGATGCCGGGAGCCAGATGGTCAGCACGCACCACACGGGCAAGACGGGCAGCGGTGTCGTTGTTGAAGTTGCCAGTCCCGCTTCGCCAGGGTATGGAATGGGTCAACAGCAGCAGCAGCAGCAGCAGCAGCAGCAGCAGCAGCAGCAGCAGCAGCAGCAGCAGCAGCAGCAGTATGCAGCTTGGCCGCAGCAGCAGCAGCATCCAGAGATGGCGTCACGAGAGCCTGCAGCTGCGGAGATGGGGGCTGGGTTCTTTTATGAGATGCCTGCCCCTGCCACGTCAGTGGGTCATCCAATTCAGGGGCATCATTGAGAAGTCGAGAGATGGTCATTTATGCAGGTGGTTTTATGTGTGGTTCTCTCCTAGTGATGGACAAGAGGCTCGGGAGGATTAGACTTTAGATAGCACCTAATCGGTTCACAAACAGAATTTGGGGGAGGCTCCGGAAGGCTATTTCAGTGTGTGACCCAGCAACTCGATAGGGTCGTGGTTGTGTCCCTCCCTTACTCCAAGCAAGGACTTGTAATTACTTACTTGATCAGAGACTACTATAGTAGTAGAACAACTTGGGGACCCCGCTCCTCGGCGCTTGCCGATGCGGAGAGCCGGCCCCTCCTCCGCCCCACTAAAAAGCTGACGCCTCAGGTTGCCCGCCGCCGCTTGATCTCCGTGTCCGTGTCAGTCTCCATCTCCATCTGCATCTGCATCTGCATGTTCATCTCGATCTCCATCTGCACCTGCATGCTGTATCCATCCATCCGCATCTCTAGGGCTGCCTGCCTTTGCATCTACGCTACACACCTGCTCTGCTCTCCTCAGCTCAGCCCAGCTCACCTAGCCTGGTCCTGACCACCCCGCAATGGACGGCTCTGGCCCCTCGACGCCTTATTCGCCGCTCGACGCCCTCTACCCGGCGCCCCAGCTACCCGCTGCCGACGTTGCTGACCTCGACGCCTGGCTCGACGCCTGGGGAAGACAATCAGCCCAGAGCCACGGCCAGTCGGTTCTCTCCTCAGCAATCTCAACTGCTGCTGCCAGCCAGGAGCCCAGTCCGAGTGCCGACTTGCTCGGCCTCTCCAGCCCAGACGATGGTAGCTATGGCCACAACAGCAACAATGCCAACACTAACCGTCACCGCCGGCCTCCCACGCCCGCGCCCCGGGGCATGTCTGCGTCTATCACGCCCGACCCGGACTCACGGCGCTCCTCCCGGACCCGAGCCAACTTCAGCCCAGCTGCCATCAAGGTCCTGAGAGACTGGTTCCTCGCCCACGAGGCCCACCCTTTTGCCCAGAACAGCGACCTCGAAATGCTCGAGTCTGCCACGGGGCTCAAGAAGAAGCAGATCCTCATGTGGCTCGCAAACACCCGCCGCCGCCACATTTCCGCCCCCAACTCGGGCATGTCGACCCCCATCAGCGAGCGCGGAGGAGGCTTTGGCGCCATCATGGGAGGCACAACCAGCAGTGGCGCTGCAGCAGCAGCAGCAGGGACGGCCGCGGCTCCCCGAGATATGCCTGCTAGGCGGGCGACGCCGTCCCCTTGGGAGGGTATGCACCCGCTCGAGCGCTGGAAAAACTCGCCCCCAGAGCACGAGGCTGCCAACGCCACTGCCATAGCACAAGCCGTGTGTGCTTCAGACGCATATCTCGGCACCGAGGGAGACCTTGGAGAGGCAGGCTATATCCGGATGCGCCGCAGTCGAAGCCATGGCAAGTCGTCGTCGGCCAGCAGCTTCGAGACGTCCAACTCGAGTCGGGGATCCTCGAGCGACGCCCACTCGGCAGACTCGCGCGACTCGTTGCGCCTAAAGGACCGGCTACGGAACCCTGGAGCCCGCCGGAGACGAATGGCCAACAGACGACGCAATCATGGTCACCAGCATGGCGCCAAGGGCGGTGCGAGGACGACTACGCTGGCGGCGCCCCAGCACATCTACCAATGCACATTCTGTCCAGAGACGTACAAGACCAAATACGATTGGCAGCGGCACGAGAAATCGATGCACCTGTCTCTCGACCAGTGGGTATGCTCACCCTTGGGTCCAACTGTGGCTGTGACGGAGGCAGACAACGATCAGAACATGTCGTGTGTGTACTGTGGCATGGACAATCCCGACGAACAGCACCTACAGGGGCATAATCACCTCATGTGCCTCGAAAAGGAGGTCCGCGAGCGGACCTTCTACCGGAAAGACCACCTCCATCAACACCTGCGGCTGGTCCACAAGACGCAGTTCCTCCCAGCTATGGACAGCTGGAAGGTGACCACCGAGCAGCTGCACTCACGGTGTGGGTTTTGCGACCAGACCATGAACACATGGACAGCCCGGCTCAACCATATTGCTGCACACTTCAAAGCTGGTACTACCATGGCATCGTGGAAAGGCAATTGGGGTTTTGAGCCCACCGTGTTGGAGATGCTCGAGAATGCCATGCCGCCATGTAAGTAACGCTGTGTTGGCAAAACACTACACTTGCAATGAGCCAACGTCACTAACCCTGTCTCCTAGACCTCATCCACTATGAGCGCAACACGCCCTTACCACTTAATGTGGCTCTTTTGGATATCCCAGATTCAGGTGGTGACTTCTCACCAACCAGCTCATATGAACTCATCAAATCCGAGCTTCGCCACTACGTAGAGGGCAATGCACCCTACGAGGCAATGGGTATGCGCGGAAAGTTTTACTCGGACGACTTCCTACACTACGAATCTTGCTGTATCATCTTTGGCTCCGAAGCCACCACTGCGCAACACCCGGGCGTCATCAGCAGCACCACTATCAACAATATAGGCACGACGCAGGCAAGATCGTGGTTCAAAGACCTTCTTCTCCTCTCGCACCCGGACATCACCCAGCAGGCTAAGCTTCAGCCCTTGAACTGGGTCTCCAAGGCTCGCCTGAGCCATCTCCGCATCCATGGAAAGATGAGCATTTTCGAATCGTGCCACCTCGAGGCTATGCTCCGACACTACGTAGCGTCTCAAGCTGCCAATGACCCAGCAGGACTTCTGCCCACAGACGAAGAGCTACGGCAACAAGCCAACACCATTGTCGACTCAATCGAAGCCACTTCGGGAAGGCCCGCTGAGCGCTTCGCAGACTTCATCAAAACCCTGATCAACAGCTCAGCCACATGGCTTGACCCCTTCCGTGAGCGTTGCCTACTCGACCCACCATCCCTTCTCGCCCTACCACCACTATCACCAACAACAGCGCCGGACTTCCTTACCACAATGCCCCCTGCCGCCACTGATGCCCAGTACCACCCTTTCACCCTAAGCCAGTTCGCGCAGGGAACATGCAGCTCGATGGGAAACCTCCACTATAACGACAGCGATTTCGCAAACGGAGACTCCACAACCTCCGCGATGGGAGCTGCGCATCCGAGCGTTGATCCCCCTATGCCGCTGTCTGCCATTACCGCAATGGGTTCGACGAAAATGCCGTTTTCGAGGAGCGAGCAGGCCCCGGCGCCTTCGACTTACTACATCCTTGGGATTGTCGACACACCGCAGCTGGAGTTTGGGAGCATCCCAGGACAGCAAAAAAGTACAGCTGCCCAGGCGGGTGATGGGCGCTCTCTTGCCACCGAGGGACAACGGCAACCGCTACAGTCGCCACCATCGCGGTGGCTGCAAGCGCAACACAATCCAATCGCTAATAACCCTAAAGCACTGTTACCGATGACAGTAACCGCACCGGATCCAGGTGCAGACCCAGCAGCACTTCGATTCCATGATACGGGAGACGGAAATCACCTCTTCGACAATCACACCTCATATCTGAACGATGCACCGAATCTGCAGCCCGACTGGGTCAGCTCTGGTCTCGATACCGTGGCTTCCATCACGCCTCCCTCCCCGAGCGCCGCGCCAAATACCACTACTACTGAAAACGGGACAAACACGAGCACAGCATCTATGACCACGGCCGTTGGTGCTGCCCCTAGCACTAGCGTGAATTCCGATGGCCTTGCTCCCCTCAGCGGCATGCAGGGAGGTTTCCAGGTCCCCATCGGCTGGCAAGAACTCGGGTTCCGTCATCTCACGAAGGAACTATACCGGTTCGTCGCGATGTGCATGTCCCCGAATAACCCGAACCGCCATGTTCCAACGGATGAGGAGCTGCAGTACCAGGCGAGATGGGTTGATTATGACGAGTAAGTTCTTCTCCTCCTCTCCTTCCACCCTGTTTTCGTACCTTGTGAAGAAGGGGGAAAGCCCCAGTAACTGCCCAAGATGTGGGGGTGTTCCTGCTACGTACAAGGTTTGTGAAGATGGCTATGAATCATCACTGCTGACGATGTGCCCTCGTGCGTTGCATGTTGTAGTGATGACCCGTGGAATCAGACACCGGCGGATAACCCAGAGTGGTTGATGGAGTTTAAGAAGCTCGTCGGCATTCCGTGTGATCCTTAGTCCCGCCCCCTCCCATACCACTGAGCTTTACTCGAAATTCTGGACATGGAAGCAGTCGGGTGCATCCGGCCGAAAGATGATTCCACAAAATGAGACGAGTTTGAGCTTCATAGCGGTTGCACTAAAATTATCCCAAACTCCCCCAAATGACACTTTACACGTCACTTTACTCGTCAACTCTGCCACTTCCATGATTATCCGGCCCCATATGAACAACCCAGTACACTATCGCAGCCCCTCGCGCGTTCTGGAGAACTTAAACGAGAAGGTAGGACCAGCAGAGCCTGCAGGTGGGCTTGCTCCTGCTGCCGCCGACATGGTGGACAGTATCATTCATCAATTAGAGAAATTGTGAGGCAACAGTGGGGACAAGACTTGCGTTTGCGGTTGAGGAACCGGATCTTGCAACTCACAATTTGGTCCTGATGTCAAAGGCAATTGTCCGATCTCAACAGTCTCTAAGCCCAGGCGATAATCGCGATGAGATGATTGAACAGCAGGCTGCGTCATGCTCACCCCGGCGGTCCACGACCACAGACACTGCACAAAACGTCGAGCAATAGTGACGGTGGCTGACGTGCATGCATCCAAGTTGCTTGACGCAATGCAGATGTCGGCCCAACATGGTGACATATCAGTGTCGCGCCTGACGCACCAATCATGCAGCCCGCTGGAACAGTGCTGTATCCCTACGCCCGGGAGACTTGGCACATTGAGTTGTCTCAGTCTCAAAAGCCACTGCCAATGAGCTTCGACTCTGGTGGTATGCCACCCCCTCCTTCGGGCATGCCCACCGACCAGCGAGGCTGTGGCCGTCAGCACTCACTCTTGCGCCTGTTGTATAATTGGCACCAGAATTCCCGCCCCCAGGTGCTGTGGAGGAGCTCTTCCTCATGACCCCCAGTGACAGCCAAGCCAATCCTCCCAGAATTCACTTTTGTTATCATCATCATCATGATCGAAGATGCCGTGGCAGACGAGGACAGCGATTCCAGAAATGGCGACTCTTCCCCTGCCCTGACCAGGGCGTTCAGAGCCCGCCGACATCAGACGCCCCAGAGCAACTATGTTGACCCCAGGTTGCTCTCGGTCTCTGAACAGGATGGTCCTGAACTCCCCCGCCAATCTACCAGAGCCCCAGCCTCGCGACGCTGAGTGTCGCAAGGACTGTTCCCTGAACCGCAGTCAGTTTACTCGCCCCCGGTCTCGGAACTCTTGGGTGCCCCAAACGTAGACCAAAACATACTAGTTTCCCATTCCTCGTCAGTTGCTCAACAAACCTCTCTCGCGTCCTCCTCCTCCACCTCCTCATTTAGAAACATCCAGCCGAGTGCTGCTTCCACCGACCCCATCACTGTCCCTACTTCGTTCCCTTGCCCCTCGTGCTCCAAAGTACTCGAAAGCCAGACAAAACTCACGTATGTCTCTACCCGCCTCCCTCCCCTCCTCACCGGACGGCGTTCTGCTCAAGAGCCTAACAAGATTTACAGGCGCCACATACGAGTACACACGGGACCAATGCCGTGTCCCAAGCCCGGATGCCCCGAGAGAATGGATTACGGCAACACCGTCCAGCGTCACGTGTGGACAATGCACGCCGAGTGGGCGAGGGAGACGGGATACCAGCCGCTCAGGACTACATGTGACTTGTGCGGAGTCAGTATTGCAAGGCCGGACGGGCTCGTGAGACACAAGAGAAATTCATGCACGAGGCGGTTTGGCAGTTGAGTCGTGGTGACAGACGTAGCAATTGGATATCTCACACCAAATCAACAGCTTTAGTTTCCGAGGGGTGGATAGAGTCAGCACTACATGACGGGTGCAAAGGGGTGTTTCCACTGATTGCCGCGAGACGCAAGTATCGCGCGCCTGTGGCAAGTCGACTGAGTTGTATGTAGCTAGTGCTTACATCGAAGCCAACCCCTCCATAAGTTCCGATAACGTTCGATTTCCCATCTGTATTGCTGAGGCATTGATGCGTTCTGTGGCTTTCTAGAATCCCAAGTACTTGGTAGATTGGACAGCAGCAGTTTGGAACGTCGCAGCGTCTATATCGTTCGGTTCTTCAAATGCGGGTTCTTGGCTGACGAGACACCAGCCAAAAGCGGCTGCTCCGTAGCTTAGGTTAAAAGCCACAACCTACGACTACCAGCGCTACCTACATGTCACGCGCAGCAGGTGGGCTACCACTGCTCCAATGCCAAAAGCTCGGATTGCTCGTTTCCCGCACCTCAACGAGATGGATGGCGCCTTTGTTGCGAGGACTTTTGTCGTCTTACTGGCTGAAGTCTGAGCCGCTATGATGGATGCTTCTTCTGGAAATGAAAAGCCGAAAGCCAGTGTCTTTTCGGGTATTCTTGAGTCAGACCTGCCATGGGCAGAAAAGCATCCCGGTCGCCTCGAGGGCGAGGCCTTCTCGCTGATTACTGGTGGCATGGAAACTACTGGGGTAAAGGGGCTGATTATCCTCTCTTCCGATTTATATATCTGTTTGAGGGATGGAGGAGTGTATTGAAGTTCCTTGAAGCCTGGAACCAGGCGAGGTCTTTGCTGACCGAGCTGGTCTAGAATGCTCTATTCTAAATACAAGATCAGTCTGGTAGACTTGCATAGAAGCATGAAGATGTTCCTCTAAACATCTCTGTCCGACTAACGATAATAGTTTACACATGTTGTTATAGCACACAACCTGTTGTCGGAACCGGAACAGCTGGCGGCGCTACGCTAGGCGTTTGAAGACAACATCAACGGTGTGAACAGTTTTCCCTGGATGGAGTTAGCGAATGTGCCGCACCTGGAGGGCATCGTCATTGAAGGTTTGAGGTTGTCGACTCCTTCGTCCAGAGCTCTGCATTCGGCTCGTCATGAGGTCTTGGTGTATCGATTCCAAGACGGCTCGGCTGAGCATTCGATCCCCAAAGCACGCCATTAGGAGGCTCCCTTGTGCTTCTGCACCATAACGAGGATATTTTCCCCGACCCCACCACTTTTGACCCGGAAACATGGATCAAGCCCAGTCCATCGCACCGCCGGGAGATGAATAGTCAAATCATGACGTTTTCCAAGGGATTGAGGCAGTGCCTTGGCATGCAGGAAGTTGTTTTCTCCTGCCGGAACATGTTGGTGGCAGCAGCGGCAACCCTTCCGCTGTTGCAACTGACATCAGCACTAACCAGAATCATTTTCTATAGTCTGGCTCGGTTGCGATTTATACCTGATCACTGCTGCGATCACTCCGCAATTATTGCTGCGACTTCGACTCTGTCGGAACACACCACATGACACAAGTATGACTGTGCAAATCATGGCCTGATAGAGTCCGAAGCGATTATAGCAGGCAAGCTGGATATCTGGCCCACTGTGTATCAGAAGGCTGCGGTCAAAGACAACATAGTGACATTTTGAAAGCGCAGAAAACGTACAAGACACTCGGGCAGTCTGGCAGGCTCCAGCCGCGTAGACTTTATGCTCCGCACGGCGTGCTGTTCAAACACAGCAGTATGACCTCCGCGCTACCTTGAATACAGGTTTGGAAACACAGACTTCTCGGCTCCTGCCACAACACGGTCACTCTGATCATCAACGCGATCATATGACCTGCCTTCAAAGTGTCTTCGTGCATTGGACCGTCGCCACGAATTCCGTTAGCTGGAAGACCATCTTTCCTGATGAATTGAGTCTGTTGAACGACCTATTCAGCATTCTCGAAAACACACCTAGTTGCATGAAATGAATTGTAAAGGATATTGTGTTTAATGTAACTAAACAACAGCGATGCCGGCTTAAAGGATCCGAGATAGACCACAGTCAACGTCATAGAGCCTAACGGCACGGTGTCATCAATCTTCCTGATGTTGCCAAGACCCATGATCTATAATCACGGCGGAATCCTGCCCAGCGCGGTGCGTGATAGCACAAATTTGACTGTAAACAATTGTTTGAAGAGAATCGGGTCGATCAATTCAGTGCACAAGCTGGCAGGGTTTCGCATCTTTGATGCGCAAAACCTTTGAATTGGGCATTGTAGTTATGGTGAGCGGCTATTTATCCTGAACAATCTCGTGAAGAATATTTCCAGTCTCGGTAACAAAGAATGTAATGTGCCATGCAAGATCTGGAGTACTTATCCTTGAACCGGAGCATCCATCTGCCGCTGGTCATTTCTCACTGTGGAGGCACAGTCTCTCCAATTATTAAATTTTTGTTTTTGAAAAACGAAAAGTACAATTGTGACAACCAGCATCTTACAGCTCCTTCCTGCTTGATTCTGTCCAAGCCTTCCAAGGCCTACTTATCATCGATACAAATCTGTATGGTGATAACTGTGCACCATATGTGCAGCTGGAAGCTCCCGACTTGGCGGTTGGGTGTCTGGTTTCGCCGAGCTAGGGTATCTTTTTTTAGGGGGCCGGCGAAACCCGGACGTGGTTTGCACGTGGCGGCCGAAGGGCACGCTACTTACGCGCATTGGCGACAGGCCAGTGACGGGGTGGCGTTGTTGGTTATGGATAGGTCACCCAGAGATGCCAGGGTCCAGCCAGACAAAGTATAGGAAATACATCGCGTTGAGGCTGCAGTATATAGCATTGCAACACACCCGTCGACAATCTCTCTCATGGATACATACCCTACATATGGTACACCCAAGCTTTGACAGGTAAGGACGCTCTAGGACCCCGATGCATGATGCTTTCGTGCCGAGGTTTGCGCATGGGAATTTGCAGTGTGGAGACCGCTCTGGGGCTAGAGACAGCATGGCAATGTCGTTGACGTAGAGCGTCACACGGACAATTGGGAGCATGGACCAACAAGGCAGGGTTAGGCAGAATCCGTTGGGCGACCAGATAAAACCACCAAGTATAAAAGGCGCCAGGGGAGGGGGGGCCCTGCCTACCAAAGGCTGGACACCTCCACCGGGGAAGATAAGAGCGAACTCAATCCTGCAAGGACCTGCAGAGACCCTTGAATTATTACCAGCAATTTAAGCATCATTATGCTATTCCAACCCTCTCACACGAGCCCTTGTAACGTAGCGTCGGCCGCCCCAGTCGCTGTGCTTGTCCTGGCCGCAGCTGATTACACTTCAGTTGCGTTTCCAAGCCCACTCTGACGCTGCCCAAGCGGCGATGCTGTGGAGTAGAGCTAGTCTAGCTCGTCTAGAAGGACGTCGTGGGCTGACGCTTAAGAACCGAGAGAAGCAGCTTCAGCCGTCGCTAGTGGCAAGGAGGCTACATGTCATGCGAGCTATGGACATATCAAGTAAGATTGTACACAAATACGAGTGCCGATCCCTGTCCCTGTCCCTGTCCCTGTCCCTGTTCGACGGGCGGCAGAAGCACGCCAAGTGCCGTCAACGACCGCCCAGTACCGGTGGGTGTTAAATACGAGTGTGACGTCTCGTCTCGTCTGCCGACGCCCTACAGCTACTCTACGACCTCTATATCTACAAAAAGACTGTGACGTCCTGCCGTCGGCTGCCAAGACATCTCGTCGTCTGCCTTGTGCACGTCGCTCTTGTCACGCAACGTCCTTCCAGCACCAGTCATTGATTGCATTGTGACGCCTCGCCGCTGTCTTTCCGTAGCCAATATGCGCTGCTCTCGCTCTGTTTCAGCGCTCCTCATGTGGGCCACGGCTACTTCTGCCGCGCCGACCAGCAGCCCGCTCGGCTGCGTAGCCCCAAGCACAAGACAAGAATGGCGGACGTTGACTCCCGAGTCACAAGCCAACTATATGGACGCAATCAAGTGCCTCATTACCAAGCCCTCGCGCCTCGGCCTCAACACGACCCTCTACGACGACTTCCCCTACATCCACTCCCAGCTCAACCTTCAGATACACTTTGTCGCCCAGTTCCTGCCGTGGCACCGCCTCTTTGTCCACGCCTATGAGAGTGCCCTCAACGAGTGCGGCTATATCGGGGCCATGCCCTACTGGGACTGGACCCAAGACGCCGGCAAGCTCTTGTTCTCGTCCGTCGTCGCCGACTTTGGCGGCAACGGCCTCTATGGCGGCTACACCTCCCCCTCGCGACCCAACCCCCTGGTATCATGCGTCACGAGCGGCCCGGTAGCCAACCGGACCATGGAGTACTACAACGGCGTGCTGCACCCTCACTGCCTGAACAGACAGATCAACAACGGCACCGGCTCCGTCCCGGAGGCATTCTGGTTCGAGAGCTTCTACACGCCTGCCGCGGTCGACAACATCACTATCACCTCACTTGACTTCGAGACGTACACGTATGAGCTCGAGAACAACCCCCATGGCGCCATCCACAACGCCCTCGGCGGCGACATGGGCCCGAGCACGTCCCCCAACGATCCCCTTTTCATGTTACATCACTCAATGATCGACAGGCTTTGGTGGCTGTGGCAAGGGCGCGACAGCCCGGCGCGGCAGTCTGACTTTGGCGGCAAGCGACTCGACGGCTCGAATGCCACCATCGAGGATGTCATGCCGTACATGGGGCTCATTGATGATGCTACTGTGCAAAGCGTCATGTCGACAGAGACCGATCTTCTCTGCTATAATTATGCTTAGTTTCGTGGCTTTTGTGGATAGTTGAGCTCGGCGTCCAAGGTGTTAGCCAATCCGGGTAGAATATACATCTTTCGAGGTTTTGGCAGAACAGTATTGCATACAAACGAATAAATTGTCATGATTTCTATAGAGGCCTATATTCGTACGAAGAGTGACCGGGCTATATTTATACCCATTTGCCCATACCGCTAGCGATCCTTTCGTCCGCTTCTTAAGGGATCCCGAGTACTAACTCGTCTCTTGTCACGCATAGCAGGTGGGCTACCACTACGCCAATGCCAAAAGGTCGGGATACCGCACTCCAAGTACGGTACTGCCCACTATCGAGCCCTATGTATGTGGCATGCGGTCTACATGTGACACTTGATTCATCCGGGATTGGTACCTCTTCCAAGAGATAAGGTAACCAACCCAACGAAAGAGAACGATAGTTGATGTTGGTATTATTGCACAAGCTTTACTTCTCTTGCAGAACAGCAAACCTAACACCCTGCTTCGGTTGATCCCGAAGTAGGATTGCGATACGTTATTTGTACTTTGTCCGTCAGCCCAAACAACGTCCTGTTGGTTCATTCGTCACATCAGGCTGCTACGTGAGGTAGACATTTGGTGTGGTCCGGACTAGGTTGCGATTATGAGGGAAGTGTGTATAGAAAATCAGGAAGCTGTGTCCAAAACCCATTATCTCTCGCCATTGCCTCTGAACCCCCAAAAACTTGTCATAGGCCTGTCAAAATCCCTCATCCATCATGCCCATCATCAGCTGGTTCCCACTGAACCAGTCCGATAGGTATGATGCCTGCTGCGGCAGGCCTCCACCAGCCCCAGCCATGCTCATCATGTAGTCCTCTTGGGAGACAGCCAGAGGGTCCAGGTCGAACATCATTCCAGCGGCAGTCGATGGCATCTCAAGATTGCTGCTGGCCCGTCCGAACGGCTCTTGAGGTAAGACATCATCGTGACTGATAGTGCCACTGGGGGCTGCCGGATATGTGGACGAAGTCATGGCAGCGGACTGTGGTGATGGCGGTGGCTGATTCCAGTTATGCGGCGGCAACATGCCCATCTGCCGCAAGTAGGAGTCTATCTGCTCGCTGTTTTGGCCAGTATATATTCCCTCACGCTCAACAGCGGCTGTTACCGCTGATGTCTCGCCAGCGGGAGCGCTGCTACCAATGGTTTCGTTGTTGCTGTCAAACCGACTCGATCCCGGTCGACAGGTTTCGGCTGACCCACGAGCTTGCACACCGGTGGTATTAACATAAACCTTAGCGACATGGAAGAGTGAGGCAAATAGTTGCCGAAGGTTTTTGCACGCCTGTGCGTGATCTGGGAGTTCGTAAGGCTTGATTGACTGATTAAAGGCACGTAACCGCTCCAGGTCGGCAGTATCTGAGGTCTCGATGATGTGGCAAAATATCACAATATATGGTGTGAAGGGCATGTAAAGGAGGATTCTAAGCCATTGGTCAATAATCGTTCCTCGCAGAAATGCAACACCGAGGGGAGGGACATACGCTTTGAAGTATACATCAGCTGGGAAGGATTTGCAAATCACGGGCATGTAACTTGTGTGTTTTTCAAATGTGATTCGAGCAGCCGCTAGGCATTCAGGCGACAGAGTTGTTCGTGAACCTGGAGCAACCGGGATGGCACGAAGTATCAAAGTCAAGATGATGTAGTAGGTCAGCTCGCTCGTGTACTCCTCGATCTCAACTTGCGCGCTGAACGCATGACCCCACCTCTGCCGTACCCTCTTCTGGTCATGTTGCACCTGTGCAAAAACGGCTTTAAGCTCCTCAGCGAGCATAACGGCGCGCTGGGCTCGTATCTGGGCGGGTTGGCTCAGAGCAGTGTAGCTGTACAGCATCTCGTAAATTTTGCCCTGAACCCGCGAAAAGTGCATGCATCTGACCACGCCATTAGCGAAGCGATTGAAAGTGCTCTCATCGGGGGTGGGGATAGGGATGCTGATATCGTAGTCGGGCATGACTGAAGTCCGACCAAGCCGTAACGAGACAGCCTGCGCTGACATGTACATGGTCCAGAACATCCATATCTTTTGTTGGCGTATGAAGGGCGTGTCGTGTTTGAGAGTGTGAAGACGATGGTAGCCTAGGGTTTGGCACATATTCAGTGCTTGGGACGTCAGCGTCCACAATATTGCAGGTTTTGCCATGAACATAGCGCGCATCGCCTAGAGCGGAGAATTAGTCTCCCCTGCACGAAAGGACCCGTTCTTGGGTAGGTGGACGGGCTGGACCTACTCCGAAGGAAAGAGCCTTGATGTTCTCGAAGCTGGCAGGCGTCTGCATGGTCAAACTAGAGATTGCTCTCTGTGTGTTCCTGTCACAGATGTCTTTGCATTCCTGCAGCTCCTGGCGCTTGTCCGGGTCATCTTCGAAGTAGAGACGTTCGTTGAAGACGCAACCAAGAGCTCCATTGGCAATGATATAGTCGGCCTCGGAATAGGGACCGGGAAAGTATATCCTAACCAGGTGCTCCATGAATTGGTCGTAGGTGAGAAGGCCGAAGCCGACAAACCACACCTGATGCATTCGTGGATCCTCTGATCGCACAAGTCAATCAAGGTTGATCTTAACAAGGGGGATCCCATACTATATGAAGGCTCTTACCTCGTGCCCAGCGCACTGTTGTCATGGCTACATCCACGGGGATGAGGTCTGCCGGATCATAGCACCCCGACGGTACATCTGCAAAACTGGAGTCGAGATGAGACCATACATTGTCGTTTACGGCATTATACTCTTTCTGCGCCTTCATCATGTCTCGCAGGGCATTGAGTGCGCCTTCGAGATCAGAGCCGCCCTGACTCTTGGCATGAGGGCTGACGCCACCAGGGGCTGGTCTAAGCATGTCGCTGGCGAAGGCAGTCTGTGCGACGAAAGAGCTATCCCCTTCAACAGGTGGCTGGGGCGAAGCATGTAGTGATAATGCATGCTCGGCACTCTTTGAGCTATTCACGCTCGGTGCTTTAGGCGAAATGCTGGTATTGTTTGAGACGGCTGACGAGACCGAGGCGCGGCCACCAGGAGACGGCTGCTGGAGAGGGGAAGACTGGTGCTTCGAGACGTCTGTTGTCAACTGGCGGAGCAGGCCAATGGCTTCCTGCACTCTTTCCTCGATGTTGCTGATCTTCTGGTCGCTGGACAGAAGACAGGTCAGCTTTCTTGCAGGGTATGGCGTCTCTGAGAACGGGCTGATGGCGAGACCAAGAAAAATGTAGACGTACTAGCTAGTTGAGACACGGACTCTCTGGCGAGGAACCGAGGTGCGAGGCTTGAGGGTTGTGACGCACTCGGCCCCTGCCCGCATGCAGTTGCTGCACGGCTTCTTACGGTCACATCCGACTTTGCGATTCCTACAGAGGTCACACTGCGAGATGCCAGGAAGACAAGAGGTCCAGTCAGCTCAATGCCTGTATCCATACCCTCGGACCAGACAGGAAGCAATACCGCAAGGCGAGTGATGCCGGTTGGGGGAGGCAGTTCGGGTGCCGGCGGGCTGCCGTTGTCCGAGTCGTCGCTCTCCATATCTGTGCGTCGTGGCAACGGCACTGGTCGTTGTGGCGGTCTTGTGTCTGGTTCTTCTGGCAGCCCCTGTTGGTGTTTAGATCCTCGCCCCTCTCTGTAGGGCTGAGCTGTGGTCAAAGGTCTGCAACAACTTTGCTGGACGTGCAGGGGGCAACTGGAGAAGACTTCGCAAAAAGAATCACTGCCTCTTGCTATTTCGAATGAGTTGATATGATCCTCAACAAGAATTACGCATCGCAGGGCAGCCAAGGTCGAGGCGTCATCACGTCTGGTTTTCGCAGTATTGTGACTGCGCAGCTGCCTCCTCGGGCGCCGCTGGGCTGCTCGGTGCCGACACCAGCCACACCTTGTGAGTGAGGCATTGGCCTGCGCCACACTATCCAGCCACACTCATGGGGACAGGCTGGGCCCCGCGGCGCCGATGTAACTCAGGCTGCCACAATCCCTCGCAGATTATTTCGTCTCTGATCGTTCCAAGATCATGCCTGCAACCTTAAAGGAACCACACTGCCAGCCCGCCGTGTCATCATTGCCTTCGCCAAATGCCTTCCAAGTGTCCCCGTCGGTTCTTTGTCTTGGTATCGGTTCGCAACAACCCGACACCCTGCACCCGTTCGGCACCCTTCGGCCCGCAACACCAAGGGTACATTCCAAGGCTCTCCTGGTTCTGATTCTCCTGAGCCTCAACCAACACTTCTGCAGCAATCTCCCGGACCATGTCGCCATGATCTTTGGTAACACGCCAAGCCAAAACCCCGCTCGCTTTGTGACTGACAGCGGCTAAATCTCCCTGGCGAGCCGAGGTATCATTTCCCTTTGAGGAACCAAGCATGGGCACAATTCATGCCATCTGTCCAACAAAAGGACCGGCTGGCCAGGTGTTTCGACCCTCCCCAACCTGTCAAATCTGGCAGCCAAGGTTTCTCCCTACAGGGTCAGTCGTGACCCGCTGCGTCATGGGTATCCCGGCTTGTCCAATAACGCCCGATTCGCCCCTGGCCATCAACCCTGGTAATCCTCCGATCAGTTCCTAAGGCGGTTGGGCTGTTAGTACCCGTGCACGACGCTGTCTCCGTTTGGGTACTCAGCTCGCCACTGGGCCACGAGGTGGCCAGCGAGGCCAACGAGGCCAGCCACATGGTTCTCGCATGGCCCCTCGAGCAGCCTCGGCAGCCTCTTTCTTTTTAGGCAGGCTCGGCAGGGATCAATCCTGGAAGAATGTCCGTGCCCGCGTCCGTCCCAATTTCCATATGTCGGCAACAGCAAGACCACCACGATGAGCACGACTCAGCAACGACGCCACGAGGGCGATCGGCAGTGGGTACCGATTTGACGAAGCCCACGGGGTAGATGTCCCGTCTCCTGGGCGTCGGTCTCCTCCCTGATCAGCTTTTCGTACATATTCTGGACTAGAACTCAGATTCTGCAGCACCGTCTCGCTAGTCCACATCAGGTGCAAGTCCGCCATTAGCACTACGCGATTGCCTACGGTGGAAGCGGCCCGAGCGTACCCCCTCCACGGAGTCAGGCCCGTCTCGTTAAATCGCCAGCATCGCCCCATCATCGAGGCAAGATTGCAAAGAGGTCGTCTTTGCAACTCTCATCGGCCTTTTATCACCCTTCAGCCCATCGTCGTTGTCGTCGTTCGTAATGAGGTTCCTCAGTGTGGCTCTGGCCAGCCTGGCCCTCTCCTTCGCCTCTGCCGCAGAAGTGGGCGAGCGAGTATGCAACAACTGCACCAACGAGTCCACGGAGCCCTATGTCGTGGCGCCACCGCCTTGGGATCTCGCAACCTCGGAGGCTTATATCATCCCTATGGTCGGCGTCTCTCCTGACCTGCCCGTCAAAGCCTTTGCACCGCTGGAAAGGACCTCGAGTTATGCCAAAAGCGGCACCTGTCTCGCTGGCGTCGGTCTGATGTTGATTGTTCGTTACAAGGACAGCCCCGTTGGACCCTACGACGAGTTCATCATTATTCCTGGACTCTTTGCCAATCCGGAAGATCCTGGCCTCCCCAAGTTCCGCATCAGCAGGATCTATGTTTCGCAAAAGTACACAGCCTGGAATGGCCGCAGGAGTAGGTTGAACCTCTGAGTCTTTTGTCCGTTTCAAAATACAGTCCTGCTAACTCTTCTTACTCCAGACTGGAACATCCCTAAGCATCTGGCCCGATTCGATTGGACAACGGGTTTCGACGGCAGTGAGACCGTCAAGATCTACCCCTATGATACGACAAAGCCACTCGACGAGTCCGGCGGACCCTCGGTGCTGCCCTTTTTCCAGGCCACCTTCAGACAGCCAGCACTCCTTGATCTGGTGCAAGTACCCCTCAGCACGGCCATCCTCGAAAACCTGGGCGGTATTGGACTCGACCCCCTCACACTCGCCTCGCCGCCTCTGCCATATGGCGGTGGCAAATATGGCGAGCTCCAGGGAACTACGCAATGGGCTAACACGGACTTTGGTGTCAACGGTGCCTGGGCTAGCGTAGGCACAATGGATTTGTACCAGGGCCCCAAGGGTGATCAGGTTGGCAGCACCGGCGTTAATGCCGTTGGTGACGAGTACTTCCCTAACTTCTGGCCTAATATGCCAAGATATAACGTTGCTCTTAAGTTGAAGGGCGCCGTTGTCGGGTTTAGTGTCCCTAGGCTTTACGACTGAGGGGGAGTCTACCTGACGGTTTTGATGGAGTGATGACATTTACCGTCTCTGTGCGACTGTGCAGCAGATCACGGATGACGAGCCTTGTACCTTCGAATAAGCATTTGCAAATACTTTAATAGAGTTTCAAATATACCCTTACTTCCCGCAAAGATGGCCATGGTTGGCACGGGGAACCACGCGCGAATGGTCTATGCACACAAAGCTTATCGATTGAGCCGCGGTGATGCCTGCTGAGGTAATCCTGTGCTCCACCCGGGCCAGCTGCCCCTAGCTAGCCGTTGCCCACCGCTCCTAAGCTCTCTAAGTAAACATCAACAGTGACGTTTCCAGCCAGGGCTGTTCAAGCCACCCGAACCTCGCCTTTCGGTGCCTTTGTGACCACCTTGCACCCCGCCAAGAGGCAGCATCTCTCTGATGTACCACGTGCTGTGCACAGTCCGAAGATGTCGCCATGGCCCTGTTCGCTACCAGCTCGAACCCAACCCTCGCTCGTCCACGCTCGCTGCGTCCGCCCGCCAAACAGCCCTTGACCGCTCCAGTTCGGCAACAGCAGGCCCCGACAAACAGCCACAGCCAGACAGCTAGTGGCAATGGGAACATTCAATCAAGCAGCGGCAGCAGCAGTGGCAATGCCACGATACCGAGTTCGACCTCGAACCTCGCCCTTTTCCTGACCAATCTCCGCCTCCTCGACCTCGATCTTGAACCCGACTGGCCAGACATCACCGCCGCTACCTTCTCTGCCCGCGATGCTGCCGGCGGTCAGAAGAAGCGCATCCAGGCCGTCGAGTGGGCTCTCTATCAGCTCTTCGCTGTCTGGGATCCGAGCGAGACTCAAAACGTAAGCCGGTTGCACCCCAAAGCCCCATTACCCTCGCCCTGCTACTACTTAGTACTGACCAGCGATTACCGCCTTCCAGAAGCTCCGCCCTTTCTACCCACCGCTCGACCAGGTCCAATCTGTCAATCTGCGCGCCGCTCTGACACGAGCCCTGGAGCAACTCAAGCGGAATGGTTTTCTCGGCCGCGACGCCATCATCCGCAAGACAATGCTCGATGAGTGCAAGGGTGAACGACTCGAGGAGGTTCTCGCGGCCTTCTCGTCCGCCGTGCTCAAGAAACTCGTGGCCGAGCGCAGTCTCAATAGTAGTGGTCCAGACAGCCATGCTCCGATCGCCGAGAAGCTCGCGATCGAGAATAGAGGGTACACGGGCGAGCGGACGGAGCTCAATGGGCTCATTCTCGCGCACAAAGTCGCTCTGTCGGGCGCATTGGCGCGCAAGAACGAAGAGCGCGCCAGATATCATGACTTGGAGGAGCTGCTAGAATTGAAACAGCGCGGCCTTGCCCGGAGGCGGGAGCAGGTCAAGGCCGCGGCTGCCGCTCAGGAGGACAGCAGTACACAACTCGATGACCACATCCGGCATGAAGCAAGGGACATACTAAGAACGAACTGGACCGGCAACGAGTCGTGGGTTGACACTCTGCTATATGGCGGCGCTGATGCCCGTCCCAGTGGCAGTCTGCTCGACGCCCCGTTTGAAGAGGTCTGGCGTGGCGTGCAGGAAGGTCGCTTGTCTGATTTGGAAGAACAAGGGGCGGACCTCCTCGGGGCTCTAGACTCCCGGTTGCGCCTGCAAAAGGCTAGACTCGAGAAGTGGGAGACATTTCACCACAAGATGTTTGGTGCAGCTAAAGCCGCTCCTATGACGCCGAAGCGCAAGCAAGAGCAACCTCGACGGATTATCGAGTTTCGGATGCACAAGGATGTGCATCTCACGAGTGCCATACCGAAGCACAATACGTCGGAACCCGACGTGCCGTCCGAATACGAGCAGATTATGCTAGATATGGAGGGGAAGCTGGGCACGGTCGGTCAAGCCAGGATTCCAAATTTCTCAAAGATGTTTGGCTCGACGGCTGCTCGGCTGGGAGCGACAACTCGGGCCCCAGAGCCAGTTGCGACCGAGCCTATTTCAGATCTAAGCGAATGGGAAGATGACCACGATCTATCGACTGCGAGGCTTTCGGTGGAGGCTGAGCAGCCGCTGCCTGTGACACAGGCGCAGAAGCCGATCAGGAAGGATTCCTCACCGCAACGAAAGCCGTCCACTAGGTCCATTCCTACTCGCCAAAATAGCAGCCGCCGACTGGGTCGGGCCCGCAAAGTCAGTGTCCAGGAGTATGACTGCGAAGATTCGGCTGCAGAAGAGCCTGTTATTGTTGCGAGCCCCCTGGATGTGGAGCAGTTCGAGCACACACCAACACCAGTGCAACGCTATGCCCATCCGGACTCGTACGACCTGCGACGCAACGTCGCCCCGAAGACACCGTCACAGCCTGTGCCGGAACTACCTCCTCCCACTTCACCAACACCGCCGCCCGCCTCACCGACGCAAGCAGCTGCCGATGAAATCCTCGCATACATGTCGAACGCCTCCCCGTCCCCATTGAAAAAGTCCCGGCACGTCCTCTCATTAGCAGAGCGTACCCGCCTCTCGATGAGCCGCACGCTTTCCTCGGACACAGACGATTCGACCGGCAGCGGACGCCTCTCGCCAACGAAGGCGGACTACCCAACAATCGTGGAGCAGGCAGCAGAGCCTGCGGACAACGACGCGGCCGGAGTGGGTAACGCCCGCGAGGACCTCATCGCGCGCACACGTCGCTCCATGGCAGGCTTTGAGGCAGCACGGCAGAAAGCACAGCTTGAACGACGACGCTCACAACGGAAGAGTAAAGCTTCACCGCGCAAGGATGGGAGCTATTTCTCGCGCTTGGAGGAAGAGGAGGAGGAGGTTAATGGCGCCGGAGAGACATCAGTCATTGACGACTTGTTGCTCGCGGCGGATGGGGGTGCGGGCAGTGCGCCGGACTACGAGGCTGTCTTTAGGAGTCGACCCAAGATCAAGACTAGTCCTGCTGCGAGCCCGGTGAGGAGGTGGCATGCTGAGTGAAAATCGCTGATGCACCTTACAACCTAGATAGTTACGTACATCCCTTTAATTTATGAGCAAGCCAAGCGAGTTCAGGTCTTCATTTCACGAATTCTCCTATCGAATTTTCACGCAAGATAATTTTCTAAGTGAGGGCCGAGTGGATGCCACTTTTACTGTTGCGTTCCTCAATAGCTTGAACTCATCTAGCTATGATAAGGAATCCTAATTCTGACACCAATCACGTCACTGTGTGTGCAGTGCTATGCTTGGCCTAACGATGGCGACGTACTCGCTTTCTCCTTTACAGATGCTGGCCATCTGAACACAGAGGAGAAGTGGCTGCGTCTTGTCCAATCACCAAGGACAAACGTATGTTAGATTAATGGCAGGTTGATTTTCTTGTTGTAAACGGAGATGTTTCCTTTTGTGTTTTTTCTTCTTTTTCTTTTCTCGGGGGGGGGGGATTGCGAATCATTGCATCATCGCCAAGAGGAGGTCGTTACAGCAAGCCGACAGAGTGATGAGATCGGATTACACCGCTCCCATCTCTCAGAACCGCAATATGTCCATGCTTTCCGCCCCTCATGTCGAAGTGTCGACCTCCACAGGAAGTCTTTTCGTGTCCAACTATTTCCAGACTCTACTTCGCGCTAGAGAGAAATGTGGCCAAGTCGTCCGCCAGGATATTATGGACGTGGCTCGTGCTGTCATGTAGTCATCAGCGAATGCACATAGGGGCATTGAGCGAGCAGTGCGAGTAGAAAGTGAATGGACAGGGGAAAAGCACGAGATGATTCTTGAGATCGGGAGGGTTTAGAAAGAAAAGATGGGCTTACATGTGACCAACGTTGAACCAGAAATACCGCTCGATAGGCAGACACCCAAACTTGCCCGGGTCGGTCACGACTTCTGGATTGTTCGCTGCCGCACAGACGGTGGTGGTGTCCTTAATTCCGTACCTTGCCGGGCTGTCGAGGACTGCGTTGAGGAGGGTGTTTGCGTCGTACAGCAGGGTCGTGACTTTTGCCTTGTTCAAATCGTCCGATGTGGGCGATCTGGCTGGGCGGTCGCTGTGGTCACCTCCGCTGTTGACGCGCTGCTGGAAGGCGAGCATGTGTTTCTCGAGACTTTCGTTCCAGAGATCAACCATGGCCTTTGTCGGGTACGCTTGAGTCCCCGGGGCCCGGTTGACGTTTGACGGGTTCCGGTCGTAGGGCGGGAGGTTTATGAATAGAAACTGTGTGAATCCTGCCTGTGCGTGCAGCGGGGTGATGCTCTGTTCGAACAGCGCTGCGGTGATGGCGTCGTATTTTGGTTCCAGGTAGGCTAGTTGTTCCGCCTCTGGGACCGTGAATGTGCTATTGGAGGTGAGCGAGGCCGGGAGCTTGATGTCGTTGATGTCGTTTATCCCGATCCACACGGCGACCAGGACGTCCTTCCTGCTCCGCGGTTGAAAACGAGGGGACAAGACCGGGTGCGCGTAGGTCAGATACTGCTGGGTCTGGTTCACCATTGGCGTGGTGTAGTCGTGGTGTAGCGGGAGGAATTGCTCCGCGTAGTCTGCGCCGGCGAAGGCGAAGTCCCATAGCTCGCGCTGTCTTTTCCCGCTATCATGTCCGTCGTGTGTGCTGCCTGCGCACGAGGAAGGGGTGTATTCACCCTCCTCAACGCCGCAGTTTGTCAAGAATTCGATCCAGTTTGGTCCGCCGGCTGATGTGCCAGCGTAGTTTGCCACGATCTTGTCGGAGAGGAGTTTTGATGGGGAGAAGCTAAAGTTTCCGGGCAGGTAGTCGCCTATGAAACTGTAGTTCTGGCGGCCGGCTGTGCCTTGGACATACGTATATGAGTCGCCGAAAGCGATGCTGTCGTGATAATGGTAGGCATTGTCAGCGGCGTCACTTAAGGGTGTCATGGGCTTGAAGATTGAGAAGGGCCTTGGAGCTATGAAGGGGCTTACACATGTTCTATCTGGTTCCACTCAAAACGTGAAAACCCTTCGGAGGTTGGATTTGTGGGAGCGCTTCTGGTGACTTGTGCCCACGAGGCAAGGCTGAGAAGAGAGTGCAACAGCATCATTCTGATTATCATGACCACGTCAATCTGTCCGCGATGTCTGGGAACTGGGAAAATGTCCCTTGCAACTCCACGGTCGAAACATATACCTTACAGCTCCGAGTTAACCAGATGACTCCGAGCCGTGTATTCAGGCTATACAACATCCAGTTCGTGGAACCAAGGACTGCCGGACCCACTACACAAGCTCGTTCAGGCTGGAACTGTCGGGGTAAAGTAACAGCGAGAACAGGGATTCCCCGCACGGGTAAGAGGCAAAAGCTTGACTTCTTGGGGTTAATGAGAGGAGCTGTAATCTTGCGTGGGGTTCTGCGTAGAGTTGGTTGGTATTGAATTTACATTCAGTGGTGGCGGGATTAGTTGTAGGAGAGTCAAGACTTGGATTAGGGCTTTGTAGTGTTATTCACGCTTATGCTAGGTACCCTATTGGAGTCATCAATCTATGCTCCTAGCATATCAAAGATACGACTTGATCTTGTCCCTAGTTCTGCAAGTTGTCTGGGCAGATGCAGCAGCCTTCTGTTGTCCCTTTGAATGCGATCATTGCCGATTGAACAGCAAATCCCGTAGTGCTGGAGCTGTCACCTATCTAGCCTACATTAGGACGTCTGCAGTCAAGGCGACACAACTCTCTCCGCAAAACCGCTTTCTACCCCGAACAAATGCCATCAGTTAATCATGTATTACATCGGCTCCGTTGCTATACAATGCAGGAATTCTCTTCAATAAACCGCTACGACCGCTAATCCTCTCGCTGGGCGATCGCAGCCGCGCCAAACCAGTCCAAAAAGTGACCGCGTGTCCATTTCTGAGCCTCCTGAAGTCCCCCTTTCATACTATGGCTCAAGGCCCCTGAGCAAGCCCGTCATAGGCTTTGCCATACAGCCCGCTACATCTGAAGCCATGCCCTTCACAAGATCACCCACCTCATCTGCCTGAGCTTGCCCTCTACAGTCAAGCTACGAAGTCAACGATGCCGTCATAAAAAGCTCAGACAAAAGCTCTCACCCACAGCCTTGGTGCCGGATTTGAAGCCTGTGATTTGTTCTCGCTCGCGTACCGTCTCACCGCTCCCGAGCTTTGGAAGATTGTGGGAGACTCGCTCGAGGACTACTGCGAGATATGTGGATGTTTGGACCATGACTCCGAGGGACCGGGCCAGGCCGGTGCTGATGTGGACTTTTGATTGTGCCTGGTGTATTCTCGTGTTGAGGTTTGATTGGTTTTGTCATGCGTTTCGTGTCCCTCTGAATGAAGCGAGGCTCGTTCTCAGGTCTGAGGTGATCGTAGTCGGGATCATGGTGGAACTTTGTGGGAAATTGATGCTAACCCCGTCCTAGGTTGGCCAACATGGACATCGAAGGCTTCGCCTGTAGAACTCGGCGTTGAGGATTTCCCGCGACGCGTACCTGTCCGGCGCAAAGCGGTTACCGTTATGGAAGGAACATTGACAACACCCCTCTGCATATCGGCCAGAGAGCCACAGGTTAGGACTGGAATCCGGTGCCGACGCGAGTTTTGGGCGGGGGGGGGGGGGAGAAGGTGGCAATATAGACGCATGCCGCCTAGACTTCGCAGACTCTCGGGCATCAAGGTTCCGTTGCCGACTCTGAAGGCCATCTGAGGCGGCAGAGACTGAAAAGTCCGACCCCGTTCTCGAGCACGAAGTGCCGGAATTAGTACTTAGGTATACGTTTATTGCGAGATGTACTCAGTGTTCATACTTCTCACGTGGAGATTTTGCCTAGAGCGACAAATGGCTGCACGTCGTCGCGAGCACCACCTATTTGAACGACCACATTCAACTTTTGTCGGGCTGGAACATTGCGTTTTGGAGACTCTGACGCATAGTAGGATGGAGCGGCGAGAATTTCTCTCTCTGGCACTCGAGACTCGCGACTGTGTGTGTGCGGAGTAAGACTGTGGACTGGCGGTATCATCATTCGGTCAACGCTGACGTTCGCTCGTTCGTCGCTTGTGACTTGACCGTGCCTGATACTGGTTGACTTTGCCTGCCCACTGAAAATTCCCATGCATGTATCCTCGTAAGCCGAAACACGCTCGTCCTCTTCGTCTTGGTACGGAGCCCCTGTTGACGGGGGGGGGGGGGGGGGGCGCTGCGTCTCTTCTACTAGCTTGGACGTCATGATTGAGCCGCGAAGGGGCGTCGTGACGAGCACTTTGCCGGCTATTCCTGTCATTCAGTCTCCCGTGATACTCGTACTAGCGGACGAAGATGGAGGGTGTCTTGTTGCGAGAAATTCAGCACGTTTCCACTTGCGAGTCTAGGGATTGTACATTCTATGAACAACTACAGGAGCCGCACATGTTGGTGAGTGCTCTTTCAACCTCATTGCTAGCGGTGTCATGCTGCCGGCTAGGTTCTGTCTAGCAAATGGGCTTCAAAACCCGAATGGCTATCACTAACAAGCAATGTACTATTTGAGTCAATAAGGGTTGAGTGACTGGCGCCCATGAACTGTGTGCTAGGCCAGTGGTGACCTTTTTGTATCCATCCTGGTTACGTACTCGTGGTGACAGGTTCTATGATCCGGGTTCCAACTTGCAAATTCACTGTAGACTGAGACGCATTAATTTGCAACCAAGTCATGTTAGTGAGCGTGAAACCTGCAATTTTCATATGCATGGGCAGACTCGCTGCAGCATCTAGACTCATCTCCTTGGGACGAAGATTTCGGTATGGATTTGCCGAAAGGCCAGGTGACTCGGTCACTTCCGAGCTCCATCAGGGGGGACTTTGTTCCCCCGCAAACCTGCGAGCGCCCAGCGCGACAGCGCTCCGCATCTAGAACTGTAGGCACACAAGCTTGGTCAGCCCTCTTGCCTCTGACTTGTCCGGGGTAGACAACCCACTCAGCAGCCGCAACCCCGAGCTGAAAGGGCACTAGAGCTCGAAGGCAGTAAGGGGCTGGTTCAGCCTCCGTTTAGTACTACCCCATCCTGCTCGCCTTGCAGGCGGGGAAGTGGAGCTGAAATACTGGTACCGCAATGAAGGGCGTGCCCAGAATGCTGGATACGCGATGCCGGAAACTGGTTGGGCGACTGGTGACAGCTTATGGCTATGGCGTGATCCACAACTGACCCGACCACGCGGGTAAGCCGGTCGACGTGGCACAAAGTATAGTTGGGGTCGTGGCTGGTCTCGCCTGCTTGTTCTCCACTGACAACTGCGACAGGATAACTGAGGCAACACGACTGCTGTGGTTCATGTAAGGAACTTGATCTTGCAGCCTTCCGACATCTTTGATTTGGAGCTGTACGCGTACTTTTTTGCCGTTGACTGGGGTGCAGTGGATTATTAAGACGGCGACAACAGTCAGTCAGTGCTAGGGATACGTACCGTACCTAGTGACGGTCACAAGCATAACACGGCATCCCGTGCTGGGAGCAAGCCGTAATTCATGTGTGCAAGGATAAGAAAGCCCCTGGAACACTGACCGCGATTCTTGGCGGAGTACGGGACGCGTAAACCTGCCTGAGAGAGTTGCTGACTGACTCCTGCTTGCTTGAGCTTGAGACCGGAGGCTAACGCGGCGCTGCGTAACTGCTTTGCACTTTACTTTACTTGCTTCAGGTACAGTGCAGTGCGTTGTGTAATGCCGAGAGTGCTTGCAGGCAGATGCAGATGTACATGCAGAATGCAGATGCAATGCTGCGTGGGGCTGTTGTGCTGTGTGGGTCTTCTGCCCCACTCCCAGTGCCAAGCTGCCTGGCCAGGCCTCCCCTCCCCCCAGCCCCGAGCTCCACAGGCCTCCGCTTTTCCGGCAATTCCGCCGCCCGATTTCCCCGCACGTCCGGAATCTCCGAAAGCCCGTGCCCGGACCCCGTGCCTCGTGCTCCGTGCGCGCTGTTTCCCCGCGCCGGATGCGGCCGTGGACGGACGGCGGACGTGGAGGGGCCGAGCACGATGCGCGTGCCCAGCTCAGCCGATGCCACAAAATGCCAAAGACTGCGGCAATGCGCCAGCCTACTTGAAGAAAAGAATCCCTTGGCTGCACACAGTTTTGGCGACGACCTCACCCCGCCCTCAACCGCACCTTACCTCGCCTCGCCTCGCCTCGCCTCGCCTAGCCTAACCTCACCTCACCTCACCTCACCACACCACACCTCACCTCACCGGCACCCCAAGCAAGCAAGACACCAACCAGTATACTACCGCAGGCTGCCGGGCTTTCATTTCACCATGGCTGCTCCTAAGCCCGCCGGCCGCCGGCCCAACTTCATCATCATGGTCGCCGATGACCTCGGCTTCAGCGACACGTCTCCTTACGGCTCCGAGATCTCAACCCCGAACCTCGAGCGCATGGCCAAGAACAGTGTGCGCATGACCGACTTCCACACTGCTGCCGCCTGCTCTCCAACGCGCTCCATGCTGCTGTCCGGCACCGACAACCACATTGCTGGCTTGGGCCAGATGGCCGAGTTCATGATGGGCGCAAATCTCTCCTGCAAAGGCAAGCCTGGCTACGAGGGCTTCCTCAACTTCAGGGTCGCTGCTCTGCCCGAGATCCTGCAAGACGCCGGCTATTTCACTGTTGCCTCTGGCAAGTGGCATCTGGGCATGACGGCCGAAACGTCGCCCTCCCAGCGCGGCTTTACCAAGAGCTTTGCCTACCTCCCAGGCGCCGGAAACCACCACAACTATGAGCCCCAGCTAGACATGCGCCTGCCGCCCTTTATAAAGAGCAGCGGCTTCTGGATGGAGAACGACCGCTTCATCGACCGCCAGACCGAACTGCCCAAGGACTTCTACTCCAGCGACTACTTCACCACTCGGCTCCTCGACTTCCTGAACGACCGTACCGAAGAGGAAAAAGAGAAACCATTCTTTGGCTACCTGACCTTCACTGCGCCCCATTGGCCCCTGCAGGCTCCCCGTGCCCTCATCGACAAGTACAAGGGTGTCTACGACGACGGCCCCGACGCTCTCCGCCTTCGTCGGCTCGCCCAGCTCCACAAGCTGAAGCTCGTGCCAGAGGACATTGTTCCTGCGCCCGTCGAGGCAGTCACTAAGGAGTGGCAGGAAATGACCGACGACGAGAGGAAAGAGTCTGCGAGGAAGATGGAGGTCTACGCCGCCATGGTGGAGCGGCTAGACGAGAATGTCGGGCGCGTCCTGGATCACCTGGAGAAGTCGGGCGAGCTGGACAACACCTTCCTGCTCTTCATGTCCGACAACGGCGCCGAGGGCAACCTGCTCGAGTCGCTGCCCGTCATGTCGAGTCTCGGTGTGGTCGAGACGATGCGGCGGTTCTACAACAACTCGCTGGAGAACATTGGTAACCACGACTCTTTCGTTTGGTACGGTCCGCGCTGGGCCCTGGCCGCCACCGCACCTAGCCGCGGCTTCAAGGGCACGGCGGCCGAGGGCGGCATCCGGTGCCCGTGTATAGTCCGCTGGCCGGAGGCGGCACTCTCCAACGGCGGCATCAGCCACGAGTTCAGCAACGTCATGGACATCCTCCCCACGGTGCTGGAGCTGGCGGGCGTGCAGCACCCGGCGCCGGCGTTCCGCGGCCGCGAGGTCGTCCCCGTGCGCGGCAAGTCGTGGGTGCCGATGCTCCGCGGCGAGGCGCCGTTCGTCTACGACACAAAGCAGGACTTCTCCGGCTGGGAGTTGTTCGGACAGAGGGCGATCCGGAGAGGAGACTACAAGGCGCTCTTCCTGCCCCCGCCAGACGGCCCCGGCGAGTGGGCTCTGTACAACCTGGTGACTGACCCGGGCGAGATCAACAACTTGGCAGCTGAGCAACCCGAGACGCTGAAAAAGCTGCTTGATGACTGGGAGCAGTATTTCTCCGAGACGGGGATGGTTGAAGTAGATTTTGGAGCCGGCAAGATTGTCGCCATGTAGATAATGAATATTCACTTTCCCCCCCTGTCCTCTGCGAAGAGCCTGTCTGACCTACGTAACGAATCCACCACGCGTATGCAAAACCGCGCTGTGCTGATTGGGAAGCCAACACTGTACCATGTATGTTGACGTGGCCCCTGCGACCCTCCGAGCTCGGGGACTTCTCCTGTCAGCACTCTACTAGGTGCGCATGACTCGTTGGGTAGCATTCCGCTCTCCACATTTGGATTTTTCCCCTAGGGTCCTCGGTGATTCTACCTGGTCCGCGGCGATCCTCCCAGGCCCTCTCTATCGATCTTGCAGGCGAAGTGGGTGACAACGCAACGGTTTCAGCATGCAATACCAGCGTTATCCAGTGATCCCGTGCAGATCCAAGTACAAACCCAGCCCTCGCCGAGCAAAGTTCAATCTTGGCACCCACCTTGCTGAGATGCTTCTGCTACTCTGTATCCCTCGCAACAGTAGCAGTGGGTTCTTTTTGGCGAGCTATTGCCCACTGCCCAGGCGGCAATTCCGGGCATGGGCCGCGCGGACAGGAAATCCCGCAAGCCGTTCGTCCCCCCCCCCCCCCCCCCCAACGAGATCTATGCAGCAGCCTAGTGCGCTCGTCCCCACGGGGTTACTTTGCTTTCGCCCCCATGTCTCCTCCACTGTGGCTTGCGAGGAGCCTGGGGTAAGCCCTGATGATAGGATCAACAAACACCCTTTTCTCGACTATATGAGGTGTGCCCATGCCCTCCCTGCTCTGTCTAGATCTATCTAGATCCCATCGTCGGAAGCAGCAGCAGCAGCGGAACCCAGCTCGTCGCCAACGCCTGCTGCGATCTTGGACCTCTGATACTCTCTACTCTTCCTCGAGCCATGATGAAATTTCGAGAGACGGCGGGCTGGAAGGCTCTTGCCAACCTCCCGTTCATCCGCAACTTTACGTTGCCACTGGGAATCTTCTGTCTGATTGTGGTCCTCAACGTCCTTAGCAATGGCTTCGATATCGCCATTTACAACACGGTCCAGGCCATGACCGGTAAGTTGCACCTTACCACCATCTTTCCAAATCCACACCAGCCAGTCATGGCCTGCCAGCAGTTTCGAATACTGACACACATGTAACTTTATAGCCTTTCAACACACCTTCGGTGACCAGTGCAACCAGGCCGGCGTGTGCAACATCAGCAGCAGGAACCTGTCCCTCCTAAACTCGATCCCCTTCATCACCTATGCGGCAGCTCTGTACGTCGCCTCGGAGCTCGGCGAGAGGTACGGCCGTCGTGTCGTCTACATTGTGATGAACGTCATCTGCCTCGTGGGAGTCGCCGTCAGCTACACGGCCACGAGCTTCGGCCAGATCCTCGCCGGCCGCTGCATCGTCAACATATACACAGGCATGGAGGGCTACCTCATCCCGCTCTTCCTCGCCGAGCTGGTGCCCGCCAACGTCCGCGGCGCCATGGTCAGCGCCTATGTCTTTGGACGGCTCCTCGGCTCCCTCATTATCGGCATCATCGCCTATGCCACTTCCACGATCCCCGGCGACGACTCCTGGAAGATCCCCGTTGCCGCGCTCTTCTCCATCCCTGCCTTTGCTCTCCTGTGCTGCTGGCTCGTCCCAGAGTCGCCTCGCTGGCTCGTCAGAGTCGGAAAGGACGAACAGGCGCTCGCTGTCCTGAGGCATCTCAACGACTCTCGCCCTGATTATAGCGCCGAGGCAGAACTTGCAGAACTGAAAGGCGCGCTGGAGAAGGATGTCGAAGGAAGCAAGTGGAAGGACTTGGTCCAGGGCCACAATCTGGTTAGTTGACTTCCATCTAAATCAGGGCAGACATCATGATCTTGCCAGAGCTAACCAGCATTGATAAAATAGAACCGTACGGTGGTGGCCAGTTTGACCCAATTCTTCTCGATCGCTGCCGGCCAGGCATTCTCCAACACCTACGGCACCATCTTCATCCAGAGCCTCAACGTCTACGACCCGTACGCCTTCACAATCATCATCAAGGTCGGAGGAATCGCCGGTGCCCTGCTGTTCTCGGTCCTCGTCGACCGCGTCGGCCGGCGGCGCTTCTGGCAGACAATGGCCCCGATGGCCATGGTCTGCATGTACGTGATTGGAGCCATGGGCACCATCAAGAACCCTACCAGGTCCGAGAAGCTCGTCATCGCATCCATGTTCCCGTGCTACGGCTTCTTCCTGCTCGGATCGTTCGCCCCACTGTAAGTTCCAAATATCATTAAACCCCCCCCTTCAATCCTTTTGGCTGTTGCCGCGCCGGCTCATGGGCTAACATCTCAATCTTTTCCTCCTCGCAGTGCCGCGGTCGCAAACGCAGAAATCCCGTCCCCCAGACTCAGAGACAAGACGGCCATGGTCGGATGGAGCGTCTCCAACCTCACCAACTTCGTGACGGCCTTCACCCTGCCGTACCTGATGGGCCCCGGGTACGCCAGCCTCGGCGCCAAGGTCGGCTTCATCTATGCCGCCATCGGCACGGTCGGCTGCATCTGGGCATACTTCTGCTACCCGGAGCTCAAGGGCCGCTCCCTCGAGGAGATTGACATCATGGTCACTGAGAACGTCCCCGCCCGGCACACTAAAAGTGAGTTTTTCTTTCCTCTATTCTTTGCCAAAGGTCTACACGACCAATTTTGGAGTCTCCACGTGCTAACTTCTGTTTTCACCAACTTTTAGACTGGGTTGCTCCTGCCACAATCAACGTGGAGCACAAGCTAGGCAATGAAGAGTTGGATGCGGGCAAAAAGAACTCGACACACATCGAGGGTGTCTAGGGCTGCACTTTTCTTTCGGCAATGTCTCGGTTGGAAGTTCTCTTTGCCGCCCCCTCCCCCACCTCCTGCTCTTTTCAGTCCCGCTCAACGCCAAGGCTTCCGAGCGCCTAGAAACCCCCTGTGGTTTTTTTGTTCGGCAAGAGCTCTGGGGAGGAACAGGAAGGGTGAAGAGGGGGTGGGTGCAACGCGAATGCTCCGATTGCCGACACAATGCCGTGTCTCTGCTCGCCTTGTCTTGGTTTTGTGCTGTTTGGAAATGGAAGCGCTTTGCTTTGCTCGAGCCAGTAGAATCAAGCCGTCTCTTCAAGGGAATTGAATCACGATGTTAACGCTACCTAGACATGACACGCCCTTCTGCTGTTGGGTTCCTCGGTTTGCCTCTTGTGTGTTGTGACATTACTCGTTCAACTCCGTGCAAAATTTGGCTGCTCTGTGCCAAGGGAAGCTAATCCAGGCGTGTTCTCCTTGGCTGAGGACGACAATGTACAGCGAAAGAGTACCGTGAGTTGTGCACCTTGAAACATATCGGCAACTCATTATTGGACGAACATGAGATCACTCAACCTTCGTGGATGCGCCAGAAGAGTTCATTGTGCTCTTCGAATCTCTCGGGTGTCGATGACCACTGCAAGCTTCGACAGGGCCATTTGCTGCCTCTAACTTGGATTTGCTCTCCCCCGTGGTTCAGCATCGCGTACAATTTCGTAAAACATATTACAGCACAAACACCGCATGTAATTGTCATATCTGTCGCTCCGACAGCGAGCGAGCTGCGAGATTTCCGCGGCTGCGGCGGACCAAAGCTCCAACCGGACGGTCTGTTCTACCCGTGCGCGAGTAAGGAGTCCAGATATCGGACCCTATTTTCCCCTTTCGACGCGCGTCTCCCGTTGACGGCTCGCCAATGGATCTAAAATCTGCACGGACAAGATAAGATAGTAAATGCCGACATGATGCGTGCTGCACGTCTGCGCGCACGGCCGCACGCGCGCACTGCGTCTCAACAGATCCACTCCCGCTGGCCCATGCACACTGCAAGATTCACCTTGCCTGCATGTAGGCATGGGACGTGTCAGTCGGAATAGAGAGCCTCGAAAGATTGGTCGAGAGCATGGAATAGTAGAGAAAGCATTCTGCCGGTTATCCATGATCGTGTCAGGCCTGTACACAAGATGACTCGGGCAGGAGAACTACGTCCTATCTTGGTTCAGATTGTCCAAGGCAGCCTAGATTGAGGCAAGCCATAGCAATCCGTGTTCGTGAGTTGCGGTGTCTTTTTTCAAAAAAGGGTAATGGTCAAGTGCAGGTTCCGCCGAAAGGCCGGCCGCCGAATCGGCCACTTCCAACCCCCGGTTCGGCTACATTGCTCTGCATTGAGAGCTACATATATACTTTCGGGGAGTTTCTTCCAAGTTGATATCTCGGATACAGATACAATTCGTGTGCCTACCTTTGAACCTTAAACCAGCAGTACGTGTGATTCCATTCTAACGCCTATCACTACGCGAACAGCAAAGATACCAGTCATCTAACACTACGTAGTTCACCTACAGCAATTGGCTTTGTACACTTTTGAGACCCGGCATACTAGCAAAGCCTCCTCACTCATTCGGATGGCTGCCCCAGAAGATGTCGACATCGAGCATCTCGATGGCAAGTGGCTGATGGTATGTGCATCAAATGATAGTCCTCTAGGTAAGCCTCCGTGGGCGTGATGACAAGCTAAAAGAACATGACGACCAAAAAAAGGATCTCAAGCTCTCCGACGAGCTCGAACCACTCCTCAAAGCCCAAGGCGTGCCCTACCTCGCCCGCAAAGCCATCCTCATAGCCACCATCTCCGAGACGGTCCAGACAAAACCCAACGGCAAGGACGGCGGCGGCAAGGCAATCTTGCTCACAAAAGCCGCCGCCGGGCTCAAGGGCCACTCGGACACCTTTGACGGCACCGGCGAGCAGGTCATGATGGGCGGCAGCGGGTACTTTGGTGGCGAGCCCGCCAGGGTGCATTCGTGGTGGGTCGACGGCAATCCGTCCTCGGCGACCCACGCGGCGACGGGCGAGCCGCTGGACCCGTATCTCCTGGAGGGCTGGATCGACGAGGGCAGGTACTTTGCGACCTCTGGAGACAAGAGCACCATGAGTGATGTCTCGTTCTGGGGGTTCTGCTTGATCGACGGGAAGAGGTATCGGGCTGTCAAGTACCATGTCTGCCATGGAGACCAGGTTGTCCGGGCGAGGGTGGTCTTCACGTGGGCAGGGAAGTGACAAGATATGTGTCTTGTTGGAGGAGGACGGATTAGAATCGCTCGTGGTCGTGAAAGAGAAGAGGTGCGAGATACTTGGATGGGATATCTGCCTGGGTGAAATTGAGCGCGAAGTCCTCTGTGCTCCAGCTTGCACTGCCATTTTCTCACGGGCGACCCGGGTACTGTGAATGCCTACCCGTGCCCTCGGACTTGTGATACTCCATATCGGTAATCCTGCTCTCGGATAACGCGATACACTTATCCCTGTACTTAGCCATCCCATATGATATGCGCTCTTTATTGACACAGACGTCGATGCAGAACTCAATATCGTCGCGGAGGAAAGTCCTATCCGCTGAAGCTCAAGATCATGTCACTACAATGTGTAACAAATGCTGACCTCCTACACTTCAAGGTACATATTTCTTTCTTCCTCAATCAATCATTTTACTGCTTTTACCGTTTGAATATTATCGACGTTGATGGTCGTGTGGACCTCCTCCAGGGGCTAGCATTGGCGACTAGAGCGTTGCTGACGGTGTTGGGAATTGTATCAAGGCTGTCAAGATGGATTATAGTACTTACAAGATCTGAATTGTTTCAGGGAAGCTACGTATTAGCTGATGATGATCTCCCCGTGCATCTATACAACGGATTTCTTCTTGTGCAGCAGAGTCGAGCTCGCTGTGGCCCAAGAGCAGCGCTGTAATGTAACTGCATGCATCCACTTTCAGTACGACAGATGCCGGCAGTTTGGGGGCCGCCCTATCATTAGGTTTGTAGCGTAGTATTGTCTTGTTAGCAAGTGATCACCATGGGCCACAATGCACTTGCAGCTGGGTCTATCATGATATGCACAAGCAATCATGGCGAGATTTACCCGCTTGTCGCTCATCGCGCCGCCATTGCTTGCCGATGCTTTCTTGCCTTCAGCAATGGCTGTTGTGACATTTGAAGTCAGTCAACAGAACCTTAAAAGAGAAGAAGTACCTAGCACAGGCATGCCTTGATTTTGTCGCCACCATTTTGCCCACACGGAATGTATTCCTCAGAAAGGAGCTGTACCCAGCTCAATGGCGAATATGGGATGAGAGACGATGCGTCGGCTGAGGGGCAGACGCTGGCTGCGTGATAAAACCACCAACATAAAACATGTAATTGCAACCAAGCGCCGTGAGGGGCTCTTGGCAAATGTGCCACCTCTTTAGCGTTGCAACGCATATGCAGTTCGAGGTGGGTCAACAGGACCGGCAGCCCGACTGTTCTTGGCGATAATATCCTGGGCTTCCGAAGACCACGAAAGTCATGGGCGCCAGCTTCGGGTTAGCCCCCAGATTGCCGAGCAACACGGTTCAATAGGAGAAGACACTGAACTTTTATTGAGATGGTCTAGGATATTGTCAACATGTTGGCTCCATGGGTACTTCGTCTCCTTGTATCGCTGGCTCCATAGTTCTATATGTATTTATATAGAGGGAACAGAGTCAAATTGTAACTTGGGCGTTGTCGCAAGGTGGTACCACGAGTCTTCTGTTGGATATCCAATGTCGAAGCACGAGGCGCAACTTTGTACACACTATTCTGTTCTCGTGACGACTTCCATCCAAGGTGCCTAACTGGCTGGTCGCCCTCATCGAGTTGTTCGGCTGAAAGAACGTATGTCCAATCGTACTCCTCGGCAAGAATCACCCTGTCCCACACTAGCTTGCTAGTGAAACTCTGGGGGAACCCTTTCGGTAGGGGGGGGGGGAGAGGTCCTCAGTCTGCAACCGACGACCCGCGCGGGTCAGAAACTTTGTTCCAATTCGACCGGCAGAGAGTAAAGTAGTCCGAATCTGTAGTGCAAGCGGGTCGCCTAAGTCAAGATAAAATTCCAACAAAAACATAGAAGGGTAACAGTGATACTTGGATTGATCGCTTAAGTATAAAGAGGTGTTGAGTTGCATAGGAAACCCTTTGCTCTATATATATCCTTCGATCTATGGAGCGGGCGATACCGCACCACTGTGATAAATAAGTCTGCATAAACATAGGAAAACTCGGGTCGTGTACTGAACCCATGGCGTGGTCTCCAGATGTGAAGATATGCCAAAGATTGGCCTAGATAATCTTTCTCAGGTTCTCCTCAATTTCCTCCAGCGACTCCTCCAAGTATCCAATACGAGCAATGTACAAGTCCGGGCGTACGTAGACATATCCAGCCTTGTCCTGGAAGCCGTACCGCTTATGCAGGACGTCACCATCCTCGACATCAATATATGACTTTTCGTCTGAGGACGCTGCTGTTAAAGGCACCGTGTGGCGAGAGTAGATAGTGTGTACGTCGATGGTCTTGTCCCCGTCCGTCGGGGCGGAAACCTTGGCAAAACGCTTCTTGACAGCTCCTAGCTTCGACGTGGTCGTCGCGCCAGAGCCGGAAAAGAGCAATAGAGTGTGTCTGTCTCCTGCTACTCGGGGAAGCAGCCAATTGTCCTCTTCTTCCGTCTCAGCACTGGTACCGACGAGCACGATCTTGCCGTCCGGCGCCCTTGACCCGCCCTTGACAGGGCCCTGGAATCCACTCGCCGTGCTCACGACGGGACTCCTGGCATACTGGATCGCCAGCTGCGACATGAAGCGGAAGGAGTGACCCTGGTTTGCAGTACCATATTTCATCAGATACGGCGCAATGTATGGGATGAAAACGTCGCGTAACATCTTCCAGACGGGATTAGTCCATGTCAGCCAATTGAAGATGTAGTCCGTCGTTGCGACCAACTTCTGCCCCACTGGGGCGCGCTCGGCATGGTAGCTGTCGAGGAGCTGCTCGATTTCTGTGTCCTTTGCAGCCGAGGAGGAAGAGGCATTTGCGTGCCGAACCGCGGCGGCGAGCTTCCAGCCCAAGTTGATGGCGTCTTGAAGACCCGTATTCATGCCCTGTCCGCCGACGGGGGAGTGAATGTGTGCGGCGTCCCCCGCGACAAAAATCCTGCCGTCGCGGTACGTGTTGACAATGCGGTGGTGCAGCGAGTAGGGGGTCAGCCAATTTGGGTCATAAAGCGTGCCGAACCCAGGCATTGTGCCGTCGAGAGACCTCTGGATATCGGCGAGGGTGGGCTGCTCGTTGTCCTTTTCAGTGAACCTGGTTTCGCGCGAGGACATGACACGCACCATCCCACCCTTCCCGATGGGATTTATAAAGAGCATATCCCTTCCTGCACAGAAGTAGATGGCATTGAGCGGGGGGGCTCCAGGTCCCTGGCGTATGTAGGCGTCACACATGAGGAAGTACAAGGGGTATTGTCCACCGTGAAAGGTCATGCTTGACGAGTGGCGTACCGTACTATGAGCGCCATCGGCACCGACGATATACTTACAGCGTACGGGCTGGCCGTTGAGGGTCAGACTAACGCCTTGTTTGTTCTGCTTGATATTGGCGGCGACAACTCCGCGCTCTGGCGAGATACCGTACTGTGTCTGGAGGCCCTCCAGTAGGATACGCTCCGTGACGGCCTGGGCGATGACGAGGGTCCTACCCCAGGCTGAGTCGTTAACCTCTGAGAAGACATGCCTGGCCTGTGGGGAAGCAACCTCGCGACCGCGGACCATGAATTTTACTGCTTGGACCTCATTGTTGGCGGCGAGGAATTTGTCGCGGAGTCCATGGCGGGTCAGGAGCTCGAGGGTACGGGGTTGCACAAGGAAGGCTCGCGACTTGTCGCTAGGCTTCTCAGCCTTGTCGACGATGCGGAACGCGATGTTCTGGGCAGCGAGCTCAAGAGCCAAGACGAGGCCAGTTGGGCCGGAGCCGACGATAATAACATCGGTTGCTGACATAGTGATAATGCTAGCCGTAGCAGAGATTGATATTAATGATGTATAGTCGTAGTTATGTGGCCGTTTTCAGGTAAGCGTGTCAGTGGTTGTGCTAGCTCGAGTTGCTAATATTGTTGTATTATCGTGTCCGATGGTGATAGACGCCTTTGATGGGACTTCTGCTATCAAGACAGGCGGGATTCGCAGACTGATGTATACTGGTCCATCCTGCCACGATGTGCTACCAACGCGAGCGCTCAGCACCACACCAGAGGGCCGTGATAGATCGGGCCATCGTGGTAAACGCTTAGGCGCGACAGCTCCTGTTGATCAGCTATGGCGACGACACAAGAGCAGGTGCAGCGAGGTGTCGGAGCCCTCGCGTCCCCGATTCGCCGATAGACCCCTATGTCCAGCTAACCAATAATTCGCAGCGTCGCCCCAGATCTGGGCGAATCGAGGTTTCAGCGGGGCTAGGGCTACGCACAATCTGGGTCCAGCAGACTTGGGCGTGCGTCGCTTAGGGCCCGAGACAAAGACCAGCGCGCGAACTAAGCCACGAGCCCCTGGGCGTCTCTCATAGCACCGGCAATTGGAAATGTCCGAGACGCTGAAGTTTAGAACGGCACGTTATGTTTCGCATCCCACCCTTCAAGCATAATGTGGCCCTGATTTGTAAACTTCGGCGCCTCGGGAGCTTCGGCATAACACAGCAGGTTGTGCACCGTTTTGACATGCAACACGCTATCGGGTTAAGCTACGTCGATGGTCTGGCGGTAACGCTCTGGTACACAAGCTAGATTCTGTGGCGTCAAAATAGGCGTTAATGCTGGCAAAGCATTAGCGGTATCGCTTTTGCTACAAATTCCTGATGCGCGCCTCCGTGCCCTGACCCTCCTCACGTCACTTCTTTCGTGTCATGCATTGCTCGCATGCTTGGTAAGCAGGCCTCACGTCAACGGGTTGTGGACCTATGTTGCAGCATACCTGGCCTATCACTACTTACGTATCAGATATATCGTTGCTGCAGACTACATCTTACCGAAGCCTGCCATTTTCTACTAGGCATTATGATCTTATCTTCTGGTGATCAGCACGTGAGTGGCCCGTTGCCAAGATCTCAGAAAGATAGGCACGTAGGCGACCCTATTCGAGAGTCGAAACAGCAAGGTGCCGAGTCAGATATGTATGGCAGTCGCCCTAGCCTTGGGTCGTTCTCCAAGTTCCATGTCCAAATTTCAAAGATCTCTTTTCGCAGTCACGCTGCAAACGAATAGCACAAGAACTTAGATTACTGCTCCATATGCTTCTTTACTTCTTCCAGTGCTCCCCTTCTTGACTGCTATCCACGCCTTACACCTGATTGCGAGGCCTCCCAATTGGTAATATCCTTGGGCATCTATGGAAATACTCAGTCTTGACTGGTACATTATTTGATCAACGGTTGAAGAGTTGACTGCAAAACTGGTTGCTAGGCTGCTGTGAAGGTTCCAGCTAGCGATAATGATAAATGCCTTTATCGACCTGCATGGCTGACCATAACGCTCACACATTGTACTTGGTTCTGATGAGCTCATAGTTGATGCGATCATTGATCAGGCAAGTCTCTCCACCCTTGGATGACGCCCTCCAAGCACCGCTGAAGTTGCGCTGCTTGCTGAGAGTCCAGTCCGCGTCGTTGCGCACATCCTGCGTGCCTACGGCAGTGCTCGAGCCGCGGGTCATCCGCGCGCGATAGAGCGCGTTGGTGCCGCCGTTGGAGCCCGCGACCACAAGATTTTGCCAGCTCGAGCCTTCAACACTGAACGAGCCGCCGCTGTGGGCGCGAGCCCACTGGTAGATGGCCCTCACGCCGCCGGTGGTAGGGCCGTTGGGGCCGGTGTGGTCCTGCCGGCTGTGGTCGCGGCAATAGTCGGAGATAAAGTCGTTTCTGAATGTCGCGTCCTTGCCTATGCGGAGGTCGATAGCGCGCTTCGAAAAAGGCTCATCATCATGAGATGACCCACGATCTTCGTACTCGACCAAGCGGCGATCGACCCAGACTGTGATGTGGTCCCCATCGTCACGTTTGAACACGGAGTGTTTGTACACTAACCGATGTTATACCGCTCGGTCAGTAATCGGAGCCAATATGTCCAGATATTACTCGAGATGACTTACTCTGGCTCAGGTCAACGCCATGAGTGTCAGCAAGCTCAAAGTCGCGCTGTTCCAGAACGGCATCACGCTTGAAGCGAACCATCGACGTGTGATCGTCCGTTGGAGCGGTTGGAATAGCCACTACGGCAGCAGTAAGAAGGCCGAAAAAGAAGGTTTGGGAAAGCATTGTGATGTGCTAGTTATTTGTAGGCGGGTCGTAAGCTGTGTAGAAGTTGGATGTTTAGATTCAAGGCTTTTGGATCTGAGAGTGATGTGTGTTGAACAATGCGAACGAATCGAATTCCTAAAGGGATCAGCGCTTAATTTATAACTTGGCGTTCGCCGTCCCTCCTCATAATCTTGTCGGCTAGCGAGGAGAGACTTGCAACTTCCTGGCGAATTCTGTCAGCGCGCACAGCCCGAGAGCGGCCCACGAATCCAATCAGAAGCTCGTACGAGGCACACCACAGGCACCAGGGTGGCTGATAGTCTACGGAGTAAACGCGACAAATGCAATAGACTGGAGTCATCATCGGGAAGATCGCCATGTAGTCTAACAATTGGCTCCTGGATACTCCTGCTTCGGCCGCCTTGGCAGCACGCGGCCGCGTGAAGTATCTCACATGTCGCTGCCAAGGCGGATGAAATTGCCGTGAATAATTGTAGTCGGTTCAGCCTTGTGACATCGGCAAGCTCTCGAATCGTCGTAATTAGTCTTCTTAGCCTTGGCGTCGCAGCTCGGCCCCCGCATCCGCGGCGAGCTCGAGTTCTGATAGGAATCGCTGCCAAGGGGGTTTGCTGACCGCAGGCTTAGCTCATGCATTGTTCCGGATAATGTCTCGATATGGTTTCCACTGCTGTGAGCAATTCGCTTCTCACAAGGCTTGCCCAGGAACTCGTTGGGGTCATGACTATAAGGCTAGAAAGGGTGGCATATTAGTGGTAAATACGGTCCTGTTTGTCTTTCCCATACTTGGCGTCGCACAATCGCAATGTTGGTTCTATGCCGACGAGCCGGGGCGAAACTCTCTTTTCCAAGCGTCAAAGAAGAAAACACAAATCACGAATTCTTTCTTCACAACAAGGTTTATGCTGGCATATTGAATCAATTTTTCGAGGCCAGCCAGCGCAAACCGTGAGGAAGGGCGGGAAAGTCGGCTGACTACCCTGAGATGGATGGCGGAGACATGAAAATCCGAGCCGATACAGGAAACACCAACGACAAGAGTGAGTTTAAGCTTCTGCCGTAACTTGGATCGTGGAGCACCACCCCTAAGCTGCCGGAAGTGCTTCGGCCATGACACTCTTTATGTTGGCCCTGGAACCCATGATTACGACGACAAAGACGATGACGACTTAGAAAGTAGCGGCGATGGGAACGAGGCAAACCCCGATGATTCAATGACAAGCCGTGGCAAATCACACCTTCTCTTCTGTCTGATGTGAGGCGGGTGACGCGCAGTATAATTCCGCACAGCAGCCAAATCGTGGTTGATACTGAGCGATTGAGCACACATATCGCCTACATTTCCGGCGCTGGGATATTTTGTCTTCCCCGGATGGGCATTGCTGTGTAGTGATGAGCCGTATTTACACGAACTCAAGGCTCACCGTCTTGCTCGGGCAGCGGACCCGTGGACTTTGCCACCTCAATGCAGGAAGTCGCAGACAAATCTGAATCGCACTTGAACCCGAATACAGGTAGCGGCTTCTCAGGCCTTACAAAGCCCCACTTAGGCACGGCTTAGTCCCGCTCAGGTGCTGCTCAGTCTTGCTCAGCCTCTGCTTAGGTTACTGTAGCTGAGCTCCCGACGTCATGCCCTTAATGCTACCAGACAACATATTATGTAACTCTATATCCCTAGGTTCTGGTTTTAAATAAATATTCAAGTTAGAGACCTGTACGATATATAATCTATGTAGAGCTATTTTACTCTCTTTATAGAGTGCCTTTATATCTTTTTCACTATAGCTATTACGGAAATGGAGGCCCTCTAAGACGAATATTTAAACGGTTTTCACATAAATAAATACACGATCAACGATCTTTTTCAGGATTGAAGGACAAATTTACGCGCAGTCCGGGGTGACGGATACATCCTTAATGGAGGGAGATCTGCAGATGGTTGATCCGCCAATGAGTATTGCTGCCTCTGTGTGACTACCTATAGGTACCTTGGTAGGCACTCATCGGAACATTGTAGTCAGATTCCAGGATAGCGACAGTCGACATTATGTATCACTATGTTGCTGACTAATGAGCACCGTGCACTCATATGAGCCACAACCTTCTAGGTTTGGAAAGCAGCTGAATGTGTCAGGTACATGTACCCCATGGTACATAGGTACGCCATCGTAGGTACCTAGCGTGGGTACGCGGAGATATGAACCAACACAGCGGGGTATTCACCAGTCGATCAAATACCCATCTTTCAATTTCCAAGCATACCCCGAGATGTCACAAAGTCTGAACACGACAGAGGCATTAATACTATGGAACGTCTCTCCGCGGAAGTTTGCGACATCATCGCCTCGCAGGTCGCTCAAACTTCCTCTCTTGCATCGCTAGCTGCCGTGTCCCAGCTCTGGCAGGCAAATGCCGAACGACACACGTTTCGCAACATCCGTCTGAAAAGCTCTGATCTGGATTCTCTGGACAAAATCCTGCAGAATCGACCTAACCGCAGACGAAATATTCGCCTACTCCGTTTCACGGTTGTTCTCCCGGCGTATTCAGAACAGAAGCGGGCCATCTTCGAAGATGATGAGGATCGAGCGTCGAACAATCGGGCTTTCACGATAGCAATTGTGAAACTTCTCACAATCCTCAGTCATGGACTGTTTGAGAACGGTCAACTCGTGTTGAAGCTGGAAGATGTGTACTCGACGATGGACCACACATTTCTGCACGCTCACGCGACAACAGGGTGTCAGGTTGAGCCAGACGCCGTTGAAGGTTATTTTGCCGACGATGGGGATGAGTACACTTGTACTGACCTTTACAACTGGCGACACAGCTATTGCTTTCTGGATCTGGATCATCAGCTTATCGAAGACTTGGGACAACTGCCACAGGTCCTAGCTATTCGCGACTTCATTCTTTCTGCCACTACCAGGAACATTGCGGACCACGTGCCTGTCGTGATCGCAGCACAATGTATGCCTAACCTTGTGTCGGCTAGGTGGAGGCTGATATGCTGGGACATCAAGTATCTTACACTGAGGCGAGAGTATCGCGCTCTCATGTCGCAGGCAGTTCTCACCCATTTTGTCGGTTTGAGCAAGTTGGAAACTCTCACGGTTTATATGAACCTCCTTTCTTCGGGACTAGACAGCTTCGATGAGGGAGAAATGTCAAAGGGAATTTCGAACGTCGTTCTGCGCCCTCGCGAATGCACGGAATTGGAGCTTCCATATGTGCCAAATGAACAACGTTTTGATATCCTGAGCTCCGCACTCCGTATTGGACTAAGCAAGCTTGTCAATCTGAGGGAACTCGTCATCGGCGGAATGATAGACAGTTCACTCTTCACAGTTACAACACACCGTTTCGCAGAACAACCAGAACAAGACAAGGGAACAGAGGTCTATACCCAGTGGGGGCAATCGCTCGAGTATCTCCGTGTTAGCTTCGACGCACGTCGACCTCAAGGAGGTGCATACTTCCGCATGGCCGGCCCATCTCTGTGGGATCCCACCTATTTCGAGCCGAGCAAGAATGTTTCCACAGAGGACCTAGCACCGGGCTACGGCAAAATGACGAGTGAAGGGGCGGTCTCCCTCGGGCGAAGCTTCGATCGACGCGACCACCGACCGGGTCCTGTCTTTGGCGATTTTCCCATTGTCGTCGACGAAAGAGATGGTGAAGCTATGGGCATTTCCTCCCTTCTGGCAGGTTTTGCGACCGCATGCGTCGGTATGCCGAATCTAAAGCGGGCTTCCATATCAACATGGCTGCCAGTTCCTGTGGCAGAACAGAAGGATGACGTTGTCTCGAACAGTAGACGGTTGTGGGGTGTCCGGTATGTCGTTCGTGGGATAGAGGTGGACGAGTCACGGGTAGGTCGCTCGTTGTGGTTTCGGAGTCCGGAGTTCTTCGGACAGGTCGAAAAGACGCGTGTGATCTGGGATACCCCAGGCTGGCGTCCTTCAGAGAAGCTTCGTGAGTTATTTGGGACGATTGGACGTAGCCAGCATGGCGATGATATTGTACAGATCTTCGCCAGTTCGGACCATATCTGAGACCTCGGCGGTAAAGGAGAAGAGTCTGGAAAGTTCCCTTATCGATCAAGCCTCTCAATGTGGACATTCCCTAGACAGGCGATACGTCTCAGCACATTTGTAGTAACGCCATCAAGCGCTCATTCCTGGGGATCTCGATACAAATGCCTATTGCCTTCGAGTTACCGGGATGGTCACTGAGATTGTGCCTAGCAGAGTCACTAGATATCCTCGTTGTTATAATATGTACCAAGATAACCGATTGAGCGAGCCATCCCATCCCTTCTACACGAGACACTGCTATTGAACTTTTGGAACATGATTTGTAGCTCTTCGGGCCCCCTTCAGAATCTCGCTTGATCTCGCCAAAGAGCTCGCTTTAGAAAAACCTATACTGGGTTTCTTCCTACAACGTCATAGGAGTGTCAAATGATTGCCAGGATATTAAAGACCGCCAGGTCTGCTGGGACTCTCATGATAAAGGCATCCTGTATGTGTATCTCAGCAAAAAATTGACGGCCAGAAACTACAACACGCGTAGGCACTTAAGAAACGTGCACCTCCAGGGCTGTCACCATCCTGATCCCCGCAACTACCCTGTACAGAAATACAGCTTCAAGTCCAATGCCACTACATAAGGTGGCTGTTATTCAAGCTCAGCTCCGGTCCAGTTTAACTGCGTGGAAACCGTGCGCCTACAAGTATGCACGAGATTGCTCCAGCGCAGGTGCTAGAATGTCTGCCCTAAACCGTGTTGCCTTTAATCCAGCCCTCTCGAATATGACTCTTCACCGCCGGGCCTGCGATTTGTCAAAGACCATACCTTTGCGCGCTTTTGCCTGTCCTTGATAACATAATATTCTAGATCTTCCAAGACGAGCACTATGGTCGTCGTAATTAAGCAATACGTAAGCGCTACCTAACATCCTGCGCACTCGACAGACCAGCTTCCTAGTCCGTCGTAATTAACGCTCGCGCCGAGTCCCAGAGACCTACGAAGATAAGGGCCGTTCTACTAGGGCACTATTTACTACGCGCTGAGTAATATCTGCGGCTACGCTTCTAGGGTTTATAGCTAGTTAACCTACTCTAACTTAACCTATCTGCTTATGACGTCTGCTAATAAGCAATATTCTATAGGCCTGTATTAGGCGTATGAGGCTACCGACAGGTGCGTTTTCGGGACCGCGTCCAGGGGTTATATAGCGTGCCAGTAAGGCGCAATCTGCAGCATGGACAGCAGACGTGCTACGGCAGAGCTTATGTAGATGCATCGTCATGCGACCTAAGCTATATGTCCAACTCGGAGATACGGAAATGGTAAGTAGGTATATTACCTAGTTGGAAATAGTTATAGAAACGACACCTCAGAGTCTTCCTAGCTATCTCGCTCATTCCTGACGTCTTGTATCACCGCTTCTAGCCCCCTATTCTACGGCATTCTTATGTTCCCCGACGCCTTTGACGCTCTCGATTATCGATGCAAGGCCACAAACTCGTCCACCGCTGCCGACGCATATCTGACCTACGAAGTTCAAACTAGCGACGTCACACTGACCTCAAAATCTGTCGGGCTCGCCTTCGTAAGCGACAGCAACATGACGACAGTCAACTTGACAACGTCCGCGCAGACGACGCCCACAACAGCAAGTCTGTCTGGCCCCGAAAGCTCCAGTTCTCCTATAAAAAGCCCTCAGCCTGCCGTTCCGATTGGCGCGGTTGTCGGCAGTGCCATCGGTGGCGTCGCTGGCTTGATTCTTGCCGCATGGACTAGATGGCTTCTCTGGCGACGCCGACGGCGCAAAGGGGAAATGGCGAGAGGTGCCGAGACTGGTGCATATACCGACAGGCCCGAGCTGGAAGACACGACGGTTGCCCTGAGCCCTGTGGAACTCGATGACAGATGTACTCCTGCGGAGATACCTGAGCCTGATGAGCTGCGTGTACTTCATGAGATGCCTTAGAGAGATTGACAAGGAGACTCCCGAAGAGGTAATTGCTTGGGAGGTCATTTACTGATGACGCTGAAGCTGTTTATACATAGATATTTCCCAGAGAGCAAGTACTGCACTAATATGGATCTAATTCTGCCAGATTGGCCGTTGCATGAGATGCAACAAGAGCTTTGCTCACATATCGCTGCAGGTGTTATCTAAGCGGCGATGACAACCGAAGCCGCCCATGCCGTGGGCTGGTCAGAGACGGAGTTCAGTCGATCACAAACGCGAAAGTCAGCCACTCCAAAGCTTAGTCCTCCTCATTTGCGCTCAGTCGCGAGTTGGGTACAGCTCAGGTGAGGCTTAGGCTGTCGGGCAAGGAAGGCATCGGGTGGGGTTCAGGTTAACTTACGATTACACGGGAAATCGAGCTTTTTCCTGTCTCAAGGACAAACATGCCGGCCTTGGTCACTACGATGGGAGTGCAATGCAACAAGCTGCGATGCACATACACAAAGTTGTGAAAGAGCGCGGGCCTGGCAATGGGTCCTGTATCAAACCGTTAAGATTCAAACGTCTCATAGAAATCCTTATCGTCCAAGGTACACTTGTCGCAGATTTTCAATTATGGCTTATAACTGTTGCACTTTTTGTGCATCGAAGAAAAGTGCTGGAAAGGTGCTATAGGGCTCTCGGTAAATTCTAGACGCTATGCAAAAGTGTTCCTGGTTTGGCCATAGATCGGCCATGCCATTTCCTTAGATTTGATTGCGAATGCTCCCCATTGACCAACGAGAACAGGTGCATGGAAGTCATGCGGGAGGCCAACCTTCTGCGTTGGCAGACCAACAAGGATGGGAACCAGTATGGCGTGCGCGACTGGAAGACCTCGAATGGACCTGCGACAACCTCAGATAAAAGTGGCCCTCTTCCCTTCTCATGTCCCAAGGCATTCTTCTGTCAATACTCAATTTGAAATGACCTCAATTTACTGCCGAGCGACTCAGCAATTCAACATTCGGCTATAGTAGCATCAAGCTATGAACGCTGCCCAAAACCACAAGATCCCAGGATCACCCTCAAACGACCTGAATTCGGTAGTTCAGAACGACTTGGGGCCTGGAGAGAAAGATATTGATCGCAAGTCGCAGTCAGAGGCCAAGAGCCCGTCTCTAATCCCGAGTCGCACGTGTTTCCTCGACATACACGGCGATCTGTGGCTGTATACACGTGGCACAGGCTCTTGGGGTGATTCCACCCCGACCAGATTCAAAGTCTGCTCTCGCGCGCTCGCTCGGGCTTCCATCGTCTTCGATATCATGCTATACGGTCCTTTTGCCGAATCAGAGAAACGAGCGTCCGACGAGGATTGGATCATTGAGCTTCCCGAAGATTCAAGTGTCGCAATGAAACAGCTCCTTGGCATAATGCACGGTCGTTTCAGATCTCTGACGCAGCCTGTTTATCAGTGCAAAGAGGAGATTGCAACTAAAGACGAAGAGCTTATACCTGATCCAGAGCTAGAAATTTCTTACACGATGGTTGAACAACTATACGACCTCACCGTCCTCGCCGACAAGTACAACTGCATGCATATGCTCCAACCCTGGGCGACAGCTTGGATTCGTGATCTTGAATCGTACCCGACAAATGTCGTTGACGAGCAAGCCATGCTCCGCAAGGCCTGGATCTTCTATCAGCTCGGAAGCCGCGTCGAATACGAGAAGACGGTGACATCACTCATTTTGAACGTGCCGCCCTTGTCAGCACAGCAGTCTCAGGGTGCAGATGATGCACTTGAGCAGTTACCCCACGCGCTGCCACCTCACTTACTTGGTTAGAACCCCCCATCATCAAGTATCAGTTTTAATCTGGGAGGCACTGACAAGTTGGCAGACCTCGTTCGCACTGAGCGTGAAACACGGGTGGCTGCACTCCTCGAGACGGTTCAGAGCACTGTAAGCAACCTCCTTCAAGCGAGATTTATGTCTGTGGGGTTCTGTGGCGCCCGTCACCAGTATCACACCGCCGTGAGCGAGGAGAGCAGGCTCGCCTGCGAGGCTAGCCTTCTTGGCCACTTGCTTCGTCACCTACACAGTCGCAAATTGTGGCCAATTCCCGCTCCAGATCGGGTGACATCTTCAGCATCGGATCTTGCGCGGCTTGTGCAAGACCTTGCAAAGCCCGAGGAAAACAAGAGCAACAACGGGCAGCACTCAGAGTGTGCGCCGAAATTTGAAACCAAAGACGCCGCTGGTGCCTCAATTGATTGGGCCAAGAAAACTCTTGATTTCAGATACGCTTCAGGTTCGATCGCTGTATATTACCTGAGTCACCAAGCGCGTTTAACAGGTGTTAGTTACCCACCACTGGACGGAATGCAAGCATGGCGGGAAGGGATGGCGAGAAAAGTCTCCGAGAAGGTGTGAAAAGGTATAGAAACATTGGGTGATACATACTGCATCGTTGACGAAGACTGACTTGATAGTGAAGTCGCTTACTCCGAGTCATGACTCATTTCACAGAAAAGCTAGACTTCCGATACATTCAAATAGCTAATACAATACTGCAGGTAGCCACCTTTTAATGACGCGAAGTGACTATAACAACGGCTTCAAAGGAGTGAATCGTCATACCTAAGCGCAAAATTCAATCACGGTAGGGCGTATTGGTATCATTTAGACACGGGCGACGGCTTGGTAACTTTTCAATAATTCATTTTTTGAGGAAGTACATCTCGGTCTTGGTTATACCGCCACCAACGTACCGAGATGGGTGTTCAGCATCCCACGGCGGGGTTCGGCACAACATGCGGCCGCTGCGACGGACTCCTCCGGAGTATTTCAGGCCGGTATCGCACGTCTTGACAAAGCCATTCCCATTGAGGAAGACGATAACAAATGCACCCCGTCATTCGCTCATATCTGAATCAGAAAATGTTACTTACCCCCGAATATCGCTCTCTACAACACGTAATAATCCTCCGCTGTACGCCCTTCCGCGGACTTCTGAGCCCGTGACCCAGCAGCGATGTCAATATAGCCGTGATCCGGTCAATCATGCGGGGCCCTGCTCCCACCTAGTGCGGCAGCACCATGTCATACGTTGGACTTGCCAACCACGCCCTGGCATTGACTCAGTACCTCTGCTTGAAGCCTTAAATTAGATGCTCCTTCAGCGAACTGTCAGAGTTCTCCTAACCACAATATCGTGGTCCTCAAGATTAGTTGCAAACACAAAAAAGAAGCCCAGAAATACCTGGAACAAACTCAAACATGTATCTCAGCGCCGCACACGCCGAAAATAGCATCCCGGTCCTCCGCCAGTTGATCCGGGACAACCCGCTCGGTGTTTTGACAACGGGCATCCATTCATCCAAATATCCTTTCCTACAAGTAACACATCTGCCATTCCTCCTCGACGTCCAAGATGAGGCCAGCGAGACAGAGCTCGGTGTGCTGCGGGGACACATGGCGCGGCAGAACCCCCACAGCAAGGCTATGGCAGAGGTGCTCCAAGAAGCGAGAGAGAAGTCGGCAGCTGCTGAAGCTGGGCCCGGGGTCCTGGAAGACGAGATCCTAGTCCTCTTCACCGCCGAGCCGGACCACTACATTTCGGCCAAGCTCTACACTGAGACCAAGCCCGCGACCGGCAAAGTTGTGCCGACCTGGAATTACGCTGCTGTGCAAGCCTATGGGCGTGCCAAAGTGTACTACGATACCAAAGATCCGACCACGGCTGAGTTTCTGGCTAAGGCCGTGCGCAATCTGTCGGATAAGTGTGAGCGCGACGTCATGGGGTTTACTGGCAAAGCGGGTGGCCAGGGTCGTCCAGAGCCGTGGAGTGTGGACGAAGCGCCTGAGAATTATATCCGGTTGTTAGCCAAGAATATCATCGGGATTGAGATCGAAGTCACTCGCCTGGAAGGCAAGTTCAAGATGAGTCAGGAAATGCCGGCTGGAGATGTGCAGGGTGTGGTGGATGGCTTGGCGGCGGTTGGGACCGAGAAGTCTTGCGCGATTTCTGCTCTGGTAAGGGCTAGGAACGAGGATAGGCTGAGTGGGTGAGCTGGCTGGTTGAATCCAGTTTGGTTATCTCTGCGTTTTAGGTTTTTCATATATCTATATGACGATTAGAGCGATACAGGAAACAAAGCGTTCTTTGAAAACCCCTCTTTCGGTAAGGCTTCGTGAAAATCTAAATCATGGTTATATTCTGAAGTGGTTCTTGCAGCACAGACCGTTGGTAATCCTGATCTACATATGAGGTTCCGGTCAGACCAGCCATATATGCATGCTCGACAAGCTGACATGTGCGCCAATCATCATCACCGAGAGCCCGCAGGGCGAGCATGCCACTCCAAGCCAGAGCCAAGACGACCTTGTCTCCAATGCGAGTCGTGGCCGTGCAGAGGCCAACTCGACCAGAGTCAAGCACGATCAATGCTAGACCAGCTAGCGCCTCTGCGGCCTTCTCGAAGCGACAGCATATGTCTATCAGGGCTTCGGACGTGTCTGAGAAGTTGCCCAAGTCGGAGAATACACTGGACGACGGACTCTTAGGGACATCATCTTTTGGCAATGAACGCTGCAGGCGATGCCAGAAGTCTCGGTTGTCATATTCAGATGCTGGTCGGTAGCCAACGTCTGTAGTCCGCAACAGGTATGCAAGCCGTTGAGCAAGATCCTTGTCTGAATTGATCTGCGATATGAGCAATGGGTGGTAAGCATACTGTGGATTGCGCAGCTTGGCTGCCTCGCAACGTGCCTGGAGATTTTCGCCCTTTTGCCCCTTACGGGAAGCTTCTTCGAGGATGTCGACAACCTTGTTGATGATTTCCGCTGTAGATTCGGGGAATGGCACCACAAGAGTAACCGTCCCTAGAAGCCTAGCGTCAAAGCGCACCACATCTCGAAGATGTCCAAGAAACTGAATCCTCGTCCATGTACAATTGAATCGCTGTTCCTGATCTGTAGGTATGTTGAGGTCGCAATTGCGCGCTGGCAATGCAGGCTGTGACACATCCGGTAGCCAAGATGGAATAAGGCCGTCATTCACCACGCCCAATCTTTTGTGCCTCCTCCTCTGACGCCGACTGATTCTGTTTGGGGCAGGTATTGGCCGAGGCCCGCGAATCCTGAAATGCTGCAGTATATCTTCAAACACAGCGTATTTGTCTTCGTAGTGGTAGATGTAGTACAGCGCGTCAAGCAAAACTCTGCTTGCGGACTTGTCATAGCTGACGTCGAGCAATCGCGAGGCTTGCTGATTTTCTATCAAGCCAAGAAGAGCGAAGACCTTGTCGCGTGGATCTTGGCAAGATCTTTGGAGAGTCGCCAATAAAACCTGCCAAACTGCATATGAGCCACCAGCGCTCACTTGCACAATGTCCTTCTTGTTGTATGCTTCGGCCCACCCGAAGTTCTGATCAAAATATATTGGGTCTCTCAAGGCCTTAAGAAACCTCGATTTAGGACTGCTCAATGTGTCCGGGTTCGATCGCTTAAGTTCTCTCACCATGCTTTCTAAGAACAAGGGTTGGCGGATGTAGAATGGATCGCGAAGACTGTATCGGCGGATGCTGCCCCCGAGCACGAAAATTGCTCTATCACCTGGAAGCAGACACTCTTGGAATGTCCACATGCGTTGGAAGTACGTCATGTTGCGGAACTCTGTTTCGCCATTCAGAATCTCCAGCGCTTCTAGTGCCGCCTCTGTCGAGCTACCTGATTTTACTCGGAGGACTGCCCACCACAGGGGGATAGAGACTCGCAGAAGAGGTTTGTTCCCGGTCGTGATGTCGGACAGTCTGGTTCGCCAACGGAGATACCTGTCGATGCGAGGTGATGACCTGGCCCCGAGCCAGCAGACCACTTTCGTTGCCTGGCTGTAGATACGACTCATGAGCCTGATTTGATGTGCCTTTTCGTCCAGATTCTGCTGATTGATGCAAATCGCATCCGCCCAGATCGGCACGGTCGGACGCCATTCCTGATACCACTGGAAAGCGTCATACAAGTTCCGAGTGACCGAGATAGGAATGCCGTCGACTAAGATTGTCTCGTGTGGACTTTGCACATCACCCCAGACGTACGAGACGGCGATAAACTTTGGCGCGTTGTCGAGCGACACAATTTCACTTCGCCACGCAGTGGTGGGGGAGGGGTTGTTGTCACCAGGTGCTGTCTGAGACTCGAACCGCAGCACGCGGATCTGGGCCTGAGGAGTATCCAAGTTGATGTACAGGCACGACATTCTGGGAAATTTGGACGCGATGGTGACGAGGCGGGTTTTACGATTGGTAGGCTGAATCAAACACACGCGTCGTAACCAGGCGTGCGTTCAGGGTGTCTGCATTACGGCTGACACCACCTCAGCTTGGTTTAGACTGTGGTGTGGCACAACCCCTGTCTGACAAGACAGGGCCCTGCCGTGTCTGTACGTAGCAAAAACCTATCAGAGGCGGGTTTTGCTGAAGTCTAAGATCATGTGGCTACATCTTGTATATAACACAGACCTCCTACATCTCAAGGTAAACTCCCCTCTCTTCTTCCTCAGTCAACCTATCCACTACTTCTACGGTTTTAACAGCTTTTTGTTATGCACAATTGCCATTCAATGGGATGCACACTAGTCTTCGATGACCACTATTCTCCAGAAACAGGAGTGGTTGGGATGGTGTAACTTAGTTTTGCCAGAGAAAGGCATCTTATACACATCAAATCCCTATGGAGAGAGCTTCAATTTTGTTCATTGAAGCAAAGTCACCAGAGTCTCCGAATTCTGAGCCAAAGATGGTGCTGAGTGCTCACGTTGAGTTGGAAGTCTTGATTGATCATCCCTCTGATAGCTTGCCCCTTAGTCTTGTGGAAGCATTGAGCATAGCAAGAGCATTCAAATACGATAGAGAACTCTATTGAAGTGAAGTTCATGTAAATATCGCGGAGAAAAACTGGTCCGCCCGAGAAACTTGAGCTTTTCGTGCTGCTTAGGGAGGTTGTGAGCTTAGAGCACGCTGCAAGCTCTGTAAGTATATCTCGAGGGTGCACCTCGATGCACAAGCTTATGTTTGTGCTTGATAGGATGAGCTTTCCGGCCGAGAACTCCTTCAACGGTGCGAGGATCTGGCTAATGGTTTCGACATTGCTATTCAAGGTCTTTGCCTGTCGCCCTAATGGACCGAGATGGTTTGCGCGCGCTATGCGTACATGATATGAGAATACAACTCGCTAATCCTCACCCCCAATAACAGACCACAGATCCTCCGCATTACCACGAAACACCCTTTCGACAAGCTCCTGATCGCCCTGGCACATATCCACAACACTCTGCATCCACGGCTTGATATCCAGCCCATCGAACCTCGTATGTGGCCAGTCCGTCGCAAACACAACCCTGCTCTTGCCCGCAACCCGCAATAGCTCCCTCGCAATAGGCCACACATCTCTTGACGCGGTATCAAGCTCTTCGCCACTCGCGCCTTGGGCCATTTCTGTACTGAACCGATATGCAGCGGAGAGCTTGACATATACCATTCCCGACCGGAGCAACCGCACAAGCGAGCCGAACCCAGGGATCGAGTAGGGGTCCTGAGAAGCTTGATATTCCACGAGCTGTCTGAGATTAGGGTGGCCCATGTGGTCGATGCACAGCTTCACGCCTTTGTCCTGCTTTGCGGCCTTGTACTCCGCGATGAGCGGTTCGAGGATGTGCACCATGTCCATCGCCACGTACATCTGGACGACCCACCCAAACGACCTGACGATTTCGATATATCGTCGGAGCAAGGCGCGGAAGTCGGCGGGTGCGACGTCTTTCTGGCCGAGGGACTGGAGGTTGATTCGCACACCGCGTACGCCTAGAGAGTGCCATTCTCTCAAAGTATCCACGCTCATGCGGCTCTCTGAGGCGGACGATAAAGTGGTCGAGGAGGATGACAACGACGACGACGACGACAAGGAAGTGTTTTCATGCTCGGCCCACAACGCCGGATCTTCGACCGCCACGACACCTCTTGCGCGGCCAGGTCCAAGGACTTTGAGGGCGTCTAGGAGACAGTTGTTGTCGTAGCCGTAAATGGATGGTTGCACGAGCACGACATTCTCGATGCCAACCTCGGCTTCAAATCTGCCGGCGTGTCGCAGAGTAGTTGGCGCCGTTCGAGATGGGGTGTATACTGCATCTGGTGATAAGGGGAACCGTGGATCCAAAACGTGCATGTGAGAGTCCCATGATCTAGCCGGGATGCTGGCCTTGAAGTCGAATATCCTCGGCTGCTCCTGTTTTCGTGGTTTTTGAACATCAAGTCGTCTCAGTTTTGAAGATTTGTGAGTACTCAAGATATCGCGCGGTTTATAGTCCTCCGCGGCGGCACTGGCGAGCCATGATGACGATCGGTACTGTCTGAAACGTGCAGCATCAAAGGCTCGGTCAGATGGAAGCCTGGTGCTGCTCAGGGAAGACTCGAACATGGTAACCGCAACAAAGGGGTAGGGCCGGCGAAGAAAAGTTCGACAGCGCTGTATAGGATTGTTGTCTTGGTATTTTTCATAGCTTTTCTTCCGCGCTGATGTTGGAATTTGAGATGTGGTGGTGATTATAGTTGCGTTGTGGAGTCTCGAGGGTTCAACAACACGGCCTTGCTGCGATGGTCGACAAGATGAACCCACAGAGAAAGGAGGATACCAGACGGCAGGATTAGTGAGAACAGTGAGAGCCCGTGGTCGGCGAGAAAAAGTTGAGTAATTACGACAGATCTGCTGTAGCGCTTGTCGTGGGCGAAATATTATGCGAGGAGTCGCCGCGCTCATGGCAGGCAAGTGCAGCGGCCCAGCCCGGAAGGTCACCGAGCGTGGGGGCATGGCGCCGGGGCCGATTAGAACCCATCAGTTTGTTTCCTGCCAGCTGTTTGCCTTGTTCTCGGTCGTCGGTTCTGCCGAAAATGCAACCAGTAGAGGGGGGGTGTGCTTTTTGCTGGAGCTGTCGTGCCGACAACGTCGCAATGGCCGCTGTTGGTTGCAACTCTTGCCTTTACCGATAAATGGCCCATGAGAGCGGAGGACAACAACTCACCGCGCTACGGGTTAGGTAGACGACAGTTCTCGCAACAGCGGTGGTGCAATTCCGTGCCGAAACAGGTGCATCTGGCAGCAAGTAGACCCTGGTTCCTTGGCAGTCCTGCTACCTAGCCATAGACAAGACACAGCTAAAGAAGCATTTGCAAAGCACTTGTGCTGTTGTACGGAAATTGGCCGACTCAGAGCTTCGAAACTGGCGACTGGAAGTATGGACGGACGATGACCGAGAGTGTGGTGGTCGTTGAGTGTGGATGACGATATCAGACAAAAGACCCCAGGACCATCTCGGTCAAGTTCCGAGTGGACTTCTCCATCTTCTGGTCCGAGTGCCTCTGGAGTCTCCGAAGTCGTTAAACCTTGACGGGCTTAGCTTCCGCTTTTTCACGCTCTCCCAGTGGAGAGAGGCTAAGTTGCCTTTTCGCCTCTGCCTATGTTTATGCCCCCATTGCGTCTCCCGTTGCGGAGAATTTTGGCTATACGCCGCATCCTACCTCCGTTCATCACGACGGGGGAGTACCGACCGACAACAAGGCATACTACCACTGCACACCCGAGCTGAAAGAGCACGCTAGACCAGATCCCCGGATTCTCACCCCCAGGCGCGTTACGTCCGTGCTTGAGCACGTGCAGTTGCAGACGAGCAGCGGCGCGCCTACGAATCAGTTCCGGGAATTGAATTCGAGTCCCCCACGATCCACTCTCCCTCCGCATTCAGCCCATGATCTCCTTCCCACAGTGACTTTTGAAGCGTTATATCAGTCGACGGCCACCCCCAGCCGCGTTCGTGATTTGGGCTCAACTGATGTCGAGAACTTCCCTGGAAGACCAGCCCACCCGATCGCCAACCTCCACCATGGCGGGCATAAACTGGTACTACTACTTCACCATCGTCGTCATTGCCTGTGGCTCAATTCCAAAAGGTACGCCATCCCTCTGCAACACTACAACACCTTCCAACCTCCAGCTCCGGTTTCAGACTAACTCTCTGGTCAGGCTACGATGAAGGCGGCTTCTCCTCCTCAACATCCCTCCCGGCCTTCAAGACCGACTTCGCCCTCCTCCCTTCTCAGACCCCAGACCCATCAGCCCCAGCATCTCGCACAGCCAACATATCCTCCTTTGGCGTCCTGGGCGCCGCGATTGGCGCCCTCCTGATCCTCGCGCTCTGCGACAAGCTGGGCCGTTTGCGATGCTGGCAGCTCTCCATGCTGATCTGGATGTCCGGGAATCTCATGCAGACCTTCTCCTCGGGCATCTACGGCTTCATGCTGTTCGCGCGGATCTGGGGCGGCCTGGGAGCGGGCGGGCTGACCGTCGTCGCGCCGCTCTATCTGTCCGAGATTGCCCCCGCCAAGAGCCGCGGGATGGTGGTCAGTATCTACATGGTCGTCCTGCTCACTTTTCTGTCGATCGGGTTCTTCATCTCGTATGGTGCCCAGCGCGGGCTGCCCGGCACGTCGAGGATGCAGTACCGCCTGGTGATTGCCATCTCGCTCGTCCCGACGGGCTTGGCGCTGCTGGCGTCCTTCTTCATCAGCGACACTCCGCGCTGGCTGGCCTCGAGGGGCAGGGAGGACGAGGCTGTTGCCGTGCTGGCGAGGCTGAGACGTGGCGCTGGTCGTGCTGACAGGGAGAAGGAGAGCGGAGAGATCGAGACTGCCGTCGCCGCGGAGCTGGAGGATCTGCAGAAGCAGATTCGAGACAAGGCCAAGGTGCTCGAGGGAACCACGACTTGGAGCATCATCAAGGAGATCTGGACTTTGCGGACGTACAGGACGCGTTTTCTTTTGGGGTGTAAGTTTCTCCATGCTTCTCTCATCCCCCCCCCCCTTTTTTTTTATTCTTAGTAGAAAGGATGCAAAGCTGACATTGCCTACTTTTCGCACACAGTCATCATGCAGCTCATCGCCCAGTGGACCGGCGGCAACGGGATAACATACTACATTCCCGAAATTTTCACCCTCGCGGGGGTGACAGGGAGCAACACATCCCTAATCACGAGCGGAGCCTACGGGATCGTGAAGCTCGTCTTCACCATGGCTTTCACCTGGGGTCTAGTCGACGTCTTCGGTCGGAGGGTATGCTTCACGGCGGGGCTGGCCATGCAGTGCATCACACACGTGTACATGGCCGTCTACATGGCCGTGTGGCGGGGCGCGGAGAACAAGGCCGCCAGCGACGCCGCCATCGCTAGTGTCTTCGTGTATGCGGTGGGTTGGTCTATTGGGCTCTGGTGGGTTTTCTCCTCCCTTCACCCTCTTACTCCTCCCCCTTCTCCTTCTTCTTCCTTCGCCTTTGCTTGCATGGATTGGCACACAGCAGGGCATTATGGGTAGTTTCTAAGCTGACACGGGAGTGGATGTATACAGCACCGTCCAGTATCTCTACTCGACCGAGATCTACCCCACACGCATCCGCAACGTGTGCTACGCCTTCAATATGGCGTGCCACTGGTTCTTTCAGTTCGCCGTCGTCCGCGTGACCCCAAATATGTTTGCCAGCCTCGACGTCTGGGGTGCGTACGTCTTCTGGGCCATAGTCTGTGCATTAGGTCTGTTGATCCTTTGGCTGTGGGCGCCAGAGACCAAGGGAGTCCCGATGGAGAGGATGGAGGAGCTGTTCGCGGGCAAATGGTACATGGGTTGGAAGGCAAAGATAGATTTCAACGACTCAGTCAGTCGTGTTGGTACACGTGAGGCCCGCGTGTCTGGGCACACGAAAACAGTGTCATCATCGACTGCAATAAAAACTGGCATGGAGACCAACTTTACCAGAGAAAGTAGCGATAAATCAAACCGCTCAAATGTTTAGATAATCTGCGTATACGCTGGAATTCTATCAATATTCAAGGCATGATAATCGTCTTGACCAGACCTCCTTGTCACCCAAACTAGCCTATCTTCTGTTTGGATGCCACAGTCTCACTGAGTGCCGCTTCCTTCGTACTATCTATTCCACAAATGCCATATCTTCATAGCGTCTATACTTCCAGACTGATAAGCTCACGTCACCGCATTGAAGAAAACCTCCTTTATGCAGGTTACCTAACAGCAAGAGATTCTTTGGTATAGATGTGCGAATTTGGCAAAATAGCCTATAAACGAGTTACTTCACGATCTTCACGTATGTAGCAAGAATGAGCTTGACTGCGTGGTTGACCACAACCGTAACAGAAGGTTTGGCCACAATTGCATCTGGAGTCGAATGTCAGCTCAGTCAGTTCGTTGAAGAAGTACGTAAAGGTGGATAGTACTTACAATAGCTTATCGCAGCCACCATGTTTCTGGACGAGATTGCTACAATTTGGACATCGCTTCCATCCCTTGGCTGCTGCCAGTCTCATGATGCTGTCGTTGGCCTCTCCCACTTCAGCAAGTTGCTTTGCGTTGCACTTGCCAAAATGAGACTTTAGTAGGCAGGTCTTACAGGTTTTGAGGCTACATTTTGGGCAAGTCCCGACACGCTGACCCCGTGCTTGGGTGGGAATGTATGCCGCGCAGGTTCCGTCGTGGCAGTAGAGCTTCGACTGGGGATTGGTCATCTCCTCAAGTCGGTCGCGATACGCGGTGATCTCAGCGACTGAGAAGATTCGCCGATGCTGGAAGTCGTCTGCGGAGATGACAAAGCAGCATTTGGCAGGGTTGAATGGTTGACTAGTCGTGGCTACTAAAACGTTCTGACGGAGACAGCTGTGGCATTGAGTGTGTTCACACGGAAGATACAAGCTGTTTCCCCTCGTCGTCTCCTCTTCACAAATAATACAGATGGAACCGGTGAGCGCAGCTCCCGGAAAGCCTCCCTAAGACCGTTCCAGAGTGGGAAAGGGCTCTGTTTGCGCTGAAGTTCTTGACTCGACTCCTGATACGCGAGTTGCAGCTCGTGCAGGACGTCGTGAGAAATAGTTGAGAGTCTGAACAGAGGGATGGAAAGGCCGACCAGCTCTGACAGCACCATAGAGTTCTTGCATGCCTTAAATATGTTAGTAAGTGTTTCAAGCAAGACTACTTCACACAGGCACAATACGTACGAGCGGACATTGGGCCCCCCTGTTCTAAGACAGTAAGTGATGGAGTGGTGTGAGCGGGTGGAAAGTAAAATCCCTGTTGTCCTGAAAGCGCTGAAAGATCCCCTTGGATAGAAGTATGGTTCGTTGTCGGATTCTGGCCTTCCGGACGTGGCTGCCATCCCATTAAATTTGGAGGCAAGGCGGGATGCCAATGCGACATCAGATATTCGCCCCTAGGCTCTGGCTGTGGCCCTGGGTTGATCTCAAAGGGAAGCGGAGGACGGTATGGATTTACTGAACGTGGCCGCGGACCTGGTGGTGAGCGGATGTTTGGACCAGCCTGGACCATAGCCTCTTCCACTGTCGGCGCTCCGTTGGGCTGATCTGGCCTGGGTCGGCGCAACGTTGAGAATAGGCCGCGAAGACGGCCTAAGGCTTGTGGCGGACCTCCTGGTCGAACGACAGCTGTCGGATTCCTGAATTCAACAATCCTCGAGCGGGTATAGTCAGCGCGCGCTGTGAAGGCGGCTGCGCGTTCGTCTGGGTTGAACTGCGAAGGCGGAACGTTGGGCGGGCTTGTCATGGCGACGTCTAGGTCTGGGCAGGATGCCTAAGATGCAGTTGGTTCTGGACCGGTCTGTCTGGGAACGGTGTTGAGTCGATGATACCTATTGCGTTGGCCACTGCGGATGTCTGATAGACGGACGATGGCGTATCGAAACTGTCACCAAATGATTGCAGGATGAATGCGGGAGACTGCAGTCCCGTCGTGGGCGACGGTGAGAAGAAAGACGCTGAGAGGAGCATCACTGGATGGGTAGAGGACTGAGATCGATAGCACCGGACCAACTGTGAAGAGACTGGAGATGGTGTCGCTGACGACTGAGGAATGTTTGGTGGCGTTAAGTATGTAGGTGAAGGTGTAAGTGCCTGAACAGACAATACAATGCCAGATGCACGAGTCGAGACGACTGGCACTTCAATAGATGCAAACTTGTGAAAGTGATGCCTTACTGTGCTCACATCCCATTGAAGCACATTGACCAGACATGGCATTGCAGCCTCAGGCACTCGACTTGCAACGGCAGGCGCATGGTTGCGGTTTCCCGGTTGTGCCTGCAAACAGAGTCCAGCAGACCCTTCACGTAACACACACTCCGCTTTCACTTCACTTTGCTCTCACGAATGCCTCACATCTTCTAACCTCAAACACTTGCCGATGGACCACACCAATACTGCACGCAGACGGGCCATGCAGCCCACACTCAACCAGCGCCAGCTTGCCTCTTCGTCACGTCAAGCCGCGCGTAGCATGGCCACTAACGCCCAAGACGCTGCCACCTTCAACAAGCCATGAAACCATGTGATGCAAGTCATAGAGTTGCCTGCGGCACACGAGGCCAACGCCAGCAAGGACCCTTTCATCGAGAGCGACTCCCATCCGAGGTTGCCGATGGCTCAACCTCGGAGCATCCAAGGCATGTGCAAAGATCAACCGGTCCACGAGAGGGACGGAGAGAGCCGCGGGCTAGGGGCCATCTCGGCGCACTACGATATGCACCCCAGGTCCCTGAAGTTTAGACGGCCCAATCGCCCACAACGACACACTCGAGCATAGCCAAAAGCCAAAAAGGACACAAAGGCACAAGGACAAGCTCTGACAGGTCACGCTCGGAGCACGCGCGACGTCGCGCCCACTTCGGCAGCGCTAGTCAAAGGCTGGCTGTGGCTGCACATCCACGAAAACGCTGTCTAACCACCAGCGACGAGCAAGAGTGTCTCGAGTGTCACCGCCTGTCTGGAGGGACTGCACGGCCGATGCGGGGGAGACAAACGGTGTCTGGAACGCTCCGATCTGTCATAAACGGTTTCGCGCTTCTTGTTGGCCGTCTGTATGCCCCGAAGCACGAGGCAGGTTTTGACATATCCGAGGCGAGGGATGGCCCAAGCCCCGAAGATCATGCCGCAAGACATGCAAGCATAGCTTGAGGCTACTGCCGGTCATAAAGCCGCTACCGACACACCGTCCTGGCACAAGCAAAAAGACTTCCAAACCTCCTACTTTCAGACTCGCGACGGGACGACAGGACAGTTCGGCACAACCCAATGCAGAACTGCAGCACTGCAGCACTGCAGTGCATATCTCTAGCCGTACAGTATAGCCAAGCCAATAAAGCAGCCACCACCCGTCTAGCAGCAAGAAGTCTAGATCCAACGGTGCGAGCAGCCGAGGGAGCAAGACTCGCAGAAGGGAGGGGGAGTGCCAGCCACAGGCGAATGCAGGAATGGGGATCGGCAATCAGATCTCAGAGCCTGCGGGCCGCCTGTCAGTCACGAGTGCGTGATGGCTGCAGTGAGCTGTCGTTAGCCGCTGGGCCCTCAGCAGGTTGCGCCATTGAGCCCTGCGGGTGCAAGGAAACCCCCAGCAGCCGGCAGGGCATGGGCTGGTGACGTGGGACCACTCATCTCGCCCTGGCCTGCCGCTCCAGTCGCGGTGTGTCGGCCACTGTGCGTCGTGCGTCAAGCGTCGAGCATCGAGTGACTGAGAGGACTGGCGGCGGCTGCTGAGGCATCCCGCGTTTCTCTATCTGCCCGCGAGGCAAGCAAAGACGCAACGAAGGAATCGCGTTGGTCCAACGGCGGTGACGAAGTGGCCAGTCAAACAGGATGAAGCGCAGCGCAGCCACAGCTCCAGAGACACACCGCCAGTGCTCGACACCACTGGCCTGCAGGACATGACCCCCCAACCTGCCAGAGGTCTGTCGTCACAAAGCATCACGCCCACTCCGCCGCCTCGAGCTCATTGGCATCCTGCGCGGCAGTGCATATTGTTGGCGCCCACCCCCATCCACCAGATCGAGTTGCTGGAGGGCATTTGATTTGAATCCATTCCGCCGGCCCGCCAGAGCCCGCAAAACCACGTTGCACCCACTCCCACTCCCACTCCACCTCCTCGAGTCTGCATCTGCATTTGCACTCGCGCCAGGCCTGCCTCCGCCGCCCCGCCTGTGCCGCCCGCCAGCACAGCACAGCACAGCACAGCACAACAAAACTGCAATTCTCTGCACCCCCCGCGGATGATTTGCTCGCCGCCATTTGCGCGTCCGCCGCGAAACCTGCGAGATTTTACCGCAACTTTGCTCCGGTAGAAAGTCTGCTTGCCCGACTGGTAATTGCCGTCGCTTCACCGCGCTCGTTTAGAGTTTCCGCCACTGTCCAAATCCCACGGAGCTGACGCCTCGCTTGCTCAACGCTCGTCGTTCATTCACCGTCGCGCCAGCCACGCTCATGAACTTGCAATCCATTGTCTGATCACCTGGTCTTACATGCCAGCAGCAGCTGGCCCCGGTCTCTTGTTCATCTTGCCTCGTTGAGCCATATTCCGGACCTGGTTCCGATGCCCACACAACTTGGTTTTTTCATTTGTGTTTAGGGGAATGACATTACCCGGCCAGCACCGTCGCACCCACCCCAGCTTTTGCATCCGCGTCACGCCTCGTTAATTAATCTGCCCTGTCCTGGCTGGCTCAGTCTGCCGTCTTCAGCTCAGCTCTGCCACTCACAGGAAACCACAACCCAGTTTCGGACGCAGCTGCCTCAGGAAACAGTCGGCTTCTCGCACCCTCCACAATCAAAACTTTCAAGGTTCTCCATCGTGCAGCTCAGGTTCCGCTACAAGCAACTCAACTTCGGCACCTCACTCTCATCCAGGCCGCTCTGCAGTCAGCATGCGGCCCCTCTCGCACTGGCGGGACCACACTTGGAGGACGCGGTAACCACAGAGGCGTGTTCCGACAACGAACACTTCGCCCGACAGCAATACCAACGAAAGCACACGATATTCAACCCGGCCTGCCATGGCACCAGCATCGAGCCCTGATCTGGGCTTCACCCTAATCCGCCATGTCCTCCAGCGGGCAGACGTTCTTGTAGCACAGGACGACAGCATCAGCAGCACGATTCCGTACCACGCCCGTCAGAGGATCCTCATAACAATATCCATCTCACTGGCTTCAGTCAGTGTCCTTGCCGCCTTCACGGCCTTTTACTGGTTCGTGCGGATGCGGCGAAGCTTTCGCCAGGAGTCAGTACTTCCCTAAAACGGCAGTCTCTGACTGTTTCACCTCGTGCATCATTGGCACCATAACCAATCTACTAACAGTCATTGCTCAGTCTAATTATGCTCTTGATCCAAAGTGACATGATGAAGGCAATGTGGCTGGTGCTCTGCCCTCTCGTCTACTTCAGCACTGGCTCTCTGGACAACGAGTACTACTTCTGCCAGGTCTCGGGTTTTCTGTTGACGGTTGCAATCGAAGCTACTGACATCGCCGTCCTCATGATTGCCGTCCACCAGGCACTCTATGTCCTCAACTCCCACGAGGGTGGACTTTACCCATACCGAAAAATCGCCTACATCATCTGGGCCATCTTGCCCATTGTGATTGCTGCCATTGTCCCGATAACTGGTGGCCAGTTCATCGCCAACGGACCCAACTGCTATCTTCCGGTCTATCCTGAGTGGTATCGACAGGCCCTTAGCTGGGGCCCCCGTTACTTCATCTTTGGTCTCATCTCTATCATCTACGCCTCCGTGTATTTGTACGTTGGCCTGCGGTTCCGCCGCTTTGGGCAAGTGCAACGCAGCACAAGCACCATGAGTCCTCCCATGTTCACCCCGCAACCTGGCAAGTCAGTGAAAGGGGTCCCGCCAACACCGTCCATCATAGAGCATGGATTGCTCGACTCGGCTCGGGACAGCTTAACAAAAAGCGTTGGCAAAGTCAAGGACGAACGTCAGGACTCGGTAACCTCGACGACAAGCACCAAGTATCTTGGCGACCGGCAAAGTCCTACCCCACGCAACGCTCGAACCATATCAGACACGATTGCGTGGAACCTTTACAGCTTCGAGCAGCACGATAACGCTACATCTGCCACGAGCCAAAAGTCCCCTCAGACTCAAACTTCCGATACCGACGGCATATTCCCAGTGCCCGTGCTAATGCGACCGGCGCGCGCAGTGCAACAAAGCACAGAACAGACACCGACCATTGCGCAGCACCGCGAGGCAGCTTTGATTGCGCTTACTCGGTCCATTTCAGCACCAGCAGATACCACAGCACCATCGTCGTGGCCGTGGCAGAAGACACCAGTGACGGGAACACCACTCGACGCTGGAGTGATCCATCTCTCCGCTGACGCAACCGGCGAGGTGATGCGACGGTCCCGAGAGCGAACGCATCGTCAACTTCGCCTACTGGCCGTGTATCCTATCATTTATATCGCTAGCTGGATAGCACCCTGCATTACTCACGCACGAGGCTACGATGATATCGCCAGCAATACTACAAGTGGCCCGTTCCCGCTCCAAGTCGCCAGTATTGCGAGTTTCTGCATTGGCGCCGCTATCGACTGCATTTTTTTCATGGGATGGGAAAAGCCCTGGCGGGAGTTGCAGGGTGGATTCTGGGAAGGATTGGGCTCCCGGCTTGGATCTGCCACTCGCTTCTTTCGACAATCTGAGCATTCCCGGCCACATACTCAACGGGATGCACGGATGGCGCACTTCCGACGGGCACAGGAGAATATCGACCGAGGTATGATGGCCGCTGCGATGTCGAAGGCACCGCCACGACGCCCGCGGGAATGGTGGGATGACGTGGACTTGGACCAAGATGGCATCCCTAGGAGTGGTGGCAGGCGGCCCGTGTCATATCATCTTGGCGCGTCAGAGTCGCGACGAAATCTGCCATGAAATTACACTGCATCGAATAGTGATGCAGCAGCAGCAGCAGCGGGTTGATTTTCTTTTCTTTTTTCGTCTTTGTTACCTAGGACAGCATTACGCGGCATCGGGCGGAAGGCATAGTATTTGAGCGCATGCATGGCGGAAGGGCATTTTTGGGATTATTGGGATGGCAGCAAGCGATGACCTTTTACCTGGCCACTGTGCATAACGATGCGGCACACGTGGAATGACAGCATTAGCGAGGCGTTTCTTGGCATGGCGGTCATGGAAAGACTCTACATATAGCATGGCGGTAGATGGATTTTCTCATTCAATACCATTGTAGATGGTCAGATACGTAAGCAACCTTGCACCACACGGGTGACTCAGGTCTGTATTCCAAGCGTCTCGAGCCAAGGTGCGACATGCAGCTGTCGAGGGACTTGGATCAGCCGACCTCGAACGGTATCGCGAAAACATGTATGACAAGACCGACGCGGCAAGGGCGACAACGCCATTGCTTATGCATGCAATTTGGAAGTTTCATGGTCCCCATGTTGCCATTTCCGATTTCTACACTGGCACGACGGCGCAAATCACGCCTCACTCTGCTTCAACGCCTAAGAACCGCAAAAAGACCTTGGCAATCTCTACGCCATCATGCTGATCCTCCACTCTACGAATGCCATCGGCATAAACCTCGTCATTTAAGACGCCGCCGTATTTGCGCAAGTCGAGGATCTCGCGGACCATTTCGCCAGTAAACTCTGGGTGGCCCTGCACGGCGATCATGCGGTCGGGGATGTACATTGCCTGAATGTCGCAGACGGCCGTGCTTGCTAACGGGGTGCAGCCCGGTGGGAGGGTGAGGACTGCGTCTCGATGCATTTGGTGGATGGCCTGTCGCGCAGGGGGGTAGAATGGGTTATTGGTTAGCCTGTTGTGCTTTGCGTGGTTTCACGTGGATCTAAATTCCGGGCTGCCGTTGGCCTTTAGAGCAGACGAGGACGAAGCGATGTCGATATGGAGGAGGAAGGAGTGGGTTCACAGATGCAGGACTGACCAGAGTGTCCCGGCCAAAGACTTTCTTTCCTTCCTCGTTCAGCTCGAGTGGGACGACACTGATCTCCCAGCCCTTTGTGTTCCTACCGACCTCGGCTCCCAGCGCGCGCGCGACAATCTGGTGGCCGAAGCACACGCCGACGACTTTGACCTTGCCGGCCTGGATGACAGCTTTCGTGTAGCGGCACAGCTCGGTGGTCCAGGGATCCGAGTCAAAGGAGTTGTGCTTGCTCCCTGTGATGAGGACGGCGTCGATGTGTTGCGGGTCCGGGTAGGCGGCGGCAAAGTCGCCGTTGACTACGTCGTGGTGGGTTATTGAGAGGGGCGACTCGGGTGTGTCGAGGGAGTCGAGGTTCAGTGCGCGCTGGAACAAGTAGCGGAAGACGCCGCCGTAGGTCTTGTACTTGGCCTGGATGCCTGGGACGGGGGTGTCGGCTTCGAGGATGGCGAGCCGGATCTTCTTGGGGGAGGCTGTGGAGCCCATGGTGTTAGTGGTGGTGGTGATGGTGAGGGTGTATGGTCTCTGTATGGGCTGCGGAGAGAGGTTGTATGTTGCGGTTGTCGAGGTCGTCGTCGTCTTTGCGAAGGGATGTTTCTATCGAGTGATAAGGAGTGACGTCGGCGCGACAGGACAGACTCAAGGGCCGAGGCAGGTCGTTATCAGGGACTGGTACCCTGTTCGCGAGGGGGGGGGGTTGCGATACCGGCGAGGGGCACTGGGGCGGGCGGGTTGTAGCGGCGGCCCCCCGAGTCATGGCGCGGATCCCAGGGTCCATCCATGTCTCCATGTCTTGGGCGCGGACTGGGCTGGTGCGGGAACGTGGGAGGGTCTGCACGGAGTAAGACCTGAGCTGCATGCATTGATACCATTGAGTAGGTATGTTCGCGGGTGAGGCGACCCGTGGGTTTGGGCCGCCGCCGGTAGTGAAACGGTGTGGTCTTGGGTTCCTCGAGGTTCGGGTGTTGCAGACAAAGACGGACCTGGCGACGCGCAAGAGCGCCCCACCGGCCCGCTGGCAGTGCCACGGTCCAGCTGTCAGCAATCCGTCCGATGCCCATGAATGATGCCCGCAGATATACAGCACTGTACTTACTTAGCTGAGACCGTATAGTATTATACATGGCCTGCACCTGACCTGAAAAGCAAGCCTTTGGACATCGTCTTGTGCCGTCCCCAGCAAACATTTCCATGGCCAGATGGGCATTCTACCCAACATAATCGTCGTATTGGACCGCACTGCCGTCATCCCGGATAAGCCCCTCGGACGAATCGGACCTGTGGTTGGGCCGTTGTCAGCCTGGCGCCAGCAACCCCCAACATCCCTCCTTTATCTCTGCAAATGATACAGCATTGTGGCTTTTCCACCGCCTCACCATCTCCAACCCCCTTCTGCACCATAGAGTCCCCATTCGCACACTCCCTAGCCCGCTGTCAGCACACTAGGCCATGTAGCGGCCAAGCCTCCGAGCAAGTCTCCCATTTTCGCACCCTCGCCGTAATTATTGCTCGACCTGTTGCGACCTAGCCCACCATCATCAGCCCTACACGTGGCTTCACAGACCTACACAGCCCACCCCTCGGTCTGTTCCCTGCCATTCCTCGGGTTCCTGTCCGAGTCAGCACAAGCTGCTAGACTACTTAGAATGGGCAGCCTTTGACATAATATCTCGAGTCTCGGCCGTCGATTCTGGTGCCAAGCATTCTAGATATTCTATCTTGCTACGAGCAAATAAAGTTAACATTTCGACAAAATGTCCAATTCGATCACGAGTCCAATCACCCAACTCCCCAACGAGGTATGAATAAACCCCGTCATTTCTCTCATGTTGTAAGTTGCTTCTAATGTCAGCTTGTAACAGATCCTCATCCAGGTTCTTGACCACTTTGCCACAAGGCAACTACTGGGTGTGTCCACCGTAAGCCACCGCTTCTACGACTTGGTCGGAAGCCTCCACTACTCGCGCCTCCTCGAGACCTCGCGGCTCGACGACCATGTAATGGTCCTCGAATGTTACCACCCAAGTGTCAAGATTTCCACCCCAACTCTGCGCTGCGACTACATTGGCACTGACGGCATCGTCGAGGCTGGGAGCCACGTCGACCTCGTTACTCTCAAAAACCTGTACTCACGTTTTAGGCCAAACGGCGCCCCTGATGCGGGTAGGGCCCCTCCTTCAGCTGCTGGCAGGAACATCTATGGCGGGCCGTCCGATAGCACCGGTTTGTCGCACGACCTCTATCTCGACTCTGGCGAGCTCTTTTCCCAGCTGTGCACGCAAGCCAGCATCATTAAGGTCGACCCCTCTCGAGGACTCTTTCTTAGCATCTCCAGCATCACGGAAGGCGTCATTCGGGTTTGGCGCCAGTGGCTGCAAGCTCAATCACAGGTGCCAGATTCTGCGTTACAGTCATCGGAGCACTTAAGCTTTGAAAAGCGCTCAGACGCCACCACGCATTCTGTTGTATTATGGACTGATGTCCTCACAGAGAACGTCGGCCTCAAGTTCCGTGTCATCGAGAAGCAGGTCGAAAATGCACCTTTGCTCTATGGGCCCACTGATGAGCCGCCCGTCGCCTACACTCTTCAATACGAAGGTATGACATTGTCGTTTCAACAGTCTAATGATGCAACTGCTGACGTGTTCTGCCGTCCAGAGCTTCTAGTCAGAACAAATGCCCTGCTGCTCAGTCTCGAGAGATCGTTGGCGCAGCAGGTAACCCACGCAGGTAAAGCCGTAGTGATTGCAACCATGTGAAGTCTTCCGTTCAGGCTATACCAACTTGTTCTATGCGCCTGTTTCATCATCTGCTGGTTGTCAGCTGGGGAGAATGGTCCGCACCTGAAAGGAGGCATGACGTGTCCGAGCTGGCTTTGTTTCTCCTAGCCTTTGACTAATTCTATAACGTCTTCATCTCCCGCCCACATAGTTCAATTGGAGGATTTCTTTGCAAGTGGTCATCATCGACAACAGTACCTGCTCGACACATATTTCAGATCCCCAGAAGCTCGCCTAGACGACAGAATTCCTGAGATTGCCACCCATAGAAGACTTCACGATTCAATATTGAAGGCTGCTGATGCTCTTGTCGGCCACGCTGAGCAATATCTACTGAGAACTGCCATCATGCTGAGCGCCACAATTGATGCACTCCTTTCTGGCCCGAAACGGTGACGACGTTAAAGGCGAGGCGGCAATATCGGGCCGGCAGCAGAGGTCGTCCATGCCCGTAGCCATCAAACAGGACAGCAAAACAGAACAGCAGAATCGGCATATGGATCATCCCACAATACCAAGCGCTAGAGTTTTGGCACAAAGCTGGACAACCACACACCTTCATCTTGCGAGCGACCTGGCACAGAACAGGCATGTCTATTATCGGAGCGACGAGGTTGGCGTAAGAACACATTGAGATATTACTGCGCGAATAGCCCGCGGGGTTTGCACGACAACGGTGAGGGACGCGCGGGTTCCGGTGTCTAGAGTGCGAGGACGCTCGTGCAGGGTCTCGCTGCGCTGTGCAGATACAGCGAAACCTTGAATCTGCCGCAAGCGATGTGGTCGATTAGCGCGAGCGATTGAATTCAACGGTGGTGTTTTTTTTCTTTTTTTTCTTTTTGCGCTGGTAAGTTCTCACCACCGTGTCTCCGCCTCTGACTGGGGCTCACCTCCTTCGGCGTAATGGGATGCTGACAGCTTTGCTCAGGCTTTTCATGTGCATTGATACATCTGTTGATGGATCGCGTGGTCCCGGTTGGCATTCCTACTTGTCCAGCCACTGCCGTGCCAGAGTTTCAAGCATGCTGTGGTTGGCAGTAAGGAGAACAAGGTTAAGATTAGAGTGGGGTTAATGTTTGGATGTTGAGATTTCCATGAGACCAAATCCTGATCTTCACGTCGTTGGCGACACTGAAAGTCCTTAACCCGATTTTAGATCAAGCGGTCCGAGCACTGATGACATGGAGACCGAGAGCCTAAATCAACCTTGAGTTCAAGACGTGGTGTGATATAAGCTCATTTTATCTCCTGGGATGCTTTATTGAAGTTTATGAACTCAGCAGATGCAACGTTTGCAAATACAATGTTCTGCAAACTGTGAACTAGAGCCGTGAACGTCGATTAGTCTCTCCAAAGTCACTTTGAACGTTAAATGCTGCAGCTCAAGTTTTGAATAGCGCGGGTTATTTTACAGAGATAGGACCTCAGGCACCTCTGATACTTGCTGCAACGTCGAATCTTCCACTGGAGCGTTGAGGGTAGCAGAAGTCTAGATTTATCATCAAAGTGGCCAGAGTCAGAATCACGGGTTTGTCAGCTATCAACCGCAGCACGGGTGAGTTTCACGAAAACCTGCCTCCAGGAGGGGATCCAAGAAACTCACTTTTCAGGACGAATCTCCGCGCGATGTTCGATCCCGGACCGGTCATTGGGGAAGTGAATGATCAGTATCATGAGCAGAGTCTGACTCTGTTCTTGTGATGATATCCCAGGCCAAATGAGTATAAGAATTCTCCCTCCCTCCTCTCGTCCCAGAAAGCCTCCCATCAATGACCACAAACAATCTACAACACCCACACCACATCTTCCAGCCAACCATCAAAAAAAAAATGAAATTAACACTCGCCTTCTCTACCCTAATCGCCCTGGCCACTGCCCTGCCAGCAGCCTCCCCCGCCTCCTCCTCCCCGCTCAGTGCTGAGCCAAACGTCCTCGACGCCCGCGGAGCATGCGAACCTTGACCCCTCGGCGCCGGATCGAAACCCCTCTTTGACACACCGGGGGCCTTCTCCAGCAACCCCGTGTACTCGGTCACCTCGCGCACCGCGAGGACCCCGGCCGGCTGGACGCGGACCTTCCGGGACCTGCCCGCCTCGTGCCAGAGCGCGGGCTACCTGGGCTTCACGTCGCTCAAGTCGTACGACGTCGCCTCCTGCGCGGCTCGCTGCCAGGCGGTGGAGGAGTGCAAGGGGTTTAACGTCTACTACGAGAGGGACCCGACTCTGGTGAGTTTCTGCTTTTTCGGAGTTTTGAATCTCTCTCTCTCTCTCTATCTCTTGTTTTCTGTTTATATATTCATGTGCAACCTATCATTCTCGCCGCCCCCCACCCTCGCGCACAGCTTGTCATTCGCTTACCCCCCATTTCCCCCATTCTCAACGCTGTGCCCTTGCTTCATCTTTTCATCTCTTAAAATCTGGGTCGCTCAACATAACTGACCCCTTCCCGCACACACTTAGTCCCCAGGCACAAACTGCCCGAACCCCAAGTCCACCGTCTTCATCAAGTGTGCGCTCTGGGATGGGCCCGTGACGAGCGCCAACGCCATCAACAAAGGTTTCCTGGAGGAGCAGTTCAAGGTCGTGATTGCCGGGTCCAACGGCTACCAGCTTGCTGTTTGATTGAATGTATGTGAGAATGGAAAGAAAAGAAGAGAAAAGGGCAGGGTGTGTCTGCTGGGTAATCAGAAGAAGAGGCAGAAGAAAAGGTGAGAGGGATATGCTCCGCGTATTAGGATGGAGGCTATTCAACATTGTCGTTACCCGAATACATTGGGACAGAATCTTGCAGAATAGCTACATAGAGGTTAATACACTGTCGTACGTGAGAGAAGATGGTATCAGCTTCTGGGTCGTACCTAAGGGGCGTGAGGGCTTGATCTTGCTTTTGGGGCTGAACTTTGGCTTTTTATAGCTGGGATGGTAAAATTTCGCGCAACAGTGGGCTTGCGACAACGAAGGGCAGTTTGATCGTGGCTTTCTCCTTGCCCAATATTCGTGTTTCCCTAATAAGTTTGCTCAAGGACCGCTTTCTGCTGTGTGAGACGTGGTGCCCTTGTTCTGTGTTGTTTTGAGCTCTGCACGATTGCGCATCGGGACTTTCCTTGTTTCAGCTGTGATTGCCTGCTTGCTATCTCATACTGGCTGGGCTGCCGACTTTCTCTCTCTCAGTGGTTTTTCACTGATGCTGTCGGATGACTGAAAGCTAAAGAAGCAGCTAATTTCAAGCAATAATTGTGCGGCAGCACGTGGTATGTCCCTGTTATATAGGCAAGCGAGCGAGCAGTCGACCCAGTTCGCATGCCTTGTTGATATTTCATGTCGTCAACTGCGCGAGAAGGATCGAGGCATCAGATACAGCATTCCTGTACTCCTTTTCCAGTCCATACACACAACAGCTCAATTCCACTTCTGAGAACTAAACACCATGCTGGTTCAAAACTTAGTGTTTACTCTCTCCTTCTGCCTCGTCCTGGCAAAGCCAGCCCCCGAGCAGACACTCTCCGACGCACAGTACCTATCTGGCCTGAATAGCAGTCTAGGGAAGCCCGAGGTTGGCGGCATTGACGACCTGCACACTCGCGTATCGGCGAATGGTGACTTGGGCCCTGCCGGGCAGATCTCGTTACTCCACTCCTTGGACGAGAGGGAATCAACTGGCTCACCGCGGGCGACGGACAGTGACTCAAGCGTCAACGACGACACCAGCAATGACGTCGAGGAAGAAACCCCAAGGGAACGAAATCTAGCTGCTATCTCTATCTCCCGTCGTAGTCTGGAAACCCGCTGCGGCTGCGACAGACTGGTCAACTCGACCGACAAGCTCGACGCAATCGAGAAGCTCGAGGACATCATGATGGGGCGCGCGGCGCGAACGCGGAAACACACCAGCGATTACTCCTCTTCCTCAGACACAGCCCTAACCTCGCCCTCCCCCTTGCCCCCAAGCACCCTATCGCGACGATATGCCGTCCTCGACTCGGGCCGGCAGCTCTACGCCCAGGTCCACGAGGTCATCGCCTTCGTCGCCAATGACGCGCCGCCGAACGTGCAGATGCTCTACCTGACGCCCGCCGACCTCACCGACGCCATGGTGCAGGTCAGCGAGAAGTGCGGCAACTCTATCGCGGGCACGTGGGGTGAGCGGGGCGGGAGGATGATTGGGTTCATGCAGGCTGCGGACTTTCATGGCAATGTGCTCGATGTGGCCTGGGGCAGCGACGCGGCTGAGTGTCACGCGTGCGATGGCGCGCCTTGTGCGTTTCTGTGAAGTTTTTCGTGAGGGTTCATGTGTGTATGTGGGTGTGTGTACAAAGGTGAGGGAGGAGCTGGTTGATTTGGTCTTTTATGTGAGGTTTGGGTAGATTGTCATTGCTAAGAGGATTGAGTTGGGCTTTTAGTGAAAGAGAGAGCTGCTGAGTCCGATATGAGTTTATATATCAGCATTAATGACGGCAGGTGCTGGCTGGGCGATTTCGAGTGCTGGAGCGTCCAATAGTGAGTCGCGATGATTCTACATCTGCAGAGAGGATGAGATTTGTCTTAAGTACAGTTAATGTCCTAAGAGGTATGTTGGCTGTTTTCCGCTTTTGTGAGTCTACCCAGCCACTGCTTCATGAAGAACTTGGCTTGATTGTATACGGAAGTTTAACACTGATTCGTAGTGTATCCATTACTTATAAGGAATGGAAACGCGGCCAAGAGATTTGCGATACAGGATGTCATAGTGGCACAAGTGGTTGAACTGGACACTGATCATTTCCGAACTGCAACACCCCCCCCCCCCCCCAATCCCCACTAGGTGGCCGCATAAGCGAAGTATCAAGCTAGGGTGGTAGCAGGCGCATTCCTAATGAGAGTCAGTTTTAACAATCAATCATAGAAGTATGCATATCAGAGGCTAATTAATTGTCCCATGGCCCAAAGTCTTTATTGGTTGGTTGCAATGAAGATGCAGGAGCGGCTATCTGTGCGGGTGCTTATATAGATGTTGTGCCACCCAAGGCAGTACCTTTGCTGAGGCACACTAGGCTTAACTATCTCTGGAGTTTCTGATCTGGCATGTATGGATATTGACAGATCAGTATCTGTATCTAGGAGTATGTTCTGGGCTGCGTATGAGGAACTAACTGCTACAAGCGAAACATGACTCCAATGATCCACCTTGCTCGTTATAACTTTCGCTCCATAAAAGATGGTGCCATGGAAAAATCAAATCTAAGTCAGCCCCTCTATCATGCTAGAACAGACACACAGAAATGTACATAAGCGAGAGTCCTCGCTCGCCACCCGGACTTAATTCGGAACTGGGTTATACGAGACATCCAGATTCTGGATATTGACCTTCAACACATCTAGCGTCGACGCCGCGTCGAAGATATTGTTCGGAAACTGCGCCAGACCTCCATCCCTCAGCGGTGTCCCTGCGCTCTGCGCGTTGTGACTAAGCAAGCTGCCGTCATGCTGCTGCTGCGGCGGCACACGATGTGGGACCTGTCCTGGACCAGGCCCGATCGGCGGCAGCGGAAGTTGATTCATGGCCGGCAAACCAGGAACGGCCCCTACTGAAGAAGGGTCGTGATGCTGCGTGGGGGGTTGCATATATGTGCCCGCGTCAGGGGCGTGGGCGATGTGTGCTGGGATCTTGTCGTTTAGACCGATAGATGCTAGACCCAGTGCTGCCGAGGCTGTGCTTATGCCCGCCTTTTCGAGGATTTCGTGGATTGGTTTCAATGCGCTACCAATGACTATGGTAATGTTAGACATGCAACGGTTATGTTGTCTGAAGGTTCATGGGTTTGATGACAGCGTTCATGTTAGACACTTACCAGGATTCACGACCTTGACCTGCTCAAGACAGTCCACGCAAAACAAAAGCCGGTGGAGAGCTTCATGTCCACCCTCGTGAGCTTGGACCTGGAGCAAGAATATAGACACAGCAATGTATACTGAGTACGACAGAGACAGGATGCAGTGCCCATATCCAAACGTGCGAACAAAGAGGTCGAACACGGCGGATATAGCGACAGCCGAAGTGACACATTGCTCTAGATAACCCTGGAACTGCGTCGGGTCAGTCTTGACGCCATCGCCCGAGCGGCGGGTCAGCATGGGTCGGTAGAGCAGGATGCGGAAGGTATGGTAGAGACAACTAGCGCAGGTTAGCACGAGTCAATGCAGTCAGGCGTCGTGGGTAGCTCAAGACGTACTTCATAACTACGATATGCGAGGGCGGCGCGACCGGCGGAAGATTAGTAGGCTCGAGCTTCAGGAACGAGGGTAGATCGTGCCACCAGTTGTCGAGCGCGACGCTCTGGTTCGCCACGCACGCCTCGATTTCGGAGTGTGTGTTTTGGCCGAGAGGGTCGTAGATGTGGCTTAGGATCTCGTTGAAGATGACTGAGAGCTCGCACATCCTAATGAAGCATGATGTTGAGTGTGCTGGCGTGGGTGGGTATTCGAACCCAGAAGGGAATGTCACTCCATGAGGGACCCATAGCTCGTCCTCGGTAGAATCGTCGACTAATCCAATGTCAGTGTTGAGCCCAAATAACCAAGTCGGAAGGTGATGACTGACACATTGACGGCGGCGGTGAGACATCAGAGTACTTGAAAGTCGGCCGCCTCCCCAGATAGAGACTGATGATCTTGTCCCAGAAATAGCAACTCCAGAACAGCCGATGTCTGATTTCCATGTCCTCGTCCGAAAGACGAACGTCACTTGTGAACCTCTGCCCGTCAATGCAAATGCCCAGGTGGTCTACCAGGCGAAAGGCGATCCCGCTATACACCCAAGCCTGCACTGTGTTTCCGGCGCCACATTCCTGCGCGCTGAGCAACAACAGTGTCTGCACCGTTGGCACCGTGCCCACGCCATTTTCGAGCTCCTCAAAGACGAGAGATCGGACTTGGCGGCTGAAGAGGTGCCCGCCGTCAAACTCGTCCAGCTTTGCGCTGATGATGGGGTCTCTTCGTCCCCATCGGGCGGAATGCGCCATGATCGCGCTCATCAATGAGTGGGAGTAGTATGGACCCATGGTCTGCATGTCGCCTGGTGTAAAGTGTCAGATTCCTGAACCGATGTGTTGTGATTGACAGTATTGAGGCGATCTATACATCGCGAAACAGAGAGGAGATAGGAAGAATGTGCATACGAGTGAACGCTGGGCGATATATGAAATTGAAAAGCGGTTGGATCCAGCACCAATGCAGGTCCAGCAAATACTGAAAAGGCTCCTGTCTCATAAATTTCTGATGTCAGTTGTGTCTTCCGTGAAGATCGGCAGTTCGTAAGACTTACGGGGATGCCAGAATATGACTCCATAATGCGCTGCTGCCAGGCATTGTTGACGAGCCTCTCACGACGTTCCCGATCACGCGACGCCTGAGCCATGTCACTACCAGCATGCTGATTCTGCTCTTGCTGCCGGGTCTCAGCCTCAGCCTGGCTAGATACTGCCTGAAAGAAGCTGGTCGAGCCGTGATAGGTGATCATGCCCTTGTCGTCGACCTTAAGGCCCTCAATGCGGGCTGCTTGGCCGCTGCTGGCAGCTGTGCCCGGCGACATGGCGCTCGAGGACGCGCTCGGTGAGCCTGCAGTTGGATCATTGCTACCGCTAGCGAAAGATCCCTGCGATCGGGCAAGCTGCGCTTCTAGCTGCTGGACGCGACGTTCAAGGCGCTCGGTATATGACAAGGTTGGTGCTCTAATTGATTGTTCAACAACACATCAACTGACGTCATTGTTTTAATGGATGAGGCGGCCAACATACAGCTTGTAAACACATTCCTCTCCTCGCTTTACGCAACGTCGACAGGCAGGCTGCTCTGCGCCGCACTTGACCTATTTTCCCTCACAACGTCCAAGAGTCAGCGCCACAGTCAGAAATCCAGATCGGCTGGATCAGCCGGGTGTTCCCGTTTGGGCCAGGGGGATTCCCGGCGAAATGGCACAGTGGCTCACGGACTTTACGAGTGCGGCATCCATGGCAAGAGAAGGCGCTCTTTTTGTCATTCTTCCTCTCCGGCATGCTTGGGCAGAAGGGATGTCGGAATCGCGCGCGTACGTGACGCTGTCGTCGTTATGATCGTCTCGAGCAGCAGAGAGCGAGCGCAGGGCGCGCGTCACAGGGACGGAAAGTTGTTGCGGTGGAGATTCGGAGGAAGAAAATGGGCCGGAAGGTCAGCACAAAATAACCGACGCCCGCCAAGTCGACTATCTCAAACTTTCAGGTTGGGCAATTCCTGACTGGGCCTATTACGCAGAGCAGCATCAGCGAAAGGCCCCCCTCCCTGGGTCCTTAGTGGCCATCTAGGGCTGGGGACTCTCCACCCCCGCCACAGGGCTGGGACGGGTGGAATAGGGGTGGTGCCCCTCCGAGTCATGGCTGTGCAGCACGATGATATAGAAGCTCGCCCGCGCTACTGGAAACGGGGAGGCTGATTTCGCCGTTGTCTTGCGGGAGTTGGGGGTTGACTGCCAGCCGCACCTAATGATAGACAATCTGAGCCTAGTCTGGCAGGTGGTCATTGCCTCCATGATCATTCCATCGAGAGAACTAAACTATTGGGGGCCGTCAAAACAAGATTTCCTTAATTGCTGACTATTTGAGCAGCTGATTTACGTGGCAATGTTATAAGGCAAACAGCAACACACACTTCCCATCGACAACAGACGTAACATATTGGCTGTACACAATGCTTGATACGTGCATGATCATACTTGGAGGGAAAGTCGCAACTATATTCTGCTACGTGATGAGAATACCAACAGCAACCAAACAATAGCGCTCTTATTACCATAGCAGGCGAAAGGAATAGAGAATGATATGAGACCCAGACCAGATGTAACTTTGAGCTTACTCCGCTGGCAGTGCTTCATCTCCACATACTGAAGATTGTTCATTCAGCAAGCTCAGGGCGGCCTGCAACGGTCAGCTTGCCTGTGCCGTAGCCAATGTCGATCACGTGATACTGATCGCCAACAAGCGCCGTGGTGACATAGCCGGGCAGTGTCATGAGAGGATCAGGGCACGTAGCCAGGGTATTTGCATCCGGTTTCAGGGTGCAGATCTCATCGCGACCGTAGAGGCAGAGCTGGTCGTTGATGTTGTACAGTACACTATTTTGGCGCAACCATGTGTCCCCGCCGCAGTTGTAGACCATACTGTTGGTCGCGGAAAGAGGTAGCTTGCCGCCGGTGCCAATCATGAGCTCAGCACATTCGGGCTCGGACATATCCACGTACTCCCATATCGCGCTGATCCCGCCGCCTTGCTGAGGGTCCTCCGTCGCACTTTTGCCAGTGACAAGGTAGTTCCATGCGTCGTAGGAGATATCGTGTGCGCCGCCAGAGTGGTCAATCTTGAGAAGAGTAACGTTGCGTGCATTGGCCGTCAGTCTAACGCAGAGCTCGTTGCGATTGCACGAGACAGGCTCAGGCCAGTAGGCGACGCGATTGGTGTTGATCTTACAGCCGAGGACTCCGGCTGATGACATAAATTGGGCGTGGGGAGTGACTGACACAGATCCACCACGGCGGGCGGGCTGCGGAACTGCCGTCACGGAAGCAACCGTCGCTAAAGCGAAGATTGCAATGCTGCCAAGATGCATCTTTGAGAGAGGTAGAGGTTTTTCGGTCAAGATCTAGTGGTGTATTGCTTGCTGTTTCAGTTTGCGTAGTATTTGTTGGTCTTGCTAAGATGATAGGATGTTGATGGGGGAGTGTTTGACTTCGAGTGTAACGTGAGTTGACATGGTCGGAAGTGGGCAGAGAGAGCTGAGGAAGACGACGGACTTTATGTGCAAACAAAATGACAGGAAAGCAATCTTGTGAATACAAAGCCAACTTGCATCAACCGGCGCTAGGTTCGTGAACAAAGATTGCCACGAGAGTGTTGGTCAAGAACAAAGCTGTCATAACACAAGGGACATGGGTTGGTACGCTAGTATGGCTGCACCACACCTCGCTGCGGTCCTACAGTATAACCGCGAACAATAGCTCCCTCTTGAATAGCTCTGAATAATTATGGTCTACGGAGAGTGCTCAAGTCTAGCCTATCCCGAGGCAAGACTGACCTTGGATCTGGCCAGAGCGTTCGCGTATGTGACTTGATTCAACGAAGAAAGGGCGGATTGACTGACGACCAGGAGGGAACAAGGGTCTTTGTCCGCAGTGCTGTCGCCAATCCGCTAGGCAAACAAGGAGCAGCGCAATATTACACAACTCCCTTTGTCCAAATTGACTTGTGACAAAGGAGAAAAGATTGCTTTGTGACATCTTTTGTAAGAACCCTGCGCCACATGGACATGGAGCCTTGCATCAAGCCAGGCATTGTACGTGCTTGGTGCAAACCCCTCCGTATGGTGACATCCGAAATTCTTGACATCTATTTCTGAGTTGAACGGCCCCATCAAGCAAACTGGGACGACATAGAGAGATCCCTCGTTGGCTGTTCGGTGGCGGGTACCGCTGCCGTTGGATTCGATATCGAGCGAAAACATTGTTGGGGCTGGTTATGCTCTGTGAGCGGGTCTTTTTATTTAGATTAAGAGAACTTTGTCAGATACAGTTATAGGGAGATGCAGGTTTGCTTGAGATCCTATACACGTGGAACATACGCTTCTGCAAGTTTCCTGTATGCGGAAACTGGACCACTTCTGCAGGTGAGCAAGCACATATGAGACTGTGAGGTCTTGGCTCTAGAGTCCCACTTTTATAATTTTGACAGTGTTACTCCCACGATGCTTAACCCTAGGTCCATCGATCAAGCAAGCCATTCATTGAGACCGCAAGTCCGTCGCGGTCATAACGCAGCTCGGCAACAATATTACTCTACTATAGATCCCTATCGGAAAAATCAAGAACGCAAGACACGCTTGGCCAGCACAGCCCCCAATGGCAGTGTGACAGGCGCTATAACTTCTCTGCGGCTAACCATCTCCAGAAGGTGTTCTGCCGGCGTTTCAAGCCAGACAATCAGAGAATACCAAGGGGCTACAGAGTTCGCTTATGCGTGTCATAAATAGAGGCGCTCAAAAAGGGCTTGCATGACGAAATTTGTGGCAGCGGCATCAGCGGGCCCCGTCGAACGCGGAGACGCACTGGTCTCTGGTATAGGAACCCATGAACTCTCAGCGCAGGCTCAAGCGGGTCTGATCCTTGGTTCGATCGCTAGAATCTAGTGAAACTTGCTTCTGTTGCATAAGTTCTCAAGTTTGCAGACGAAGGTCCGAGTTGGAATGGTACTGGCGTATGAGTCCAGAGAAAGTCTGGAAACTGTTCAACACCCGACCCAGACGATTGTGGACGAAAAGTCCACTGACTTACTGCACCGAAGGAATCCTAAGATGCCCCAAATCTGACCTTGTGAGGCCCCTGGCGCATTATCAAGGCTCTGAGCTTCTCCTTCAAGATAAGAACTACTAGCAGCCGTCAAAATTGTTGCTCAAAGTCGTTGCAGGCAACCATATGAACTCTTCGCGAGTGTTCGTCTGTGGTAGTCATCGCTAAGTGTGCAGTAGATAGAGCTAGCAGGCCTTTCATGAGATCGTGGCGTTTCAACGCCAATTTTAGGGCTTCATCATTCCGGTCAAACTGATCATTTATGGTCGTTCAGTAATAGGGCCAGACGCAACGAGCACTAAGGACAGTTGGAGGCTTTTGTGTAAGATGTATTATTATCATTACGATTGATAGTTATCCGGTAATGGACCCGGCCAGGTCATCGCAATTTCCAGATCCTCAACCATATAAGTTACTTGTCATCGATTGGATCAAGAGGAAATCTGTTATTGGGACAATTGTCAGCAAGATCCGTCAGATGTGGGCAAAATAGATTCATACTTCGATAATGGCAGGGCCAGCGACGACCGTGTCGTCAGTAACCTCGGTTTCGCAACCGGTCAAGACAACGTAGGTTTGGCCAGCAAATCCCTCAGGGATCTTAAACGAGTAACCACCGCTGACGGCGGTGGTCTCGACGAAGGTTGGGCCAGTGACGGCGATGAAGGCGGCGTATATTTTGCCACCTTCAGCTTCGACCGTGTAGTTCTGTGTTGATGAGAGCAAGACCACATTAGTGACAGAGTTTGAGATAGTTAGTTACCGTAGAGAGGACTTACAGGTGTCAAGACAGTGACAGTGTCGCCAGTCTTGATAGGTGTCGGGCTCTTAGGGTCAAGGGTGAGCACGGGAAACGCCTTAACCGGCAGTTTGGGGTTCTCGGCCGGGCACGACACGATGAACTGCGAGGCAAGCGAATACACCTCGTCGAGGGTGAGCGGGGCGTCGAACGGCTGCGGGAAAGGGACCTGGTTGATCTTGGCACGGATGTAAGAGCTGTGACGAGCCTCAACAGTAAGGATAGAGCCTGCGGCTGTCAGGTAGTCCTTGCTCATGATGTCGGCGGCCGCGCCGAGGTATGCGGACACGCCAACGCCCTCGAGCACAGAGGCGGTGGCGAGGAAGGTCTTGACGTCAGCGTAGGCGAAGTTGTACGTGCAGGCTTCGACGGGGGTGGCTCCAGCAGCTGCGAGGTGGGATATGATGGTCAGCTAACTTGGTCTTTTTCGTCGGTGATTCAAGAAACTGGAAGTCGGGCAGTACCTTTGAGAGCAGTCGTAAGGAAGGAGACGTGCGTTGCCTCGTCTGAGCTGACAGTCTGAATGTTCTTGTAGACAACCGCGTCGAAGCCGGCATCCGAAAAGTCTTTCTCAGAGAACTTGGCAAGACCGTCGCGGTAAAACACATCCTCCAGATGCTCCAAGGTCAGGGCGTAATTGAGAATATCGGCTGTGAAGCAGCAGGAATATTAGTTTTTCAATTGCGTACCCACACGCTTGCCCAATAAGCACAAAAACCAGCACAAACCATCAGTAGGCCCAGTCGACGGTGCTGAAGCATCTCTCGAGGAGAGGGGGGCAGCAGCAGCCAGTCCAGCGAGCGCAAGGCCCAGGATTCTTCGGGAGTAAAGCATAGCGATGTTGAGTTGGACAAGTCTGATTCTTCCTGTGTTTCCCAGCGAGTTGGAGTGCACACCAGTGTACAACAAACCTGGAGGACGTCAAAGTCTTATACAAAGTCACCTTTACTCAGGCCTCGGCCGACGATTGTGCTAGCCATGCTGTGATGTGCTTAGATTGGCACTACATTCAGTCGACTAGAATTTAGCTCAAGGCGATAATCTCAAGAGCATTCCGGAGACGGCAAAGTCAGCAGAAGAACAGCTAAGGTGAATCCAGCGTCAGAGCTGCAGTGCCGTCTCGCAGGACGGATAGCAGAGGATCCGAACGGGAAACCATCACAGACCGCACGCCAATGCACGCTAGAGTAAGGATACACTGCATTCCGGGTGGATTGAGTTTTGAGATAGCGGAGCCGTGCCTTTGATGCTTGGCGTTCACTGTCTCTGGCGTTGGTAGCGTGGCTTTGCTCCGAGCTAGCAGCCCCCGATGACAGGTGCTTCACCTCGGATGACGGGCTTCCGGCCGGCAAGTGTCGCCTATCATGTCTTCTCAGGGGCGTAAGCATCTCCACGGAGCGACTACCGTCAAGCTGCAGCACGAAATTGGTTTAAACAGGAGTCAACACCGGCGATCTCGATCAGAGAAGTTCGTTAGGGAGCATCAGACTTCATCAGATCAAGGCAAGCTTCCTTTGTAGCAAGCCTCCGCACAATTCTACATCAACTCCAAGCTGACTGTTTTTCCGGACCATCGATTGCGGGGAAGACGCCCTACGGTCACGTCATGACGCGCTTCCTTCGTGGCAGCGACACAAATAAGCTCTTCCTGGCTTGGTCCAGTCTCGACAGTAACCATTCCTAGCAAGCCAGTGCGGCCGCACCGCAGGGATGATCACTCAGATGCCGTCCGGAAAAACATCCGTGCACAGCATTACCCTTTCCCGCAGGCCCGTTTTTCTCATCTGCCGTATCGTTTACCAATAACACTGGTGGCTTTGTAATCTCACCCAACGTCGAGTCGGCAGAATGTGCTTGACCAGATTTCAGTTGGTGGTGGGCCAAAGTTACCAGCCACTTCTCATCGCTAATCTCACGCTTGTCCTATCGGCACTAGGACTTGGACAGAGAGCTCAGCACTTGTGCTCCAATTTACATGCCCTCAAAGTCTGCAAAACAACGCAGTGCAATCCGCATCCAGGTAGTCGTAGAAAAGTTCAACACGACGACCCGCTCCCGCGTGGTACTGGTACTGGTATCGATTACAGTCAAGCAAAGAGTGTTTCAATCCCTTAGATATATGACATCGCCTTAGCAAACAGGCTTGGCCACGTGTATCTTGTTGACAGCCTATCTAGGTAACTAGAGTCATATACTGCACCGCCCCAGCTGTTCCACTTTGGCCAACACTCGTATCAATACTGGTGTCGTCGCGGACTCTAGATAGTGCATCGCTTGTTCTGGTGTTGGTCCAGCTTATAGCTCGATTCCAAGCGCCTCGCGTCTCGAGGTGCTGTTCGGGTCGAGGTATGGCTTCTCGCCGAGGCCCACAGCGCGATTGCCGAAACGCGGACCCTGGCCTTCGTAGTCGAAAGTGGCGCTGTGGAAGACGCTGCGGTTGTCCCAGATCGCTGTTGGACGGAGACAGGGAGATGGTCAGCAACCTTGTCGAAGCTTCTTAAGCAGAAGTATGCGTGGCGTGTATAAAGGCAGTACATCTAAATTGGGAAAAAGCCCATCACATGCCGTGCTAGTACAGAACATCGAGGACCCACGTCCAGAAAGAGGGAACTTACCGATATCGTTGTTGTTCTGCCACTTATAACGCACCTGCACCTCGTGGTTACTCTGGAGCAGGTCGAGGAACCAATCAAGTAGAGCTTTGCTCTCTAGCTCAGTGACTTCGTTGATATACTTGACGTCTATCTCACAACACTTCTGGTCAGCATTCTTGTCCTCGTCGGTTGTTTCGGCTGCTACTTCGTGCCTCGAGGGCATACTCAGTCAGCCAGGACAATATTTGAGAAGGTGTACTCACGGCCACCAACGGGAAATATGCTCTTCCACCCCGTGACTGGGTTCGTGCGCACCACGGGATGCACAGCTTTGAGCTCCGTACCAACGTTCTCCGGGGCGCCTCGCGGGCCCGGGTGAAGCTCAAAGCCTCCGATCTCGGCGGCCCTGTTGAAGCCGGGCTGTTGGAACGTGACTGTCAGGCCTTCTAGGAACTTCTGGTACGGTGCCGAAATGCGATCATAGAGCTCATAGCCTGACGCCCACAGAGTGTCTGTTGCGAAATGAGGCGGAGGATCAGCTTCACACTCAACACAAATATGGGTTACATGCCAAGAGCTCATAGTTTTTGACAGTCTTCGGGTTCGAGGCTAGCGAATCAGCGATTTGAAAAGAGAGAAAGGAGTACATACCGCCCCCGGTCTTCGGCAGCTCGATTAGCCTCAAGCTTGTGAAATCTGCCGGCACTGGCTCAAAGGGGATGTCGCTGTGCCAAGACGAAGAGTTCTGCTTCTTGGTTATCTGCTCTTTGTTTTGAAAGGCCCTCTTGTAGAGCTTGTCATGCTGCACCGAGCTGATGGTGCTGATCTCCGGGTCCTCGCCACCCAGATCCCGGTCCGAGTTGAGCACGGGGTGAATGTGAAGACCCGACGTCTTCGGGCGACCGGTGAGCTCGCCGAGGCGCAGAATGAGCTTCTTTTGTAGCTCATTGGTGAGATTATCTTGAGCACGGAAGAAGACCACGCCGCGCTGAGAGACTACGGAAGAAGCAGGAACCGGCGGTGTTAGTGCTTGCTGCCTTCGCGGGTATAAGAAGAGTTCAGGAAGTTTGAGGGGACAAAAGTCTAAGACATACTGGTGATAGCCAGATCACGAATCAGTTCATCCGCATTAGGCGCGTCAAGCCACTCAACGAGGTTGGCCTTGGGGAACTCGCGGCCGATGATGGGTGTCACGTCAAACTGCTCGTACTTGTCTAGGGCACCGCTGAGGGTCAGCGGGCGAGGGAATCCACTGTCCGTGCCGCCGCTGGTGGCCTTGCCAGGAAGAGTCTTTGTGGGGACATGAACAGCGGCGTTCGCTGTCTCAACGGTGGCGGATGGGCTCATTACGTCGGTCGTATATTTGTGTTGAGTAGTGATAATGGGAAACCGAAGGCTTCGTTGAAAGCACTTCACTCAAGGATAGTCCAGAATAATGGACTTTTTCAGCCAACGGCGAGGCAACTCCCAACCCGGATTATCGTGGGCAGTCACGTATTCTTATAGAAAGACAGGTGCGCCAGTTGCCTGGTCAGCTTGACGTCCCTGATGGCGCGGATATCGCTCGGTCAGTCTCTCAACTGGCTGATTCCCCCATTGTTGCACCCCCACACGACTGCTCTCTTAGACCCCTCATATAGAAATGGCGTGACAGTTGGAGATGCTGTCGAATCTTTCCGATATCCCTATCTTTGGCTCTACTTGAAAAAACCAACCCGCAGCTTTTCCCCACCTCTACGCGATCATACCAGCATATGTCGCCACCCGCCCTGGTCGCAACGAATCATTTCGCGGACCGACATCGTTGTCGCGAGTGTAACGCTAGATGAGGCAATCCATTATCGGCCAGCATGTCAAGTCACAACGACCCTATATCTAACAGTCGCACATGATTAGGTGAGAAGAAGCCGTCGTGTGAGTCATGCGAATCGTGGTTGGACTGTCAAATGGCAAGCACGCATCTAAAAGGTAGCTCCCAATGGCGATATCCACCTGGCAGACTGTTTCTAGTTCGGCGAGCTACTTTTAATTGTCTTAGTGCATGATATGAGAAAGAGAGGTGTAAACTTCATGTGCTTCGTCACAGTGCACAAGGACGACTATATTGTGACCAACTCGCTAAGTCATAACGGTCATCTCTCTGATTGTCTAGGTTCTGATAGTGATTGTGAGGCAGCGGGCATGCCACCGATCTGTAAATTGTTTCTCTGTAAGAACACCATAAATCTGATCTGCGGAGTAGTAAATTGGAAACAATAGTAGCGGAACCCGTGCTCAATACATCAGATGTACTCGGTATCTGGAACCTGAGCTACCATTCAAATCCACCACTATAGGACGATATCTCGACAGGATTTGACCCATATCCTGCCATTGACTCTGGCAATTGAACCGGAATTTAACGATCAATGTGAAACGTAGCATGGATAGTATTGTGGTCGCCAGCCAATGTTTGATTGTAAAGTGCATTTCTACAAAGAATTTACTCCCTATCACTCTGTATCAACTCACAACCAACATTTTCAGTCGTTACCCCCGTAGTCAGCCTTCAGTACTCAAACCGCCACCGTGGATCCGAATCGCCCTTCCAATTCTCAACCTCGCCAACGTTCTTGATCTCTAGGGTGATCTCCTCCCGCCTCTGATTCTCCTTCTTCAGCCTCCAGCCCAGCACCGCAACAACGAGCACGTTACAAAGCAAGTACCCTAGTGCGAACGAGTGGCCGACAATATACCTCGGCACATCCGCGGGGCGGTACAACTGCGTGCCAATCACGGCACCCAGGTTTCCGATGCTGATCTGCATCGCGTTCGCGATGCCCCGCTTCGTCTGGCCCGATACGTTGATCGCTGGCCAGGACAGGACGAGTGCAGTAGCCGGGTATATACCGCCCGCGGCCAAGAATGTGCCCAAGTAGGAGATCCCGGGGCGACTGACCGGGTCGATGTTGCTGAGCAGGATCGCGTAGCCTATCGAGGCGAAGATTGCGGAGCCGGCGATGAAGATCGTGCGTTGGCCGTACTTTTCGGACAGGATTGACACGGTCAGGGTTGTGATGAAGGCAAATGCGTATGGGGGCACGGTGAGCAGCTGCGCGTTCGCGGCGGTGTAGCCGAGACTGCTGATGATTAGAGGCTGCGTTGGGAGAAATCGTTAGTGAGGTTGTTTTGGTCCGCTTAGAGCAGCGCATCTTGTGTTGAAAGGACATCTGCACCCAGATACTCACCAGGAACAGAGACAGGGTGTACAGCGGCAGACTGCACGTGTGGAACCCGAGACCGTATAACCAGCAGTTGACGTCTGTCAGAGCCTCCTTGACCGCCGCCCAGTTGAACTCCTCGCGATTCGTGGCGTCGCTATCGGCAGACAGCCGATGGTGTATGAACGCACGCTCCTCCTCCGTGACGAACTTGGAGGTATCTGGGTAGTTGTGGATGAAAATATAGGCAAGGACGGCTACTACAACCGTCGCGATACCCTCCTGGGCGGTTTGAGGCTTTTGTCAATGAGATCCCAGCGACGCGGCTGATGGGCATCAAGACTTACAAGCAGGAAGATCCACCGCCAACCTCTCACCCAGACAATACCGGCCATTTTGCTGATCCCCTGTAAAGACTCATAGTAAGTACCTATCAGAAAATCAACAACTTCGCTAAAAGTGTACTCACGTAAGCCAGGACGCCACCAAAAGCACCCGCCAGACTCGCGAATGAGAAAAAAAGGGCTATGCGATATTGCCGTTCCTTGCGCTTATACCACATGGAGAAGTAGTACACCACCCCCGGGAAGAGACCGCTCTCCGTGACCCCGAGAAAGAAACGCGTGGTAAAGAAGCCTGCCTTGTTATTGACCACGCCGAGCAGCGTGGCGACGATGCCCCAGGAGATGGTGAGCGTGGGCAGCCAGAAGCGAGGCGTCGTACGCTTGAGGATGATGTTGCACGGGATCTGGGATCGAGGGAAGAATAATAGTTAGTCGAGACACGAGAAACGGGACAAGGGAAAGATCAGGACATGCCTCGAATAATACGTAGCCGATGAAGTAAAGCGTCAAACCCGTGAGGTACTCCTCGCCTGTCATGTTGAGGTCGATCAGGAGGCCTTCGATGCGCGCGTTTCCGACTGTCAAAGAAATTTGTAGTTAGGCGACGCTGCAAGACACGAACAGATCTAAGGCGGATACGGTGCGCTCGCAGTATTTACCATTGCTCCTGTCTAAGAAGGACAGCAAGTAGAGCACGCCCACGGCAGGTAGAAGCCTTAGGTCGATCTTCCGGAGCAGCTTCTTTTCGTTGATGACGGGACGATCCCCATGATCAATATCTGACTCCTCAGGGCTGCTGACTGGAGAGTGAACCACTTCTTTGTCATCCGCCATGTTTCTGATGTCGAGAACAAGTTACGTTATTTCTCGCGCGGTGGCGGGCTCGGCCCAGGGTCGTTCTTCTCCTTGTGTCGGGCGTAGTCGGTGTCGAAAGCGCACTGCCTTCACTTTGAAAGCGCCGCTACAAATTTGCTGAATCGCGACAAAACGAGACTCAACATTCTAGAAGGCACGTCTGCAGGGCTTTCAATTTCTTATGTACGTTGATGTACTGCAGCAGCAGGATCTAGATCTCTTTCTGGACAACGCCCCGATCGCGTGCGCGGGCCCCCACGTTTCGTCAGTGCAGCCACATGGCAGAGTGTAGCCAAAACCGCTTTGGAATTCAAAATAGAGGAGATGAATTCGACATCCCTGTTCTCATTGTGAGCTAAGTTGCATCATGGCTGAAGCGAGATTGGCTGCAGCCGAGCACGTTTGCAACGCTGGCGCGTGTCTCCGTGGATAAGCTTATACGTGATTGGTCTATCTGCCATGACGTTTGACGACCACTGCATCGCGACATCTGCGCAGAGCAAGACACCCACACTAGACAATTCTTTTCTGCACACACTTGCAGGGAAGTGATCGACGTAATGTATGTCGCTGGGCTCAATTTGAAGCTCGAGCCTTCAACATGTGCAAGCGTGGAGGGAGTACTCAAGGCGTCTGGGAATCTTGAAGGGTCATGTCTTTAGCTCATATCAAAAACCCGTGGCGTTAGTCTCGTAATCGACACGCCGCAATTACAGGTTGCGATATCCACTCTACTCTGAGTTGCGTCCACATCTTTCGGGCCACCTCAGCCCCTAGGCCTTCGAAATTCTAGACGTTTATGATTTTAGAACTCCGAGTCTACCACGCGGTGATCTGAATAGCGACCTCAAAATGCCCAAATATTGCTGGTTCCAGGAATTGCGAACGAAAACACTGTATCTTCCTCGCGGCTCCTGAGCTACTTTATGCAGGAGTGGCACCAATGAATCAATTACAGCAATGAGCTATCATAACTACGAATGATGATCTCCAGAACGGATCCTATAATCTTCAACGCTTTCAAAAAGTACTAAGGGTTACTAGGGGGGATCTCGAGCACAAGTGAGTCGTCCCTTTCCAATCACCATGGGCATTCGCGAATGTTTTAATGTAGCAGAAGTCCCAGGACGCCAGATTAGGAGCGAGCCATTGGCTGTGCGAGGGGCGCAGGCTTGAGACCTAAGCCAACGCTACCTTCAATGTCGCTAGAGCTATCGCAGCCTTGTCCGTTTATGCAAGGCGCGTAGTCCTCAGAGACTATTAGCTGAGCACAAATACTGGTGATGCCGCCGTTCTTGGGCTTCGTTTGTAGTTCCCCATCCCTGTTCAGACATGAATTTAAATCACACAATACCAGATTCTAGAGTTTTACATTGAATAAAGACGAGAGGGTGTTGACTTGGCCACAAAACCACCAAGAACAAGAAGACTGATACTGATAAGCCAGATCAGCATGGACGAGATGCTATGATGCAGAAAGAGAAGAAAATACATGTATCAACCAATGGCATCCGCGTGAATCCACGCCCGTACTTGGTAATTGGCGTTGATTGAATACATGTCGCGCTGCGAGCCAGTTTCTCCACAGCCACGCTCTTCAATGGTGCAGCTGTTTCGACCCCGGATGGGGAGCCTTATCGCTGCCGAACTCCATAAACCCATGCAGTGCTACGTCAGAGGCGCGTTGCCGGTGGAACCACCAGGGCTCATTTTTAACGACGATCACAAGCTACGGCAAGGATTATGACTAGCAAGACGACGATTGTTAGATAATCGGCAATTTTTGTAGGCTAGGTACAACGCAAATAACCGGCTCGAAAGGCGGGCAAGCAGGCTGCTTGAATCAGGTCTAACGGTCATCCCCAGCTAATGATCATCGTTCCCACTGCACTTTGCGGCTCTCGCTGTCCCCGATGGCTGGGAAGGTTGGAGAAGCTTTTGCTCGACTCAGCCGATCTCGCAAGGGATCCACAAGATTAGGAAGCGGGCTGGGTTGTCGTCGAGAACTACATATGCTCAGTCGTGCCTTGCGGTTTGGATCGGCCGTTCCCTCCGACTTCTGTGGCCGACCATATTGCCAATAATTACACGGATCCGCATCATGAAGATCAACCCGACGACAAATGCCATGCCCGTGTGGCTTACAGGCCTGATTCTCGCTCCTACACTGGCTTCAGCGTACGCGCGCTCGGCACCAGTCTTGCCCGCAGCCTCCACGGAACACACTGGCTGCTCAGGCAATGCCTCAACACCGGCACCGGTTGTCTTGCGCCACTGGCCCCCGGCCGCGGCAAAAGCCCTGGGCACCATGATCGCCCGGAACGCGCACGCAGGCAACTTTGCGATATTTGACATGGACAACACTTCGTACAAGTTCGACCTCGAGGAGTCCATCATCCCGTACCTTGAGAGCCTGGGCGTGCTGACTCGCGACACGCTCGACCCATCCCTGAAGCTCATCGAGTTCAAGGACTCGGCAAACTACACCGAGTCGCTGTACAGCTATTACCTCCGGCTCTGCGATGTCGACGACCTCCTATGCTACCCTTGGGCCGCGCAGGTCTACAGCGGACTGACTCTACGCGAGCTCAAGGGACACGTGGACGATCTGATGGCGCTCGGGGTGGACAACAAGACGATTCCCGTGCGGTACTGGAGCGACGACGAGGTCGTTGACGGCAGTGTGTCGCCACCGCATGTGTTCCGCGGGCAGGCGGAGCTGTACAACGCGCTCATGGACAACGGGATCGCCGTGTACGTCATCTCCGCCTCGTCCGAGGAGCTCGTGCGGTTCGTGGCGAGCGATCCGAAGTACGGGTACAACGTCCCGCCTGAGAATGTCCTCGGCGTGAGCACGTTCCTGCGCAACGCCACCACCGGAGCGCTCTCGTCGTCGCGCCGTCAGATCGAGGATGGGACGTACGATGCGGAGCGCAACCTGGATCTTGTGTTTGGGCCGTACCTGAACACACCTGCGACCTGGTTCTCGGGCAAGTGGGCGGCTGTGCTGACTTATATCGATGAGTGGAAGCGGCCGGTTCTTGCTGCGGGAGACACGCCGGGCAGTGACACGTACATGATCTTCCACGGCGTCGATATTGACAAGGGGGGAATCCATCTGTGGATCAACCGCACCGAGGCAGTGTACGAGCAGTTGCAGGACTTGATCGCCAAGGGGGCGCAGGGGCAGCGGGAGAATGGTCTCGAGGTGACGGTGGACAAGAACTGGGTCGTGGTCAAGCCTGATGACATTCTCTGATTCTTGTAGCTTTAGCTAAGGAGACACAATAACCTCATAATGAGATATGGATCTAGACCCGGATCTAGATACCTGCATCGATTGTTGGGCAGTCAAGCAGCACCCTCGGTCTGCTTGTTGCTTCAGCTCCTGCTGTAAGGGTAGCTGCGTACAAAGGATGATTTCGCCATGTGGGCGGGCCTTGATCCAGCAGCGTCGCAGTCCTGGGCTAACCAGAGAGCGACTTGAGGAAAAGCAGGCCGTTGAGGCCGGAGTGTACCTGCGAAACGGGCGTGAACGTGCCATGGATTGACTAATTAATTATAGAGCTGCGGAAGTGGTGGGGTCGCTGCCCCCGAAGCCGCGCCGGCTGCTGTTCAGTGTGTGGGGCGAGTCCAGGTGGAGACCAAAGTAAACAAGACGCGCCTCAGCAGCCAATGATGTGCGCGCAGGCCCTGTACCACTGCTAAGTGTGTGCGGTACCACAAACAACAGGGCCCTGTAGAGCACCGAGCCATCGTCTATCGCAGGTCCCTCACTTTCCTGGAAACAGTTTCTCTTGCCTCTCATTGCTTACTTTACGCACATCGCGGCGCTCGATACATGTCCTCAGTTCTTCCCGACAAACCTTGGCTCAACCATCACCATTAGCACCCTCACTGCATCTGCCAACACAACACAACCACCGGGCGCGCGCCCTGCTTCGCCCTAACTCGCTCACCACTTTCACCTTGCGACATTCAGCATTCCCTCGCAATGGAGGCCGACGAGGGCTCCGCCCAATACTTTGCCATTGAGACGCGACTCGAGTCGTTCCAGGTCAACAAGGCTGCTGCCAAGAGGAAATCGACAGCAAAAGGCAAGGCCTCAAAGCCTTTGACATGGCCGCACAAAATGATAGAACCCGTGGACGTGAGTTGGCATGATCGCAACACAAGCATTTCCACGATCTCGACGGACAGCTGACCTTATGACTACTCTAGCTCGCCCGCGCCGGCTTTTGGTTCGACCCGACCCCAGAACAGCCCGATAACGTCGTGTGCTTCTTGTGCGAGCGGAGACTAGGCGGATGGGAGGAAGGCGACAACCCGTTCGAGGAACACCTGCGCCTGTCCCCCAACTGCGGCTGGGCTATCGTGTCCGCGATCGAGGTCGGTCTCGGCGACTACAACGCAGATGACCCGGCCGACCCACAGATGGTCGAAGCGCGCCGGGCCACCTTCGCCGACCAGTGGCCGCACGAGGGGAAGAAGGGGTGGAAGTGCAAGACTAAACAGGTACGCTGTGGGCATCCATGATTCGAGCCTGCCTGCCTCGCCGCTCGAAACACACACTGACACGGCAGTTGACACCAACTACAGCTTGTTGAAGCAGGGTGGAAGTACACACCCGCGCCTGGCTATGAGGATATGGCGACGTGCACGTACTGTTCCCTTGCACTCGACGGCTGGGAGCCCAAGGACAACCCAATGCAAGTCTTTCCATATTTGCCACTATCTTGAGTTAATTGTGTGCTAATGCGAATACCACACAGGATCGAACATCACAAACGATCACCAGACTGCAGATTCTTCGTCCTCACCAAGCAATACCAACAGGCAGCAGCCGCTGCTGCCCCCAAGAAGGCCGCACGCGGCAAGGGGGCTCGAGCGTCAAAAGCATCGAGACTATCGACGCAGTCCGACGCAACGATCGCGACCGATGCGACAGAGTCTATCATCGAAGCACCGGCCGAGTACGAGGATAGCGTCATGACTACCGCGTCGGTCGCTTCACAAGGTGGCACGAAGAAGCCCAGAGCGAAGAAAGCAGCTGCACCCAAGGGCAAGAAGGCCAAGGCGAAGAAAGAAGAGCCTGTCGAGGTTCCCGAAGATCATGTGGATGAGCCCATTGAAGAGCCGTCCCCTCCCCCAGCGAAGCCAGCTCGGGGCAGGAAGAGGGCTAGCGATCAGGTGGAAGAGTCAACATTTATTAGCACCGAGGCACCCGCGCCTAAGAAGCGGGCGCCGCGCGGTAAGGCTAGTAAGGCCATCGACGAGTCCAGCATTGCGACCGAGCAGGACACCATCATGGACGAGGAGGAGGCTGCGCCAGTGCAGAAGAAGAAGCCTAGGGCATCCAAGGCTAAGGCGCCACGGAAAGTATCCACGGCTTCCACAGTGTCTGAAACTTCTATCCTCGAAGTACAAAGGGAGCCTGACCACATGATGGACGACGCGGAGATTGAACGCCAGCTACAAGCTGAGCTCGACCGACCTCTTACAGACGACGAGGATCTCGATGCAGACTCGGACTCTGAGCGGCGAAGGGTGTCGAACCCAAAGCCAAAGACAAAAAAGACTTCTTCCAAGAAGAGCAGCCTGGCGAGTCGGAAAGGCTCGAGTGACCACCACGCGATGTTTGATCCATCACCAGTTGATATCGACGAGAACGATATCGAGCAGCAGTATAGGGACATGCAGGAGGATGCACAACCGGCCGACGAGGAGATGGCGGAGCCGGAACACATGCCGGAGCCCATGCCGGCACCTACCAAAGGACCGAAAAAAGCGAGCGCAAAAAAAGTGACGAAACAGTCAACGAAGGTCCCGACTCCGTCGCCTGTCGCAGCCATGCCCGAGAACAAACCAGTCAGTGATGATCGCTATGACGATGATATCGACGAGCTTGCAGAGGGCCACGAGGACAGCATGATTAGCAACGCCACTGCAGCGAGCAAGCAGGCTACGAGTGTAGCTTCTGTGGCCGCATCAGCACCTGCCCCAAAGAAACGTGCACCCGCAACGAAAAAGTCGTCAACTAAGGCAGCCGTGACAGAAGCTGCCGCGAGGGCGTCTGCTCAGAGATCGGACAGTCCTGACATGGACGACTTTCCTGAGCCGCCCAAGCCTAAGAAGACGACAGCTGCGGCTTCTAAGAAGGCGTCACAAGTTGCGAAGGAAAAGGCGCTACCACCAGCCCCAACGTCTGACGAGCTCAGCCAGACTCCTGCCACTCCGCGAAGCAAGATGTCTGCTTCCGCCCTAGCCAAGCAAGCCACCATCTCGCCATCACAATCGCCACAATCATCAGATGCTGAAAACCAGCCGCCTTCGTTGAGACTATCCGGGGCAACGGAGAGCAAGCGGTTCGCGCTCGTGCCTGTGGCAGCCACGCCGAAAAGCAGCTCTCCGTCAAAATCTTCACCGTCGAAGCGCCATCTCATGTCGGGCCTACAAAGCGAGAAGCCCTGGGCTGTCGTGGATGTGGAAGCCATCTTTGAGGATCTTGAGAAGGAGAACGCTAATGGCACGTCGGCTCTGCTCAACGGTGGTCCAGAACTCACAAGCCCGGAAAGACGGATGACGGTTGAGGAGTGGATTTACTTCAACGCCGAGCAAGCGGAGCAAAAGCTCAAGTATGAATGCGAGGCTGTTGTTAGTGCGTTTGAGCGAGAAGGTGCCCGCGCGATGCAGACGCTAGAGGGGCTGGTGATTGAGTGAACGTGGTCGTGTGTGACGATGCCATGATTGAGGGGCCAGGCGGCGTTATTTGTTCTGGGTTGGGAACGCAGAATTATCGACACGGTTAGCAAATTTTGGAGTTGCAGGGTTATCCGGAGCATTGTAGGAATGGCCTCATTTCTCGCATACATGAATCACAAGACGGCATTGTTGATACAAATGTCCTGCCATCACGGCCGGAAGTCGCGTCACGTTGACGTTGTGGCCGTGGCAGCGAGTTTGACACCCGTGATGTGATCTGCCTAATGCGTAGTCCTCCCCCCACCCTGGCCGGCTAATTCTGGCCGATGTCAGGGGCCAAATCTGGGGTGGGCGGAGTTTGCGGCAAACCCCTGTAACAGGTCATCGATGCCATCATCGACGGGTGCAAAGGAGCCCCGACTCCTTCGCAGTCGCCTTCTGCAATCATCTTAAAGAGGTGGCCCCCTGCCTGCTCCGTTTAATGTCAAGTCGTGTGCCATTTACACTCGGCAGAACATCACCCCCAAGTTGCCCAACAACCACGTCCAGACAAGCATGGCCGTAGACACGGAGGCGCAACCAACCCCCGCAGCGCAAACCTTCAAGGCCCAGGACCTCGAATCATGGCGTGCCGCCTACAGCAGCAGCCAGCCACAGCCGCTCCTAGTGCATCTCAACGGTGACACGACATGGCTGCTGCAGGTCCCTGTGCCTAGGCCTAGCACTACTGCAACGACGACAACGACAACGACGACAACAACAACACCACCACCACCATCAGGGAAGAGGACGCACTTCAACATCCTGCTCGACCCATGGCTCCAGGGCCCCCAGTCCGACGTGGCGAGCTGGTTCTCGACGCAGTGGCACGTCGTCGCCCCGAGCGTGCAGACCATTGCCGAGTTGCAGTCCATATTGGGGCAGCTTGAGAACCGCCGCGCCGCTAGCCCCGCGGGGCGAGAGACGCAGACAGAGGAGGGCGAGGACGAGGAGTCGTACATTGACGCCGTCGCGATATCGCACGAGTTCACAGACCACTGCCACGAGGCCACCCTCCGCCAGCTGCCCCGCTCCACGCCGGTCTTCGCGACGGACAAGGCCGCCGACCTGATCCGCTCGTGGAGGCACTTTGACTGCGTCGTCACCACGCCGGGATATTCCTTCTCCTCGTCTGCCGCGGTGACGGCGGCGGCAGCGGGCCGGCCTGCCGGGGAGGGCGACAAGAAGGCGGAGCGCAGGAGGAGCGCGCCTCTCCCGGGAGCGACGGAGAGAAAAGGTGCTGCCGCTGTGGCTGTCGACGGTCCGCAGAGGAAAGAGGAAGAGGAAGAAGAGCAAGAGCAAGAGGACTGGCACGCGGTCCTGAGTGTCGCGCCGCTGCCGCCGTGGCTGGGGATAGGCAGGGTCGTGACGCCGGGTAACTCGCTGTACTACCACTCTGCCGTCGTGGTCGTGTTTGACCGCAGCACCACCGCCACCACCACCGCCGCCGCCACGACAGAAGCGGCGGAAGCAGTGCTCTACTCCCCGCACGGGATCCAGCCGTCCGACCTCGCCGCGCTGTCGGGCCGCCACTCCTCCTCCCCGATACGCGCGCTCGCGCTGCTGCACGGCCTGCACGACGTGAGGATCTGGATGGCCAAGCAGCTCAACCTCGGGGCGCACAACGGGCTCGGGGCGGTGCGGGCCTCGGGGGCCAGGTACTGGGTCGCCACGCACGACGAGGTCAAGAGCGGTGGCGGGCTCATCGCGCCGTTCCTCAGGAGGGTGCAGTGGAGTGTTGCTGATGCTGTGGCTGGTGTTGGTGCTGGTGGTGGGAAGGCCGGGAGGAAGGGTTTGCAAGGGGATGGGAAGGTTGGACAAGGTGGTGGAGGAGAGGATGGGTATCAGTTTGTGGAATTGGGCTCGGGGGATGGGCTTGTGCTTGCGCGGTGAATGCTGGAGATGGAAATGCTCTGGGTTATACATGAATACAATGTCGGGGAGGACATCACGACACACGAGTAATGTAATTAATTAGTCGACAAAGGATGAGGGCAGTATTGTTTGAATGACTTTAATATACTTGGAAATATATGTATATATATATGATGCCTGAACAAGGACTGGAAAAGACTCCATGTCGTGAAGATGATGGACCAGTCGCAACCAGAAAACTCCTGCTTGATGCAAAAACAAAGGAAATGTACCCAGGCAGAGAAACAGAAACCCCCAAAGCCATGCGTGCGTTAGCGTTAACCTAATAAAAGAGAAGAAGAAAAACCACTCTAAAAGAAACGAAACCGCCCGCCTTCTTTCGTTAAGCCCCGGGGCGCTTAGAAGCCGAGAGCAGTAGTAACGTTCTGCCAGATGCCGCCAGTGCTCAGGAAGGTGCCGGCGACCTGGGGGCCTCCGGAGCCAGCAGCGTAGGTCTGAGCGAGCTTCCAGCCGATGGCGGCGAAGATAAAAGGCGCGCCGGTCTTGAGGGCCTTTGCGACACCGAGGACGCTCTTGAGGATGCGGGTCTCGAAGCGGGCGCTGAGGAGCCACTCGCTCTCGTTGGCGCGGGGGAACTTCTCGCCCTTGGGCACGGGCTTGCCGAGGAAGTCGCAGAGGGGCTCCCAGCCGTCGGCGTAGTTGTACTCGAGGAGGTTCTCCTTGGGGACCATGGCGCGGATCATGGCGTGGTGGTCGTCGTAGACCTTGCGGGCGTTGGCCTTTGCCTCTGGGGTGGAGCTGGCGCGGAAGTAGCCGCTCATGAGGGCCTTGAGGCCGATGGTGGAGTGGTGGCCCGAGAGGCCGTCGGCGATGAAGTCGAGGACGTAGATCCAGCTGAAGACAAAGTAGAAGAGAGTGGTCTCGAGGGAGGTGACCCACTTGTCAAAGTCGCGGGTGACGAGGATGACTTTGGCGTTGGGGTATGTCTGGATGAGCTCCTTGGCGAAGAAGGGGGTGAGGTCGGTGGTGGCCTGGAACTGGCCGAGCCAGTCGTCCCACTCGGCCTTTGTGTAGGGCTTGACAGACTCGCCGGGCCCACGGTTGAGGTACTCGTAGTGGCGCTTGGAAGCGTCCTCGATCTTGTACCACTGGTCGGGCAGCTTGGCGTAGCGAATGCAGTGGTGGACGTGCTTGTAGCCGAGCTTGTCAAGAGCCACAGCGAGCGAGAAGGTGCCTGTCCGGGGCAAGCCGACGCATAGGATGCCGCCGCCCGAGGCAAGGGAGTCGATGATGGTCTCGGGAGGAGGGCGGATCTCCTCCTTGATGGAAAGCATCTCGGCCTTTTGCTTGGTGGCAGTCATGTTGGCGGGTTTGGAGTTTGGAATCTGGGGTTTAGAGTTTTGAGTTTAGAGTGGCTGTGTCGAAGAGAAAGGGCAACTCAAGGCTGGGAGTTGCAATGGAGATGGTCAGTCGTTATATTCAAGCCAAGCACGATGTGTGTGTGTGTGATGGTAGTTGTTGTGTGTGATGCCGATTGGTGTGTGTCTGGTGAGTTGCCAAGTGCTGCTTAAGTAGAACAGAAGCATTGCATCTGATGGTGCTTCCTCCGTATGAGGACGACTGCCAACATCCTTCCATGACCACTACCGCCGGAGTGCCGGATTGCAGGCTGAATCGCAGCGGGATGGCTGCGTAGTAGGCAGAGCAGTGTATCGACACAATGAGTTACTACTGCAGCAGTGTGTCGATACGCTGCCCTGCCGTGTGCTGAACCGGAGTCGGCGTTGCTCTGCTAGGGTCCTGCCGTGGGCCCGCCGTGTGCAAAACTCCGCGCCACCAGCAAACGGGCAAGTGCCGCTGTTTGTACTTAGTAAGGCTGATGCCATCCCCACACCGGGCAAGTGCCACCCAGTGGTCCCCACGGCGCCCCTGCTGACATAACAGGGGTCCGCCTTATCTGCCAAGAGACCAAAGCATTGTATGTTATCAACTAATAACCAATAAGTAGAGCTCTAAGAATGCGTCCTTCTATTTTTGGCCCACTGCTCTGCTCCCCTGCCATGTTACTCTGATCAAGCTAATTCCTCACAACCACACAACCTTCAGCCTCCGTTTCAGACTCCACCGGCCAGACGACCAACATCATCTCTTCGCCTACCTCTCGCTGCATCACCATTGGCCTGCCATGTAGAAACACCCCTGCTAGTCTGGATGTCATCTCAGATCTGTTCCTCCTCCTCCTGCTTCCTTTCACCCTCCCGCAGCCTGGCATCCCTCTCCTTGACAACCTCGTTCTCAAACTCCAGCCCGTTCTCAACCCTGACCGCCCCAAACAGACTACTAGAATCCAACCTCCTCCTACTCCCGCCATCCACCCCATCACCACCAATCCCCTCCGCCCACCCTTTCGCCTCCCTCAGCGCCCTCATCGTCGCCCGGCCCGCGTGCAGCACCACGCCTCTCTTCTCCGCCGTGTCCACCCCGTGGCCCACGTCCTTGAGCGCCAGGTCCAGATCCGACCACGGCCTCTCCCCGGGAGCAGGGCAGTACACCCCGCTCGTCATGCGCTGGGACGTCAAGTGTGCGTAGGGCCCCAGGTTGAGCTCCATGAGCCGCTCGAGGGTAGATGCGGCGAGCCCCGTCTTGGATGCGAAGACGTGGGCTTCCGCTATCGCGAGGGTCATAGTCGCAGTGAGGAGGTTGCTGTTGATGAAAGGTAAAGAGGTTTTTTTGTCAGCGGTGGTGAGATTTTGACATTTGTGTTGGATCGGTGACGTAGTGAAGTGAGTGCCAGTGTAGTTTTGATCTGATCTCTGAACACGTGGTGCCCGCATCCCCCCCGGCCCCCGGGATAAGAAGACCCAGGTCCGGCCTCCCCCTCGCAAATACTCATAACAGGGAATATTCGAATGCGCAAACACAAACGTTACATACCTGGTAGTCTTCAGAAGCACCGCCATCTCAGGCCTGTCCCCAACGACCATGACCTCCCTAGCGATGACGCCCTTCAGGAAGGGTGAAATCACGTCCAGCACCTCTCCCGGGCCGGCGAAACCAGCGACTAGCTGTCCCGCCGCAGCCACGGGCGCAGGTCCGAACACTGGCATCGCGGCGAACCGCGCGCCGCGGGCAGTCAGCGTCTCCTCCACGGCGACGGTCGTGTCCGGGTGCACTGTCGTCGTATCGATTATCATCTTGCCCTGCAGGGGCTGGCTCGTGAGCTGGTCGACCACGCTGAGAACTGCGGCGTCGTCGCTGAGCTGTAGTTTATGTGCGTGTGTAAGTAAGTAGACGTTGAGCCGGTCAATTCCGTTTAGCTGCTCTTTCGGCTCTTTTCGTATCAAACATTGTCCTTTTTTTTTTCGTCGGGTCACCTATCCCTTCTGAATGCCCGGTCACGTTCGTCGGCCGAAACCATCATGCGTGCCACACGACAAGCCCTGCCCCCACAAACCTTCTCTAACCCCCTCCCCTACTCCTAAGGGAAAAGAGGTCATGGTAAGAAAAAAGACAAAGTAAAAAATAAAACCACTCACAGATAAGAAAACAACATCGCTCCCCTGCACAACCTCGCCGACACTCGCGCACGCCACGCCGCCAAGCTCGACCACTCTTTCACACCGCGAGGCTGTGCGGTTGTACACCTTCAGCGGTGGCAGCGGCAGCGACTCATCCCCGCTCGTCGCGCTGGTGGTCGTGGTCGTGGTGTTGTTGCTGGTGCCGGCGGAGATGTGATTCTGGATGTTGCGCGCCATGCCCATGCCCATGCTGCCCAGTCCGATCCAGCCCAGCCTCGGAGGTGAGGGAGAGGACATGGTGGTTGGTGTGTGCTTATTTTCTTCTGGAAGGGGGAAGGGGGGAGACTGCCTCGCTGTTTTAGTACAAAGACCGTCAAATCCTGACCTGGATGATTGAAGAAGCAAGAAGCAGTTACCACACGTATCGAGTTGTGTATCTTAGATGTATTGCTGGAGAATGCCCGGCAGCGTAATGGCTCTTCTGCCGTACAAATGATAAATTCGTAGAAGAAATAATAGAAGAACTCTAATAAAATAAAATCCCGTTTGAGCAACGTTGTTCTTCGTGCAGGTTGTGATGTATTCGACGTTCTTTTGATTCCAACTGTAGTGGCTTTAATGCTCCGAGGTGTCAGATTTCCAGAGGAAGTTCCCTTTCCTACTGTTGATGACCATTAGAAGGTTCGTTCGTTCGGTTTGGTGAACCCCACTTCGCGGAAACCCTTGTCGGCGGAGGGCATCGCGGACTCTGCGGGGGTCAGCTTCGCGACGGGCGTCCGATTCCGCCGAACTGGTAAATTAGCTCCGAGCTACACTTGCCATATTTGCTGTTGCAGTCTTGCAGTGATATCGGTCACAATCTTACAACCATTCTATGTCTGCAGCTCTTGCATTTTCATGCGAAACTCGCTTGCATTGCGCCGCCCCGGCTTTAAGACTCCGAGCTAGCTTCCAGCCTCGATCATAGTAGATTGAGCAAAACATCATCCCATACAAGCATCACCAGAAATAATCACGCGCCAATGCAAAAAGACCGTAAGCGTATGCTTGATATGTTATATTGCGCGATTTGACCACCGTGCTACCCAGAACAAACAAGTGGGCATTGCAGAAAACCAATTATTCGCAATTTCCCTTGCAAAGCAAACAATATTGAACGCCTACATCTCCTATAACCTATGCTGTGTTCCGGGAATCCTGCTGTCCATAAAAGCATTGTACGTCATCTGTCCTCGTGAATGAGCAGCAGCCAGTTGGTTTGGCTGCGCAAATGGCGAGGGCCAAGTTTAGTTGGCAAGGATAGTCCGGACGAGGTCTGTACATATGTCAGTTGGATTTCCCGTGCGACAAAACTAAGGCGGATATAACATACCAGTGTAGTTGACCTGTCCTGAGCTGGTGTCGACCGCCTTGAGGAGCTCATCGACCTCGTCGTCGGTCATCTTCTCGCCCAGGTTTGTCAGGATGTACTTCAGCTGACCGACACCAATGAAGCCAGTCATGTCCTTGTCAAAGACCTGGAAGCCACGGCAATACTCCTCTGGCTCGCCAGGGTCGCGGAAGCCGCCGGGGCGGTTCAGGATGCGCTGGAAGGTCTCGAAATCGACTGTGGAGAATTTGGTTAGCAGGCTGTTTCATGAGATACTACGCACATTATGGACGGAGCAATGGCCGGAAATCTACTCACAATCACCACCGACGCTCTTCTCGAGGTCCTGAACCTCGGTGAGGGTAGGGTTTTGGCCGCAGGCACGGAGGAGATCACCCAGGCTCTCGAGGGTGACACGGCCGTTGCCGCGCTTGTCGAACAACGAGAACGCCTCCTTGTAGTTGGTAGAAGCCTGGGATTCCATTGTCAGTGGTCTGAGTTGGTCTTCTTGTGTTGCTTGCAAGTGCCCGCGAAGCCGCGCTGATGCCCGTAGTCGGTCTGTGATTGGTGGATGTTGTTCTCGGCAATTCAGAGAAATGTGAAATGCGGTTGCAGGATTGAACTCGGGTACATTTGTCGTGGTCGTATTGTTTTCGGTGGGAGTTGCGCTTTACGACAGTACGGCGGTAAGGGGAAATTTGTTGGGTGCCGGGCGGAGCGCATTGCGAGGCTACTCTGCAGCGCCGTGTGCCAGACCTGCGCAGAGGCCTGGCCTGACAAAGCTTGCTTTTCGTGCTCTGTTGCTGTGTTGACTTGGCAGGCGGCGGGCGCGGGCGTCGGCTGGCGGGGTGGAAGGGGGCAAAGGGCACCATGTCTCAGCAGCATGTACTCACCATTATGCAGGTAGTGTGGTTGGAATTGGGGGACAGTAGAATGGAAGGAGAGTCAGAACTTGCGACAAGGACAACCGGAATGTTGGTGATGGGCTTTGTATGGTGTTGCTTGAAGGTGGAGAGAAGACGTTCTTGCGGTCAAGGGAAAGACAGGGCTGTCTTCGCAGGGGCACAATATTAATGAAAAGGGTCCGCGCTGGCGCATGCATGGAGGCAAGAACAACAATGCACGATGCGGGCGGTCGGGAGCAGGGGAAGTAACTCACCGCTGGCGGTGGGTGCGGCAGTACTTGCGGGGCGTCGTCTCGGGGCGATTCTGCCGCCCCGTCCTGAGGAAGGTGGGGCAATCACCCATTGACACGGCAACCACGATGATCATCCACCACCAGCCGCTGGCGATGCACCTGCAACCAGTAAACACGCTGACATAAGTGACACAAGCACCTTCGCCATGAACCAACAAATCGCATTCGAAAACAGCCACAGCAACTCTAAACTTCAAACACCTCCGCCCAGGGGCCAACCGCAACAAACTTGCCTACCGCCGCCTCGCCATGATGATGTACGTGCCCCAGTCACTCTCCACCTCGGCCTCCCTCCACCGGTCGCCCATGGCCTTCCACTCAGGCACCGAAGCCACCATCTCGTCCCACATGACGTCGATTATGTCGCCCTCCCCGCCATCCTTGCGCGCCTTGCGCTCTGGGTGCGCCTCAGCCCAGCCCGTGAAGCAGCTGAACGTCCGCGTATAGCCCTCCACTTCGCCCAGCTTCATTGTCTTGCGCTGCCATACGGCTTCCTCTGGATCCCCTTGCGCGCCGGGCTCGTGCTCCAGCCTCCTCACGGCCTCCCAGTCTTCCGGCGGTGGATTCACTGATCGCAGCAGGTTCCGCAGGATATTGCGCCCCGGCTGCTCCCAGTATCGGCCCATCCCCTCGACGCTCCAGCGAGGAGCGTTGGACACCTCGCCAAAACTGTAGACGTAACGCTCCATGATTCTGGTCGCCTGCTCTTTACCCATGAGAACGTTGTCCTTGTACCCCCACAGCGCGACTGTACCGCCCTTGCCGATCACGCGCGCCAAGTTGGGCCACACCTTGCTGTAGTCGAACCAATGCGCCGCCTGACCAGCAACAGCCATGTCGATGCTGCCGTCCCTGTCGATCATGCTAAGGTCTTCGGCTGAGCCCTGGCGGAAGGTAATATTCTTCTCTTTGGTGGTGTTTTGCGCCTGCTTCACCATACCGGCTGATGGGTCCGTGGCAAGGATGCTGCTAAAGTGCGGACTCATGGCGCGTGAGATGAGGCCGTGTCCGCAACCGAGGTCCAGCATGCTGTTCCATCGCGGCGTGGGGCTGCTTTTGTGGAAGTTGAGGACAGTCTTATACAGCGAGGTTGGGTAGCTGGGCCGGAAAGCGGCGTAGTTCTTGGCCGAGAAGGCTGTCTTGCTGTGATACGTGCGTGTAAGTGGTGATGTCTCTTGGATATCTGCTGTAGAAGATGGCTTACGCGAAAGTCGTCATTGTGTTTGTGCTGCTGAGTACTTATCGATGAGTGACTTGAGATCCGCTGCAGCTTGCAAGAGTGCCATTGCAGCAGCTGGGAGTGCCAAGCAATACCCTCGACGATAGATATAGTCCTCGAGCTGCCACTCTGGTCAGGTCGTGCGTCGAGCTCGTATGGACAGCCTTGAGCAGTGCAAGTGTCGATGGGACACGGAGACCGAGGAAGCAGGTCGGCGATATCGGTGGGTCAGCTGCCGCCCTTAAGCCGGCTCAACCAACGGGTGGTGGACCCTGCGGCATCGGCTTTGCGCCGGTTGAGCCGCAGCGCACGCAATTAATTGGCCGGCCCCGCACTCGACATCCCCAGATTGTGTCCATGCATCTGCCCGAGCGGCCCTTCCGTCGCCTCCACCTCGTCATAGCGTATGTCTAGACGCAAAAAAACAGCCTACAACCAGGCACAGCACACTGCAATCGTGACACAAACACTAGACTGTCCAGCAACCAAATGCTCAAGATGACAACCGAGGCCACTGTCCGCACCTTCTTCTCGTCGGCACACTTCGCTGTGGTCGGCGCCAGCTCGAACCCCGCCAAGTTCGGGCACAAAGGTGAGCGAGAACACTCTGCCTGTTTCCCGTCTCCTGGTGGATTCCTCTGGGCCCTTCGCACCTTATCTGCTGTACCTTTTCACGCTAACGCCACCGGTTTCTTCTTCGTCTTCTTCCTCCTCTTCTCATGTCGAAGAACCTTACACTAACAAATGTCTTCATGACTCAGTCCTCGCATGGTACACGAATCACTCCCTCCCCGTAACACCCATAAACCCAACCACGCCCACCATCTCTGCGGGCGGTAAGGAGCACACCACTGTCCCCTCCCTTTCCTCCCTCAAAGACCCAAAATCCACCTCCGTCTCCATCATCACCCCGCCGAAAGTCACCCTCGGGGTGCTCAAGGAGGCGCAGCAGCTCGGCGTCCCGGCGATATGGCTCCAGCCGGGGACCTGGGATGACGCCGTGCTGGCCTTTGCGAGGGGAAAGGGAGCCGAAGGGGAGGCCAAATATGAGGGCCAGGTTGTTGCGGGTGATGTTCCCGGTGGGAGGGGCCATGAGGGTTGGTGTGTGCTTGTTGATGGGGAGGCTGGGCTCAAGGCTGTCGGGAAGCTGTAACTGTGGGCTGACAACGGGGACAGTCCGGTCGATGTCGAGATATCAAACTGGACACCTTATCTGCTTCACCAGTGTGCCTCCTCCGTGGCAGCAGCGCGAACGAGTGCTTCCTCGTTACTGACCACAGTGGGCCTTTACTAGCACCACGTGGGCTTTTCCTTTAAGTGGTGCAGCTCGAGAGGACGCCCAAACTACTCAGAATGAACAACTCTCTTCTGTATATCGAGCCTGATTTACCTCGCCGCCTCCTTCTTCTTGCCAAAATAATTCGTCAGCGTGTTGGACTGCTTCGCGATAACTTTCTTCTTCGGGGAACCATCCCCGTCTTTGGTGACCGCAGCCTTCCTCCCAACCTCCAAGATAGCCATCAACTCCTCAAACTCCTCCCTCGGAACAATGCCGCCGCTCGCCTCCTTGTGGCCCCTGGCAAATGACTCGCCCAGTCTCTCCCTCAGTGTCGGATCCGGGCTCTGGTCCACGACCCCCTTGAGCGTCTCAATTATATTGACCTGCTCGTGCCCCGTCCGCGCGCGCGCACTCCTGGGTATCCGACACGAGAAGTTCACCAAGCCGGGCAGGTAGCCATCGTTCGCGACCAATATCACCTCCAGCTTGGCACTCTGCAGATGGCCCGCCCACCTCGTGGCTATGACGGGATGCACCTGCGCTGCAGAGCTGATTCTGAACACGGCGATCTTGCCGTCCGCCGAGAACTTGGGCGCGGTGTGCGTGCACCTCTCGACCTCGGCGTTGACCTCGGCCCTGGCCGCCAGCAGGTCCCGGTTGTTCAGCAGCTCCGCCGGCTCCGAGGCGGAGCTGAGCGCCGCCCACGCCTTGGGCACGCTGAAGGCTGCCGTCCGGCGGGGCGCGTTGACGAGCGACACCGCGTCGTTGAGCGCCTTTTTCGTGTATCTCTTGAACGTCGCCTTCATGTCTGGAAAAGGCGGCTCCCATTTCAGCGTGTTGCCCAGGTCGCCGTGCGTGCCCATCACGCATAGCCAGGATGTCGTCTCCCCTACGTCCTTGTGCAGGGGCAGGCAGATTAGGTACGTGAGTAGCGCGCTCGTGGCTACTGGCGGAGAGTTGCACGCGGTGACGTGGCTGGAGCTCTCGGGGAAGTCGTCGTCCAGGGCGTAGTGGTGGTCGATTACCAGGGATGCCGAGTGCGGATGGGACACGACGGGCGCGGATTTGCGGGACCCTTGGTCGAGGACGAAGATGTAGGACGCGTCGTGGGCGGACATTGCCTCGCGCTCGGCTGGGTCGTGGATGTTGGCGCCCTTCTGGAGGAGATGTGCTGTGATCAGGGACGGAGAGAGGCCCAGGAGGATCAGGGTCTTCTGGAGGATGGCGCCGGAGGATAGGCCGTCTGCGTCTTTGTCGGGGACTATCAGGGTCTTCTTGCCCGCGGCGGCGCTGTGGTATGTCTGGTCAATGATTGTAAAGATCCAGTAACATCTACGGATTGCACTAGCTGATACTTACCATTCCTTGATGATCTCACGTGCCCGGTCTATTTGAGTCTGTGGCGCTGGCCAAATGTCGTTGCCGACGTCGTCTTTGATCGAAGGCGTCAGGTGGTATTCTGGCACCTCTGGTCTGGGCTTCTTGGCCTTCTTCGCGCCCGCCGGCGCAGATGCTGCAGCTCGTTTCATCTTGGCTGCATAGGTACGATGAAATGTGGTTGATAATAGCCTTGCTGCCGTCGTGGCTTGTAGAGTCGTCGATTCACGAAGTATGGCAACACGCGGATAACCGCGCAAGTGAACGCGGGTGATTACGCCCAGACCGGCGGATGGAAATCTCATTCGGCATCCGTGGCACTGTAGTGTGCTTGTAGGCCGGTTGTTCATCTGATGTCCACCTGACGGACGCGATTGTATGCACGGGGCAGTGTTGCGGCTGTGGTTAAGCTTAGGTCCGCAATATGCATGATGCGTGTGCCAAGACTCTTGCGTGATGACGTCAGCCATAGCTATGACGCCGGTGTTTAGCTACTATTCAGATTCATCACTATCACTGCAAAATAGCACAACCATGCACACCCTTTTGCAGAGATATAATCAACGTTGGCCACATCTCGTTGTTTTGTTCTGAATGTGTATCTATGTGATGGCACTGAATGTGCCATCCGTCTTGGCTAGGTGCAGGGGCCAGGCAAAATTCACTGGCCTCGTATACGTGAGTTTGATTGTGCACAGTCGTTTCTTCATCATTAGCATGACTGCACCTCATTGATGGACAATTCTGCACTTCCGTCGGAAGAATCTGCACTGGTCTGGCGATGAGCCAATATCGGGGGGCAATAATTTAACCATATTCGTATCAGAAACTCTCGCCAGCCGCATAGTATACCCCCGTAACCACTCCCACGCCGCCTTTATTTCTGCACCTATCCGCTTGCCACATGCCCGATAACCAAGCTATGGCGGCCGGCAGTCACAAGCCTGCCGATCACTGCGGGATGATTGACTCGGCTAAAAGCCAAGACCAGTGTATGGGGAATCCCTGTTCGTGTACCACCTATATCGCATCGGCCCACGACAATAGTCCGTGCGATTGGAGCGCTTCAGTCGTGCCTCCGTCCTCCGCACTCCCCATGTTGCCAAGCTTGCGAACCTTGCGCAGAGTCGTACCGTCCCGTACGCAGATCATGTGCTTGGCTTACACGGGACTTCTGTGGTCTGCAAGGGGCAGGTCGTTGTTGCTGTCGCCATGACTCTCGCGTGTTTCCCAGCCCAAAGTACCGAAACGGACACCATCTACAGCCCAAATGCAACGCCACGCTAAAGTCTGGACTCGTGCTTGCCATCAAAATTACCCGAGTACGACTACGCAGGTTGCATCTGCAAGGTATGTGCAAGAGTCGCAGTGGTTCCATCTTGGCGATATAAGATGGTAAGATCGTCTGGCGTATTCTTACCTGATGGACGGCTTTCTTCCTCACAGCTGCTGCTGGCATAGACTCACCAATAAGTTCACCCATATCACTAACAATGGGAGCACTTGCACAGTTCCTTGGTACTGCCCTCATGGCTGCCGCGGGCACTCTTCTGCCCATGGTAGACGCCCAGACTGTTCCACCGGCCCGGGGTGAGATCGGCGTCAAGGCCTCTCTCTTCGATCTCAGCCAAGTCACTCTGACCGACAACAGCCGCTGGCTTGATAACCAAGGCCGTACTTTGTCCTACCTCAAGAGTGTCGACCCAGAGCGCCTCCTCTACGTCTTCCGTGCCAACCACAACCTCAGCACCAATGGCGCCACGACCAACGGTGGCTGGGACGCACCAACGTTCCCCTTCCGCTCTCATGTTCAGGGTCACTTCCTGTCTGCTTGGTCTCAATGCTGGGCTACGCTGCAGGATACCACCTGCCGTGACCGCGCCACCTCCTTCGCCGCGGAGCTCGGCAAGTGCCAGGCCAACAACGCTGTCGCGGGCTACGCGGCGGGATACTTGTCCGGCTTCCCCGAGTCTGATATCACGGCTGTTGAGGATCGGACTCTGACCAACGGCAACGTCCCGTACTATGCAATCCACAAGACCCTTGCTGGGCTCCTTGACGTGTGGCGCCACACTGGCGATACAACGGCCAAAACTGTCTTGTTGAACTTGGCCAACTGGGTTGATGTCCGTACCAGCAAGTTGTCGTATGCCAAGATGCAAGGTTAGTCAAATCCATCCAGACTATTTCACGCTTGCCCCGTGACCTGTTTCCTGACAAAAGCATCCACAAATAGCAATGTTGGGCACCGAATTCGGCGGCATGAACGACGTGCTCACAGAGATCTACTACTGGACCGGCGACTCTCGCTACCTCACCGCCGCGCAGCGGTTTGATCACGCGGCCGTCTTTGATCCCCTCGCCCTTGACCAGGACCAGCTCAACGGCCTGCACGCCAACACTCAGGTCCCCAAGTGGATCGGCGCGACCCGGGAGTACAAGCAGACGGGCAACACCAAGTATCTCGACATTGCGCGCAACGCGTGGAACATTACTGTCGGCGCTCACACGTACGCCATCGGGGGCAACTCCCAGAGCGAGCACTTTCGCCCGCCGAATGCGATCGCAGGGTACCTGGACCAGGACACCGCTGAGTCGTGTAACTCGTACAACATGCTCAAGCTCACGCGCGAGCTGTGGACAATCGACCCTGCTGCGAGCTACTTTGATTTCCACGAGCGGGCCGTCTTGAACCACCTGCTCGGACAGCAGGATCCGACTTCGAGTCATGGTCATGTGACGTACTTCACGCCGTTGAACCCTGGTGGGAAGCGTGGTGTCGGTCCCGCTTGGGGTGGTGGTACTTGGTCAACAGACTGTGAGTGTGCTTCGGTCAACACGATGATCCGAGGTCAGCTACATATGTTAATTCTCCTCTCTCTCTCTATAGACAACTCCTTCTGGTGCTGCCAGGGTACTGGTCTTGAGGTAAATCACACGAGCTAGACGCCTGCGTATGAGCTTGGACAAAAAGCTGACACCCTCTCAACAGACCAACACAAAGTACATGGACTCTATCTATGGATACGACGACGCATCTCTTTACCTCAACCTCTTTATCCCATCCAAGCTCAACTGGAAGCAGCGCAACGTCATGGTCTCACAGACAACTACCTATCCGCAGAGTGGTAAGTGATTTGGTTTTTTTCAGGCCCTCGGAAGTCAAACATGCCACAACATCCCCCAAACTTGAACCTCATCATACTCGCTCTCAACCCAAACTAACCAACCAACCCTCCTCCCACCATACACACAGACACAACAACCCTCACAATCACCGGCTCGTCCCAGTTCCAAGTCAAAGTCCGCATCCCGTCCTGGACCACATCCCCCAAGATCCTCGTCAACGGGCAGGCAGTCTCGGTGACCGCCACCCCGGGCAGCTACGCCACGATCCCCAACCGCACCTGGCAGACGGGCGACAAGATCACCGTGACCCTCCCCATGAAGCTCCGCCTCATCCCGGCCAACGACCAGCCCTCCCTCGCCGCCCTGGCCTACGGCCCCGTCGTGCTCTCGGGCAACTACGGCACCGCCGCCGTCTCGGGGAACCCGACCCTGAACCTGGCCACCGTGGCTAAGGTGACCGGCGGCCAGGACGGGGTGCTCGACTTCAAGGCCACGGCCAACGGCGCCAGCGTCAACATCGGGCCGTTCTACAACGCGCAGGGCTTCAATTATGTCGTGTACTGGAATGTGCAGGGCAGTCTGCCGGCTTGAGAGGGGCTGAGTGTGGTGCTGGAGTAGGAAGGGGGTTGTGTGTATAGGAGCTTATGAGTAGCAGGGGCGTTGTTTGGGAGGGTTTCGGGAAATGTAGCTGTGGGAAATTTCTACTGAGCTTTCGGTCCTGGATTCAAATCGTATCCTCACAATTTCACTTGAGCCACGCCTCATTCCACCCTCCCTGTAATAGGGTATAATGACACTTAAGTTTGAGTGCAGTGTACTCAGCGCCACGATTTAAGTGAACGCTCACTCCAGTCCGCTGGCATGCATATCTGTGAATTGGGATCGCAACGTTGACGCCAAGTGAACCCATCACGGCCAGACTAGATAGAGTCTCGAAAATGAACCAGAAAGTAATCGCAGAACACGGCATCTTCTCGTCTACAAAATTCCTATAAATCATAAAAAAGCCAAATATTCACCGGGGTTCGTAGGCTGGAACGGGGTTTTTTTTTTCTTTCACACCAGCACAGATAGCCATCAGGGACGGCGCAGGCCTGCAGAGACTCCACGCACGGTTTCACGCGTGGTAAACAGGGATATCTCTACCTCTATGTCGGGCCTCTCTGACAGAGAGAGGGGGGAGGGAGAGCCGTTCTTTCGGGAAGTTTGACAGTATGTGGCGCGCGCGCGCACGACTCTCACGTAATTAACATTGTGGAGAACAACAGGGACCCCGTGCTGTCGGGGTCCATGACAGTCCACAGCTCAGCTTTCCCCATGGTGCTCTCGTATGATTGATTAAAAAATTACACCCGAGAGAGAAGAAGCGGACCATGGGGCAGTCTTCTAGCCGGTTCAGACCTTACTTGAGCAGTTCTGAGACATCTTCCGAGTTACACACACACACACACTTGCAGTATAGCCCGGAATGGATATAGATCTTATGTCACCAGCTTTCACCGATCTGGGCAAGCTCAAGAATGTGTAGTTTTTTTTTTGTAGGTTTCCATCTCAGTTGCACTACAGCCTTGCGAGTAGAACGGGGCAGACAATTCGTGTACACGTAGAGGACGCGAGAGATGCCCGTGTAGTTCGATATCTATTTTGAAAATATGAGGAGCATAGCCAGCGAGGCTCTAGTAAAGTAGACTATTGTTGCAAGGGGCTGCGCGATTGCAGGGGAGGTGGCAGGGACTTTGGTAGGAGAAAAATGGGGGTCCTGTTGGAGATAAGTGACTCCTCTTCACCGTCTATCCTTTCCCTTGAACCCCCTCAATCGACACGATATCTAGAAACATACGAAAACTCCGCCCTAGATAGCAAAGTCATCACAAGGGACTGTCCGCTTTTCCCTTACCTCTGAAAAAAACCACATGCGAGATAGCAGGTCTCCCGTGCGCTGTGAAACGTACGCGGTGCTCGCTTTCAGGTTGTGCATTGGTATCACATGCGCGACTCGACGCTTTAGAGCAGCGAGATCGGCTATCCAGCTTGACGGGACCCGGGCTCGAGCCTGGTGTTGGAGGCTAGAGGATCGCCACGGTTACGAATGCTTTCATCTACTAGCGCATCTTGGATAGTCGTAAAGGCGCGTGCGCGCAGTCCTGACAGGGAAGTGGGTGGGCCGGTCATAGGTCTCGCAACCACGCAACAGATTAGGAAGACCTCTGAATGGCCCTACACCGCCAGCCGAGTGTCCGTGTCCGCACCTTCAGGAGACCTGAGTAGTCTCCAGAAGTGGCAAGGGGGCCAATAGCGGCCGGTGGGGTCAACAGATAGTCAACCAAGAACTTGGAGCGTCATTGACTATTAATTAGTTGGGGGCAAGACTTTCAAACCCTGGATCAGTGTTGCCCATGCGAAGATGGAAAAGAAAAAACAGGAAAGACAAAGAGAAAGGAAACTGTCGAGAAGCCTTGTGGTTGTTCAAATCAGGCAAGGAGCTGGTGCGTCAGCAACTTTGGCGAGCATTACCTGCGGCCTCGACCGCTCTGTTCAGCTCTGTGAAGGCGTGCCCAGCCAGGCCGAGACACATTTCGAGTATTGATGCAGATTGTATCTTACATTCAGATGTTGGAGGGTTGGATTTCCGGTGTGTGCATGCTCTTGTGGTTCTTGCTTGCTTTTACATGAGCCGCCCCCGAGGCTGTGGACGCGTAATGACTGTGGTTGGTTGATGCGCCTGTCTCAGTTGCGTCATACTTGCAGGCGCAGAGCGACTTTGGTCACTGGGCTGATCAAGAAAGCGTGTATGCCACTCGCTGAACATAGTTGAGTAAGTGAGGTTGGGTCGATGTTGCCATTTGTGCGGGGTTGAAGAGCCCCGGCCCGTGCTACAGAGGTGCACAAACAAGCTTTCGTCCAGAGCCCTATCGATGGAGGCGTCGAGAGGCGGCTGTCAAAGCTCGGACGTGGCGACTGAGGACGGCATGTCTTGCACTCGTCGCCCCGGATAGTACCGTGCCGTGGCTTGGGGGGTTACTCTGAGGCCGCTATGCTGTTGGTTGGGGTCGGAGGAGCTGTAGTGAGTACAACCTGCTTCGTTGGATGATTCACAATAGAATTTGAACCAAGAGACGTTGCTCGTATGGAGACAGCCTGGGTCTGGGGACGGAGAAGGCCGGATCTAGCGTTGCTTGGTGGTGAACTCTGAACAGCCGAAAGTCTGGATGAAACCTTGGGGTTGGAGCTGATGATAATTAAGCTCAAGGGTGGAAAGGATGGATGATGGAAAGGCGGGCAATATGGGAAAGGCGACAAAGGCAATGACTGGCGGCGAGTCAGTAACAGGCCGAGCTGCCATTACCCATGACAGGGCAGCAGCAGCAGAGCAAATCAAGTCCAAGCGAGCATGGTGGAACGCAAGTAAGTGTGGTGCCTACCGTGACATGCCGCGACCTTTCCCTGCGCGCACGGCCGCCGGCCGGCATGAATGCCGTGGCTCGGACGCATGGCAAAGTACGTGTGGGCTGATTGATCAGTCTGATCAACATTACCAGGAAACGAAATGGAAGGGGCAACGCACGTACCAGTGGCTAGTCTAGAGCAAGACAAGACAGGACTTAGCGGCCCAAGCCAGGCCGTGCGCTAGACAGCAAATCCGGCAAAGTGCCAAGTCGCCTTGAGGCGTCTTGAGGCGTCTTGAGGCGTCTTGAGGCGTCTTGAGGCGTCTTGAGGCGTCTTGAGGCGTCTTGAGGTGTCCTGAGGCGTCTTGGGGCTTGCCAGTGCCGGCACTTGAGATCTGCGAGTTTGATGGCAGGTGATGGCTGGTGGTTTACTGATGCATCCATCATGCATGACTCTGGACGAGGGAAGCCAATCCAATGATCAGCCCTGGGGTGTCTGACGCGTCCGGGGACCCTTGGCCTGTCAAGCAGGGAGCACCCGGACGGGCAGGGATGGTAGGGATGGCAGACAGGCAGGCAGGCATGCTTCCAATGGTCTGGAAACAAAGTCCCACGGGCGTGCTTCTGACGGTCTTGTCAGAGATGCACGGCAGCGACATGGCAAGGCATTGCGCGCACGTGGGCGTCGCGTAAGGCACCCTGGGTAGCATGGCTACTTTACCTTGCTTTCCTTTTATTCTGTTCTGCTTTTACTCTGCCTGTCCTGACTTGACCTGACCTGACTTGAATCCAACTGCTTTCTTCTGGCCATGCCTCCATCTACCCAACTAATCCACAGTCCAACGATATAGGCCACCGACTTCCCTCCTCCACCGCTGGACCCCGGCTGCCAGCATCACCCGTCCGTCTCACTGGGCTCGACTTGCTATCTTCGACCCTACGAATACAAGCATCGCATACACGCCGCTGGAATCGGCATTTCAGGATGCGCGCCATCCCGGCCTTGGTGCTGGTCCTTGCTGGCCTCGCCACGCCAGCCTGGGCAGCTTTGAATCTTACTGCCATCCCCCAGTGTGGTGTCAGTACTTCAGTCATCCATCTGGACTTTGGGCTTGAACAAACGATCGCTGACTCATACCGTCCGCTCCCAGTTGACCTGCCTGCTTGGCGATACCATCACCAACTCAGAGTGCCACACCTTTGCCAACATCACATGCCTTTGCAACAACCAGCAAGTCATTGCCGACCTCGGAGCCTGCGTTCTCAACACCTGCCCAATCCTCGATGCTCTCTGTACGTTCCTACCTCCCCAACCCACTCATGGACCTTCCGCTGGATATCATCTCAGGACTGACCCCTTTGCTCGTCGTCGTCGTCACTACAGCCATGCAAAAGTTCTCAGACGAGACCTGTGACCGTCCCAAAGTCGACAATTCCGGTCCAGCCCGGATCATCCCTCCTCTTTTTGGCGCACTCGCCCTCCTGCTATTTGTCTTGCGCATCGTCTCTCGCTGCGCCTCTGGAAAGCGGAGCTGGTCCGCCGACGACTGGGCCATGCTTCTCGCTGTCGCCGCCACCATAGCCCTCGTTGTGCTGTGCGGATTCCTCGCGCAAGGCGGCCTCGGTATCGACATCTGGTACATTGCGCCGGACCAGATCACATGGCTGCTGCGCAACTTCTTCTGGGGCGAGGTCCTCTACGTCTTCATCATCCCCACGACCAAGATCTCGGTCCTCATCTTCTACCTGCAGATCTTTCCGGAGCGGTTCTACAAGCGTGCGACATGGACCCTCATCGTGCTCAATGTCATATATCTCGTCCTCTTTATCTTCACGACCATCTTTCAGTGCACGCCCATCGCAGGAGCGTGGGACTTCCAAGGCACATTGCACGCCACATGCCGCAGTCTCAACAAGCAGGTCTGGGCGGCTGCGACGATAGGCATTGTGCTGGATGTTGCGATGCTGATCCTGCCGATGCCAGCCTTATGGAAGCTCAATATGACGCTGCGCCGGAAGCTGCAAGTCATGTTAATGTTTGGCCTGGGCATCTTGTAAGTTTTCTTTTTGGGCGGTACGCATCGCAGCTTGTGAAGGAAGAGTGCTGATCATCATCATCATGACGGACTGCAGTGTCACAATTGTTTCTGCCGTCCGATTGCAGTATATCGTGGCCTTTGCCACCACGCGCAACCCAACACGTACGTCTGATTGCCCCCTGATCTCGTCTGAGCATTTCCGGTCTTTATGCGCCCTCGGCTAACACTTGGTGCCACTCCCCTCCCCCCCTACGACAGAGGACTTTGTGCCTGTGGGTATCTGGAGTATTGTCGAGATTTCCGTGGGCATCATATGCGCGTGCCTGCCGGCCGTGCGGTCCCTGCTGGCTGTGGCGCTGCCGCGGGCGTTTGGGACGACACAGAAGTCCAAGTCTGGCAAGACGAGCGAGTACTCGGGGATCACGCCTTCAAACGCCGCGGACAGCAAGATCCGGGTCAAGTCGGAATTCAGCGTGCAGTCGAGGCCGCGCACCGACGGGGAAGACTCGTCAATCGAGCTCATGCGCCAACGCGCCGACTCGTGTGCCATGACAGTTGCGACAGGTCGCCGGCCAAGCGGCTTTGAGATGGATATCGAGGCAGTGGCCGTCTCGGCATCCGCGGGCCCGGGACACGACGGGCAAGTCGAAAAGGGTGTCGTTTGATCGGCAGAAGCTGCTTCTTGCAACAAGCACTCAGTACTTGAGTACTTACTTTAGTGGGTAGGGGTGCGGATGGGCATGTGTCCCGCGTTGGCCTTTGCATTCCACCCCCAGAGTCTGACCCGCAGGCCGGCGGAGAAGTGGAGCCTGGTGCTCGCTCTCCAACCCACAGCATTGGGGGCAACCCCTCCCTCCTCGTGTCCTTGCCTTGTCTTCCCGTCAGCGAGCATAAGCAGACGGCTACACTGCATCATGCTTCCCCCTCCGATCATGGCACTGCAACAACAACCTCTACATCCAAGTAATTAAGTATACTTGAATCAGTACCCAAGCATCATCCCTAGACCACAAAACACACACATACAGCACTGCATCTCCAACCCACTTGACACACCCAGACTACTTGTATACAGCGTATTCCACCCGCCACCATGAGCATCATCACCATTTCCGAGGACCAGTTCCCGTCTCTGAAAGACAAGGTCGTTCTCGTCACTGGCGGCTCTTCCGGCATCGGCCTGGCCACTATACAGCGCCTCATCTCGTCCGGTGCAAAAGTCATGAACGTCGACATGGCCCCAGGCTCCGGCCCAGACAACAAGGACCCCGCCGTCTACCAGTTCGTCAAGGCTGATGTTACATCGTGGGCCGAGTTGCGTGCTGCATTTGAGCACACCATCAGTGTCTATGGCATCATTGATCACGTCTTTGCCAATGCTGGTGAGTTCTTTACGTTACTGACGTCTTGACAAGAGCTGTCGACTCAACGTTGACGAACTAGCATAGGCATCGCCAACCGGACCAATCTTCTCGAGGAGGACCTCGACGCAGAAGGCCTATTGGCAGCTCCCGATCTGAGCTGCCTCAGAGTCAACCTGATCGGTCTCATATACACGGTCAAATTGGCCGCAAACTACATCAAGCGGCAGTCGTCTAACACTAATCTCCCCAGATCGGGAAGCATCGTTCTCACAGCGTCGGCGTCCTCTTATCAGACCTTCTCCTGCGGAGACTACGCTATAGCAAAGCATGGGGTGCTTGGGGTCATGAGATCCCTTACCAGCAGCTTTAAAAACGAGGGAAAGCCGGGTCAGCCCTTGCCCCTGCGCATCAACTGTGTTGCGCCGTCCTGGACAGACACGGGCATTGTCCCCGGTGCTCTTTCCGAAGCAGCACGCGTCCCTCACCAGAGTCCGGATGTTGTCGCCAAGTCTGTACTGTCTCTCATGGCAGACGACGCCAAGCATGGCAGTGTCCTGTACTCACGATGCGGCCAATACTTGGACGTGGGCCAGAGTCTGCTGGAACACACCTATAAGACGCTCAGCTTGATTCAGGGACCGCAGGCGGCGGAGGGCTTAGAGGAAGAGGAATTGTGGGCGTTGCAGAGGACTGGCGCCAAGATGGCGGCGCAAGCGTTAAACAAAGGCACGGCGAAGGAGTAGGTAGCAAGCAGAGCGCGCATTAGTTCTCAGCAAGAACCAGAGAGCTAAGCTCCTCAAAACTCGAATTGGTTTCGGGGTATTCGCCACAAGTGGAACCAAACAACAATCTTCAGCTAGATCCAGATCGCACTATCGCGCGCCACCAATGTACCCTTACCCAGCCCCAACCAGGGGTCTCTCAGTAACTGCCTAACAAGCACCCGATAGTTCACACTATCGATATTTCTTTTTATTAACCCTACTGGACCCTTGGACAGCACGTTCCACATGAATGCAACTTCCACCACCACAACGCAATCTGTGCTATCCTTGTTTCCCACATGGCCGCCGTACTTGACGACGCCTTCGTCCGGGGCAACCTGAACAGGGGCAGACATCAAATTATAGACTAGTAATGTAACCCCTTGTCGTACCACCTGCCAGCTGATGTACTTGCTAAACTACCGTCCCTCGCTACGTATCTATCCACACCCCCTTCCGCAAGGGGAAAGCCGTTCTTATATTCCGAATCTACCTCGCATGTACTAGTTGTTTCTAGGATTCTCTCTGTTAGCGTAGAAAATGATGTCTACTTTCTCGGAAACCCTGGCATTGCTCTAGTAACTACTCGTTCCGACAGATTTATACCACGGGAGACTACAGAACACGGTGAGGTCTTTCTACAATTCCAGAGCCTACGTTTTTTCTCAAGGAACAAGAAGTATAGAAGAATAACAGAGTATGCTCTACTCGGAGATTTGGTGCGGCTACAAATCCAGAGTGCTAGAGCTTAGGACTCGAATGATGAGACTGTATACCCTACCTAAGTCTAACTTCTGAGCGGGTGTGGTGCACGCTAGCCGGGCTGTATAGACGGCGTGGTGATTTGTCAGGGCACGGAAAGGACGGGTATAGCAATACAGCATAAAATGCTGTCTGGATGTCCAACTCAGTATACAGCTTAATTCGTTTGCTCTGCACTGCTGCTGGAGTAGATTGACTCAACCACTCATCAAGTAAATAGCCAAGGACCAGGAGCCGAACGGTCTGAAGTTCTGACTCGTTCCTCCATTATGCAACCGCGTACACATCCACGTCCACATCCACACACACTCTCTCTATAGTCGGATGAGTTTGGAAGAAGAGGAGAAAAAAACCGGCGATAATCTAGGATCCAACCATCGACAGAACACCGTTCTCGACCCGGTAGCTACCTTCCCACATGTACCGCGATCCCGTGCCACTGTCTCCGTTCTGTCCAGACCAGGAGCTGGGATATGGTGTTAGCCTTTCTTTTTTGTTTTTGGTTCTTCTGTTTGTGAGTACAGCACAACTCCTACGCGGAGAAATAACCCCCCCCCCCCCCAAAGATGCGGAATGACAACAACAAAAACAAAGACTTACTGCCACACGAGATAACCCGCGCCATTACTCGAGGCGCCGCCGGGCCCCACGAGGCCCGCAAAGTCCCCAGACTGCAGCAGTGGTTTCGCCGCCTTGGTGTAGGGCCCTCCCACCGAGGTAGCCGTCGCGTACGCCACGTCGTACCACTTGGTCGAGTAGCAGTTGGAGCTGAAGAAGAGTATGTATATCCCGCCCTCGTAGACGATCTGGGGTGCTTCGATGAGGGGCCCGTCGTACTGGCTCCGGTCGAGGATCTGCGTGGGCTGGCCGATCTTCGTGTAGCCGTCTAGACCGATCTTTTTTTGGTACGAAGTCTCGCGTTAGTGGAAGACTTTCTTTCGGACATGGAGTTTTGCTACAGGGAGGAGTCATGAATGGGCTGAGGTTTTGCAACACTTATATGCACATATATATATATATATATACTCACCTGCTGCAGCATGATAGGCGTGGAATGAGGCTGCTGCCCATCACTCGGCTCATTCCCACAAGGACCACCAGACGGCCCCACGGCATTCCCATCAATCTTGTACGTGACCCAGCGCGTGTTTGTCCGCGCGTCGTAAAACCCCGCGGCGTCGATGGAGCCGCCCTGGTCGGGCCAGCAGCCGAGGGGGTCGGGCAGACCCGTGAACGGTCCCCTCACGGAACCCGCCGTGGCGACGCCCACGCACCGCCGGCCCTGGCCCTCCGGGTGGTCCTCCTTGCTCGGGGCGCTGTAGTACATTGCCCAAGAGCTCTCGTTGATCCGCTGCACGTCGGGCGCCCAGATGTTGCCGTTTGCCGCCCACGCGCCGAGGTTCGGGAACGCGTCGATGTCCAGGATCCCCCACTTGGCGGTTGACGGGTCTCTGTGGGCCAGCTGCACGCTGTATTTCCCGTTCGCCGTCGCGAACGAGTAGTAGCTGCAGTCGGCCGGGTCGTAGACGAGGGACGGGTCGGCGAAGTTGTGCTCCAGCGCTAGCGCGGGCTGCGGGAAGAAAGGGATAGCACATTGTCCGTCGGCTGCGGGCAGGGCGTTGCTGGAGCTGACTTGAGGTTATGGCAAACGGCTTAGTTAGTGATGATGTAAAGTGTATATATATCTTATTCAGCGATAGTAGAGAACAAGCAGAGGCGGAGAGTCGCGGGTGCCAGGCTGGAATCACACGTATACATACCAGTGCCTCCATTGCCCGTTGGGGAACCGCTGACGCTCATGAACTGGGTCGCCGTCCCTGCCGCCATATACAACGCGGAAGTCCCAGGGCGGAGGAACATCATGATTTCTGATCTCAGCAGAGTCTTACTTCTACCTGAAGAGCGCTATGATAGAGAGTGACGAGCTTCGTATGAAGTACAAGGCTTTTAGAATCTCAACCAACCAAGCGAGCCTCGACTCCCAGACTCAGACCTATTTGTATGTCTAGGCTATTCGGACCCCACTACGGGGGCTTGATTTACGGTTATATAAAAACAAAGTGACGTTGTTATGGGGACGATGATACCCGCGGGATGTTACTAAATATAGCAGGACGCGCTGATGTGAGATTTGTACTGCTTACGGTGCAGACAACCCATGCGGCCCGCGGAAGCGCCAACACTTAAAATGACGTTTCCATCCTCTCCCTCTGCAAGGGGTAAAAAGTGTCAAAGTGCAACTTTTTTAATTAACAATAGCCTCATCGTGCCGATCTCAACGTTCTGCGTTAACGCCGGGGGGGGGGTGCTTGGCAAAATCGTTGACCACGGACGTAAAGAGGAAAGAAGTTTCAGAAGTTTGCAAAGTGGATAGTATGCCCGGCTAGTTCTAATATACGGAATGTAACAGGCCTGAGGGAGTTCCCTGGGGCAGCTCGTCTCCACGAGAACAAGCAGCTGTCAACCCATCCCGGGCTTCACACGATAGGCAGCATAACAGTAGTGAGTTCGATATGTGGCTATGGCTCGAGTGCACGGTCCATAATAAGGGAAGGCAGGGCAACTCCTGTACAGGGATACCCAGGTCAGATCAGAGATTCGCACAATCGCATACGATATGCGGAGGATGCCTAAGCTCTGGCATGATGTCGACTAGCGACATTGGCTGTGAATGAAAATGTGTCGAGGGTGTTTCCACTAGCGCCGATGTTGATCTTGGGAGAAGAAGCACCAAGTTTCGACTCTTGGCCGCGCTCATTGATCTTGCGACTATCTGGTTTCGACTCGCACAATGAAGCCCTGTAAAGCATCAAACGTCATCTTGCACTTTGCGATCGTGTCACAACAGCCTCTGAACGGCACAAGACCGTGCCCCCACCCCCCAAATGCTTTCATTTCTGGCCCTCACATTCATCTCTAATTCCTTTTGGGCTTTCACAATCAACCCCCCGAGCCCAGAGCTTTTGCGTGCCTCTGCTCGCAACGCAGCTAGGGCGCCATCTCGCTGCCATGCGTCAACCGTGTCGGGTTCCAGCCCTGTCTTGGTCTCGGGAATCAAGTGAGCAAGTCAGGAACGGTGGTGAAAGGCACGTGTTTCTACTTAGAATTTACCTGTCTAGTGTAATAATGACCCTAACGCTCTACTCGCGGTAACTACCCAAGAGGTAGAAGGGTTGGCGTCGTATATCTACTTATCCTTCATCACACCCAAAATAATCTTACTCGCGGTCTTGTCATACTATACAGCTCAATATAGCCACGCAGATCAACAACTTGAACCCGTTTCCCTTACGCCGTCAAGATGTCATACTACAGTCGTCATTGACAACTTAACTCCCACCCCACCTTGCCCTTCAGCCCTCATCGAGCACAGCACTGTGAACTCGGATAGCGACTAATCCCAGGGGCTCCCTCCGACTCCCATGTCAATCGCACTTTCCCCCACCCACATGCCTTTTACAGGCCATGTAGGGACGAGTCCCTTGTCCACCGCCGGAACCTCTTGCCAAACGGGATGAACACGGCGAGTCCGAGGACCGAGAAGCCCACGGTGAGCGCCATGAGGAGGAGAACCGGGGCGATGTAGCCGTCGCGGGCGGTCCAGTCGTTGTAGAAGAAGATCATGCCGAACTTTTGATTGGTGTTTTTCGGGTTAGTAACGGACTTAGATCGTGATATAGACTTTGATGACATGTCATGGAATAGAGGTTTTTTGGGGAAGGGGGAGAGACGTGGAATGAAATGACGCCTAGACCCAGGGAAAAGGCCCCTGGAGGCAATGCCAAGAGAGAGAAGGGCGAACAAGAGAAAGCAAACCCACACCAAAAGTGTTCTTCACAACAGTAGCAGCGACCAACACCTCGCCTGGCAAAGCCTTGTAGCAGTCCACTGCATACGCAATAGCAACAGCCGGGATGCCCACAACCTGCACCCCGACCAAGCCGTAACCGACCACGACGATGACAGCCCAGCTCCAGCCCGACTGATACCCGACGGCGGTGACCACCATGCCGACGAGGTTGGCCACGACGTACGGCGCCAGCGCGGGCAGACGCATCTCGGCCTCGAGCACGCCGCCGTTCCTGCGGGCGGACCGGAGTGCGATAAAGTCGGACAGCGGGCCCGCGGTGAAGAGCGCGACCGCCGCGCCCACGACGAAGGAGAAGTTGACGTAGCCTATCTGGTCGGCGGTGAAGCCGTAATTCCCACCCTGGGACGGCGGGGTGCCGAAGACTTGCGCCTGGGTCAGGTTCAGAGCGAGCAGGGAGTTTGCGGCGAAGCCCATTGTCAGGGAGGCCCATGTCACAATTGGGTAGAGGAAGAGGATGCGGAGAGGGGAGAGGATGTCGCGGGTGAAGAGGGAGAGGCGGGTGGGCGAGTCTGGCGGGAGGGGGAAATTCGAGGGCAGAGGAAGGATGGCGAACTGGGATCGTGACGGGGAGCCGATTGTGATGTGCCCAGTGGTGTTGTGGTTATTGATGCTGTTGGTGGACGAGGAGTTTTCTTTCTCGCCTAAGTCGTGTGAGGCACTGCTAATCGAGCCGGAGTGTATCGCAGGTTGTGTATGCGGAGCGACTTGGACACCACGCTGGAACTTGGTCTCTGGGTGAGCGACGATGAGGAGGATTAGGCTAACCTGGATAGAGGTCAGTGTTGTGATTTGACCTCATGAGCGGCTTTTCATGGAGTGACTTACAGCTTGCAGAATGGTGCAGACCCAGAACTGTGCAGTGTACCGCGTTAGTCCTCACACTGACATAAAAGAATAAGAGAAAAGCAAAGCCAGTAGAAACTCACAAACCACCGCCACGAGATTCGCGACGCGATAGCCCCCGAGACGATGGGCCCGATGAACAACCCCATGAAGTACGCCCAGCTGCAAATCCATGGTTAGGTTAGTCCTCGGCTCTCGAGTCCCCTCAACCAGGACACGCATTCTCATCCTCCTCAGCCTTTACTTACAAGTAAAGCGCCATGCTCCGGCCCCTCTGATGAACGAACAACATGTCCCCGACGACCATGACCATCAGACTCTCGTTGGCCGCCGCGCCCAGCCCCGAAACAACCCTGGCGGCGATAAAGCTCTGATAACTGCCCACACAGGCCTGCCAGATATTCGCGCCCACGCAGACCAGCCCGCAGATCACAATGACGGGGCGGCGACCGACCATGTTGGCACAGGGCACGATGATGAAGTTTGCGTACCCGAGGGTTATCGCAGCCGCGCCGAACAGCATGTTGACCTCTGGGAGGGTCTTGTCGAACTCGGCCTCGAGGATCAGGGTCATTGGCGCGATGCAGAGGGGCGTCATGATGGAGACGAAGACGAATATGAATTGGTTCAGGAGGACGATGGTCTTCCATTTTGCGGACCAGTTCTGGTGTTTTGCGTTGGTGTTAGTTGTTGCTGAGAGGGCTCAGGGGCCGAGGGGATGTGGAAGTAGGTAGTATGGAAACCGGAACGAGGCCGCAGAACGTACGAGTGGATCATTGGGCTTATCGCTCGGCTGTGGGATGAGGATGAGGCTCCCCGTCTTGCTCTCGGTTGCAAGACTGCCACCTTTGAAGATGAGTTCAGTACCGGGGATGATTTCCGTGTCGCGGTGAGCCATGGTGATTGTTGTCCAACAGGTCCCTTCCAATTCCTGTGGTCAAGATGCTTGTTGTGGTAGAGTCCATGGTCGCGTAACCTCTCGAGGGCGCGGCAGTCTAGGAGTTTTATTTACCAGCAATGCCCTGTGACGGTGCAACTCGAGCTCAGACACACACACACATCAAAGGGTTTGCTTTTGTGTGCATCCATCGGAGCTCGGACAACAAACCATCGGCTGCCCAGCCGGCCCCGAGCATTGTCATTCTGTTTGCTCGAAAGCAGCTGCCAGGCACGGAGCGACCAGTGCATGCACGATGCCGGCACATGGGCGCCAGGAAATCGATAGTATACATAGTATATGTGTTCTGCCCGCTGGCTGGCGTCAACAAGGCGAGGACCACGGAGACAGTGCTTCTGCCGGTCTCGAGCAGGCCAATGGGATGCGTGTCCCGGCGCCAAACCGGGCGGGCTGCACGTGCGGCCCCGCTCATGCCCGCGTCGGACTTCCGGCGGTGGAGGGGCCGTACTGTGCCGGTGGGTCTCTAGGCCGAGGCTGCCATGCGACGACCCGGAGATGACTCCTGACGTCTCTCGTACTAAAGCTAGCTCCTTCTTGTATTACAAGCACAAGCATATCAAGTTGTGTAACCCAAAGTCTTTGCGGCCCAAAATAGACTACACCATCTGCAGCCCTGCACATACAATGCCCGACCAGGAAAGATGATGCACCGTGCTTTGGCTTATTGGAATATAATGACAGCGTTGAATCCAAGCCCTAACTCTCCACACCATCTTCAAAAAATAGTGCCCCGAACTTGTCCTAGAGTTATTCTGCAGAAGAAACTCATCTAGCTCGACACACTGGCTTCACAACTTGGCATTTCTCCATGAACAACGACATTCCAGTCTCTCCGGCCCATCACCCCTTATCGAACTCAACCATTGCCCCCCCTCCCCCACCACAATAGATCAGCAGTCTTAAGGTGCTGGAGTAGCAGTACACTCAGAGGTCTCAATGAACGTGCCAAACGCCAATGCCGTCTCAATGCAGTCCGTGTTGGTCGGGCAGGCAGTAGTCGAGGGGACTACAGTGAACGTCGGTTCCTCGCAACATCCGTTGAGGACGAGACCGCCTACAATAAGACATCATGTGTGAGCTTTGTCGTCGTCCGGTGGCCACAGGCAGACTTGAGTGGGAAAGGGTAAGACGCACAGGTAATTGCCCATGCTCAATTGGGGGGGAGGGGTTTAAGAAGTCAAGGGTAGTAATGATAGGGAGGATAAGAAAGAAACGTACCGTCAATTATGGCAGTCTGCGCGCACCGAATAGAGCAGCCAGTCGCAGGCCCGGTAGGGGTTGTTAGGGTGGTGGTGCACGAGGCTGGCTGGTCGCTGACCGTCACGCTAGCGGAGGTGGTGACGGAAGGGCACTTTTTGGCGAGCGCGGCACCACTGTTGTGTCCAGAGATTAGCTTGGAATGCAACTGCGTGCTGCTGTGTTTCTTCTCTCTTGCTTTCAAGCGGACTGTGACTCGTTGTGTGGCGGGGGCTTTCACGTGGAAGCGGGCGGCTTACAACATGGCGGCAACAACAAGCTGTTTGGAAAACATCCTTTCGAACGCAAGCGTGCCAAGAAGGCGGCAGAGCTCAGAGAACGGTAATTTAGAAGACGATTGGAAGTGCTGGAGAATGTCAAAGTTGTACCAGTGTGCTGCTTCCCATCTACCGCGTCGCCTACATTCAGCATCTGGCAGACGCGTTCTTATGTACTCTTGGCCTCAGCTGTCTTGTAACCAAGAACCACAACCTCGTATCCAGATGTCCTAAGCTGCGACAGTCTCAAAATGCTCGAATGCGGGGGCTGGTGAAAAATCCAGCATGTATCATTGCAGCAGGGAAACATGCATATCCGAGGTTGCACAGCCAGTAACAAGCGGCGAAACCCGAGCCTTCAAGCAGTCTGACAGAAAGGGTTCAGCTGTGGCTGGCTGAGTCCCCAGGTTTTCCCAGCTAGGCATTCTGTTGCTTGGCAGATTGAGGGCTGAAAATGTATGGCATGTTTACGAGTCTCTAGGGTTATTTCGCTCTATAGAGTTGGGCATAGCGGAAAAATGAGTGCTCGCTTGCCAATTGTCGTCAGCATGCCATGGACCTTCGCGGACCACGTGTCTCCGTGGCGCAAATATAGCCCCGGGTCTCACTCAGCAGCTTTAAAAGACAGTCCAATGGTGTATGTGCCACCGCTGCAAGATCACAGTCTGCAGGGCATGCACTCTTGACCAAACTATTCAATACGCATACATAGTTTATAATTGCATAGGTGTTGGTCTGATCTTCATGCATAACCACAATGGTTCTTCAATGTCTGAGGGTAGTAGGACAAGAGTGCCTCATCACGCTCGAACTAGGACTAAGAGCTGCCCGCAGGTGCATGCCAAGCCGTCGCAACATGCGGCTGTGCTTACCATTAGTGCACTTTGGGATCACAGCGCAACTTCGTATTGCTGACTGATTGATGCTGCCTGCGCCACGTATCTGCCTGTAGGAGTTTCGATCGTCACGTAAGATAGTAGATGAATTCAGATAGTTAGCATCGTTGGAAAGGACAGGATCATTGGTGTATTCGTATCATTGTTTTATCGTTGCAGGATATCCCTTTAAAGAGGGGCTCTTTCGCGATCAAGAGCACAACGCCTCGAAGCATTTTAGAACGGCTGCACTACGCATTCTTTTTCCGGAGCAAACAGTGCTGACCCCATCTCCTCCTGAACTTCTCGGGAACAAATGGAAGATCGGGAACCCATAGGACTCTGGCCAGGAGATGGGTGTTGGCCGCATCGAGAAAGGGCTCGCATTTGACAATCTGCCAATTGTCCTTGTCCGCCACGTAATCCGGCTCATTGGGGGGCAGAGGGTCGGTCCGCTCGGGATATCGAGTATCTACGAGGAATGAGCACTGCCGAATATCCACATACTTGCTCATATCCTCCTTATTCTGGTCGTTCAATCCAGTTGTAGGTAGCCAAGTGCCGCTCCAGAACCCAAAGCCACCCAACTTGGCCTCGGAGAACTCGCCGGGCAGAAGCCCCCGGAACTCAGACCTGATGAACTTGGCGTGCATGTCGCGTGGGAGGAAGTATGAGCTGGGAAATCGATACCACTCCTTGCCAAAGCACACGTTGTCACCTTTGGCACCTACACCTTGTTGGCCGGCGACGCCGGCGCCCAATGGCTCGTACAAGCTGAGCGGGGCGGAGTATCCCTGATACACTCCGACAATGCGTGCGAGGCCGAGGTCGAAAGAGAGGAACAAGGTGGCGACAACGACAGCGAGTTTGAGCTTCGCAGGGATTTTGCCGACCAGTGTCTTCGGGTCCGGATTGCCAAAAGTAGACAGCACAATGTGCAGGGCCATCGCCGCATTCAAAGCGAGAAAAGGGTAAGCAGGGTACATGAACCGCTCCTCCTTGTGAGGCTGCATGGTGAAGATAGCAAGCCACATATAGAACGGAGCCATGAATACGATTGTCCGCAGCCCCGACTGCAATCCAGTCTTCTTCGTGTTGGCAATCTTCTGTATGATGAAAAGTGGCAGGGCCGCTATGGCCAGAATGAACCAGATGTTGAAGTTGATCAACAAATTGCGGAAGTAGAAAGTCCAGGGCTCTGTACCGTACAGATCAGGGCCGCCGGTGGACGAGAAGATGTTGTACTTGACAATGTTCCAGGGCACTGTGACGAACTTTTTGTAGAAGAAGGTATTGACAAGAGCATCGCCGAGCTGTAGATTCATTGTTAGCAGGGTCGTTTAGCCACTTTGGATGAGGTCACTCACCAGAAGCAAGGTAGTGAAAATTCCCCCTCGAGCAAGGCGAAGAATGCTTTCGGTGGTGCGATCGCTGTTCCCCAACATTGTGAACATGAACAAAGCCTCCTCGACCAGGAACGGGAAGCATAAGGCCGCGGCAAAGGGCCAGCCAAAGATGCCTCCGACAGCGAACCACACGATTCCTTGTGTCGTGCGAACACCGCCCCGCCAGTTCATAAAAGCTGCAGCGCCAAGAAGACTAGCATACATGGCAAAGCTCGAGGGCAGAAAAGCGGCACTTGCGTGGAAGTTACCTGGCGAGAGGATAGTGGCAAGCAGGAAGAATAGGCCAATTCTGGAGTTCAAAGTGAAACTGACGACACGGAAGAACCAGACCTGGCATATCGCACATATGAAGGCAAGGATATAGCGAACGAAATAAAACTCGGCGACCTTGGTGGAGTGGGGGAGCAGGCGCCTGAAGTTGCCGATAGCAGCGTGGAATACAATATAGGTCCAGCTGCGGATGGAGAAGTCAGGGGAGTACTCCCAGGTCTGGAGACCGTAGCCATGGGAAATATAATGCGTGGGTTCCCAGTAGTTGAAAGTCTCATCGCAGTCCTGGATAGGTGCGAAGAGGGCCGAGAGGAGTGCCGCCGCGAAGAAGGCATAAAAGGCGTTGATCGGCTCGATCGCAAAGGCACTGGGACCTCTGTCATGGTCGTGTGGTCAGTATTTGGCCTGGAGATTTGCAGGGGACGACGTACTTCTTCTTGGCATGGGATGCCTCTGGATGGACAAACTCGCGGCGCTGAGCAGGCGCCGGAGCTCGTTGTGACATGGCGAGAAGTTGCCTCTTCCAGCACTGGAGGATGCGGGGGAGGAGGTGTGATTCTGGTGCTTTCTCAAGTAGGGTTGCGAGTGTCGTGGGAAGGGGCGACTCGTTGTGAGTAAACAAGCCAGGTGGAGGTTTCTCCGCTTGCCCAACTAAAGCTCAGCACCCGGAGCAATGACGTCTTGCCCAGGATCTGGTACAGATTGAGGGTTACAGGTTTGAACAAATGGGTGCGACGACCCAATGCTGAAGGTGCAAATCAATCCCAAAGGAGCCTGTCTCCTGCGATGAGAGTGAGCGCCTGGTAGACCTGTTGTGCAATTAGAGACATTCGGCGCAGCTCAACAAAAAAAGACCAGCTCGCCATCCCAGAACCTCAAATGCAGGCCACCAGCGGTGGGGAGCCGCCCAATTCCGGCACAGCCCAGCTGCAGGCGCGACAGGTCGCATTACGATAACAATCTTTAACCCCACTAAAACTTTGCGATAAGGGATTTTCTTCGCGACAGAGATGGTCCTGCGGAATGACGCGCAAGGGTTCGCCCGCTCAGTCTCTTGGATCTCTACTGCATGCTCTTTTTTCAGTTCTTGTCCTTCCCGGAACTTGTGGCTGTTCTTCTTTCTCAATCTGTCGTCTCTAGACCAACTACATTTGACCTCGACATATACTGTGTCCATGGTTCAGGCTTGTTCTCCTTTAGCTTCACGTCACCAAACTTCGATCCTCGACTAGTGACCCTCTGGCAGCCCGCTCAGCGACAACATCGACAAGATGGCCTCCAACGGCTTCCAGATACCTGGCTTGTCGACACTATCAGCTTCAGCAGCTTCAGCACCAGCTACAGAGCCCCAGACTGCCACTCCGACGGCAGCACCACCGACTAGTGACACCATCACAGCTACTGAAGCAGCTCCGGTCGAGAAGCAAACAACAGACGAGATGGCAGTTGACCCAATTCCTGTGCCAACCACCGTACCGAGCGAAACAGTCTCCGCACCCACTGTCGACGCTGCGCCTAGTCCCCCATCGTTGACCGAAGGACTGGAGGCGCTGCTAGGAGGCATGGACCCCGAGCCCGAGGCTGGGGCCGATACGGCAATGACAGATGGGCAAGAGTCAACGGCGATTGCGCCTACTCAACAAGGGGAGGCTGACGGAGAAGAGGAGGAAGGAGCACACCCAGAGTGGGAAGAAGACTCATCACCATACGAGTCGTCCTCCTCAGACTCAAGTGACTCGGACTCAGACGACGACTCCGAAGACGGCGAAGGCAACCCGATCCTCGGCCCCGAAGAGACAGCACGCATACTTATGGAGATGGAAGGCGACTCAGACGGTGAGGGAGGCAAGGGCAAAGGCGGCGGAGCCGCGCAAATGCGGACGAAGAACGAGCTTGCTGAAGCGTTAATACCAAAGCCCGATCTCGTCATCACTGAGGACATGCAGATCACGGAGCTGGGAGAGATTGAGCACGTCATTGAGAGCACCATAGTCATCAAGGCCAACACCACGGGTGAGGTGCAGGTTCTGGAGCCGGGGTTCCCCATCTGTATCGCCGACCGCACTGTCATTGCCGCTATTGCCGATGTTATTGGCAGTGTGAGGCAACCTCGTTACACAGCCATGTTCCCAACCGAAGACGAGTTGAAGACTTTGGGGCTGGCAGTTGGTACCAAAATTTTCTATCCACCAGACCATGCGGTGTCTGTGTTCACGCAGCCGCTGCGCTCAGAAAAGGGTACAGACGCTAGCAATTGGCATGATGAAGAGGCTGGGATGGACGAGATTGAGTTTTCCGACGACGAGAAAGAGGCCGAGTACAAGCGCCAGCTCAAGGCGAAAAAGAAGGCTGGACGAGGCGGCAGCAACGCCGCCCAAGGTCAAAGACAAGATGGAGCATCGACATCTGCTGGCGGTGCAAGCGGTGGTGGCCTGAACTATGATGACAATGACGAGGATGGGCCATATCGCAAGCTGACAAGACCGTCAACGTTCGGCCAGGGTGGATCTGGGACATTGGACGAGGTAAACACGTCTGGGGGTTTTCAACGAGGCGGGTACCGTGGTGGTCGAGGTGACACCCGGGGAAGAGGCGGTCGTGGTCGTGGAGGTGATAGAGGTGGACGCGGAGGTCGTGGTGGTCGTGGCGGTCCAGCTGGAGGAAGTGGCCATTCTCTGCCTCCACGACCACCGACGACGCAGGAGTTTGGCAGTAACAATCATCAACAACCGCAACAGCAACAGTTCCAGCAGCAACAAACACCACAGCCCTTCACCTTCGTTCCGCCCTCACCATTTGGGAACCAAGCTTTTCCCCCTCCGCCACCGCCGCCGCAATATCAAGGAGCACAACAGCCGGTCGTGCCGCCATTCCCGTTCCCTGGGTGGCCGCATGCTGGCGCTCAGAGCTTCGTGCCGCCGCCGCCACCGCCACCACCACCAGGACAGTTTGGCGGCCAGCAGGGCGCTGGAGCAGCGGCAGCTGCAGGAGCATACTACAACCCAGCTTTCCTAGCCGCGTTGCAGAGCCAACTACAGAACCAACAGCAACAGGGTGGTCAACAAGGGCAGCAACAACACCAGAACCCTTCACATCCGCAGTGGCCTGGCCAAGGCCACACTGGGTAATACTATAGACAGGTAGCACCAAGCATAATAGGAACATATACATACAAATTCTAGAGAAAGCTGGGCGTTTTAGCTCCAGCGTTCATCCGCGTTTGCACACTAGGCACGATGAGATCACGAGGCGATGACAACAATTTCGAAACGGCTCCAAATTGATCAACAGAGAGAAGCTTATCGTTATTTGCCCGGCCCACGTCGTCCACACAGACGTTTGGTCTCGAGACCCGCTGCATGTCGTCATCGCTCCATCTCTGCACGACCGGCGGCCTGGTCGACGAGCCCAAAAGAGCTGGTCAAAGACGCAGCTTATGGCGATCACTATAATAATCAGCAAACTGCGAAGACGACGGACGGACGGATACACATATACACGCACTGAGAAGAAGCGGCAGGGGACTGTGGTTGGCTCCGTGGGAGACTCGGACAACCACCTGCAAAAACTCACACCCCCATAGTCTCTGGAAATACCGATCGTCACGGCAGCCGGCAGCCAAGTCAAACCCGGCGCTGCGAGGATGCCGTGCAAAGTGGGGATGAGTATGCTCGCTCGAGGTGTGTTGGCTGCTTACTGCGGCGCGCGCTCCAGAGCTAGAGTAACTAGCAACATGTGCCGTGCGCCCCCCCCCCCCCCCCAGCAAGTGCGGGCAGTTCTCCGATTCACACGCACGCGCGCGTGCGCAGACACGGCTGCACACAGCAAATATGTGTGATGTGATGTGATGTGATGTGATGTGACAAGCGAACGGATGAATCTGGACTGTAAGAAAGAATTCCTCCTTCCTTTCCACGCGACGCAAGTGCGACGACACTCGTCAGGCTATGAGGGCTTGGGCGAAAGGGAGGGCACTAGCGCGCTCGATTTGAACTCCGTGGTGGTTGTGCGGCGGCGTCAGCTCAGTCTTGCTTCTTTAGTCTGCGCTGCACGCAGCCACTGCAGTGCAGTGCAGAGGGAACAGGTACATGTACATGAGCTGAAACGAAACACCTGCGGGAATCTGCAAACTCAAAAGTACCAGAATACATAGTCGATCGGGGTGGCCGGGGAGGCTGGAGCGATCATTGTGCTCAGCGACACGAGGAACCAGAAACCCAGCCGTGAGCAACTTGGGCGTACACGAGACATGCATCCGTGCCTGCTTCTTGGTCTCAAAAGCACACCCAAAAAACCGCTCACGAAGCTAACTTATTCTTTCCAGCTTGCAAGGGACCTAGGGGGAGGAGGGAGTGTGGCAAGCGACTGAGTGGCTGCCCAAGCCCGAACAGCCCGTGGAAACAGGGCAGGTCGGCGTCAAACGCAGGACGCCAATCTCGCCAATGAGGACCATGTGCATGGGTTGTTGAATGACGCCGCGTCGATGGAGCGGGAATCAAATCAAATCTCGCGGGTTCCTGAGCCATGCCGAACAGGGGCTGGGGTGTGTCGGTGGCCCCGCTTCTGACAAAAATACTTGTTCCCCCAACGGGAGCCCAATGGAAAAGGGGCCCCAGCTGCGCGGTGGGGCCAGGCACACGCGCCCCCGTTCCTGACATTTAACATTTGGCCAGGACGAGACCCTGCCATGTCCTCTTCGTGTGTACAACCGGGGTTGGGGGGGCAGCCCCCGCCCATCCATCCATCTATCCAATTGGGACGAGATGCATTCTCGTGAGGCGATGGAACCGGACGAGCATTCTTTCTTGCCCACCGGGCGCACCGCTCTCGTACACTGAACAGAGGATGCGCCAGACTGAACGCGTCAAAGTGGCCGACCATCGAGGATCTGTGTATTTTGTATTTTCTTTTTCTTTTTTTTTTTTTAATTCTCCTTCGCGATCGGTGCTTGGACGACTCACTGGCCATTGATTGTGTCATCGCCAGTGACGTGATTTGCCCTGGTGAGCCGTGGTCGATGGAGGGCCAACTGGCTGCCCGCTAGCCTGCTAGAACACTAGAACGCGCTAGGGTCACCTTCGCGCTGCTCTAAGCCACGTCTCATTTCAGCGTATCGAGTCTTGCGAGCAGGCTGGAGCCAGATGGGGAGAGACCTGGAGCTTCTGGCTGTGCCTCAGATATAGTCTGGCCGGCGATGAAGGAGGTTGCATCCCCAAGCCCAGGCCGTTTGTTCTGAACACCAAGAACAACAGCACTGAAAGTCGCGCAAGACAGCATGCAACCACAACGAGATCAGAGCTCTGTGGTGTGATGGCAAGCCACGACTGATATGCATTCATGCGGCCATCTCACCCCCCAGGAAGCCAGCCTCATGCTTCCATCTCGACCGAGATAGAAAGTCCGGAGTCAACAGCCGTTTCTGGCATGCTATGTCCAGCCCTCAGCTTCACTCAGGATGCTACGACCATGAGCAGGCGGGTCGGTCGGTACCTGCGTCTCGGGGCCCACTGGGCGTCTGGGGTACCAGCTGCCACACCTCGTGCCTGGCGTGCTGTGCACTGCAGGCGTTGCTCCACACGACGTACCACAGGCCGCACTATGGCTCCTGGCGCCAGGTACCTGTGTCCGTGCGGCCACGCAGCCTCCCATCGCTTCGGGCACTTGCACCTGGCACCTGCCCAGTAGTTACCTGCATCAGCACCTGCCTCCATCGTCGCTGTCAGGGCAGGGGTCCTGGCCTGGGCCAATCCCAGCCTTCCAAGGTCTCATGGATGCTGTGCACTCGCACCTGCAGTCTGCAGTCGGCCCAGCGCCCAGCAGGCAGACCAGGGGCGCGCCGCTCGTTCCTTGGTGCAGGTGCGCTCGAGCTGCTGCTGCAAACGGGTGGCTCCCGCTGTCCGTCCCCCAAGTGCTCGTGCCCTCTTGATCTCGCGCCCTCCCACCCTCCGCGTCCCGACTCTCCCTCCTCCTCCCGCCCTTCGCTCACGGCTCGTCCCTCTTTACGCCAGAGACTGCTGCTCTCCCTCTGCCGCCGGGTGCATTCTCGATTACATTCTTTTACGTCAATTGTCGACTTCGACTTTTCGCCGGGCAACGCCATTCTTTTCTCTCAACCGACGCCCTTCGATCGCCGCGAGCGACAGCCCACATTCTTTATATCACCAACCAACGACAGTGCCCCGAGCAGAAGTCACCGACCACGAGCAGCTTGACGACTCTAGCAGCAAGTTGGGAACAACACGGCCAGCAAGCAGGAGCCCTCTATTCACCCATTGGACCAGCCGAGAGACGATAGTAAAATCTCGACCCAGCCCGCCATTCTTTCAGCACTTGCACCAGCCCGCATTGCGCAGGACCAGCAACTCACAGAGAGTTAGACTTGACGCCACCAAGTCGACGCATCTTGAACAGACAGCACTCCCGTTACGATTTGGCTTCACCGTCACAGGACCACACGAGCAACAACGAGAAACGCGCGACACACAATGGTGCACATTCCACGACACGAGCGCCTTCATAGGCGGGCAGCTGCCGCTGCCGACGACCAGGTCCTTGTCCAGGTCAAGCGCGAGACCATCATCGTTACCGAGTTTGCCACTGCGCCGGCACCACCGGGCGCCACTGTCACGGGTTTCACGACAGTCACTGCCAATCCACCAGCCAACGTCCAGACTGCCCCTCCCCAGGTTACGACCAAGCCCAGCAACGGCCAGAACAATGGCCAGAATGTCCAGAACAATGGTCAGAACGCCCAGACAAACAGCCAAGGTGTTCCAGCTGCCGTCGAGGCCTCGACTATTGCGATGGTTGCGCCACCCGTGAGCCAACCTGAATCACTTGTGCCAACCAAGACCACCGGCCTTGCCAGCACCCTGGAACTTGCGACCAATTTTCCTTCCACGACGCCTGCTGTTTTCGGGGGTGCCAACACCAGCGCAAACACTGCCGTCAACCCCAGCACCGTTGCTCTGCAGCCATCCAGCAGCGCTACGAATGTGACAAACAGCAACGCCGCAGTTTCCAATGAGGATACAAGTTCTGGAGCCAAGGCCGGTATTGCCTTTGGTGTTCTAGGTGGTCTTCTGGTTCTGGGCCTGTTGATATTCTTCTTCATCAACAAGCACAGAAAGAAGCTGAACGGGCAGAAGCAGCAGCAGATGGACAATGAGAAGTCGGCCGCGCAGCAGAGCCGTCGCCCTGTGTCTGGCGCTTCCCTAGCTTCCATGGACTCTGCCTTCACCTCGCGCACCAGCCCGAACGCACCTCAGCTAAGCCTTCGTCCCGTCACCGAGTTCATGCCCGCCTTCTCCGAGCGTCGCTCTAGCAAGGGTGCTCACCTGGCTCTGACAGTGGGTGCTAACGGCAACAACGAGAAGGCCAATGGCAGCAGCTTATGGGAGCGCCCTGGTAACAATAACAGCCCTGGTCATGAGAACCCCTTCGACGACCGCAACGCCCCTCGTGCTGTCACTCCTTCTGGACCCGCGCCTTCTGCCAACCCCTTCGATGCTCCCGAGAACGTCGTTGGTATGGCCACTTCCAGCTACTCGCCTCCCAGAGCCGCGACTGGTGCCATTGGTGCTCCTGCTGCTGGACTCACACGCAAGGAATCTATTCGCAAGGAGACACCCGCTCCTTTGGATTTGACTAAGCAATTCGCCCAAACTGCCCCAGCTCCTCCCAGCCCTGCCGGTACCGAGTTCAGCATGCACTCCATTGCGCCTGGTCAATCTCCTGGTCCTTCGCAGAGCGCCGACGCCATTGCTGCCGATGGTGGCCCTGCCGGTTCCGCCGTTCACCGTGTTCAGCTTGACTTTGTCCCCAGCTTGGAAGATGAGTTGGACGTCCGTGCCGGTCAGCTTGTTCGCCTTCTGCACGAGTACGATGACGGATGGGCGCTTTGCATCAAGCTGGATCGCTCTGCCCAGGGTGTCGTCCCCCGCACCTGTCTATCTACCCGCCCTGTCAAGCCCCGTCCCGCTCCTGGTCCTCGCCCCGGCCCACCCGTGAACCTCAACGGTCAACGTGGTCCTCGCGGTCCTCCTGGTCCTGGTCAGCGTCCTATGACCCCTCAAGGCCGGCCAATGACCCCGCAAGGTGGACCTGGATACGGACGTCCTGAGTCTCCCGCCATGCGTCAGATGCACCCTCAGTCTCCAGCCCATGGTCGGCCGATGAGCCCCAATGGCATGGCTCCCAGGAACAGTCCCCCTCGTGCCAGTCCCATGAACCCGGATGCCAGCAGAAAAGGTGTCCCAGGCCAGGCGTATTAGTTGTATCTCGCAAATCAGTACAAGAATAAACAACAAGCAAAAAAATCAAATGAATTCGCAGCGATCATAGCGAAGACCAACTCTGTACTCTTTGCATCTGAGCAGCTATATCGGGATTGGCATTTACAATGGGCGGCTGCGTAGGGCAGCCGATGGCGTTTCTCTTTTCGGGATCTTCTTTCGTCAGATATACCACTACCACCCCCACCACCTGAACGACACAAACACATTGTTCTGATGAATTTTCCTTGGTCTTTCTCGTCTCTTCGGCTTGGATCATTGGGTAATAGCCAACCCAACCTTCTCGACATTCGCTACGCGAAGCGACAAGCCTCGCATCTTCATTTTTTACTCCTCCCCTTTGATCTCGCAGAGCCATCTTGCTTTCATTCATTCCGCCTTTTACCGCAAAGATGCCGAGTCATCCAAGACAGCTTTCCCCAGACTGCGGTGATCACTGTGATAATCCTCAGCGCATACTCTAAGCCCGCAGTGTTAACCACAGTTGGGGAAAACTGGTAATTTCTACATTTAATTTCTGTTTGGGGTTGATGTCTCGTGATGAGGACGTTGCGAAGAACAGCCCCTGGTCGCTATTGTCTGGATCATCACTAGACGACATTCTGTTTGGAGTTGGTGACAAGCGCTTGAGTTTGGCTTGTGGGAAGCGCAAGGTGGAACGGGGGGTTTACACGTGGCAGAATTCTTCCTGGAAACATTTGTAACGCGGATGACCCTGGTCGGTGGCCAATGGACAGGAACGGTGGCAACTGTGATGGTGAGGCGCGGGGACTGCTGTCAGTATTGGATCGCTCCCGGCGAGCATTTTCGCGCCCGAGGAGCAGGGCCAACATCTGGGCTGCATGTATTTCAGGATGAGGGTGTGTACAAGAATACTGAAATGATTTGGGGATGGCCCCTTTGAAACTATCTGTTGACTTGTTGTCTTCCTAATTTGATGATGAAGATAAGCACTTAGAGTGGTGAAGTGGTTGTACCAATAATCGACTGGTGCTGACAATATCACTTTTGCACCAGCTGTGTATGGTGTTGGGGGGAAAGAATAGCTGGAAATGCGAGGTGAGCACATATCACAATCAATGAAAGTCAAGAGGAGCGAAAGGCCAACACAGGTCGCAGGAGCGTTCCATCTTGTCGTCTGTGAGCTGGCCACGTCAGTAGTCGGGCTCAAGACATGTATTAGTTGGTTTCTGTAGGAGCCTCGCGGAGGGTCGAGGATCTCATACCAGCGGAACGTTGCAGCGTATGCACAAGCAATGAAGAATAAGCGTAGGCTATCATGTTTGTCACCAGCACATCAACGTCGTCATGATCAAGTGGACCTAAGCTGGTGTACCAAGATGTGAATACACAACACGTGGTTGGTGACTAGATACCTTTGCTGGGCTCGGAGCGAATCATGATCTGCGCCAAAGCCATCAGCGATGGAGTCCTACTCCTGGCTGTAAACATGGCACCATAGATGCGAGGCGCGCCGGCGTTGCGGGCGAGGTAGTGTCCGCAGGCAACCGCTGGTCGGGCTGCAAGGCTGGGAGGAAGCAGGGCGAGCCTGACGGACGGTGCCTTGCAGCGAAAGAAGCGCGTGGCCACCCAGGTCACCGAAACAAGGAAGATGGAGGTGGAGACAAGGCTGGTGATTGGTGGCTTGGTGTGTCACCCGGGACGCCATGACCAGAGTCACTTGCGCGCTGGCTGTTACACACCGAGCAGCCGCTCGAGTTGAAGTGGAACTGGGTAGTGATGGGACTGCTACTTATCGCGGGCGTGTAATAGGTGCAAGCAAATATGTCAATCTGGTATCGCAACGTGAAGGTGCGATCGAGGTCGGAGCGAGGTTATCGAGACCAAGGCTACATCGCTTGAACCGGCGGTCAAAGCGCTTGGGGACGACGGTGTGAAGGCGGGCTGACGGTGACCCCTCATATGCATGGTCTGCGCAACGACGCGCTTCGGCCCTCAAAGTGAGGGGCAGATAGATAGCGTTGTCGATGCTGGACGCGTTTGGTCTGAGATGCTGTCACCTTGGATCAGGTCAGTCAGTCAGATGCACCAGACGGTTGCTTGGACACGAGACCAGACGTAGCACCCTGGTCGTAGCCTTACCGCCATTCTGTGGACCCCGCAGTGCCTGCATAGCGAGCCAACAGCAGGGCGAGCAGCGAAGAGTTGCCCAGTCGCTCCTGCAGGGACAACGTATCGTAGATCTGCGGGCCGCGACTGGCCTAGGGCGGGCGGATCGAGGCGGGAGAGCCCAGGATGCAATACAGGTTGGTGTGTGGCTGGAACGCAGGAAGCGATGTCGCTGGAGGTCTGACTGGACTCGTGGTGATCTACTCTGGATGTGAGCGAGCCCGGGACTGGGAATGCAGCGGGGGTTCTCTCAGAGGGGCAGGTTCACTGAGTGCGTGGGAGAAGCTACGGGTACAGGTACTTGAGTACGTACCGCACCATTGGGCAAGACAGACAGACAGGCAGGCAAGCAGGCACGCCAACTCACACCCGTGGACAGTCGTGACTTCCCTCACACCATCGACCATGGCCGGAGACTCCCCGGGCCACTGATATCGAGCATCAAACACATGCAGGTGCAGGGAACAGGCCTCGCCCTCACGACCACGCTCTCCCACCTGCTGACCTGCCTCGCCCAACATGGTCCGCAATGCACTCCTTGATACCCGGCCTGTACCAGACCACTACGACCAGCCATGTGTATAAGTCCATCTCCTACCCGCCCTTCCCAGGCCGTGACTTATCCTTCTCCTCCTCAGACTTCTGTCTACAACATTCCCACCCACACGCTCAACCTCCTCGCTCGTCTTGCCCGGTTCGTTTGACACGACACCGGTTTCTATTCTCTTTGTACAGACCACTCCTTGCAGTCGTTTGTATCCCTTCTTTCTTTCCTGCCAGCAGATAGCCCCTCGCCAGCAACACTATCATGGCCACTGCTGCTGTCCTCATCCCCATCGACACCATCTCCCAGCACGGCGGCGTCCTCCCTCCCAGCGCTCTCGTACAGCATGCTCCTCGTCACGGCCGCAGCAGGGCTGCTAGCATCAAGGGCAAGCGCGGTAGCACCTACGCCGTCGTCGAGGGCTCCGACGCCGCCATCCGCAAGGCCATGGCGTACGTCCTCCGCCGTTCCGTCGACGAAAGCGACGCCGAGGACCAAGACGAGGAAGACGAAGACGACGACGGCGAGTCACACAACCTCGTCCACGACGTCGAGGGTTGGGTCTCAGTCTCCCACCTTCTCGCCCACCCCAAACTCGCGGACCTCGGTGCATCGCTGGCCGACGTTCGCCGCATCGTCGCCGCAATGTCAAAAGCGCGTTTCGAAATAACCAAGCTGTCCACCACCACCGCTGCCGGTGTTCCGACTGCCTATAAAATTCGAATATTACGCGCCAAACGCAACAGTCTCCAGGCACCCCTCGAGGTCGAGGCTGAGCCGATCACGTCCGAGACGCCAGACTTGCCAGAGTTTGTCGTCTACGAGACGTCGTATCAAGCTTACCCTCTGATTCTCGCCTCGGGTGCCATTCAGCGAGCCGCCGGGGCTGCCCAGCTGGCCTTTGTGCCAATGGTCTCTTCGGAGGACGCTGTGGAGAACCGCGCCAGCAAGGCAGACATCGGCATCTGGGTCAACCTGCGGGAGGCCATGGACGCCGATCCTGCCATAAAGTGGCAGCGCACCGTCAGCGGTACCCACGCCTTCGCCACTACCAGCGAAGTGCCCCGGGCTCTGTGGACCAAGGTCGTCGCTCGCCGCCCTGACGTCGGTGTGCTCTTCGAGAATGGCGAGGTCCGCGGCGAGGTTCCCGAGGCTCTCCGCCGCAAGGGTACCAAGGGTAGCGCCAAGAGGACTCGTGAGGGTGGCGTCCGCAGCAACGACGAGGAGGAGGATTCAACCTCCAGTGCGAGCGAGTAGATTCTGATGGCTGGTCCATACGACGTGCCCTCGAGCATGATATACTATGACAAACACGACACGAGATGAAACTAGTTCGATTCTTCACATCGACAACCACTTGCAAAATACCCACAAACATGTTTACCTTTCAACTTCTTCAACAACATTTGACCAGACCAGGGACCAGGGACTAGGCTTACAGCTTTGGATACACCAGCATATAGAATGCATACAAGAAACCAATAAATCTAGAGGAATTGGACATAAATTTGATTGTTCAACTTTGCAGTGTGATTTCGAGCTGCTTTCCGGCATTTTTGTGGAATGCTCTTCGTGTTCTTCGATCTTTCTGCTGATGATTACAAGTTTATCACACAGTTGTGGCCGGCTTCAAACAGGCGACCAGGCATTTCCCTAGCACCTACGTACTGCTTCTCTCCCAACATGCAACAGACGACACTCACCCGCATCAAAGCTTACTGTCCTTCCAAACAGGCTTCCTCTTCTCGACAAAGCTTGCCACGCCCTCAAGCATATTCTCCCCCTTCTCAATCCTCTCATACCAGCCCTTGATAATAACATCAACAGCCGTCTCGGCACTGACGCCCTCCCAGCCCATCTTGAGCCCCTCGCGGCTGACAATCACCGAGTCCGGAGAGTTCGCGGCAATCATCTCGGCCCACTTGAGCGCGGCCTGCACCACCGCGTCGCCGCCCTTGCCATCGTCGGGGACAATCTCGTTGATCAGCCCCCACTTCTCCATCTCGGCCGCGGAGTACCGCTTGCCCGTCAGCGCCATCTCGACGGCCCTCTGCTTGCCCACGGTGCGGATCAGCCTGGGCAGCGCACCGGCGAGCGCGATGACGCCGATGGTGACCTCGGGCAGGGAGAAGGTCGCGCGGGACGAGGCGACGAGCATGTCGCAGTTGATCGCCATCTCCATCCCGCCGCCGAAGCAGATGCCGTTGATGGCGCCGATGATGGGCTTCATCCCGCCGCGGTTCGACATGCCCCCGAAGCCCGAGGGGGGGAAACGGTTCGAGGCTTTGTCGCGGGTTCCTCTTCCGCTGCTGGTGGTGGTGTTGGTGGTGGTAGTGGTAGTGGTGTTCTGCTGCGGACCGCGGTTCTTCTCGTCCCACTCCTTGAGGTCGGCGCCCGCGCAAAAGGCCCGCCCCGTCCCCGTGATGACGGCGCAGCGCAGCGAGGGCTCCTCGTCGTACCAGTTGAACAGGGCCTCCATGGCGAAGTGCTGCGGGCGGGGGATGCAGTTGAGCGCCGAGGCGCGGTCGAGCGTCACCAGCATCACGTGCGGCCGCGGGAAGGTGAGCACGACGTTGGGCACGGGCGGGGGAGGAGCCCCGGCGAAGTTGGGCGTCGTCGTCGTCGTCGGCGTCGTGTTGGGAGCCATGATTTTTTTTTTTTTGGCCCTTTTCGATGTTGAGTGGCTCGTCGTGAGCGGTCAGGAGAGGGGGCGGAGAAGGGGGGGAGAAGATGCTGTGTGGCTCTTATGTAGTATGTGAGTTCCCAGAGTCTCTTCGTGTGGGATATTGCTGCTGCTGGAGTGTAGTTGGACAAAGATACACGGATCAGATAGATCTCTGACAGGGCAACGTTGAATTGGAAAAGAAAGTGATTTGAGGGGGGGAAGGCGAAACTTTGGAGAACCCCCGGCCCCCAGGAATTTGGAGCTCGCTTCTGCTCCTCCGCACGGCGCAGACTTACTGCTCACCTGGGGAAGTGGACCCCGCCGACTGCAAGACTGTGGGGAAGACGCTGGGGCAGCCCTGCGCCTGCCTCGGCAACGCCTTTGAGACAGTGGGCTCGGGTAATGGCTTCCCCTGGTCTAGGACAAGTCTCCACCACTTCACTCAAAATAATGTGCAATACTTATACACAGGCACATGATGATTCGCGCGTTGATGGCATTGTGTATAGTTCTGAGTTCTGGGGATTATAGTGATTCCACTGTATCTAGAAGTGCACAGAGTGATTTGCTTCCACCAATGGGCCAAGGCTCAGATGTCTCGATGAGCCTGCGAGGTGGTCACTACCATACGTACTCAAGGCCGTCGTGCCCAGTACTCTACCCATCAAATACACGTCTAATTGTACATCTACGCAAGCCCACGCTTTTCGCTCTCGGTGAAAAAGATGACCATGCGCCATAGCTTCTTCACCAAAGGTTCCGCCTCGTCGTCCAGTGCCTATAAGGATTAAGGGTCAGCGGCCGCTTTCGAAAGACGTCATACACAAACTTCGCAAGGTAACTCACCTCTGCCAGCTCTTCCACTAGCTCCGTTGGCTTGCTGTGCTTTCGCAGATGCTCCTCGACAACCTCAATGAGCAGCTCTTCTTGCACACCCAGATACTCAACCAGCTTCTTCTCGATAAACGGACGTAGCTTCTCGCGGATGACACTCTCGTCCAAGTAGTCCCACTGCACATCCCATCCCCACAGCCCCTCAGTCTCGCTGGGAATTTCTTGTGCCAGTGATCGGACTGCCTGATCTCGTTCCTCATCCGTCATCGCCGCGGCAGCCATAGGCTCAAACTTGATCGGTATGAGCTGCCTCTTGCTCGAGGCGTCTTCCTCCTCGTCCTCAAGCAAGCCTTCCACCTCAGCCATGGTCTTCCGCGGTGCGCGTTGAGACTGTGCCTTTTGCGCAGCGGCTCCCAGAGAAAGCTTGAAGGGCTGTGGTGCGGACAAGCCGGCGCTCGCTGGTCGTCGTTCCTCCATCTCTTGTGCTTGCCTCTCCAAGAATGAATCTGCCATGCCCTTTGCTTGTTCACGCTGCGACTCCTCGTGGGCAAGCTCTTGCTCCTCTGCCCGGCGATCGGCTTCGTCAGCAGCCACCTCTCGTGCGCGGAAGGCAGCACGATTCCTGATGTAGGCGCTTCGGTCCTGGAAGTATTCCCAGTGTTTTCGAGTGTTCTCATCATCCTCATTGAGCTCCTTGAGCTGCTCAATCATCTTTTGCTGGTTCTTGGCAAAGTTCTCCTCATCCGCGGCGTCACGCTCCTTCTCACGCTCCAACGCGGCAGTCCTTGACTTTTCGCGATTGAGCCAGCGGCGCTCGGCATCCGCATACATCTTGTCCGTTTCAGCTGTCTTCTTCGCAACTCTTCGTCTCTCTAGCTCTTCGTCGCTAGCCGGGTCGTCCTCATCTTCTCGGTCGTAGTACTGCCCACCGTTGGTGATACCACCATTCACGAACTCGACAGACCGGTTGTGGTCCTTTCCAAGGTCCGACTTTTGGCCCTTGGGCCCAGAAGGCACATTTGCCATACCACGAGGACCAACTGGGATATTGTTGGAGCCAGATGGCGACGACTGCCGCAACGTACGGTTAGCTCCGTTGCGCTGCCGCTCCATCGCCTCGAACTCTTCTTCCCGCTTCAGTCTTTCCATATCGCGCTGAATACTCCGATCTCTAAAAGCTTGAATCTCTGCAGCGACGGTTTCGCGCATCTCCGCTGGAATATCGGCAAGCTCATCGTCTTGGGCCAGTGGAATGTTCACGACTTCGACGTTGTCGCCATTCTTGCCGGTGGCATCACCCATCGTGACGTCCCCATCAGCATCTGCGCCCGATGCCATCGGCGGGTAGAAGAACTGGCGAACGACTTGTTTCACGGACTCCTTCGCCGCGTCTATCCTAGCAGTAGCCTCGGGGTCATCCCCAACCTCCTCCTTGTGTGCCTCAATGAGCTTGGTCGATGTCTCGTCGAAGCGGAAGCTCATCGGCTGTTTCTCAAAGCTCTCGTAGTATTCGTCCTCGTCGGCTGGCTCCTCCGATGGAGACTGTTTCTTGCTGGGTGCGACTATGTCTTGGAAGATCTCGAATGCCAGGTATAGTGACTCGATGTCCTCAAACTGAGCGAAGCCGAACGTCAACTCTTTGCCGCTCGCATCCGTGGCGCGATCCAAGCGTCGTAACTTGCCTGCGATGCCAAGTAATCTCTCCAGGCCTTTTGTGCCACCGATTCCGTCAGTGATGCCGTCCACAAACACCGTTCGCGTGACCTCGTCGCGAGTGGGCGGGACAAGCGACTGCATCGTCTCTCTCATCGCTTGGCGTTGTTGATCGATATTTCTGTCATTTCCAACGCCTGGCCGTGGCCCATTCGATTGTGGCGTGTCATTGTCTTTTCGTGACGGTACACCTGGTGTCTGGGGCTTTGGCGCTGTTGTGCCAAGTCGGATCACTGGCGCGTTGAAGTTGATGTTGGGCAGGTTCGGGGGAGTTTGGAAAGAGCTGGGCAGCCCGCTCGGACGATTCGCTTGGTGGTGGGCAATGTTCGGTTGGGGAAGGCCAGGAGGCGCCCCCGTGCCAGGAGCAGACATGCCGGGCGGAGGTCCTGGTTATTGACAAGATGTCAGCTGAGAGTCTTGTTTGCAAGGCTAAAAGTCAAGACCTACCGAGACCAGGCGGCGCAGACATGCCCGGGGGCGCTGAGCCTCCCGGGAAGCCATAAGATGGGGGCGGGCCATAGCCAGGCGCTGTGGTAGAAGAAGTCAGCTGTTGCTCACGCGCGAATGGCAGGAGCCAGCTTGGAATCTGCCTAGGAGATGTGCACTCACGTCCTCCGCCATATGGGTTGTACGCCATGGTGCAAATCGCTTGGCAGGAAGAATGCTATGCGGCGCACCTGGGGTGACGACCGAAGCCGGCGTCGCGAAACTGCTCCAGAAGTGGTGCGGCGGATAGCTGCTGAGTGGTGCAAGTCAGGAGGCGTTTCCGGTCACTGGGCTTGTGCAATTGGGCAGGTCGAGATGCGTGCCGGTCGCGGACAGGGGATTTGTAAGGTGCTGCTGTTAGTGTGGTGTTGGTGTTGGTGTTGTTGCGTGTTGGCAAGTCGTCCTGCGGTCGCGCGAAGGGCTCCGTTGCCAGCCGCCCGTGAATTTTCCAGGCACCCTGCACGCTCCAGTTGCGCCCCAGGCAGGTGCCCCTGCGAGCCAGACGCCGGCGCTCACCAAGTAGCGGTACATGAACCGCCAGTGTTGGGAGCGCGGCATCACGGCGAAGCCCCACAGTCAGAAGTAGCTCTACCCACCCTCACAGCCAATGACTTTTTCGAGCTGCCCGGCCCCAGGTGGGCAGTCTTGCAAATTCATGGTGACCTGCGATAGCTTGACGACGACGACGACCAGCCCTCCATCTGTCGCCCGAGATTGCGCAAACGTCCTTCATTCTGGCCAGCCATTACGTATCACGTAGTAGGGTAGTCATCTTGCGGCCGTACAAAGATGTGAGCAGGCACCCTGCAGCGCCAGTCCGATTGAACTTACGGAAACTGACCTCATCCAGGGCCTCTGAAATGGGCAGATTCGCGGCTTTTGCGGCCTCGAGGTCGACATCAGTACTGCGCAGCACCGCCATGACATGTCGGCCATGCAACCGATTCATCGCTGCAAAGCCGACTGCATCAACATTGAGACGCTTTTCCACAACACCCTTTCGATCTGCGGCTGGCTGGCCCGCACGACCAGCCCCAACACAAGTAGAGGAGCCTTCAGGCATCAAAAAGCCCGACACAGCCGCCTACGACCGCCCAGCCGAACCGGCGAAAAGCTCTCCGGGCGCCACTCCCTTCACGGCGGAGGAGGAGGACGACTTTGCTCTCGATCTCGACCTATCTCTTGCCGACCTCAAAAAGACGCCCAAGGCCATGGAGCATGTACCCGCGCCCATCACACACGATCTGCACTGCGGTCCTCGCCTCGGCCGAACCGTCAACTTGGCCAGGAATGTAGACGTAGGGCGCGCGTTCAAGCTTCTTGCACAAGGTGTCGCGGCCAACAAACTGCACAAGACTGTCCGCTTGCAAAGGGAACACGAGCGTCCGGGTCTGAAGCGCAAGAGGCTCAAGAGTGAGCGGTGGCAGCGGAGGTTTAAGCTTGGGTTCAAGGCTACGGTGAAGCGTGTGAGGCAATTGACTGCGCAGGGGTGGTGAGGGGCGTGTGGCGGCCTCCAGATCAAGTACACCCCGTGGGGAAGAAGGGGTGGATGTGTATCAACATGTGAAATACTATGAAAGGACTTGGAGACGACCGAATATGAGATACTGTACATACAGGGCTGCAATAAGACGCATATCTGCTGAAACCGGATTCGTTGCCCAAGGTTGATGTGCGATACTTCGCGATCAGAAGCGTGATTGGAATGTCGTTCATGATGCAATTGCCCTGCCGTCTATATCTGCAATATGTGTTACGATGCTCATCTGATATACTCAAGCTTTTGAACCCTTTCACACAGCTTCTGCAAAACCTCTGCACCTTGACGATAATCATCTTCTTCAAGGTAGATCATCCCGCTGATCCTCCAGTAGATTGCACCCTGGAATCCAACAAGCTGGAAATACACACCACTTTCTTCGACCGCCGTCTTCTTCATCCAATATATCACCTCGTTTGGATTCTCAAGCGCGTCGTAGTCCAAAGGTAACCGCACGTTGGCAAAGTTACACTGTCGTATGCACGACTTTGGGTGGTCGAGAATCTCGGTGCCGAACATGTCTGATGCCATTACTGCAGCCTTCTGGGCGATGGACGACGTGTATGCTCGGATGACTTCCTCTCCACCGCATGTCTCGTTGCGAAACTTGACAGCCGCTGCACGTAGGTTGCCGTTAGTCAACCGACATGTTATCCAGGAGCGGGAGCTCACTCACCTTCAACAGTCAACCAGTTCGTGGTGTCAGCCGTACCTAAACGACAAACAGGTCAGCAGCAACCCAACCACTCAACTATTCCAAAACCGCCTCAAGCATAGCAACTTACCAGTAAAACCAAACATTTCAGCGTACGCATCCCCGTCCTCCTCCTCTCCAATCCCTTGCTCAAGCGGCTTCACCGGTCGGAACCCATGACCAGTAGGCAAAGTGGTCCGGATCATGCCCTGCAATTCCTTCCGTACCACGAACGCCGCACAGCCCCTCGGCACAAACAACCACTTGTGCAGATTCGACACAAAGAAATCCGGCTTCACCACACTCAGATCGATATCGATATGTCCTATGCCGTGCGCACCATCGAGCATCACCATCGGGCCCTCCGCCTTCAATGCGGGCACGAGCTTCTCAAACGGCACCCGCATTCCTGGCATGCTCACGATCGTGTCGCACACGGCCAACCGCACTCTCTTCCCGGGCTGGGCGTTGACCTCGCGCACAGCAGCGACGTACTTTTCCACCAGCTCGTCGTCGCCCAGCGGCCACTCAACATCCAGCACATGCACATCCACGACACCCTTGCAGACCTCCTCGACCCAGCTCAGCCCGTTCGCAACACTCCCGTACACGACATTATAGCACATGACGACATCCCCTTTCTCCCAGCGGATATTCTTTAGCACGGTGTCGATCCCCGTCGTGGCGTTGGGCACAAAGACCAGCTCGTCCAGCGGGCAGCGCAGCAGGCCCGCGGCCAAGTTCCGCTGCGCGGTGAGGCGCGGGTAGAAGTTGAACACGATGAAAGGGTCCGGCGCAGACTCGGCCTCCGCGCGGATAGCGAGGTGCGCGGCGCCTACCGGGAGGGGGTGTGCGCCGTAGCTCCCGTGGTTCAGGGGGTTGTAGGAGGGAGAGAAGGGGAAGAGGGAGCGCATGGCGCGGCCGAACGGGACTTTGGGGTTTTTGCCGGTCGTGCTTAGTGTTGTCGACTCCATGGCTGATGAGAGGGCTGTGAATGAGGTCGTGGGTGAAGAAGCCCGCGGTTGAGCTGAGTCCGTTTTGACGGGGGCTTTTTCGTCCAGGTAGACGCGCATTCTTGATCCAGATACACCAAGACGAGCCTGCTCGGTTGGCTCGATGAGGTATGATAAAGCTTGGTATTAGTGGTGATAGTGTTGTTGATTTAAACGGAACGTTGCAGCGATAAGTGGGTTGTCGTTCCTGCGGGGTTGTCATCCTCTATGCAAGCATTACTCTAGGCGGTGATAAGCAAATATGTAGCGAGAAGAGAACCAGCTCTAGACCCCCGTAGGTGAAGAACAAGATGGATATCAATTTTTGGCGAACTATGCTTGGCATTCTTTTACAAGATCATATATTCTTGGAAGGGGTTGAGAGTCCTTTGAAATGATCATAATATTGTACAATTCTAATAACACAATATCTCTACTGCACACGTCCTCAAACATCTAGACGATTCCAGGCACGAGGAACGATCTAGGAACATTGATCCTAGTGGTCAGAGACGGAGACTTTGCAGAGTCTCTTCCATTAACCTCAGGCAGTGCCTTCATGAACAACCCAGCAGCAGACTGGATTCCCATATACCCGTCCAGTATTCTGATCTTGTCAGATGTACTGCTTTGAATTGGTTGAGAATCTTCGGCTGGCGGCGGGACCCCGAGCGACAACACCGGAGGCAGTTTCAGACTCATCTTCTGCTCCGTCGTGAGATGCGGCTCGACGCAGAACAAGACGTACGAGCCGGGAGATACGAGACCAGACGACGGCTCAGAACTGTTCCTCTCCTCGAATGCCTTCACAAAGGCATCGATATCGTTCTGCTCGGGTTGAGCATATATAGTCTCAGGGTCGAGAGACAGTAGGCCCTGTTTCGCTCCCCATCCGCCACCGCCGCTCACTGACATTATGGTTAGTGGTTGTTTACAAAACCTTGCGTCGGGAACTTTTGTTGACTTACAGATCCTGTGCAGCCTGCATCCCGCAGCAAGCATTCTATCCGCTCTTACCGACATCTCCAGCGCAGCATCAGCTTCGTTCGTGACCGAGCCACCACTGAAGCACGCCGCAGAGCCCAAGGCTTCTGCTTCCACGACGTGCGGCGGCACAATCCACGCCCACACGCCAATGGGTCCGGAAGGCGGAGGGATCCCCGCCGCGCTTCGAGTCTCAAAGAGTTGAGGGATCAGTGCCTCGAGCTCCTTCGACGCTGGAGCCGGGGCACCGTCAATCTCAACCTGCCGCACAATATTCCCTAGCCCAGTCATAATTTTCCTTGGCGGCGCAAGCGGCATCAGAGGTATCGTGGCAGTTGCGTGCATTGAGGTGTTGTGCGTGAATATGCGCTGGGACTGTTTGTACTCGCGCTTGGCGAGACGCATGGGGCCATCGCCGTTACGGTGCCACTCGCTGGCGAGTAGTGTTGATCGTCTTCCATTCTGAAATATGGTGTTGGCTAGCGGAAGTGTGATCTCCAGAGGTCTGCTATGACCTTCTATAGGGTTGGCGAGGAATGATAGGGAGGCAGCTTGATCGGTTTCCCTTGGGCCTGTGAAGCTCTCCGGGTCCCAGAGCGAGGGGAGGGTGTCCTTCGGCCCAGTCATGAAGGCGAAGCCCTTTTGGCTGTCGCTCAGTCCATGGGCAGATCCGATGCCATCAGACACGGCCATAAGGACGTCCAGTTTGCGGGAGCCTGTGGTGGATTTATCTGAGATTGAGAGGAGGCCAAGCAGGCATGACATGAAATCCTCGTCCTGGAGCCATGCTGCATAATCCTGGGACGCCACAACGGTGGTGCAGTCTTCATTGTTCGTAAAATCATTCTGAGCAGAAGTGATGCGCTTTGCGACCTCGAGTAAGACTTTGTCCTGTCGTTGAGTTAGTATGTATATAGAAGGCCCTAGACTCAGGATTGTGAACCTTGGATGCCTGTGGAGAGTCGAGAAGGACACTGAATTTTGACGTCAAAGCTGGCTTTGTAGAGAATTGTCTGTGCAAGGCACACTTGGCTATGAGCCGGGCCGGTCTGCAGGCTGACCTCAATATCATGCTGGGCACTGTTCAAACGGGTTCGAAAAAGCTGGAAGTGTTTGAGAGGCGAGATGCAAACAGCAGCACTGGATGACGCTCAAGACTCGATGGTTCCGCTCCGGACCATCAGTAATTGACCAATCAACCACAACCAGGCTAACCGTGTGGTTTGCACTGTACATTCTCTACTAAGGAGCTTGCAATAACTTTCACTAACTCTTCTGTGGCTATGGCAAAGGATTGATATCATTGATCAATGCTGTACGGAGCAGAGTGAGTCTCCTCGAACGCCCATGAGACTCAATCACCCTGTTCAAATGGACCACCTGCCTGCCAAATCTGTGTAGCAAGCAGCCGCAGCGTACGGTGCCGCTATGACAGTACGCAGCTGTGTACTGTCCCCACTCGGACTGCAGCACGTCCGGGCACCCCTGCATCTGGCGGCTTCCCCATTGTCCTTTTCTCAACCTCCAACTGCCCATCCAGAGCTGCATCATTGCTCTATTTCAGCAGCAGCTCCAAAACTGCACACGCACACAATCGCAAACTTCAACATGGATCGCAGCCTCGACGAAATTGTCGCTGAGAACAACGTATGCGAGACTTCCTCATCAGCCTACAGAATCGTGCCATTTCTAATCGGATTTCCCAATAGAGCGACCGACGCGGCCCCCGACGCGGCGGCGGTGGCGGTGGAGGCGGCCGAGACCGCGGTCCTCGCGCACCACGACACAGAGAGCGTGAAGCCTACCCTCGCGATGGCGTCAGAAAGGTACGTGTGTAAAGAGCTACCTACTGTTTTGTCTTCTCCGTGCTAACTCCAATCCCCAAATACAGGTGGATCTCTCCTCTCCCAGCTAGACATTGCGAGCCAACACTCCTCACGAGCACACAACGACACAATGCGCAAACATGCCGACCTTACGATCATGACGGATCTGCAAGCCATTCCAGCTAACCTTGCGCCGCATTGCCGCCCTTAGTCTACCCGCGACGACTCCAGAGACCTCAACTCGTATGCTCCTCCTGCCTGGTCATACATCTTGCAACGAGCAGACTTGCTAATAACCTATGCAGGGACTGGGTCCACGACCGATTCGACGATTCTTATTGTACGGAGGGCTTTCATGAAACCAGACACCGACCGCGCAAGCATTTTTGCTGACCTTGACGACAGCATCGGACCGACCAAGAGACTCGAGAAGGCGTCGCGACTCGCCCGGCCGCAGACAGTTAGTGGCTTCCGCCCGTTGCGACGGGCTATCAATTGTTAACACAGTATCACAACAGGGACAACCGCGACACGCGAGGAACCAAAGTCAGGGTTGAGAACATCCACTATGAACTGACCGAGGAGGATCTGGAGGTATGCAATATGTGTTCAATCGCTCACCGAACATAGCACTGATACCGTAACAGGGCCTTTTCACCAAGATCGGACCTATCCTGAAGCTCGACCTCGTCTATGACCGCGCCGGTCGCTCCGAGGGCGTCGCCTACGTGACTTACGAACGCCGCGACGATGCTGAGGAATCCATTCGCCAGTTTGATCGTGCGAACGCGAAAGGTAGAAGATCCTAGCCTACTGATATGCGAAGCCTCTTTGGTGACAATGCTGACGAGACCCATAGGACAACCTATCCGCCTAAGTATCGTACAGTCCGCCCCCCGGCGCAACCCCTTCGACAACGCCCATATGCCCGGCAAATCGCTTTCCGAGCGCATCTCGAGGCCTCGATCGATGTCCCCAGGTAGGGATGTAGACCGGTACATGCCGGGCGACAGCGGCCGTCGGAACCGGGACTCGCGCAGCCCCATGCCCCGACGCAGAGGTGAGCGCGGCGGTCGTCGCCCTGGTGCCCGTCGCGAGGGAGGCAATGGCGGCGAGGACAGAGAGCCACGCAGGGGAGGCGCCAGGCCGAAGAAGACACAGGAGGAGCTCGACGAGGAAATGGCCAATTACTTCAGTGGCGGTGCCAATAATGGTGCTGAGACGCAGGCTGCCCCTGCTGCGGCTGCCGCCGCCGCACCCGCCGGAGACGATATCGACATGAACATTGAGTAGGGGGAGTCTCACCTGACGCCAAGTTGTAGTCATTGTGTTTTATGCATGTAGGACGAGTCACGGAAATTATAGAGAAACAGTATCGCAGTTCCAATCACCGAACCTCCTGCACTCGCAACAAGTCTTGTCGTTGATTCACAAATCCACCTCACTCATTCTTCTTCTTCCTCTTCTCGAGCCCCTCTGCCATACACCTCGCAACATCCTCAGCATCCAGCCCCCTCTTCCTCTTACCAACCTTCTCCTCCCCAAGTACACTCTCTTCCGCAACACTCTTGTAAATCTCAGCCACCGCTCCGAAGACATTATGCCTTCCCTGATCAAATCCGCCCTCCTCGCTGAAAGTCTTGCCAATCTCCTCCATCTCCCTGACCCAGCGGTACGCCTTGGGCGGCATCCCCGTCAGGCCTCCCCTGGCCTTCTCCAAAGAGGAAGGTGAGTGGGTGCTCAGCTCCGCGGTGAGCTCGTCCAGGACCCCGAGCTGAGACGCCGTGGTGAAGGACTGGATCGCCAGTGCCGTGAAGCCCTTTGACAGGGAGGCGAAGCACATCTTCAGACCCGAGGCCGCGCCTATGGCGGGGGAGATGTGTCGCATGTTCAAGGTGGTGGAGAGCTGCGCGCCGAACTTGGGGATGGCGGCGATGGAGTGCGGTCCGGAGGTCGGGATGCTGGGTCTCTTCCAGGACGACAGGTCCGCGATGTCGGCGGACGATGCTGATGCTGATGTGGAGGAGGAGGTGGAAGTGGGCTTGGCCAGCGAAGGTGGTCCGCCTATGATGCTCCCATCTACGAACCGCACCGCAGCGCTCTCCGATCTCCTAGAAGATGAGGAGGCCGCCTTGTCGAACATCTCGGCGATCGACTTGATGGTGGATGGCGCCACCGCGTTGAGGTCGGCAAAGTACAGCGGCTCCGGGCTTGTGGGGGATACCCTCCGCGGGAAGGGCCCCTCGATTGCTGCGTCGATTATGCGCTGCGCCGTCGCGACGGCGTCGTGCGGCGGGACTACCGAGAGGATCACGTCGCATTGCGAGCAGAGGTCCTCATCTGAAGGGAGGAGTTCTACCGAGGCGGACTTGGCGCGGTCGATGGTGTCTGCGCTGTGTATGGGATATGGTGAGGTTGATATATTCCATCTTTTAGTTTAGAAAATAGAGGGTAGGGTCCTTGAATAGGGAAGTTCATTTTGTGCTTGATGGAGCCTCGATTGGATACAGAGGCAGGGCTGTTGTGAATGAGAGAGAAAAAGAGAGAAGTCTTACCTCCGTCCCCTCCCGTTCGTGGCGACGGCGAAGCCCTGGGCGACAAGCAGCTTGGCGATGCCCATGCCCATGTCGCCGATGGAGAGGATGCCGATCTTGGCGAGTGGTGCGGCAGTCATCTTGTACTATAATTAGCGTCCGGCGGAAATATATCTTTTGTGTAATATGCTTGCGATGGTTCACACTGCCAAGAGATGGTAGCTGGAAATGCCGTTTACCTTGAGTGGATTGATAAGCTATGAGTTGTCGTTGGAACTAGTTGCGACCTCGGCGGGGGCGGGCGCTAGGTAGATCACGACAAACTGTGGGGGTCAAGTTATTGGTCCGGGGTCCCGACAGGAACACATGTTGCACTCGAGGTAAAAGTTGTCAGCTTCGGCGAGTCTTGAACTCGAGGCCGTCAGTATATCACGCGAGATGGAATAAGGTCTGATGCTGTAGCTTCTGCAACTGTTTTTTCTTCTCTCTTTCTTCCTCCCTATAAAACAGTGCTGGAACACTAGGCATCATGTCAAGATGAAGAAGTTTTGCGAAGGAGGCAGCAATGGGGCTCTTTGTTATCCAAAACCTCTCACGAATGAATGTTGATAGAATCACCAATACCACTTGCCAAAACGTATTTGTGACCAAGTTACCAAATCCAATATCGGGTTGGGTTCTACTGAATGAAGAAGTTCAGCCACGGCTTGATAGAACTACGATCTCGTGACATGTTGCTCCGTGGTTGGGAAAACCAAGTTGGCGAGAAGACAATCAGGTGGTGGTTGAACAACTTGCAGTGCCATGCAAAGTGAAGAAGTGGCAGAGACCACAAGCAAGGTATGTGGAAACATTCCTCCGGCGTATCAGTCCATGAACGGGGCGGAGTATCTCAAGACCCGTGTGGGTGGGTGAGAAGTGCTGAGGCGTGCCAGGGCCGAGCGAGGCAGCGAGCGGCTGCTGACGATGAAGCGGGAGCTGACGTGGATATGGAGACGCGGAGAGGCTGCGGGGCGGGGCGGGGCGGGAGGCGGCGCAACGTTGGCCGAGCCAAAAGGCACCGAGGACGGGACACTGCCGAGCTCCCTACGATGTGTCCATGTGGACGGGGGTACGAGACACGCCGTACGAGCGGGCCGGCAAAGGATAAAAGCGCGGTGGGCGGTCCACTGCTCCGGCCCGTGGGGTCCACTGTCGCACTGGTGTCGCAGCTGCCTGTTTTGCGAGCCTCGCATTCGCTCCTGCCTGCCCAGGCTGCTCGCTTTCCAAGGTTTCTTCACTCCCCTTTGGGGCAAGCGCGCTGCTCTGGCTCGCTCGAGTCCGCATCATCATATCTATTGTGTATGTTGCCCTATTGTACAGTTGTTGTTTCCAACTTGGCACCACCACCTCCTGCCTCGTCCCTTCAGACCTGCCTCCAACGGCCATCGTCACACCTTGTTGCTCTTGGTGTTTTCAGCCTCGGAAGCGTCTTTTCTTCTCCCTCCAATACTTACATGCCCCTTGGCATCTCAGCCGCCAGCCGCCAGCCCCCCACCCCGGTCTCCCGATCCGCTGCAGAACGTGCATCCATCCTGCATACAAAGTATATACTCTAGTCGTAGTAGTAGCAGTACATATCGCCCCGCAACCGCTGCGCAAATCACAAATATCGCCGTCTCCTCTTCTGCTTCAGGAAAGCAGGTCCTCAGACAGCCTCTCCCTCCTCCGACATGGAGTCCTTCCCCTGGAAGCCCATCTCCCTCTCCTCCGCCGTCGTCACCTTCCTTATCGCCCGCTATGGCGAGGGTAGGTTCCCAGACCTGGGCTCCCCTGCCAACTTCTTCGTCTCTTGGCTCGCCCAGGCCGGAGTCGTTGTCATCTATTCCGTCTTTGTCTACCCAAAGCTCCTCTCGCCCTTGATCGGCCTCCCAGAACCGTCCGGCGGCTCATGGTGGCACGGTCAATTTCCCACCATCATCAAGGAGCCAAGTGGTGCTCCTCAGAGACGATGGTGAGTCAATCTCGCATTTGTCAAGGCACTACTGGCTTTGATTTACTGACTCTACACCAGGGCCGCGGAACTCGAACACGACGGTGTCATCCGTTATCTGGGACCCTTCAACCAGGAGCGCCTCCTGGTTGTTGGCCCCAAGGCACTCTCTGAGGTCCTTGTCACAAAGAGCTACCAATTCGTCAAGCCCCCGAGTATACGAGCCTTCCTCGTGCGCCTCCTTGGTAACGGCGTGCTTGTCGCCGAGGGCGATGCTCACAAGGTGCAACGCAAGAACCTGATGCCCGCCTTCGCTTTCCGCCACATCAAGGACCTGTATCCTGTTTTCTGGCGCAAGAGCCGTGACAGTGTCCACGCCCTTACCGACTTTGTAGACTCCGAGTCGACCAAAGCCGCATCCTCGGACGTGGAGAAGGCCAAGCGCACAGCCGCTTTCGAGGTTGGAGATTGGGGTTCCCGAGCCACTCTCGACATTGTCGGTACTGCCGGCCTCGGGCGTGACTTTGGCTCCCTCCGTGACCCCAATAATGAGCTCACAAGGGTGTACAGCAAACTCTTCAAGCCGGACCGACAGGCTATGATCCTTGGCCTGATCGGGATGGTCTTGCCCGAGTGGCTCTCCGTCCGACTCCCATTCCGCCGCAACAGCGATATCCTTTATGCCTCTCACTACATTCGCAATGTTTGTCACGACCTCGTCAAGGCTAAGAAGGCCAAACTCCAAGAAAAGGGCGAGACAGACGTCGATATCCTCTCAGTGGCTCTTGAGTCAGGGGGCTTCTCCGATGAGAACCTAGTCGACCAGCTTATGACATTCCTCGCCGCCGGTCACGAAACCACCGCCACATCCATGACATGGGCAATCTACATGCTCGCAAAGAATCAAGATATGCAGGAGCGCCTGCGCAAGGAAGTTCGCGAGAACCTCCCCTCCATGGACACAACACAAGATGTTACGAGTGTCGAAATCGACCATCTCCCCTTCCTCAACGCCTTTTGCAACGAGGTCTTGCGATACTGGGCCCCCGTGCCCATGACGCTCCGCCACGCCGCCGAGGAAACCACTTTACAAGGTATAAAAGTCCCCAAGGGAACCCGGGTCATGCTCTGCTCCTGGGCGACCAATTTCGACACTGCACAATGGGGTCCCGACGCCACTCAGTTCAATCCGGAACGCTGGATCGCAGACCCGGAGACGGCGACCGCCGAGGAGAAGAACCGTGCCGCGAGCGGCGGCGCGGCGACTAATTTCGCCAACATGACCTTCCTGCACGGGCCAAGGAGCTGTATAGGGCAGGCCTTCGCGAAGGCCGAGTTCGCATGTCTGCTGGCGAGCTGGGTTGGACGGTTTCAGTTTGACCTGAAGAACGAGATTGATGCCGATGAGAGCCAGTTGGATATCAGAGGTAGCGCCACGGCGCGGCCGTCGAGGGGATTGGAAGTTAATGCTACTATTGTTGAAGGGTGGTAATGGTATACAGTCGGGTGGAAGAGTGCGCGTGTGTAACTTCGCGGAAAGGATAAAAGGTATTCAATATGACACAGGCGTATACATGAGGCAATAAATAAATAGAAGATATCCCAGCTCCAATGCAAAAATTTCCCAGATCCCTAGTCCACCTTCGTGTACACATACATACAAGTAGATGTTTGCTTCAACCCCCCCCCCCCCCCCGCGAAGATGCAGCAAGGGACCCGGTCAGTTCCCATCTACTTTGTACCCTGGTAAAGTATAACCCTTCCCAGGCCCCTTTCCTGTTTCGACTTGGAGCTTCTGTCATTATGATCCCCGTCTTGAAAATAAAGTTGTGTATATGACAATTCGATTCCATTAGAAAAAGACCGTTAGTTCATACAGCGGTCAAGGGTCAGATTCGCGCGAATGGTTAACTAAGTGGTTCAAACGACGAGTTTGAAACCCAGTTCGCTTCAAAGACATCATGTTCCAGTTACACAAACTACATCAAGTCGTTAATTTAAATAATTGTTTCATTATATATAGCGAGCTATGTACGGCCGAGTCTCTCTGGCCATGATGGCTATGGGCCTCATCCGAGGCATATACACTAATGCAATGTCCTGCTAGGCAATATGAACAAGATTTGGAAACATGGGAAATGTCGTGTGTCACAGTGGGTGGACGTTGCTGCTGCGTCCTTTTCAAAATAGAGGCCATTACAAAGAAGCCGTTCTGGCTTCGTACTTGCCGCTTACCACCTTTCGGATGGCCGGTACATCAACCCACTTGCCCTCGGCGGGTGGTGCATCCGCGAACGGGTCATCATCATCGACGACCTCTGCCTCTTTACCCTTGCTCTCCTCCATCCTCGATACGGAAATTACATTACTTCCGCTATGGCTTACAGTTGGGCTAACCTCCCAACGTGCTTCCACCGAGCCTGGCTTTGGCTCAACGCCTGGTGCGCCTATTATCCGGCAGACGATCTTCTCCCAGTCGCCTCCAACCTTAAGTGTAACGTCGCCGAGGCGCCAGTATACCAGGTGTTTGTCCTTTAGGTGTGTACCAGATGGCTTGGTTTGAGCGCCAGTCGCGACGCCGTCGTACGTGGTGAAGAACACAAGGTTGTGGATGAGGATGGACGATTGCCCCTCAGCAAATTTGAATGTCGGATTAAGCTTGTACTGCAATAGCAAGCCCAGCTTATCTCCTTGTGGCTTCCACACAGGGTTCAGCATTATGGGCACGTGCTCGGCGACAGCGGCGTCGGCTTCCACGTGGAGGCGATACGAGAAGGCGATGGAAGTCTTGTGGATATGCGAGGGGTCCAAGATGAAGCGCTCTGCTTGGTCAGGGGTATCGTTGGTTACAAAGATGCGGTTCGGTCCGATGACTTCAAGTGCTGGGAAATTATTGATACGAATGGGTATTTGCACTAAAAAGCGGGTTAGTGGCAGAGCTTAATAGCAATTCGAGCTTCGACTTACTTGGTATGCTTGAGTCTGCCGCATTATAGGCAAAGGCGATCTCGCCGTTGACTTTGACAAACTTGACTTCGTTGTCGACAAAGCTGGCTGAGACTGTCTCAATGATGGACGAATTCAGGCCAGGCTCGTGCATATCAGGGTGCTTTGCATGGGTAATACCCCCAAGGGAGGTTGCGGAGCGGATTGACTGCGTGTCCGAAGTGCCGGTGACCGAGGGCTCGGAAGTCAGAGCAGAAAGACCCGTTGTCCGTGAGCTTTGTGAAGTGAAGTTGGGCGAAGGGGGGAAGTGCCCAGATGTAAAAGAGCCTTGCGTGATGGGAGCAGGTACATAGACAGTGTTGCGCACATCGCGACGACCACGGATCGTGCCGGTCTTACGGGCCGGCATGCCCATCGCCAGGCTGTTCGCCACACTGGATAAAGCAGCCTTCTTGGCTTCCGGATCCTCATCAGCGACTGGCTCGTTCTGAATGTTCAGCTTGAATAGCTGGTCGGCTTCCTCCCCAGCCGCTTCCTTCTGTGCAGCAGATATAGGATCGTTCGCGGGGGCAGGCACGCTAAAGCCCTCCGCGTCCTTCTCGGGCTGCCTTTGCGATGGTGGGGGACCTGCAGGAGGTGGGACGTCCAACAAGTCTGCTGGGAGGGACGTGCCATTTGTCCTTGACCCGGAACCACTCTCGCCGACTCCTGTACCATTAGTTGTCGGCCTCGTCTCGGAATGGTGCGGCTCGTCCTGGTCGTCGGATTCTGCCAATGAACCAAGATTACCAGACCCGCCCAGGTTATTGGATGAGGATCTTGGTGACAAACTCGGACCGTGGCTGCTCTTGGAAGTCCTGTTGAAGGGTCCCTTTGGTGGGGATAACTGCCCAAAGCCCCCGTGTACGCTCTGGCGGCGCCTGCCCAACATGGTACCAATACGGCTACGAAGCTTGTTCTCAGAGGAAGGTGCCTCCCGAGGTATCGAGTGCTCGCTACGATCGTCCTCCATGGAAGCAGCGGGCGGCGTAGCAGCTGGTGCAGCAACCGCTGGGGAAGTGTTCGACGGTGCAAGAGAGCCAGTGGTGGAGCCAGCAGTCGTAGGGGCAGGTGGGTTTTGGCCTGTCGTGGATCCAGCTGTCGAGTTCGGACGCATCGAATTAGTGCGTTTCTCCAACTTAGGTTTCCCGAGCGTCGTCTTGTTCGCAAAATGTAAAATCTCGGACGTGGTGCTGTAGTCGAGGAGGCTGTTGAGAATGAGCTCGGCATCGGCCTGGTGTCGCTGAGCACGTTCACCCTCGAAGGTGCCATACTGGGTGAGGGCATCGCGGAGGTGATTCATGCGAGACTCATCGAGCGCCTGCAATGTCTCGAAGATGAACGGCGCCTGCGACTCCCATTGGCCGTTGGCAGATTCCAGCCTTGCGGTGGCCGTGTCCATCTTGGCAGCGCTGGTCTTGCCGGCCTTCTTGGACAACTTGTCCGAGGCGTGCTGGGCGTCTTCGAGCTCTTTGGCCATGCTGGCCAGGTTGCCCTGTATCGTCTGCATGCTCGCCATTTCCATTTTCTGCTGAAAATTCCGGAGAGGAGTCTCGACATCCTTGTCGATCTTAGCGGCAAAGGCAGAGTGAGAGCTGGCGAGGGAGTCGGTGGCAGCAAGGATCTTATCCCATTGGGGCTGGAAAGTGCTATGAGAGGGTGCTGTGTGAGTGGCGATACGATTGGAGTATTGCAGCTTGGGCCGGGGAGGACTTACCCAAGCTCGGACTGGGCATTGGGGACCCGAAACTGGGTGAGCTTGCGCAGGCTCTGCGCATACTGCTCCTCGACCTTGCGACGTTCCTGGCATGGGAGAAGTGCTTGTCAGTGTCGGCGCCCCATCATCTGAGAGCGATTGGGCGGCTAGAGTGTCTCGGGCCGTACCTGAAGCCAGTCTGCGATTTCGGTATTGACTTTTGCGATGCGCTTGACACGGTCGTTGAGGGCAGCGACAGCTTGGCCAGGCTGGAGGTTGTCCTGGAACAGCGAGCATATGGTCAGTAAGGGGCGAACGGGAGGGGGGCTTGGGAAGATCTGGGGCAGCGCACCAGCATGGCCGGGTATTCTGTCCTGGAGAGGTCGTCCATGGCGAGTCGGTGGAAGGGGGCAGGCGGACGAGGGAGGAAGCACGGGGCCGGGGCGAGATCACGGCATGTAACCGGCGCAGGAAGGCACGGGTCGGGCCGGTGTCGAGGGGAGAGGAGAGGAGACAGTGAGTGCGGTGATGTGATGGGCGGTGGCCAGCGTGTTGGAGGCGAGGAGCGGACGGGGGGAAAGTGGTCGCAAGAGTCGAGCCCGAGGCGGCTGGGACGCAGCTCCAGGGCTGGCGCACAACGGCAGCTGCGGTTGCGGGTGAGGCGGGTGGGTGCCCATCTGGGCAGTGGAGTGACGCAGTGCAGGCTGAGCGGGCTCCACCCTCGGCCTGCCGCATGCACGGGTCTGTCTCGAGCGAGGCCAGCCTCGTCCGGCTCCACGCCTTCCTTCCGTTCCGGCACACAACCTTGCACCATGGCACCTTGCACCATGGCTGCCAACGACAGTCCTCAATGGCGCGAGCAGCTGACCGCGATGCAGCGATATGACAATATCCAGAACATGTGCGTCCTCTCCGTCTCACCAGCAGACCGCCAGCCAGCTGGTGACTCAACCACCTTACAGCAAGGCCATCCTTGAAGCCACAACTGCCACCACCGACTCCACCACCTCCACCACCCACCAGAGTGCCTTTGCCATCGAGACAGAGGCATACAACAACTCTGTGACAAGAGTCTGTCCAGTCCCATGCGGTACACCGTGGTCTACATGGTACTTATAGTCTTCATGGCAGGAACAATACGACTTGGCGTGTCTCCTGAAGCAGTCGCCTGCCGAGACATCCAGCGCCCAACACACTGCCCATGATGACCCTGTCGATGACGCCCCTTCATCCCCAGGGATCACCATTGGCAGCTATCACGGCTGCCACCATATCTCTGGGGGTGTTACGTCCGAAGTCTACAGATGCAAGGCAGTCGCCCTTAAAGTGATCGTCGAGACTCACAACATTGAGCCACACAATCCTCACCGTGAAGCTAAAATCCTCGCCCTACTCAAGGAGCCCTGTATACCACTCCTCGAGACATTTCGTGACAATGAACAGCGCTTCGTACTCGTCATGCCCTACATGCCCCTCACCCTGCAAGACTTCATCGATAAGGGCACATTCTCGCAAGCCCAAGTCAAACTGCACTTCGGCGCGCTATTCAGGGCTCTGGCGCACATCCACGCGCAAGGAATCATCCATCGCGACCTCAAGCCATCAGCAGTCCTGCTCGCCTCCCCCCAGGGGCCAGCATACCTCTCCGACTTCGGCACAGCATGGCACCCTGAGCTCTCCAGCACTTCCGAGCCCGCGGACAAAAAAGTCCTCGATATTGGCACTGGGGCATACCGTGCTCCCGAGGCCCTCTTTGGTGACAAATCCTACACCACAACAGTCGACATCTGGAGCGCTGGCGTGATGTTGACGGAGTGCTGTCGCCCTTCATCGCGAGGGGCCATATTTGAGTCCCGCGCCGTACACGAGGACGGGAACCAGCTGAGTCTCATCCTCAGTATCTTCAAAACCATAGGGAGTCCGACGCCTGAGACGTGGCCAGCCGCGAAGAACTTCAGGACTCCACCTTTCGAAATGTACCAGACTTTTCCGGGAAAGCCGTGGGAGGAATTGCTCGAAGGGGTCGATGATGATGTTTCTGGTTTGATCAAGTCTATGCTGAGATATGAAAATAGCACACGCCCGTCTGCACAAGAGGTGAGGACACCCGGTTGGCAAGTGGAAAGAGTTAGGAACATCATAGCTGACATTGAGTAGATACTGAACTCAAAGCTGTTCACAGAAGATGTTGCGGCGTCGTGAGCATCTCAACACCAGTTCGCGAAGAACAATCTCATGACGAGATATTGTCAGATAATCTAGCATGAGAGAATCCACATGTTAATAGAGCCATCAAAAGAGCACAATCAATATACAGCAAGGTAATGATGCATGGTGTCAGGAATCGAAGTTGAATGTGTGAGTATCGTTGTTCAGTCCATTTCCATAAACATAACCATAACCATATCCATGAACCACGTCCCAGCGTTCCCCTGTCGGCTCATCCAGAGCTACGTTCCGTACCCCCATATAACAGATGTGCTCAAATGTGAAAAGACAATGACCTAGCATCCCACCAGCAACGAGTTCGATACCAAATGACGATGACAAAGGGAAGAAGAACGATAGTGCAGGAACATCCTTCCTGATTTCAGCTTAAGCATCAAGCCTAATCTCCAAAACTCCCTCCTCACCCCTAGGCTTCCTCGCGAAGCCATTCAGGACTCTCCACCCGGCGCCGCACTGCCGGCCTTCCTCCACGATGCCGTGAACACCGCGCAGAGCAGCAGCAGCGGCCTCACGGATCTCATCCTCCGGAACAACAGCGCGCGCATCGACCTTAAGACGGCCCTCGCACGCGACTTTCTCCATCTCACAACGCAAAAGCCAGCGCTCCCAGACCAAGCTGCCAGCCAGGCCGCTCACGCCCGCCGCTGCCTCGGTGGTCCCGTGCACCATGGCTTCGAGCTGCAAGGTCCGCGGCTCCGCAGTGGCAGTGGACGCCGATGAGTCACGCGATGGAAGCGGCTCGCGCGGAGGCTGGGCAGCACCCATGGGAAGACAGACCCACGCGCGCTTAGTGTCGCCGAAGCCAGCGCCGGCGACCTTGCTCAGAAATGTCTTGGTCGGGTTAGGCTCATAGCCCATAGTGCGCAGGGCAAAGCCGAACTCGACGGAACGCGCCAGACCAAGGGGTCCGGCGTTGACGATGTCGGCGTCCATGACACTGAAGTCGAGGTAGCCACCTGGCTTGAGCACGCGGAAGCACTCGGCCAGGCATGCGTCCCACTCGTCTTGGCCGCCGTTCTCTCCCGCGGACTTGAGGACGGACTGCAACTCACGGGCCGAGACGAGGTCAAAGTGCTCGTCGGGGAAGGGGAGCTTGGTCAAGCGCTCAATGGCGACTTGTCTGTGGTTCGGCGGGCCACGGATGTTGCTGTTGCTGACTTGGCGGATCTTCTTGGTAGTGACGGTGTACACCTTTGTGTTAGGGTAAGTGAAAGCGCAGTGCCACGCCCAGTCGCAGGTTGTCTGGCCGCCGAGGTCGAGGATGCGAGCGCGTGTGGTGGCCGTAGTGCCCACGCGGGAAAGGCGAGCAAGGCGTTTGGCAATGGGTGCAGAGAAGAGCTTGCCGCCGTTGAGCGCCTTGGTTGCGGCAACGTGCCAGGTCGAAATCGCGGTTTGGGACATGGCCTCGGCCTCCTTTTCGCGCTTCAGCTTCTCGTGGTCATCAACGAGGACATCGTCGCCACGAACGACATTAGCGCTCATGCGCTTCTTGGCAGACTGTGGCACGACAGATAGCTGGAACTTGCCGAGAAGCTGGTTGCGGTGCGCGTCACGGAGGGAGACACGCTGAGCCTGCAGTGCCTCGAAGCGTGGCTGGCGGTGGACAAAGGCATCCTGTCCGCGAGTGCGGATCAAGAAGTCCTGGAATGCACGGTAGTAGGCCGATTCTCGCCTGGAGATGCGGCTAGGGAGATTGCGAGGAAAGTTGCCAGGCTTGGGGACTTCGGAGAAACGAACGGTCTTCTTGCCTTGAAGGGCTGCGGCAGTCTCGACATGAGCGAAGAAGGGCTCGAGCTCAGGGGCCCCTTCGATCTTGTTAGCCGTGTCCAGGCTGCCGGTGCTGCTTGCAACTTCCTCCTCCTCGGTGTCCTCGGGAAGCTCAACGCCCTTGAGGTAAGACTTTTGTGCCACGAGCCAGAGCTCGGTGCGGTCGAGGTTAGACAGGGCTTCGTCCTGGAGCTTCCTGGTGTATTGGGGATCGTATGTGGACACGATCTCAGTTATCTCCTCCGAGGCGGCCTCAACAAGGGTCTCGGATGAAACTGAAGCTTCGATCCACTCAGGGATGCGACGAGCCGTAATAGGCTCTTCAGCAGTCATGTCATGAGCCTCAATGACCTGCTCCAGAATGACGGGTCTGCTCGTGGGCATGCCATCAGACATGCTCGATCTCGCTTCAACCACACGCTCGGTTGTCTTGGGCATCGGCGGTGGCGGCGGCAGAGGGATGGAAATATTCGCGGGCCGCGGCGGCGGCGGTGGGAGGGCTGGGCGGACTTGCTGGGCCGCAGGCACAGGAGGTGCTGGCGATGCCCACGGGCAACGGTAGAACTGCTCGGCCGTGGTTGAGGTAGGCGGGGCAATGTCATCCTCGTTGCGCGTGCTGTTCGAGTTCCAAGTGCCACGAGATCGTGGCGAGAGACCAGCGAAGAAACCACCGGGAGAGGGGATATCTAGAGCACTGAGCCCTGGGAAGCCAGACTGCAGTGTCTGCTGTTGCTGCTGTTGCTCTCCATGAGAGCCAGTAGACAGTCGCAACGATGGCCTGAGTAATGACGTGATGGCACGTGGTGTCTGCTGTGACATCTCTGGCATCCGCTCCTCCGGGATCTCAATCACCTGCTCGGGCTGATATCCGACCTCATCGTCCCCGGCAGACAGGGCGTGGAGTGTCTCAAGAGCACCAGGCTGCAAGTGAACACCCGACCAGTCTGCCGTGGACGGACCGTCCTCAGCTCCGATGATTGGCGTAGGAGGCGCGGACATGGTAGCCAGCTGCTCGGAGCTCAGGCTGCCGTCGAGTGAGGGCGGAGCGGAAATTGTTGGCAGGTCCTCGATCTGACGAGCCTGCATATAGCACATGACTGCTGGAGACATCTTGACTTGGTGCGAGGGAGTCACAGGAACAGGCGAGGTCAGCTTCTTGAAGTCGTCTTTAGACCAGTTCTCGATGACAGTGCTATCACGTTCCTCTGGGATAGTGAGAGGAGTTAGTGTTCGCCTCACGGACCGGCCGCTACTGAAGCGCTTGAATCCGCTGGCACGCCGGGAGGACCTCCGTGTGTCCTCGTCGTCAGATACATCATAGATGTCGTCAAACTCGGTGACCACGGTGCTCGAGCTCATGCGGTTCCACGGGTTTGAAGAGTAGGACACCGAGTTCGACTCGCTCTCATCTGCAGAGGCCGCCGAGGGAGACTCTGGCAGGATCGGAGCCGACATGAAGTGGAAACCTCTCGGCGTGGGGAAGTGGTCGCTCTGCGGTGATAGCCACTGAGCGATCTTGTCCTGCGAGGACTGAGTGACGAAGTTTGGTTGCTCGGGCAGGTTAGTGAACGTCGGCCCGTGAGAAGGTCGTCGTGAGTCCTCTTCCATTATCGTATTAAGGCCCGTCCCGTGCCTTCGAACTGGCGCGGAAGCGGGAGGCTGGTATGTAGTTGCTGGGAGAAGGATGAGATGGTCCGCCATTATTGTGGTATTTGTTTGTGGACTCTGGTGCTGAAGTACAAGAGACGCCCGGCGTCGATTCAAAAAGTCGTGAAAGCGATGAAGAGTGGGTATCAAAAGAGGAAAGCCGGGGAAAGACTGGAATGCTTCGATCAACGAGAGCGTAAGCGGACACGAAACGGGCAACCTCTATCAGGCTGTGCTTGAAGGGCAGAGGAGGCGGAAGAAGAGAATGCCGTCTTCACAGCCCCTCGGCTAGAGGTTGCCGGCCATGGCTGGATTTAATGAGGATAGCATTGCTGGACGCTGAGCGGCTAGACTGGTGACAGGGCCCCAGATGAGCGCTTGCAGGGTTGCGATGCAGCTGCAGAGCTGCATGGGCGGCACGCTGGAGGCGCTGCTGAGTCGTCGACCATCCGATCTGGGCGAGTATAGCGCAGGTGTCAAGAGTCACCCGATGCTGCCGTGGCCTTGTCGTCGTGAGGAACCGCCTGGGACGAACGATGGAGGGCCGGCAGCCAGCCAATGGCAGGCACGATGCACGGCTGTAATTATAGAAACGCTGCAAGCCTGCTCGCCCTGGGCCAATCGCAGCAGGCACTAGCCCCCAAGGAGGTGCATGCGGGCTTCTGGTTGGTCCGATGTGCATGGCTCTGCACCCAATGGCGGCAGCGGCCCGATCTGGCGAGGTTCTAAGCGCTGGACTTCTTGCACGCATTGCCCACCGCCGCTCGCCACGAGGCTGGGCGTCAACACCGCATATTTCCATCTCTTACCTTCTACCTTCTGCCTCGTGCCGTCTATCTCCACTTGCGAAAAGGAACCCTAGCTCGGAATGAGCTGGCCGCTATTAGCTCTAGACACACGTCACCGCTAACACCGTGACTGTGGCTTACTCAATCTGCCGGGACCCGCCTGCAAGTGTTCGCTGGCGGTTCAATATGTGAATAATCGCTTCACCGTCCAGCCACAGGCGCTTGCCTCGAGCAACAGTGGATCACGCAAGGGCTGATATAGGCTGCATCTACAGTAGCCCACCCGAGCCGCTGAAGAAATCAAAACTACATGCAGTTCGGACGGCCGCTTTTTGGGTTTCGGACATGGTGATTACGTGACGCCTGCGGCAGCTCCCGCCAGCCCCAGCCCCAGCCCCAGCGCCAGACGGACAGACGGACGCGCTTCGCCAGGAGCGATAAGCTACCCCGCCACTCTTTATCGCGTCGCAGTGTCGCGGAAACCACGCCGCAGGGCCGTCTACCCCCACCATCGCCGTCGTGATAGCTCTATCTGCAGCACGAGCAGGGTGCATCTCTCGCGACGTGACAGCCAGTACTTACAGCATTGCACATTCTTTGTCCACGCTTTTAGACAATCCACTCCACACCACGCAATTCACTCATCCAGCATGGCCGATGTTGACCAGCCCAGCGAGCCCCAGGGTCGTGTAGTCACATATTGTGGAGGTACGAGAACTCATCCTGCTAAGCTTAGCCTATGATGCAGTTGCTGAAGGACCCCAAGCTGTTGAGGATACTAACGGCTTCTGCTTGATACAGTCTGCACTCTGCCTCCAGAGGTATGCCCCAACGACCGACCAGTAACCCGCAAGCCCCGATGGCTGCCTTGAGACCGAGCTCCATCGAGATGATGTCTACCCCCAACAGTCCCGAGCACATTCCCCATGTCCGACGGGAGGATAGCGACTAACCTGTATTCTTCGCCGCTTTGAATAGTACTGCGAGTACGGCGGCACAGTGAAGAAGTGCCAGGAGTGGTTACAAGCGACACATAGCGACCTCTACAGCCAAATATGGTCTGCCGGTACGATCGACCTCCCTATACTTACAAAAACACTTCACACCCTGTAACCACTAAACGACACAATACTAACCAACTTCGACCCTTGCGACAACACAAAACAGAGGCGTTAGAAGCAGCTACAGCATCCCTCTCCGTCGATGCGCAAAAGCGTGCGGCAAAGGACGCCCAGAAGAAGACGGCCCAGGCCGCGAAAGCCGAGGCAAAACACGCCGATAAAGTCGCCAACAGCATCGTCACCATCAAGCGCATCGAGCGCAACAAGCGAAAATACGTCACCTCCGTGTCCGGACTCGAGGCTTTCGACTTGGATCTGAAGAAGGTGCGTGCGGACCTCTCTGTGAATCTTGGCCTGGAGACACGAGCTTCTTGGGTTGGCGAAAATGCGCGTACTTCCAGAATGCTAATACTACTTCGTTCGTTCTGCGCAGGTCGCCAAGGAGTTCGGCAAGAAATTCGCCACAGGATCATCGCTCACAAGAGCGCCTGGAGGCGGCGAAGAGATTGTCGTGCAGGGAGACGTGAGCCCAGAAATCGAAGAGTTCCTGCTCGAGAAGTATAAGGAGATACCTGAGGACAACATCGAACTCGTCGACGACAAGAAGTTAAAGAAGAAGGCAGCCGCGGCAGCTGCCGCAGCAGGTCCTAGCACTTAGTGTTGCCGTCTGTCCAACAATGCATAACCACGAACGATTAAAAGCACACATAAGTAGTGATAGTGAAGAAGCACCAAAGTGTCTATTGCATATATCAAAGCTTTTCATATCTTCAAGCGTCCGCCCGCGAATGCTAAAAGCCCAACCCAAACTCCGAAACCACAATCCCCACGCTAAACTCCTTTATGATTATCGCCAATTGCAGAAACCCCCCCCCCCCTTCCGTTAACGCGCCGTAGGCAAAAAGGACAGAAAATTACATAGCAGCACGCTTCCTTAGTGTGCGGCCGGTGGCAGCTGGCGTGGTAGCAGTCTTGACTGGCGCCGCTTTCTTGGCCGCCGCCGATTTTGTCGTACTCATCGCCGTGCCCGGCCGCTTGATAGCCGCAGCTGCCTTTGTCGCCGTCGCGCGTGATGCACCCGTCTTCTTCACCACCGTTGCCGTGCTACCCTCGCTCGACTCGCTGCCAGCACTGATCTTCCGCCTGCCGCGCGTCGTCGTGGGCGCGGAGGTTGTGCTCGCTGATGCAGTAGGCTTTCGGCCACGCGGCGCTGTTGTCGCGGCTGTAGTGCTAGACGGATTCGAGCTCGCTGATGAAGACGTGGTGGTTTTCCTGCTACTGCCCGCCGTGCTGCGGATGCCTTTGGCCTTCTCAACCATATTCGAGAGGAGATTGGTTGATGATTTCGCGCCGAATGACTTGACGGGCGAGACCGGTCGGCCAAGCATGGATTTGGTGGGCGATATGGGCCTGTCGCGAGGGATCACGCGCGTATTTGACGTTGTGGGTGAGAGTACTTGGTGGTTGTGGTGCTGTTGCTGCATCGGCTTGCCCGCAGCAGTTGTAGTAGCGGCGCGGGCTCTCTTCTTAGGATTGTCGACTGCATCGGTCTGGTTCTCTTTGTCGCCGTCATAGTCCCCGCTGCTCACAGTTAGTGATTCTGGTCGCCATCCTTGAGCGCCTGCTCGATAAGCAATAGGACCAACACGTACCTGAGGCGTTTTATTATGCGCGAGGTGGCAGGCCGCGCCCCGGCAGTCTTCGCGACCGATTTCCGAGCAATCGGCTTGGGTGACGCGCCGTCCTTAAGCGGCACGGCCGGGGGTCGAGCAGTGAAGGCAGGTCGCGTGGGCCTTGGCTTCTGAGGCTCGAGCGATTTGGTGAGGAGATCGCCCATGGTGGTCTTACGGAGGGCAGTTGGTATCCTGTTGATGCGCATCTCGACGCGCGACCGAAGGTGCTGGGCCTGGATATTGTACTGGGCTCGTAATCGACGAGCGCGTTCAGTGACTAGAGGCAGTAGGTTAGCGAAGGAAGAGTCCAGTGAGACGCGTCTCAAAACATACGTTCGAGCTGGAGGTTGTCTATCAGGGCCTGCTTCTGCTGTGCTGAGAGTCCCATCTTGCGCTGCTTCTTTATCGGGCTTGATGTTGGCGACGACGAGTCGGACTTGCGCTTGCGGGTTCGTGTGGGCGCCATGGTGCAAGATTGTGGTTTATATGTGTTGTTGGTCTGTAAGAATTGGTTCCAGTGTGGTGTGGGAAGCAGTGTTTGTCTTTGTGTGCGTTGTATGGTGGGATGTTGGGTTTCGCGTCGTGGTGTTGTGTGGGTGCGTTCCAAGGGTTGAAGACTTGTAAGTGGCGTAGCTCCCAGGCGTGTCGCAAGTGGTGCAAGGATGTACCAAAGTAAACAAAAGGCGCCAAGGCTGGAGCTCTGGCGCTAGGCCTGGATCGGAAAGCTGCCCACCAGCAGCGACATGGCTGCTACCTAGGTAGCGCGGAGGACCTGGGTTCGCTACTGCCAGCGTGCTAGTACGCCCCACCAGAAGTACAGCTTGTTCACTCGCCTCGATGCAGGAAGCCCAGGTCTTGACTAAGCTGTACCGTAACAAGAGACAGGTACTCCCCGTTGCCCGTAGGCTGCACCTCTCTTACGTCGAGCTGGGTGGGCTGTCCACTAGCTCTCGTCCCTCCACGTCCAGCCTTAACGACCGCCTCCGTTACTGCTTGTCTGATCTCGACACCACATCATCGACCACCACCACCACCCTCCCTGCGCTAACCCCTGTTCTGACTTCGCGCTCGGTAACTCCAAAGCCTCTCTTGAGCTGTCCGCACGGCTCGATCACCACTTCCGGCCACTGAACACCACCTTCTACGACGTCGATCAGTCGACCACAACCGCCACGATGCCTCTCGAAGCGGTCATGATCGTTGTCGACAACAGCGAGAGCAGTCGCAACGGAGATTATGCGCCCAACCGTTTCGATGCCCAGGCTGACGCCATCAACATCATCTTCGACCACATCACAAACTCGAACCCAGAGTCGTCCGTCGGTCTCATGAGCATGGGTGGCAAGGGTCCCGAGGTGCTATCAACACTCACCACAGAGAGGGGCAACCTGCTCGAGGGCATTCACCGGACGAGAAAGAAGATCTCAGGCTCGGCTCACCTTGCGACAGGCATCCAGATTGCCAGTGTGAGTTATTGTCAACACCACATGGGTGCCATATTTGCTAATCATCATCCCCGGTCACAGCTGGCCCTGAAGCACCGTCAGAACAAGTCACAACGCCAACGTATCATCGTCTTCGTGTGCTCACCCATCCTCGACGACGAGAAGAAGTTGGTTTCGCTAGCAAAGAAGATGAAGAAGGGCAACCTCGACATTGACTTTGTCCTATTCGGCGAAATCGAAGACGATGTACAGAAGAAGCTTGAGGCATTCAACAATGCCGTCAAAGGCAACAACGACAGTTCACATCTTGTCGTCATTCCGCCGAGTGGACAGCTCCTCAGTGACCAGCTGATCTCGACGGAGATCGTCATGGGCGAAGCTGCTGCAGGCGGATCTGGCGGTGGCGGTGATGCTGGTGGTGACTATGGCGGCTTCGACTTCGACCCCAGTGCGGATCCCGAACTGGCTCTCGCTCTGCGCATGAGTATGGAGGAGGAGAATGCCAGACAAGCCCGGCAAGCCCAGACAGACGCCAGTGCGGCAGGCAAGACCGAGCTAGAGGGGATCGCCGAGGAGGGCGGCGAGAGACAGCCACTACTGGACAACCAGGGCGAGCCGAGCGGCAGCAAGAAGGATAAGAAAGACGACAGCGACAAGATGGACACGTCATAGTAGAGTACACTATGGTCAAGTTCATCGTTCGGGACACCACTTGCAATGACACTGCCTGCCAAGTAGAGGATAGACCAAAAGCCTGCGAGTCGCAGAATAGACGCAGGTGTTGTCAAGTTGTGCTGTAACAATACGCGGAAACATATATTCCATTCTGATTATGCATAGAAGCCTTCACATCCATGGATATCTACCTGCTTGTCGCTGACTCTATGAGTCTATGACTCCCAGCTGCACACAGTCCAGCTGAAGGCAGTCTCCTTGTCAACAACATAAAACTTTAGGCAAGATTGCTGTCATCTTTGCCCTCTAAGTCTTCTGCGCAAGCAAAATGTGCCTATTCTCTCCATACCTCTCCCCTGCCCCCAAGCCTAGCTACCTCGACGAGCTATTGATCTCCCTTATGTACGAATTCAGTCTCCGGTCAAATAACTCGCACCGCACGGGCATCTCGAGCTGGTAAAAGGGATTTTTCATGACATAGTCGGCATAGTACTCATAGATCCTGCGCATCGCCGCATCCGCGGCGTTACCACTAGCCTGCACTGCGTCCGTGAATAAGAGGAACTTCAAGCCAGTCTGCGTGGCGAAGCACTGGAGCCGGAAGTTCTCCGTCTCCATCACTTCCAGGCCCGAGGGAGGTTCGGGGCGGGTGAGGATGGTCCCGTCTGCTAGGGCGCCTCCTCCACCACCAGTGGCGGCGGAGAGAGCAGCAGCTGCTCCTACTCCTCCTGATGACGAGCCTGGAGGTGCGAAGGAGGAGGATATTGACGAGTTGTTTGGGTTGTGTGAGGAGCCTGGCGGCGCGGAGATGCCTTGTGCTGGAGGGTTTGGTGTCCCTGTACCCGAAGGGAATTGCTGTGATATTGTGCGGGTCTTTATGGGATTTAGACGGGCTGTGATGGCGTGGACGCTGTATTTCGTTCGTCAGCATGGGAATTGGCGGCGAGAGTGTGAGAGATGGGTAACTAGTGGATGGAGAAAGAGAGAGAGAGAGATAGAGGTTTGTACCCGTGGAATGTGCCGGCCAGCACGAGGTAGTCATTTGTATTAAGCTGGTTGAGGCCCTCGGCGAAGGTCTTGTTGTATATCAGACCGCCGGCTTTGTTTATTATTATGAGCGCCAAGACGACCCTGGTGCAATTGTTTGTGAGCTTGATACATATTTTGTGCATAGACAGACATAGGTGGGCTTACATTGTGAGATTGTATGTCGTGGTAGTCTGTATGTGAGAGATGGTGAAAGGAGGTGCCGGTTTGCCCCGCTTAGGTGAAGCCCAGCCCGAGGTGGTGGTGGTGGTGTCGGGCCGTCGTGGTTGGATGACTTGTGCGAACAAGGTGAATAGAATTCAGTGGATGTGGGAATATCAGAAGTGGCTTTGTGTCTCTCCGACGGTGTTGGGATATCTGAGAGCTGGATGTCCCTGAAATCCGGAGTGGGTGAGGGTGAGGCTGTTGCGGGTGCTGATTGGCAAGTGCGGTCAGGTCGCTTCCCACCAGCCTGCTGCTGCGAAGGCAGTCAGGGTGCCTTTGCCTGGCAGGGGTCAAAAGTTGGGCGCTCGAGGAGCCGCATCGCTAGCTTCCGCTGCCTGCCACCCTCTTCCGCCGTGAGCTTCGACGTCTTGCTTGCTCTTTGGCACCCAGCATATTCTCAGAAGACGCAGCTCCTCCTCAACGACACATAGCAACCTCCAGCTTTTGGTTCTCAGACCTCTCCCCAGCTCTCTAGCGACGAACCATCTCGATATACTTCGGAAGAACCAAAACCCGCGTTCCCAACGCTCACACACCCACCGATCACGGAAAACAAACCTAGCGCCCTCTCTCCCGCTGTCTCTCCCCGAACGCGTGCGCGCGTCTCGCATATATAGCCCACCGACTCCATCCCACAGCAGCGCCCGTCGAAGCGACAACATGGCATCCCACCCAGCGACATCGCGCTCCAAGGCGCAGCCCACGGGCAACGAGGAGGCCGGCGACCGCATCAATCTCGGCGAGTTCCAGGACGTCGACACCCTGACCCTTTCCGAGGCCGCCCTCGTCATCAACGCCCTCGTCAGCAAGCGCCGCAATGACCGCAAGAACGTCAACGAGACTGAGTATGTGCCATCTTACGTCTGATGCGTGTCAATCAAGGACTACAGGAGCCGGCCGAGCGGCGCTGGATGCGCGTTAGCCTAAGCCGTGATATGGGAGGAATTGCTGAGCTCCCTAGGTGGAAGCCCGTGCTGTTAGGGCCGTCGCGTCCAGCTTCCGCGCCACTGTACAGCGGTCGCCTTCTTAACTCGTCAGGCAATGGACTTTTGGGTGTGAATAGGGTTCAGGTTTTATGGTCGAGGAGCTCAGTGCTGACGCCGTCTTTCACCTCTGCCCCAGGATGTTGACGAAAACAATCGACTACCTTGACGCCTTCTCGCGCTTCAAGCAAAAAGAGCACGTCGAGGCCGTTGAGCGTCTGCTCAGCGCGCACAAGGAGTTCCACAAGTTTGAGCGCGCGCAGCTCGGTATGTATCTTTCCTCTTCAAGCACTCCAACCAGGAGACAAAGCAGGTTGGGTCAACCGTGCTGACATGGACCGGGATACGTAAAGGTTCGCTGTGCTGCGAAACAGCCGAGGAGGCCAAGACCCTGATCCCCTCACTACAGGACAAGATCAGCGACGACGACCTCCAGGAGCTGCTCGACGAGATGTACAAGCTCATGCCGAGGTGACATTGCTCATCTTGCAACAGATTTTGGTGGCGTCAGGCGCTCCAAATGTGCGCGTCTGGCTTACGTCCAGACGATCAAGTCAAGAGACACACTGGCTGGATGGGTAGATGGATGGAAGCATCCGGCAAAGAATACAACCGGGCCTGTGGCGGCTAGTGGAGGGAGCCAGAAGGAAAATGGATAAATTGCATCAATGGACGGCGTCATGGAGTACTAGACTAGGGTACTTGCTTATAAAATAACCCTTTCAGAACAACCAGAAAGTCTCTGCAGAAAGAATTCTCATGTGAAAGCGAGCAAGTATGAGCGAGGTCAACTAGGAAGGATACCACAACGTTGACTTTGTGGTGCGCTTGATAATGTTATGATAGGTTACGAACCCAGAATATTTATTTAAGCATCAACTGAACTGGTGCATTCTAGATGGTATCCATTTAAATCTCCCTGTAAATATTGCACTAAATATCACAGTGTTCACGAGCCCCCCTAAAAAAGGATGAGGACCTGAGGGCGATTGAAATGTTGGGGGAAAAAGAAAAAAAGAATTACGAATATGTTCACGAGGATTCGACGAGAGTTAAGCGGTTGTCCATCTCAAACATCACACTCTGCACGCTCCCTGCTCCCCATTAAAGTAGTTATTAAATAGTCACAAAAACTACATGTGGTCAATTGACGAGTGTAACGCGCTATCCTCGTATGTACCTTTGTATCGTGATTCCTCGCAGTCATGCCCACTTGAACGTTCGCTCATTATCCCTTTAGCCATTGTCTACCTCCAAGGCATCCATTTCGTTCTGGACGGCTTGCGGTGCACTTGTGTGAAGAAATCTAGTAAGATGGCTGTAGCTGACCTGGAACTGGTTGCCATAGATTACCGTCACGCCCAAATCCCCCTTCCTCTTCCCCGTTGTGAACGCTCGTGGCCTATCAAGCTTACAACCTCTGCCAACTGGTCACAAAATGGTCATCCCGGCGATCGGCGTCCGTCGCGTTCAGGTCACCCCGGAGATGAGAGCTATTGGAATTCTGATGCGGCCATCGAGAGCGGCCGGCGGGCGGCTGCTCCGATTGGTAGTTACCAGCAGCTGATGGTTGCTGTGCGTCACCAACAAGTTGCAATTCCGGGCTTATGATTTCCCTGACAGTGACATTTGCACTGTTTGACGAAGCCGCTTGTCCAATGTCAGTAACGGACACGGCAGGAGGACCAGCTTCGTTTCGGGTAGGCTCGACACCAGAGGCTGTACTAGCCATTTGATCAAGATCGTGGATGTTGTTGCTGCTACCAATGTTCACAAGGCGTGGCCTGACCAGCATAGGCGTATTCGGTATTTGGGGCGGCTGCTGCCTCTGATGAGGGGCGTAGCGAGGATCAAAGCTTGTCGGCGTGGCAGATCGCTGTTGTCCAGGCATCCTGCCCTCGGGCGGAAGGACAAGCAGAGGAGGCGGTGTCTGATTGTAATTACGGCTCTGGTAGTGGCTGGCAGCATGACCATAGCCGTTCGAGTTGGCACTGCTACTGCGGCTTGCTACCGGGCGATAGGCAGTATACGAGGACGATGATGTCGCGCGAGCGGCTGGTTGCGGACGCTGCGGTGGAGAAGGGTGCCGAGTAGCCAAGAAGTCGGGAGAGATGGGCGAAACCACATCTGGTATCGCAATCGATGGATACTGGCCGTGACGTGCGGAGTGATCTGGCCATGAATCATCATGTTGACCGCCACAAGGGACTCCGCGAGATGGATGCTGGTGGGAGTCCTGACCATACTGTGCTGGACTTGCTGTACGTGCAGGCCGATCATAAGTATAGGCATAGCCAGATGCTACTGGCGGTGCACCATGCGGTCCATATTCTGCAGGTGTCAACGGCGACACAGGCGGTTCTTCAACTTGACGAGCAGCTGGGTAATGGCCCGGTGCCTGGTTGGTATATCCCCAGACCGGGAGAGAACCAGATCGAAAGGCGGGAGGGGCCCGGGGCTGCGGAGGACGAGAAGGCATTGGGCAGAAGGAATGGCCTCTGGCTGATGCTGGATATGCGGAACTGTGGTTCTGTGCGAGGAGTTCAACGGGGCCCGGTTCGACTCGTTCTCCATGGAGAAAGTTAGTGTACGTGTTGACTAAATGAGTTCTGGAAGATAATACGGGACTTACCGCCGAGCGACGATGGTGCAGTCAAGCCTCCACCCTCAGCAGTGCCTGTCTTGTCGTCGAACGGCAATGGAGATTCAGCTCGAGTTGAAGACATACGCTTCGAGTGGCGGCGCTTGCGGATCAAGTATCCGATGATGACTAGGACCACTAAGAGAGCCATTGCACCACCAACACCGGCCGCGATTGTATTCACATCTGCTCCGCCTGTTCCTTGACTAGGAGCTGGTGCTGGGGTTGCAGATGAAGTTATGTTGCCTCCTGTCGGCGACAAAGTGCTGACGGAAGAAGTAGGAATTGCAGAGCTGGCAGCGTCAGTCGGCTGGCTGACTGGCGGAGCTACGGTCATCGTCTGTGTAGGCAGACCAGGGCGAGTAGTGGGGTTAGTGTCCGTGAAGGTCTCCTGTACCTCGCTGGTCGGGTCAGGAGCCGTAGATGACGCTTTCTTTGTGGTCGTCGGCTTCTCAGTGGTCTCAGGCTTGGTCGTGGTAGTGGCCTCTTTGGTCGTGGTTGTGTCGTCTTCAGTGTCCTTTGCGGTAGTAGTCATGGTCTTGGTCTTGGTGATGGGTGCGGATATAATATCTTCATCTTCATTGCCATCATCTCGGAGCTCTGCTCCAGGCAAGACTTGGTCATGCATCGCGTCAAGACATGTGTTATCCGTGTGAGCACACACATCTTCCGAGCAGCAGCCATGAGTGTAGGAGCATGACTGGTCCGAGCTGCCAGCTGGGCAGGGGGAGATCGAGGGGATGCCCATCTTATTGCTAGTTGACGGTGTGGTGTGTTCTCAAGAGACGGTCGGAATATTTGCAATGGCCTCTGCGGGCAGTGTTGCAGGCTGCCTGCATGTGAGAGGCTGAGAGTCCAGGAAGTATTGGGCTTGAAGTAATAAGACACCAGTCAGTACGATAATCATAAAGTCGATATGATAACTAAAGACGACGTGATCACCTTCAGTCAGCATGCCAAACGCGATGGAACAGTGGGAAGAGTTCTAGGTGGAGAGAATGCGGAACAGTGTCGCCGCAGTCGACTTCGATAACATATGAGGGGATGAAACAAGTGAGTCGACATGAATGGGAAAGTGACGGGGGCTTACGAGGGCAGTATGAGCCTTTTCTCGGCAGGTACAAGTAGCTTCAAGACGAGGCGAATTCGGCGTCAAAGCTGCAGTAGTCCTCTGGGGGTGGGTGTCGACCAGCGACGTGAAAAACCAAGCGCCTCAGCTTGAGACGGAGAAAGAGGGCTGTATGTCGCTTGGACGGTTGATGGGAAGGAGCGAGGTGAGAGAAATGTGAGGTTGGGAAATCAGTGGAAGTCCAGGTGGGTGTGCGTTTGCTGGCACCAAGCCCGGCTGCTCTGGTCCACTACTAACCCTCCGCAAAGATTAGGACGCGGACAAATGTTACTCAGAGATGGATCCGTGAAGAGGATTTAGTAGAGGCATGCGCGGAGAGATGTGTAGCAGTGTTGCAGCGGTTTTACCCAATCGATGTGACTCAATGGTGAAGTAAAGGTCCACCGACTTGTAGTATCTGTTGCTGTGGAAATGGATGCCTGCCAGACGTCTGCACTAACAGCAGCTTCCAAGCAGATCTGCCTTTTGCGGATACCTCTGAACATTACCGGCATCTGCCGAGACACAGGTGCTTGCGTCGATGGACGTGGCTTGATATCTGTCCTGTCTTGTGCAACCACCCTCCCCATACCACAGGCACGCCATCAAACATCCCCTGTGTCACCCAACTTGCCGAGATGGAGCCCTTGGTGTACGCTCTCGTGTGACCTTGTGCCTCAATACATACCACAAGGTAGAAATCTGACCGCTCGCGGGCGGGAAACTTGTTGACTTCGAGCATGGTTCACGAATTATTTCGGGCAAATCATGCTATATGTCGGAGACATTGATATGGGCTGGTGCTGTAAATGATAGGGCGATATTGGAACTCACTTCTCGCGACCAAGTGAAATAGAAGTAGCAGGATTGCCAACAAGTTAATATTTGATTTTGCCATTACCCATAACGCCAGCTCTATGCAGAAGATACCCATCAAAGAGGTAATTACAACAGCCTTTCATAGCGAGCAGACTCAAGCCTTGAGCTTCTCAAGTAACAACTTGGCACCAGCATTGCCTACCGGGCGGTCCTTCTTCACAGCAGCCTTCTTGCCCTTCTTGGCTGACTTCTCTGCATCGCCCTCGGTCTCAGCAGCTTCTCTTGAAGCCTTTTGCTCAGGCGTCTCTTCCGTGGCGGCCTTCTCGAGAGCTTTCTTCTCCTTCTTGAGGAGTTTGCGCAACTCATCCTTGCTTGAGAAGTCGTCGACCTCGAGCAAACTGACTACTACGAAGGAGCTCGGTCCAGTCGCCCAGGAAATAATGTTGTCCTTGATGACTGGGTACAGAATGTCGGCAAAGTGTAGCGGTGGGTCGACAGGGATGATTTGCTTGGTCGCCTTGTCGAAGTGGCCGCCAGCGATGAGCGTCTTGAACATACGACCACCATGAGGCGCTTTGGAGATGTGTGTTTGAGCGGCAAATTCTGGTGCAGTGTCCTCGGCGCCCTCCATAGGCTCGTCTGCCTCATCGGGGTTACCCCCAGCGGCGGCGGCGACGGCCTCCAAAGCTTCCTTCTTATCACCCACACAAGACAAGAGTGCCTCAGCAACTAGTTGACATCCGAAAGATGTCGACAGGAGGTCTGACGGCGCAGCAGCGATGGCAGACAGCAGGAACGGGGACAGCGCAGCAACCAGCTCTTTCCTCCTGATGTCGGCATCCTTTTTACTCGTGGTCTTGCGAATTTCCCAGATCTCCTCCAATAATTGTAAATCAGATGCGTGGCTGGCTTGGAATAGTGCCTTGGAGGGGCCCTCAAGGAGGTATCGCACAGTCAGGCGTGCATTTGGGTCGTTGGCGCAGATGACAACGTTGGACACCTGGTTGTCCTCGGACTTGCCCAGGATCTCCGGAATGATTGACTTCGATGTCAAGACCGTATCGTCAATGACGTCGTAAGCGGTAAGGATGATGATGTGGCCATTGGGATCGGAAGCCATAAGCTGGAAAGTATCCTTGTATGTCTTGAGGATCTGCTTGCGATCTTTGGCAGACCCTTGAGCGAGCAGCAAGCACACCAGCTTGGCACCAGATTTCGTGAAGGCCATGTTCTTCAGCAAGTCGTTTTCGTCTTCCTTGATCATCTCAATGTACTCCTTGAGCTCTTCCGTGCCGGGCTTGGCGTTGAGGAAGTACTGCAGCATGGCGTCGTGCAGCATAGTGAAGCCGGTAAGCTTCTTCTGGACAAGCTGATTTGTCGCCTCACGGAGGTACTTCATGATGATGACGCGCTTAGAGGGCTCCTCCTCAAGAATCTTTGCGAGCTCCGCAGTAGGAGCATTCTCACCGCCAGTTGTGCGGAAAATAGAAAACTCTGGTCCGTACCATTCCCTGAGGAGAATAGCCTTCTGCTCAGGCGTGGCCGCGCCACGGTAGATGTCGTCCAAAATCCAGGACGCCTCAGGATGATTGATGAGCTTGCGGACCTTGCCGTAGAATTCGGGCACGATGAGATCCCGGACCTCCTTGTCGCCCTCCACCATGAGTTTGCCGATAAGGAACTTGGCGTACTTGCTCTCAGCGAGCTGTGCGTAAGTGCCCTTGAGTTCGGTTGCGATCATTCGTCGGCGCTCGGGGGTCGAGTACTTGATAGCGGTCTGAACGACACGGACGGCGTCATGCTTGAGAGCGAAATCCTTCATGCGGCCGGTCGTGATGGCGAAGAGCTCTTCGACAAGCTTTTGACGTTCCTCTTTGGGCACGTGCGACTTGCGCCGTAACCTCTCCCATAGCTTTTTGGTTCGCTGCAGCTCGTCGGCGAGAGGCTTGCTGGCTTTTCGTTCTTGAGCGAGCGCCTTCTGCTTCATGTGTGACTCCCTCGAGTTTTGGCCTGAGAGACAAATGACCAAAAGTTAGTCGACAACTTCCATTTCCGCACGATCGTCATGTGCGACGGCAAGACCTACCCTTCTCGAAGACCTTTGCACCGGAACCCTCCTCGCCTTGTACTCTGCTCGCACGGTCAGGGTGAAGCTGAGCGCCGCCATCCTCCTCATTGTCGTCGGAGAATGCGCCGGCGTCGCTGGGCTCGCTGACAGACTCGGACTCCTCGCTCACGGGCGAGGGCTTCTCGAACTTGGTCTTCTTGCTGCCAGTCTTGTCTTTGACAGCACCATTGGCAAGCTTGCGCTTGTTGCCAGTCGTCTCAGCGCCGTTACGAGCCATTCTGGTCGATTCCTGTGCCGTGCAGGACTTTTTGGTATTAGAAAATTGGGTTTGGCTTGGTTGTTGTAGAGTTCTCTGCTTTCGAGCCCCAAACTAAAGCCAGGCGCTATCGCAATGGCTATCGGCTTAGCAGGCGCATCCCAAAATTTCAATGGGTCCCCTAGAAAATTGGAAAGTTCTGCCGGGCGGTCAGCACTGCTGCTTCCGCGCCGGGTGGCAGACGGTCCCCTGCCCATGTGAATGTGGAGACCCGCCTCTGCAAGTCGCCGTATCCCACGCTGAGCTCTCGTGCTGAGAGGCAGCTCCAAGACACCAAGTACTATCGACACTTTGGCCGCCACAGATCAGCACATTGCTTCTCTGCTGTCGTCTCCTACGACTTAACTCACCATGGGTAAAGAGGAGCAAGTAGAGGAGAGGGAAGTCCTCGACTCAATCTTTCCCGATGAAATCACAGGTTCGTCACGCCATGAATTGTATCACTCATACCCCGCCAATCATCCAACTATTCATCGTGAGCGAGACTGAAGTCGTAGCACTGACACAATTTGCTGGCGGGTAGACATTTCCGACACCGAGTACCGGATCTCAATAGTCCTCGACCTACCAGACAACCTCCTCGATCCTCCCGTCGACCCACCAACAATGCTCCTGCACGTCCGCTACCCAGAAGCCTACCCAGACGTAGCGCCACACCTCGATCTGTCGCCTCCGCAAAATAACACCGCGCACCCATTCTTTTCGGTAGCTGGCGACAAAGACGAACTTCTCGAGGGCTTGCAAGCCACAGTGGACGAGAATCTAGGCATGGCAATGGTGTTCACCCTAGTATCCGCGGTGAAAGAAGCTGCGGAGCAACTAGTCCTCGACCGGAAAGAGGCCGCAGTCAAGGCACAAGAGGAGAAGGCTGCGGAGGCCGAGCGCGAGGAGAACAAGAAATTCCAGGGCACGCCCGTGAACCCGGAGACATTCATGAAGTGGCGCGAGGACTTTTTGAAGGAGATGGAGGAGATTCGGATCCGCGAGGAGGACGAGAGGCTCGCGGAGCTGAAGAAGGCGCGTGTCAAAGAGCCTGTGAAGCTCACGGGAAAGCAGATCTGGGAGCGTGGTCTGGCGGGCAAGGGTGACGAGGGCGATGAGGATGACATCCCTGGGCTGGAGGATGGCGTTGACAAGCTCAAGGTGGAGGCTTGAGATCTGAAACTTGATGGTAGAGTATCATAACTGCATTGCACGGAGTTCGAGGCGCTTCTCACCAAAAATCCATTGTTCAGAATGACTGCGAATGAAATTGTCCCATTACAAGTACATCTTCCTTCGCCATACAGGAAGGCACTCTATAGCTGGCTGTCTAGTACTTCGCAGGTTCCGAGCAGGCGTGGACTTAATGATGATACGGCTCGCTTGGCGTTCTTCCAGCCCCAAAGGATGAACGTGGCTCGTTTGGGCCAATCTAGGGTTTTTACTATCGGCCATTACAGGTCACTCAAGTTAGGTTTTGAACACGGTTGCGGGACAAGGAAAAGCAGCTGCTTTAGTGAGCTCGGAGCCTCACATGAAATCTGACCCAAAATAAAGATCTCACTGTTCTCCAATCCGCCGGCTGCTAGGATGAGATGTCCGCAAAAAAAAAAAAAAAAAAAGGTCTTACATGCGCTAAGCTCCAGATACACACGGCCTGGCCCAGGTAAGCTAATGAGTTTCACCTTGAACCCTGGGGCTGGCAGCTCAAATCCGCGGAAGCATGGATAGGCGTGACATAAAGCACACACGGAATCGAGTAAGTTGACCTGGCCAAAGCAAATGCTCCAAAAGTCAAACAAAAATAGAATAAGCAGCAATGTTAGTCAGCGCAGCCATGCTAAATGGCCTCAACGGAACGGAGCAGTCTTTTGTGCTCTATACAAGGTACGCGTGGTTGTTTCAAACCAACTTTGTGCTGGCGCTGCAGTAGTGATTACTACTTGTATGACAGTGGAAAGTACTGTATACTTATACTTACGCAATTAGCTTGCCCCATTTTCGCATGCGACACAGAACATGAGACATGTGCACCAGACTGGTGGGACAGATTGCAGACAGCGCAGGCGCACAAGTCTTTGCGATGTGCATGTCGATGATGCGACACGGTTGGCTGTTCTTTGCATCGCATCGAGTGAACAGTCCTGCCCAAGGCAGGCCACGCCGATGTGGTATGGGGTCGTGGGGGATGACGACACATGGCCGCAAGCGCCCGTTTTAGCCAGACCTGGATAAGGGGTGCGCCCGCATTGCCGCACTTCCGGGGTTTCTTGATATCCATGAGGAAACCAGGGTGTTTCGTAGGGATATTTCGTAGGGACGAGGAGGAAAAGAGCACTGAATAGTGGGGATTGCCGGTTCCTTGTACCAGAGATCTGGGAAGCTGACGATTTCCGTGGCAGGCGCAGATCTCACAGCGGCAGTGTGCCAGCCTCGCTTGTGTGCCGTCCTCGACCTCCACTTCCAGACAGAAGGGCTTCAGCCAAGCCCATGTGGGAGGCTGATCTTTGCTGAAAGAAGGTCGAATCGTGTAGTAGAGACTACAGTACCTGGCGGAGTGGCCGTGCGCATCTGCCACCGAGCGAAAAAGCCTGCTGACAGTGGCCGACACTGCAGAACCCCGCGGTTTGCTGCCGGACCGAGTCATGGCGTGCAAACTCAGACGCAGGTCCGCGAGATCCGAGAGGCCGATGGAGGAACGCGAGCGGCACGGCATAACTCTTTAGGGCTAGGGAAACGACACGTGCGGAGGTAGTCAGCATTGGAAATACTAAGTCATTGCGCGAATAAGTAGACGTCCCTTGTTTCCGGTTCTGGGACCCTCAACCACGAAGGGAAAATGGCGTATGCGTGTCAAGGCAGATGCGACGCTGGGCAGGGTCGTTGGCGACTCGAAACCCCCGCGGAAGTGGTGATGGCAGCGTCATCGGCGCAGCGGCGGCAGCATTAGCGCGGGTCGATGATGATGATGGCGGGCGCAAGCACGACCAAAGGCAAAAGGGGCACAACGGGCAACGCCTATAAACGACCACGATGGCTTCTCGATGTGGGCCCAACCTCGTCCCCGAGTAGGGACTTACTACTGCTGTTGGAGATGGGCTATGATGCCCGAGGGTGGATGGTGAGATGGTGGATCGTCGGCGTGGTCGTCGGTCGGTCGAGGGTGGCGGCTGATTGCTGCAGGCACCGCACAGCCCCCATCCCCCTCTCCTGCCCACGCTTCTTGCAGGAACTGCGGTGCTGAAGTGGCAGGCGAGCAGGCGAGCAGGCTCGGCAGCCTCCCTCGCCGGAGTCGCTCCTTCCCGTCCCTTCCCTTCCCTGGCCCGCCAGGCCCACAGCGTCATCGCCGCAGCAGGCCCACCTGCGCCGGCGCCCACTCGAGCGCTGGAGCACTAGCACCCCAGTCGCACTTGCACCCGCTGCTCCACCTGCACGCTGGCACGCAGCCACTTCGGGCCTTGCATCCCCAGACAGCTCGCACCACGCTCAAGCCACCACCCTGCCATTCTGTTGCCGCTGTCTTATTTACCCCCGTTCCCCTTCGCCAGTTTCGACTGAGTTACTCAGGGTCTCGTTTCTTTGCTTACAGTCTTTGCCTCGTCGCGCCATTATCAACGTTCCAATATTGGTCGCTTTACCGTCGCTCAACCACCGCAAACACTCTTATCGTGCTCGTCGTCGCATATTCGCGCCATAGTTGGATCCGCTTGCTCGGTATAGCCAGCTGCCCACCATGCCTGATTTCAAAATGCCGATTCGCAACCCTTTCGCCAAGCGCTTGGTGCCTGACATTCAGGACGAGAACGCTCGCCCAACGCTATCCAAGGAAGCCTCATCCGGTTTCGAGAGGGTAGACACTGTTGGCTCAAAGGCATCCTCAGTGTTGAGCCTCCGCTCAAAGAGCAGTCAGGACACTGGCGACTACAAGCTCAGTGGTACGACAGTCCAGCGCACGGTCGAGCCTTGATTCAGCACACCTTGTCATGGGTACTCGAAAACTAACGTCTCTTTGCCCAACCTGCAGTCGTCAACGACAGCGGTGTCTTCATCCCGGTATGCCTTGGATACTCCTGCCCGCAACACAGACAACCACGGTAGCTCTGCTGACACATGCAACCTTCAGCCCTCACCAGCCGAGGAGAAGCACGAGGCTCTCTGGCCCCGTCGTCCTGTCGCATCGGCCCGCACTTCAGTGGACGGGCGCAGCAGCATTGGCGACATTGAGCATTTCAGCATTTCCCGGGAGTCATTCGACTCGTACCGTCGTTCTTTTGTAAGTCCGGACCGTATACCCCCTTGGAACTGACAGGTTTCTGATTGTACTGACATGGCTCTGTAGGACATCTCAGCCAAATCACCTGTCATGGTCCAAGAGAGACCTCGCCAGAGCCTAGACTCTGCACGCTTTTCCCGCTTCCCGCGGGCCAATCACCGAGGCCCATCCATTGACATTGACCAGCCCACACTTCACGAGGAGGGTTTCGAGGATGTCGGCTTACACGACGACCACAAGCAAGGCAACCAACAGACCGAACAACCAAAGAAGCGAAGCTTTTTCTCAAAGCTCACCGATTCGCAAGAAGCGCACCCCGGTGCCGCCACTCCCTCTCAAGGCATGTCGAGATTCATCCCCGGCCGCAAGCGTGCTCCGAGCACGGGCCAGGAGGCCGAGCTCGGCAGTATGCAACGAATGAGCACACTGCCTCTTGTAGAGGCTCAGGAGATGAGGTGATGACTCGAGTTTTCACGCAAGCCCGTATGGAACCATATTCGAAATTTGCTTCATGCTGCATTTCACAAAACGGCGTTGTATGGGACCAGGATCAGGGAACGGCCTCGAAACACGAAAAAAGTCGCCATCCCGCCCGACTTCACTCGCTCTTGCCTGCTTTTCAGCGCTTTTAGATATCCCATGACGTTCGCTCCACGACTACCACGACGAGTTTCGATGAGTTTTTGCGGAAAAGTCCAATGTTTCAGCAAGCATTGGCAGCGGTTGAATGAACCGCACTGTATAGATCTAATGATAATAGCCCGTATTTGGGTTGATCGTGACTAAATTTCGCAGGACTTGTATATGTAATATTTTGCCCCAACGTGCCTGCTCATTGCTTTTCACTAGCAACGAGCTAAAAATCGATCATGTCAACTCATTCTCCAAGGACAATGTTCCACATATTGGCTCATTCTCGCGATCGCATACATTGACAGAACTGGGGCTCTTCGTCGCATTTCTCATGCTTTACATACGATAGCCGTGACAGTTCGCGTGGCATTGCAACGAAGGAAACAGCTTCACAACTGGAGCAGGTAGAGAGCTAAGGGCGGGGCCCGGCTTGCTGCCCCAATCAGCGTTGAGGAAGAGGACCGAAACAGGAAGTAATAGCTCAAAGATTGTCAAGGTTTACAAAGTGCATGTTTGCAAGGCGCAGCAATGGGCGGAGCAGCGGTTCCGAAGGGGAGAAAACGGTACATGGATTAATTATTTCCTTATTTTTTTGTCCATCAGGAATGAGAGACGCCTAGGTGTATCGCCCTCCTAGCTCGAGGTAGGTACAGGCTGCAGTTTGTGTTTGTCGTGTAGCCGTGGCAGTGCGGGGAAAGGCTGTGGGAGCTATTTTTGACATCAGGGCGCCGCGAAAGGAATGGGGACTTGGCGGTCAGACCTGCGAGACTTGCATATCCAATTGATGTCACATTTCCTTCTTTGGCCGGCATGTGAAGAGAACACAACAGGAGAAGAGAGGTTTCGCTGTCAGGGCCAAATCCAGGGTCCAAGAAACGCAGGCTTGGTGGGGACTCAAGTCGCGCCTGCCCCGCCAAAACGCCAGGAGCAAAAAGCTGGGCTGGCGGACTATCGATTAGAACTTTTTCTCTCGGAGTGCGGGAGCTCTCCATCCAGCGGCCTGGATCTGGTCCCCCTCAACAAGCTTGTGATAGCAGACTACCTACTTTGCGACATTCGGTCCTGACGAAAGAGGAAAGAAAGAAGAAGAGAAAAAAGTGTGTGAAGCGGGAAACGCAGAGCACCCATTCGAGAGAACGCAGCCCCGAGCGGAATTGCATTCTTTGCACTTCAAACAGATACATACGCAATCCGCGCCCACACACAGATCTAGCCCGCCATGGCCCCGCGACGACCCGACAAAAAGTCCAAAAAGCGAGCGGCGGTCTCGCGCGCTGCAGGCGGCAACGAGGCCAGCGAAGCGCAAACGATATCGCCCTCGGTGCTGCTCAAAGCAGCCGAGCACCACCTCTCCGAAGGCAACGCCGCCGACGCGCTGATCCTCGCCAAGACGGCGTTCGACACACAATCCGCCGACGAGGCCAGCACATCCGCGGACCCGACTCTGCTGCTCCCGTCGCTGAGCATGCTCGGCCAGATCAACCTCGAGCTGGGCGAGCTCGCAGACGCCAAGACGTGTTTTTTGAGAGCCGCGGAGATTGACCCCCAGGGAGTCGTGCCCGAGGCGCTCGGGGGCGGGGCAGAGAAGTTCTTGTGTCTCGCGCAGCTCAGCGATGAGGGCGGCGCGGACAGCGTGGGGTGGTTTGACAAAGGCGCTGCGGCGCTCAAGGCGCAGATTCAGAAACTCGAGGCGCAGAGAGGGGCGAGGAGTCCGACATCTAGTGCTGCGGCTGCGATACGGCGGAAACGTAATGGTGGTGGTGGCGGCCGCGAGGATGTGGTGGACGAGACGGAGCTCGAGCTCGCGCTTCTGAAGAAGAAGCTAGCCATGGCTCTCTGCTCCGTCGCGGAGGTGTACATGACGGATTTGTCCTGGGAGGCCGATGCGGAGCAGCGGTGCGAGAGCCTGGTCACGGAAGCTACCCTTGTGGCGCCGGACTCGGCCGAGTCGTGGCAGACGCTTGCGAGCGTACGGATATCCCAGGACCGGAGGGAGGATGCGATGGCTGCGCTGACGAGGAGTTTGGAGCTGTGGAAGGACTTGGCGCCGGACGATTTGAATGTGCCAGATTTTCCTAGCCGTGTGGCGCTTGCGAGGTTGTTGCTTGAGGTTGAGATGGAAACTGCTGCGATCGAGGTCCTAGAGAGGCTTGTTGGAGAGGATGATCATAGTGTTGAGGTGTGGTATCTGGGTGGGTGGGGGTTGTATATCCTTGGGGAGAAGCAGAGACAGTTGGCGCAAACAAAGGAGGCGACGAATGGCAAGGCTGTGGCGAGCAATACGGATGAGGACGTTGATGAGGAGGACTGGAAGTTGTCATGGGCATCGGCCCGGGTGTGGCTCAACCAGTCGCAGCACTTGTACAAGATGCAGGAGTACGAAGACGACCGGCTCGGCGCGCACACCAAGGAGCTGCTCGATGCGATCGCGCAGGAACTGGGTGAGGCACTTGAGGGCGAAGAAGGTCTCGGTGATGATGACGAGGGATGGGAGGACGACGATGATGACGAGGAGGGGAGCGATGATGAAATGAAGGGATAAGCGGCTGTCGCTTCTGACCATGGAAAGTTTCTAGGCTGTTCGACATGGGAATTGGGTGTGTATCTTTCTTTGGCATTTACATCGGCGTTGAGGCGGATACCAAAAGAGAAGAGTCCTGAATAGAGAAGAAATGTGCTGGTACCGGTTCGCTGCTGATCCACCTGATTTCACCTAAGGCTTTGTGTTGTGCTCAGTGTTTGAGACGGGTCCGTTTTCAAACGGGCATAGCCACTCGTGTATATGGGAAGAACAACTCGATGTAGCACATTCTAATGCAGATGGGATCTGACTTTCAGGGCTTCCTATATGCAACACAATGCCTCTTGAATCTTGATATTTAGTGTGCTTCGTGCACTGCATATTTATCCTGGTGAACATGATCTCATTGTCAAAGTTTTTAGAATTTGGCTTTTGCTGTGGCGGCTTGACTTGTATGCATCCATGAGCAACGAATTCAATTACTTTTGTCTATAACCTAGTGCCTTTTCTTTCTTTTTTTTGAGATCCTCAGCAATACTCAATTTTGCACTCTCGCCCTCGAGAGGTGCGGGTATATACGACTATTCTCAAAAAACGCCAGCTGCATATCAGATAACTGCCATTGTTTAACTTTTCAGGAATCTTGACGCTCCCATCTTCTGCCAAGTATTCAGCACCGAGATTTCACCTCTTTTCTCCGAGAATCTCACACGTCTTTTCCCTTCTCAAGGTATCAACCTTACTTGAACACAACAGTCTTGTGCCCGTTCTGGAATACCCTCTTCTCGCTCCACCACTTGACAGCAGCAGCGAGGACCTGGCTCTCGACATTGCTGCCCTCCTCGACGAGCTCCTTGGGGCTCATGCTGTGGTCGACGCGGGCGATGCGCTGCTCGATAATGGGGCCCTCGTCGAGGTCAGCAGTGACGATGTGCGCGGTAGCACCAATGATTTTGACGCCGCGGTCGTATGCCTGGTGGTAGGGCTTGGCGCCCTTGAAGCTGGGGAGGAACGAGTGGTGGATGTTGATGATCTTGCCGCTCATAGCCTCGCAGAGTCCCGGGGAGAGGACCTGCATGTACCGCGCAAGAACGACCAGGTCGATGTTGTTGGCCTTGATAAGGTCGAGGATCTGCTTCTCCTGCTCGAGCTTGGTTTCCTTTGTGACGGGGAGGTGGTGGAAGGGTATGCCGTAGCTCTCTGCGAGGGCCTTGTAGTCTGGGTGATTAGAGACGATAATGGGGATCTCGATGCCAAGCTGCTTGTTGCGAGTGCGGAAGAGCAGATCGTTGAGGCAGTGGCCGATCTTGGAGACCATGATGAGGACGCGGGGCTTCCGAGAGGCCGGGCTGACATCAAAGTCCTCGTCGGCAGCCCCAAGCGAGGCCTTGAGGGAGGCCATGTCGGCATCGAGGCTGGCGGTGGACTCGGCGGGGCCGAAGTGCACGCGCATAAAGAACTTCTCGGAAGTCGGGTCAGAGAACTGCTGCAGGTCGAGAATGTTGAGGTTGTGCTTGGCCAGCAGGCCGGTGACGGCGTGCACGATGCCCGGCTTGTCGGGGCACGACAGGGTGAGGATGTGATCGACGCCGGCCATGGTGGAGATGGAGAGTAGTGTCCTGGCGGTGGCTGAGGGGGTTCCGTGTTGAACGAAATTGAACGTCACCGAGGCAGTTGTGCTATGTGTGGTCTTGGGCGGCTGGAGAAGTATCGTAGATGAAATACCAGAGTCTCCCTATGTATTGCAGGGTGTGCGGTGGTGTTGAGTCAAAAAAGTTCGCCCGGCGGCGGGATCGGCGGCCGGCCCCACTGCCGGAGCTGCTGGCCCCGTCCTTTATGCCAGTGCGGCAGCTTATGCACCTAGCAGGGCCCGGTCTCGTCCCGGGTGCTGCCAGTTGCTGAGCCCTGCTGGTCTGCGGCAGGACCTCGTCCGCACTCAATGTGGACTTTCAGAGGAGCGTCGAAGCAAGAATGCGGAGACATCGAAGTGGACATGGAAAGGTTGTCGACTATGGCCGAGCACAGCAGAGTCAGCGTTCCTCCCTGTTGATCCGCACGCTGTGTGTGCCCTGTCCTGCAGGGACGGCTGAGACAGCCTTGGAACCGCAACGTTTTGGCCCCCACCTGCGCTTTTGGGACAGGTACCACACTACCGCCCAGCGAGCCAGCGAGCGACCATGACTTGCAGGGCTTCGGCCTCTCAGTGTCCAGTTCCGTTGTCATGATGGTTGGGCGACGATTAGCACAATGTGTTTTCAAGCCAGTACTACCGGTGAGCGTACCAAGTGGCGGCAGTCTTCGGATCCCTCAAGGGGGACTGAACCAAACTCGTGTCGATTCTGGTTCCGTGAGCAAGCTTTACATATATATAAGCTCCCACTCCGCCTCCTTGACAGAAGGCAGCAGCAGCTTACAACGGCAATTCCTCAAGTCCCGTGGGCGGGAGGTGGGAAGGGAGGCAGAGGACTAGTCCAGCTATACTCTGCCTCCCTCGCGGGCAACGACACACAACCCATGATTAGAGGTTAAGACATATGTTAGCATCGATGCTTGCACGCAAGGCTGATGATGCGGCACATGGCCACTTACCTGTAGGTATCGTCGAACAACAAACTTTCTTTTTTTTGTTGAAAAGGGCCCCACCCCTCCCTTTTCGTCCCAAGCAAAGATCGACTGAAGTTGGTGTTTTTTTTGAGGCTTTTTACACTTTTCAAGTGTTTTTCTGTTTTTTTTTTGTAGGAAGCGACAGGACGATACTGATGAAGATATTGAGCTAACGAATGAGTGACTGCCAGATCTCGGGTTCGTTTCCCACGGTAGTTGTCTTGGTTGTTATTGCAGAAATCAACACGTGCGACCGGAGTTCGCTCAAACCGACTTATTGAGTGGTCAAGGATCCAATAATTGTGGTATTGGTTCCTCGCTCAGCGCTGTCGAGGTTGTCTGCCGCGAGTCGATTGTCCATTTCGAACGAGTTGCTGTTCTGGCCGCGATAGGCTCTGAGTTGCTGCCGGTACAACCACAGAAGAAGACTGGCGAGATCGACCTGTAATATGCTCGGCATCATCAGCCATGAACCAATACGAGGATTCAACTGTCAGAAAGCGTGCTTTCACGGCTCGGAGCATACGTTTGGTAGGAGTTGGGGAACTCCAAACCACTCTCCGGTGCAGTGCCTTGCAAGGGAGCTTTGCATCTGACAGAGATGATGCCAACAGAACTCGATGACCGGTGCCAGATCGGACCACAGGTCTTTAATGCTCTTGAGGGTTGTCGCAGTGAGGTTGACCATAGCCATGGCACCGAATAGAAGCAGGAACAGTCTGGGCGTCGGCCCGATAGAGTTCTAGCTATCGAGCAGTGCGGATACCGCCTGGGCGCCCGTCTCGGGAATCGAAATGGGAGTCGACATCGTGGAGTTGGTTGAGTTTAGGTCAAGGGTGAAGGATGCTGTAATATAGGCTTGGATGGGGTTTCCGTGCAGCGAAATACTATCTAGTGATAACAATTCGAGGGTGAAGAGGAGAAGAACAGATATGGACGGTGACGGACGTGCAACGTGCAATGTGACTCGGTGCATGCTGGTGCTTGTGGATGTTTAGCAGGGAAGGTGCCGGCCTCGATGTCGGCATGTCCTGGTGGGCTGTGCGCCTGCCAGGACAAGAACAAATGCCGCAGGAACTCCCGGATCGCTAGAAGGAGCGGCTGTTGTTGAGAGAGCAGGAGGGGCATACGAGCAAATCATAGCGACACAACTGCATTTGCAACCAACAGCCGAATAAACTCGCACAATCCCGAAGGGTTCGTGATCTTTCGGTATCCGCTCATGATGGGTAGTGTCCAGCTACTTGAGTGCCGGATCACTAACACAGCGGATCCAAACCAGAAATGGCTTGAAAGGCTTCGAGACCTAAGCGGCAGAGACACAGTTGCTGTCATGTGCGACGTTCAATCGCTAGCATCAGCTCGAACATGGTATCTCGTGACCTAAGCAAGATTATGCGTCGAATACGACACGGGCTTCGTGGAGCAGCTCTCGGTTTTAATGTGAAGCCTGAGAAGACCTCTTGTGGTCCTCAAAGCCTATCATAGATATTTCTTGCATGGATAAGTGCTTAGAATTGCAAGGCAAAGAAAGACGTGGCGCCTCGGGAGATCTTTCAAGTCGTGTCACGAGCTAACACTAGCAACCCTAGACCCATGGTCGTCGTGGCTGATGATCGCTGGTGCAAGGATCTGTACTTTGCCTGAGCCCAAACCCCTTGTCATGCTAAGGGGGCATGATCAGGCGTTCAAATGAACGACTTTGATGAGTTAGATCGGCATAGAGAGCCTGGCCCTGATGGTCACGTCTCAGATCGTCGTGAGCGAGAACAATTAGCCAGACCAGAAATGCACAGCTCCACCCATCGGAAAAGGACAACTTTGCATACCAGCAAACATCTATAGATTCTCTGCCGCTGCATGTTTCTGCCTAGCATAGCTTAGGCGGAGTGACCGTCTCCTGCACCTCTAAGGGTTGGTTAGCTACTTGCGTCTGCATCAGCGCGGTGTGTATCCCCTGATACTGCGAACGTTGAAGGTTCCAATAATGTACCTGCTCCCGAACACCGCGAAGCAAGTGACCAGGAAGATAAGTCTAATGCCATACGCTCTAGTATTCTGTCCTACAGAATGCAGAGGCTGCCGAATGGTTCACACCCAGAGGGGCCAACGATACATCATCCCTTGGGGACAAAGAGCACATCAAAGACAAGCCCGTGCCTTTTTAATCATCAAGTCTGCAAGAGGTGGAAAGGTAGGACTCTCATCAACCTTCAAATGCCTTCCAAGTAGCAGCATTCTCCCCGCTAGCAGGCTTGTGCAGCAGCAGAGCTACAGCCTAATCGCGAGCCCCATGTTCTACATCGAGACAAAAAATCTCCAACATTGACACATGCCGAACGATGATGGAGTAAAACGACCCGTTGCGAAGAAATGAACAATCAGCAATCGTCAACGGTGGCATTTACGGAGCTCGTTCCCAGCGCATGAATCTGGACCTAGACGACTGTTAAACCTCCTCGGGGGCTCTTGAGGGACAATTACGAAAAGCAGACCCCTTTACACACCCTTGCGACACATAACGTTAACGAGACTTCCTCCCAGCGCTATCTTTGCTCAGTCATGCCTGTACTGCAGTTCCATCTGTCTAATCCAGAAAACCTCGACCCGCGACCAAAGTTCAGTAGCCTCTCAGCCCTTGGAGCAAGGGAGAATGTCTCCAGGTGAGCGAACTTTATTGCAAGATACGACGGGTTGTTATTTCTGGGGGGGGGGGGGCATCACAATGACAAGGGCGCTTGAGATAATATTATTTCCCTAGTGAGATGGGCTATGAGGCACTGAGGCGGTGGTGTTTCATTGGGAGGACGTAGGGAGTGTTGTTATACTTACGAATCTGTCACTAGCGCCGCTGTAGATAATGGACATTTGAAATGGGCCCCTCTACCCGCAGCAAGTCATATTTGTCATGCCTGTAAGCCATATAGTGGTACAGTCTCATATGTCTACACGACCTAACATTGTAGACAGCTATGGGACAGAGCTCAAAACCAATTTCAATGGAGATTTCATTATATTTCTGATCGTCTATCCAGATATTGCGCCTATTGGCATATTCTGTATTTGAACTCCACGTTCGTGTACGTGTATGTTGGGAATCATCTATATGCAAGATTTGTCTTGCTATTGTGATGGCTTCAGTGCCTTTGTGCGTGGTGAAGATGTTGCATGTGAGCACCTGCTCCTTCCATTTCCATCCTTTCTCTGTGATTGTGAGCTTCTCTGGCGCTTTCATATTCCCGACCACGGTTGATGGCATTGCCATCATCTCGCGCAATGGCCGGACTGCCAGCACCGCCGGTACTGCGCCTCCGTGAGTCGTAATAGTCGTGTTCCTGGGATGCTGTATGTGTATATGGGGCGCCAGGGGCTTGACGGCTATTATCGCCGGTGTTGCTGCTTCCTGCACCTCCACCGACACTGCTGCCTAGCATTCCTCCTGGTGTACTTGATTCCTCTTTGGACTTTGGCGTTGAAGGTACAATGACGTTGAGTACACAGTCATCGAGATGCTCGTAGAACTCTTGGGCCGAGAGGAAGCGGATCTGACAGATTGAGCATTTCGCGTCGCCACCGCCTTCAATTGTTGACACGCCCGCGCCACTGCCGCTCGTCATGATGCCGCCTGGGCCTGCTGTCATGACCATCTTACGGCTGTTGGGTGGAGTCTGCTCGACATTGTGCACGGCAGTGAGATGCCTCTTGAACACATCTGCACGGTTGAATGCCTTCTCATAAGCTGTGCCGGGTCCTGGGCAGAAAGGGCAGACCATCGTGCCCTTGTAGTGCGTCAGTGCGTGGCGGTTTTTATCATACTTGCGAGCGAAGCCCTTAACGTGGTACTCGCAAGTTTCGATTGGGCATTTCTCGGGCCGTTCTTCTTGATGGGTCAACATGTGGGCCGCCAGGTCCTTGAAGACGCGCCCACAGTCGGGATGGGGACATCGGTTCCGGTTGTCCTCAACCTTGGGTGTAACAGGGCTACTTTGAAGCATGCCAGCGTCCATAGTCGAGACAATTGTTTGGGGGAGGTGGCTTTGTAGAGGAGCTGGCGCAAGTCGTGGTGCGTCGATGTATGTCCCCTGCCGTAGTCCGGGAAACTCCTCCTCAACCATGCGGGCATCTGCTTCCTCGTCGCCACTGTCGCTGTCGTTAGGGTCGTTGCTGACATCAATCGATTGCCGGACCTCGCGCATCCAGTCCTTCAAAATGGTCATCGGGGGCCAATCACCACTAGCTTTGCCACCTCGGTGCGGGTTGAAGTGAGCTCTTCGCAAGTGTGCGGCGGCGTTGTAGTATGCCCCGTAGCGCTTTTGTGTCACGCATGCCTTACATTTGCCCAAGGGAATTCGCGGCTGGGGCGAGTTGGGCCCGTTCATTTGAGGTTCCGTGCAAACCCATCGCTTGACCAGTGCTGCGTGCTTGGCGTCATTGTGTCTTCGTAGCTCGTGCTCGCCACGGAAGCCTTCTGGATATTCGTTACATTTGTTGCAAAAGACCCGTCGAAGTGGAGGTCTTTGGTAGTTGGTTCTGAGCTTACTGGGCGATGCCAATCCGCGAGAGATAGCACGGGTGAAGGCCGGGCTTTCCCCAACGGTATTTCTACGCGGGGCATCCAGACCAAAGCCCGAGTCATAACCTTCAGGCTCGGTCTTATGTCCGGCCCATGGATCGACAGCCATCCATTCCTGCTCGTGCTTTCTCAATCCATCCTCTGCTATTGGTAACCCATCCTGGTCGTACGCAGAAACATCGCGGTAAATGGGTGTGCGCTGGCGGAAGAAGCCGTTGAAGACCTGACCTTCTACGAGGTAGCCGCTACCGAGTCGGAAAAGAAAGTCTTGCGTAGATACTATCTTCCACTCTTCCCAACTCTCTTTTTTGAGCGCCGCTAGGGTGGCGTTCAGGAAGTCTCGGTCGCGGGCGTCCATGTATTCGAGGTTGTCATCTAGGAGCGTTGGGGATGAGGCAGCGAATACGGAAACGAGCGCCTTGTACACGCTGTGCATGGCAGCGGCCCGAGCGATTGGGGCACTAGGAGTTTGCGACTGACCAGCCATGCTGGAGTCTGGAGTGGACACTAGATCAGTCAGTATTGTGCGCACGATGCTGAATATACATATGGAGAAGAAAAGCGCAAGCCAGCTTGGAGTATCGCCGGGCCCCGTCCTCAGAGTTGCATTTTCGAAAGCCTGGAGGAATTGCGCCATGCAATTATATAACAGGCGATTGCGGCTGTCGTGCTCGACGTCTTCCGGGAGTAGCTGCGCGTCATTGACATTGACTTGCGTTCTGATAGACGGCTCTTTCTGTTGCAAGTCGTAGAACAAAGTTTCGCGCAAGAGCACCTTCGCGCGATAAAGCACCGGGTATCTAGTAGCCTCGGCCGCTCGGCTTTCGGCCAAGTGCCCTGATAAGCGTAGACAATCCCAGAATTGGAAGGGAATTCCCTCTGCGTTCCAGCTCGCGGCCAGGACGCCGAGAACAGGCGGCGCTCTGCCTTCCCATCTATCATGCGCATACATAGAGCTCGTGGGCGTCGGCACCGATGTGGTCGTAGGCCCTTCGGTCCACCAGAATTCATCTTCAAAATCGAGATGTGCGCGAACCATGTCTGCAGTGGCACGAGGCACAATATATGTCCGTTCTAGATACTGGTTCATGTTGCGACGCGACGTCATAGGAGATGTCAGTGGTGTTTGCACTTGTCTGGGCGACAGAGATTCTGGTAGCATCCAGTCTGCCAAGGTGGAGATTGGACCGCGATGACAACCGAGAACCATCCAAATGTCATCTGTCATAGGGTCAATGGGCTCAGAGCAGTTTGCGCAGTCTTCGTCTCGTGAGTCACACTATATGAGAGGTGGTTAGGACGAGATGTCAAGACGGGGGGATGGCGAAGAATAACTTACTGGCTTGCTGTACACTTTGCAGCGCAGACACTTGCCATGCTCGCGAGGTAATCTCAGCTCTCCTATCGATTCTAGTTTAGAATGGCCCACTCGGCTTCTCTTCAGTGGCGGCAGCAGGGGGTCAACGGATGACTCTGTTGTAGATGGTGTTTGTGTGTGAAAGTCAGGTGGCGGAGGAAGACCGATGGCAGAAGACCGGCGAGGTGGCTCTCTCCCAGAGACACTCGTCACGATCGGCGGCAGTGAGGATACCGTTGTTGATGTGCTTGACTGTGCAACCTCCCGAGGTGCCATGCCTCCAGCGGGTACAAGCTGCGACGGCCTCGGCTCGGTGAAAGATGCGGATGCTGCGGTGTGGCCTTGTGAGGGACCTAATGGATATTTTGCCAAGGACGCATGATGATACCGAAGATGATCTTCTCTTTCCTCTGCGGTACGGAATCCATAAATATAATGGAGGCAATCGTCTCTCCAGCACTTAAATGAAGCTTGCCGCCTTGTGAGGTTGGGTGCAAAATTCCTAGCATTGCGGCTGCGGAATACCGGGTCGTAGAATGAGATGTTCTTGTCCAGCCAAGTGCCATATCCAGGGGGTGCGTCATGATAGGCAAAAAGCCTCAAATGTTCCTGAAGCTTGACGTCAAAAAGATCGATACCTATGTCGTATGAGCCGGATGCTCGTGTATGACGAGTTGTGAATCGGAGCATTTGGTCGGGTACTTACCTCGGTCTCCTAATGAGGTCTCCAAGCACTCACACCGGTACTGGAGGTATCGTGCTTCCTCTGCATCAGACAAACTCGATGAAGATGGAGTGACGTCTGTGATATCATGTTAGCCTACCAGACTTGTATACACAAAGACGAGCTGCTCCGCTACATGACGCAATATTCGTGATGACCTACGATGTAACTGTGCAAAGGTCTCAAGGGCACGTAGTTTGTGTTGGAGCAGGGTGAGCTCGGCACGCTCGGAAGTTGTGTAGTGTGCGGGTAGAAGGCTTGCGAGCTTGGCCTGAATCTGAGCCTGCTGTTCAAAAAGTCCCCGAATAGTGGGGTCCAAGGCTGGATCGGAGCTGAACGTCGGTGCCTCGTCCGGCTGGACGCGCAGCTCGCTCTGGATGGTGGTGACGGGCAGCTGAGAGCCACGCCGCTCGGCCCGAGGCTGGAGCATACTGGTGGACGTGGGCGTTACGAATGAAGATGGTGGTGCTGCTGCTGCTGCTGCCGGTGCTGGTAGGAGAGGCGATGGATACGGCGGGCGCTGGTCAAGTGCAGTAGTAGGCGCAGGCCTGTCAGGCCCGGAAAAGGTCTGATAACGAAGCGCTGAGCCGTGGCGAGGGCGCGTGTCGATGGCTTCGACCTCGTCGCCGGGCTTGCACGGTTTCTGCGGGCGGAATCGGGGCTTCTGCCTCCTCATAGGCGATTCTGACCTGGGTGCCGCTTCCATGGAGGCTCGCCGTGGCGCAGGCTGCACGAGCAGGTCGAGCAGCAGTCGGAGGCCGGAAACGAGGGCGGAAGCTGAGGAGCTGGGGCTGCTGGCCCGGTTGGCGGCCGAGGAGAAGCGTTGGTGTTTATGACACCGAGAGAGAGGTGGCCAGCTTTGACATGTTCCGCACGGCGAGAAGCCTGACTGTCTGATATCCGGCAAAGGATGGATCCGGTGAGCAGGCGGAGACGATAGCGGCGGCGAGCACAAGGAGTGACGTGAAGCTGGCAGACGAGATGCGGCAAAGAGGTCCGCAGCGGAGGCGAGATGAGTAGACAGACCAGGACTGGACTGGACTGGACTGGACACGACACGGAAGAGAGACGTCAGGGAAGGAGACGTCGAGATCGAGGTGAGGATAGCCGTGGAGAATGGCCGGCTAAGGCACGTCCGTGCAATGTGCGTGCCGTTCAGAGCTGCGCACGCTGGGATGTGTGTCTGTGGCCTGTCTGTCTCGATGGCGGATGGGACTTGTGCAGGCCAAGGCTGGTGCAATCAGTCAGGCCCGCAGGGCCCTTGTCCAAGCCAAAGTGCCTGCCCCGGCCCCGGCCCTGCCCCGTGCAAGTGCAAGAGCAAGAGCAAGAGCAGGTGCAGCCCGGAGCAGGAGCAAGACCAGGTGCAAGCCCAGAGGGCAAGTGCCTCAAGCTGGACTCCACACCCTTGCCTGAGCAGCGACACTAGGGTCTGTCTGTACCTTGGAGCGGACGCTACGCTCATCCAAGTGGACCACAGCTCAAGTGTGGGCGCGACCGCAGGGTAGGACAGGGCAGGGCAGGGCAGGACAGGGCAGGGGCAGGAGCCGGAGCAGGTAGGAGGAGACCCACCGGCAGACCACGAGCAAGCGCGCAGCTGGACTGGAGAGCTGGCAAGTGCCGGCGCCCGCAGGCAGGCGACTGCGCAAGAGCCCGTTCTGCTGCTGCAGGCAGGGGTGTGGGGTGGGGAGGGGGGAGGGGGACAACCCTGATTGCGCTGCACTGCGCTGCCCTGCGCGCCGCTGCACTCTAGCTGCACTCTAGCTGCACTGCACGCCCGGTTGCGGCAGCTGAGTGGCTCCATCCTCCAGTTCCCCGACTCCTCCTCGACGCACCAGCACCCCCATCGAGACATGGCATCTCAGGTTCTCGGCAGCACCATCACTGATGACTGTCACCACACCGTGCCACAATCCTCCGTCCTCCCGCCGCCCACGCGATGCACCCTCTCGGCACTTGTCCTCAGCCTGCCAGCCCAGCCAGTCACACCCTCGTGGTCCCATCTCAGCACCGCCACTCCAAGCTTGCTCAGCCTGCCCTCAACTCGACTCGACTCAACTCAACCACCACAGACGCGCGGCGCCCGCCCTTCCACATGCCCAGCGCCCAGCTCGCCCAGCTTGCCCAGCCCACGCCCCTGTCATGCACCTCCAACCGTCCTGGGCCCCGTTCTCCCCCAGCTGCCTCGTCATTCATGAGGCCAGCAATCAGTCAGCAACAGCTGCGCTCTTCAGCCGTCTCACACCCTCACCCTCGCTCTTCGCCGAGCTGGGTTCGCCTGTCTGCTGGCCCGAGCTGGACGATCCCAACTGCAAACATCCGTGCTTCAGCGTGGGGATCCTTCAGGGCGGCCTTCGAGTGGACGCCGTCGTCCCGACGAGCCATGCCACAGATGATGGGACGGACAGACGGTCCATTGAATGGATGGGTCGATGGGTCGACTGCGGCATCACCACCCGGCGGCACACGCCATCTCAACTCCGTTCCTTCAATTGCGCCTCTACATAATTACTATGAGCACTTAATTCACTCCGCTCCAATCGCCCTGCCCAATGCACATCAACTGCCACTGGACGTGGGTGCCACAGCTTTCTGCACCGAGACCGTCTCGAGTGGCTAGCAATGACTGCGCATTGTCGGGCAACCCAGAGTCACTGCTGCACCAAATGTGTCTCATTGTCCGATATGCTGCTTCGGCCCAAATCGCACGAGGTCTGTGTCGTTTGAGCCGTCACAAACAAGTCTAGAGGTCTAGACTCTAGTGCCATGCCAGACGCTCCCGAGGAGACGGGAAAAGGCCGGGGAGCTTTTTTGCGCTGGCACTTTACTAATGACCAGCTAGCGCGGCCAGGGCGTGCTGGTCTTACTCTGAACCTCTATCGGCCAGTAATTAGGTATGAAAATGACCCGTCAAGCACGCTGGACTCTGCTCAGCCTTCACGCCCTGCTACTGTGTCATAATGAGGTGCCACGCTGACCAGCTCATCCCCACGCGGAAAACACCCTGGGCTCTAGAATGCGCCAAGTCATCCGGCCATCCACTCACATGCCATGCTCGAGACGCCTACCAGCTGCCTTGGCTCACCTCCGTACCTAGATGTACCTAGCCTGACTGGCCTGGCCTGCTGCGGGAGCTAGGGTAGCTCCCTAGCGCACACAACGCTCGGCCTGTGCCCGCCGAATCGGGCCCTTTCGGTGGCTTGATTGCTTGATTAGTGAGTCTCTGCTAGTCACATAATTACTGGTACGTACAGAGTCACTTGGCCAGCTCGCTGACGGGTAACCTTTGCAAATGTAACATCCGGCTCGTGCTACATGAGATACCGCTTCTTCAACGATTTGGCGTCAATCGCAGCAGTCAGGGGCAAGCATCGCCAAGCAGGCATCCTGGCCACTTTGCCGTCGATGGCCCTGCCGGTCGCTACTCTTCGCCCCCAATGGCCTCTTATCGACCTGGCCGAATTCCGAGTGGTCGATGTTCCCAACGCGCACAAGAACAACTTCTACCGCGCCGTCGATTGACACGCCAGTCCACTATGCGAAGCCTCTTTATGATCGGACCATGCAACGCTGAAATTCGGTCTACAATTCACCACGTACAAAGTGGTGCAGTCACCTGCCCCAGATATGACAGCTCGGATATCGCGTGGTAGGAATTTGATATTGGAGGGGATTGCCCAAGCCTCACGGCCTGCGGTTGTGCGGCTGCGCTTCAGCCGGTGTCTGTGGGTTTGTGCTTTGGGCGTCAGCTCCGACCTTTGGCGAAGGCTGAATTGAGAGCGGGCCGTTGCAAGGCGCCGCCTCCGAGGCCATAGGCGACCTCGGGACTCCAGAATTAAGCTGCAGGCCTGCCTGCACTGCATCAACGGTTTTGCCGGTTTTGACGAGAACGATTGGTGAGCAGACCCCAGTCTCGCTGTGCCTCATGCCCATTAGCAAACTGAGGCGTGACATGGATGGGCCCGGCTGGTGTTTCCAAGCTCGCAAGCCATGACAAGGGCCCCTTGCAAAAGCCAATTCAAACCAGCTCGCATACGCAAGCCCACGCGAGAGGCTACGGAGTACGGTTGCACGCTAGCTTCAGCTTGCCGACCTCGGAAAGCTGGTCCTCACGACAAGGCAGTCCGTGGTACAAAACAATAAACTCTTCGCCGTGCGCTGGTCCACCCGTGCGCGCCCAGCAAGCTGAGGCTCTCACATTGGCTACGGAATATGCCGAGAGACAGAGGTACGCATATCCCTATTGATACGGCTAGCCTTCGAGCTGATGATGTGTTGTCTCAAATTCAGCAGTGTACTTTCCGAACGCGTCTGAACCCTCGCCTGCACATATTCCCTATGGGAGAAGAGTCTCCAGCGTCAAGGCCAAGTCAAGGGCCAAGCAACTCCAGCCGAAGCCGGAACATCCAGCCAAGGAGTCCACTTTTCCCATGTCGTACCCAACACAATCTCATCAACAAAGTCGAGGCATACCTACCATAGTAATACTCAACTCAAATTGTATACAGTCTATGTACATGCGGTTGTGGGTGGTGGCAACGCTTACCACCCAGGATTTTTCACCCAAGCGTAACCTTGGAGCAGCAATCGCAATCATGTTGCAGTATACGACATCACAGGCATCGGCACTTCAGCATGACCGCAGCTCTGAGGTGCGGTCCCACTCTGCGCCATCTGGTGCGTTCGCGCAAGGTGTCAGCCACGACCACATCAGCCAGAGATCAGGACGGCACAGGCAAGTACGGAGGACCGTCTTGGGTCCTCGGCCGGGAACGGATTCGAATCTTGCAAGAACGCACGACTGTCCCACCGTGATGCAGGCAGGGATTGGAGCAAACCAAAGTCATCAATTGATCCAGCCCAGCCTCAATCGCAACGGCGTGGGGACGATTAGGCGCGTGGCGACGTTGTATAGTCATCAGCTGCAGTACTCAAGTACAATCTCAGTCACAATCACAAGCTGAGTTCATTACTCCAGGCCCCCTGCAGCCGCGGCTCTATTGGGTACCCGGTCGAGTTGGGTGCCAATTTCATCGCCTCAGTAGAGCATTGTTGGGTGCAGGTCCAATCACAAGCTCGAGACGTTTATTTTGGCACCCAGCTCGCCGGTGGGAATGCTGCGCTTGACTGCAACGAATATGCAATAGCGGAACGTTATTATGAGAGCAGGGGTCCACGCACGCGCTCAAGCACGCATTGGTAGCTGGACCGCACCACCAGCGTGCCATCACCATCTCGTAGAAGGGGGAAAAAAAAACTACTACTATGAACTTCGTTTCCGAGAACAACATAGGCTAATATTCCGTAAACGCATGGGCGATAGCGACAAGGATTAGAAAGATCCCGCCATGGGGCGGTGAAGCAGTGGCAGAGGTGACTGCATCGATTGGTCTCAGATAGCAATCTTGAGAACAATGTCGTCAGCCATGTCGGCGCGGTAAGGACGTGCCAGAAGTATACGGCCAGCTATTACTCACACGCAAGGAGCCATGTCGGTCTATGAACAAATTTCCCATATGGGTTCAAGGCGAGTTGGTACAAAGTACAGGCCCGCAGGCAGGGACCGCCCATGCCGGAGTAGCTCCTGTGAAACAGATGGCCTACCCTTGCCCGCCCATTTCACACTTTCATCCATGCAGAAGGATAAATGTGGGTTTGCGTCTGCTTTATCTCTGTCAAGGACCATGTCTAGAGGCTGGCAGGCTTCTCGTCAGGCTTCAGCTGCTGTTACAGTGGTTCGGCTGCTGCCGAAATGACGCCTCCCAGGTTGAGATGATGTCCAACTTGCCGATACTGCATGTTGTATGCGGTGCTTCGAAACAGATATGCCCGGGGGCTTTCATCCTGCTTGTTTTGTTTCTTCTCCATCTGGTCTGTCTCAAGAAGCTGAAGCGATCTCCTAGCTATGACAGTCGACTCAAGGCCGACCGGCTAGAACCGAGACGAGAATGGAGCAGGGACATGGAATGGCCAGCAGACGATGCTTCAGTTGACTACAACAGTAAGGGCAAGGGCACAGCTGGGGGGTCACACTACTTGCAGGCCAGATGCAACAATCAAGTGGATTGCATATCGGCATCGTCATATTGTCCGTATTTCCGGCAGAAGTCAGCACGACTGGTATTTTATCCTCATTTTCGAAGAGACATAGCCGAGTCTCGGCTTTACCATGTCGCTATCGATCTTGGACAGGCGGGGATTGACCTCTCCCAATGTTCTGGAGCTGCCGAATACGACGAATTCCTTGTCGAGAGCATGGATGTGGCGGATCGACAGACGGACAGCAGATGGTCGTTGGGAACCGCAAGAGAGTTGCGGGATGCCATGTCATGTCATGCTGGAACGACCGTGTCTGACGAGGCGAGGTGGAGAGTGTGACAAGGTCGACAACGGGACTGGCTGCGCATCTGATCGGAAAGTGATGCAGAACGGGACAGCAGCTCGCAGCAGAGGGGAGCTCGTGTGGTCACATCATACAGAGGAGTGAGTGAGGTGTGGCCTGCGGGAGGTTGCGGGAAGCACTGGCCTGCGCGTCGTCGTGGGCCGTGTCGCATGCGGGCCAGCAAGACTTGTCTGCGAGCGAGGAGATGATCGAGGTGGTGGAGGGGCGAGGCGAGGCGAGGCGAGGCAGCGCGAGGCAGCTTGTTATGAGGCACCCCCATGCCGCCACGGTCTCTTGTGGTATTCGGCGAGACTCTTCACCGGACCCCGGACCCCCCGCCAGGGTCGGCGAGCCGATCGCTGCCCAAAGCAGCTGGAGGAGCCCTGCGCGGTGCGACCCAGGCGAAGCAGCGGTACGTACCTTGTAACTATGTACATGTACATTATGCTAAGTAATCAGGTAGGATCGTGGATCGTGGGCCGCGTCCAGCCTTCAAGTGCCGGCGGAGCAACATCAAGCGGCCTCGCTCTCTCTCACTCACTCATTCTCTCTCTCCGTCCAGGCTCCGCGGCCCAGCAACAGAGTCGAGAGTGGCCAGGCTTGCCCATGCCTGGCCAGGTGCTGCAGGTCAATCACCTACCCTGCCCGTCCATTCGTCTCCATGGCTGGCTAGCCTCTCTTTACCGTATGGAGTACATGTATTATCCGCCGGTCACGGATCACAATTTGACTTTTGCATATGCTCGGCACTATACTGTTTCTCGCCCGCACCAATCACAGCCCCTTTGCCCGGCAGCTGGACCTATCTCAAGGTTCGCAGTGGCCCGATGCTCTTGGGGTTACATCGCACCATGTTATGGCATCTGATCATCTCGCCATGGCCACACAGACAGACCGTTTTCCAGCCACCATCTCGACGCCCTCCATCGTGGCCCATCGAGATACCTAAGCAGCCCATGTCGCGAGAGCAAAGGCAGCTCGTTCCGCCGAGATCAGCCTGCTCCGTCACAATGCTCCGAGGCGAGGCTGTGCTATCTCTCTCGCTGCACACCACCCAGGAGCAGCAACAGCAGCAGTCGCAGCATCTTTGTTGCAACGATACTTCCACCACGTCGCGTGGCCCAGCCACCTTGATTACTACTATGGTATAATCCATATCCCACATGACGACCTGCGTTTGGGCATGGGATCACCGGCTACGACGTTGCAAAGTATCACCTCGGCAGGATTGTTCTGGGCGAATCGACATGATACCATACCTGCGCCGATGGGGAGGGGGGAGCCTTAGGTCATGACGAAGTAATGCTGCCATGCAACCGTGTCAGTACAGCGATCCTTCAGCACGGCGATCCTTCTTGCAATCAAACACCCAGGCATCCCAGGCGACCCGCGGCTGGTGACGCACAGCGGCGAGCTGGACCGACCCTGCCACAGTAACAAGCCCGTCAATCACTAATGGAACGTGGGGAACCGTTGAAGCGTGCTTTCTGCATGGTTTCTTCTCCACTCGGATCACAGAGGGTCACTTGCTCCATCGGGAGTGGGCATGACTCTTGTGCGTATGTATGTACTCGCCTCGCCATGCGCAGGCAATGTATCGGCGGCTATTAGGGGCTCTCTGTCCTCCTACTCCTCCTACTTCCTCCTCTTCCTGCAGAGCCCTTGTGGCTTGTGGAGCGTCGAGCCCGGCCGACCGCCCGACAGACCGACTGTCCTTGGTGGCCCTGGTTGTACGGACGGGCGGGAACTTCTCCGTTGCGGTATTCAAGGCAGGGCAAGCTTGCCGGCCGGCGGTATCTGCTTTATCAATCTTAAGTGGACACACACAGCTCGTGGTCCAGACTTTGAATCTCAAGTGTTCACCCGGTGAGGGACTATCACAGAGCACACGCACATGGGGTACAGAAGTTGCCGTGATGCGTTGTGCGCCGTGCGTCGGTCGTCTCCCCCGCTCCTTGCTTAAGCAGCATTCTCTTTTTTCAGGTCATCGTGGCATGGCGATAAAACTATCCGACCTTCCTTTACCGTCACGCAAAACGATAAAGCTGGAGATACCGTGCACACACACACACACACACACGCACACATACACACATACACTTCTTGACCGCCGATGGCAAAATAAGGCTACCTACACATGCGCCGAGTCAAGCACAAGCGACGATGACAAGGACCAGCCTCTGAGCGAAGGTTTTTTTTTTTTTTTTGGTTCTTTCCCATGAAACGCGGATAACGAGCCGCCATTTGGTAGTTTTAGTCGGCTTTTCTTTCCTTCCGGCTGTTGACAAGATCCCGAGCGCGTGGTTGGAAGTACTGACCGGGATCTTCCTCAGTGTTGTTCTGCTGGTGTGACTCTGCGTGTGAGTGTGACTGTTTGTGTGTGTGTGTGTGTGTGGCGCGTGAGGGCTTTTGTCTGGAGCGCGACATGCATGCGCTTTGATGATGCGGTCATTTCGCTTCGAGCGGATATGTGTGTCACTCACTCACTCACTCAATCACTCCATCCCCTCCCCCTTCCCCCTCCCTCCCTTTTCAACATATCCTTGATACCACGGCCCTGGCCTTGCAGTCTAGACTCCATGATGACCTCTCAAGTCGCTGAGTAGACTCCAAAAAAAAAAAAAAAAAAAAAAAGTGATTACTACAGGCTCTGCTTTGTGAGAGAAGCCGCCCACCCGCGGTCCTGACATCAAACGTTAAAAAGTCCCTTGAGTTGGAGCTTGAAAGCTCAACCACAGTAAACACTAGAAACTTTTTATCAGGAACATTTCCGCGCATTACTCCGGAGAGAGAGCCTCCCCCCCCTCTTCCAACCACCCTCTTTCTTTCCCCATACAAATCAATAAATCGAAACCCTGAGGCTCGACGGCAGGCTGGTACGTTGCTATCATGTGGCTTTTTTGGGGAGGGGGGGGGGGTTTAGATTATGCAAAAGGGGCCGGTAATGAAATCATCACAGACTGCTTGCTTGCTCGCTCAACCGGTCTAGATTAAACTAGCTGTCCTTTTACCCGACTACTCACCCTTTTTCATCACCCCGAAGCCCCGGTTGTTGCCTTGAGAGGGATATATCCCCACCTCGAGGAAAAAAAAAAAGAAAAACTTGAAAACTTCCCCGATGTGTATGGAATCTCATATGAAAAAGCCGTGTTTGCATACCGGTCAAGTACTCGGGGGCTACTTTTCCCCAGAGCGGGTTTTTTCTGGGCTTACGTGTCCCAGTCGAGGGATAAAGGGAGAGGGGGGGATATGATGGGATAAATGTTGATTTGGAAAAAAAAAAAAAGGTGCCGCCGAGTTCATTTTGGAGTGGCCATGGAAGATGTATAGAAACAAAACCGTATGTATATACATACGTATATACATATGCGTTTGTATATGTATTTATACAGCCCGTGTCCCAAAAACATATTTTGACATCTCAAACTACCCTCTTTCAAATGTGCATGATGCTCGCTTGCTCTCATTTATCAGAATTTATATTTAAATTAGCAGAGCATTGTTTTTTTCTTCTTTTCTTTCGTACGGGGCTGGAACACTCGGTCCCTCTACAGCTCCCTCCTGCGCATTACAGCTCCCGACGTCGGGCTTGAGAAGGTGATAATAGACTGGTGGCCGTGGCCCGGGGGGGGGGGGCTATGTTTTTGGCATATCAAATTGAACACACACACACTCTCCCAAACGAAACGGAAGACTTCTCAATACAGATCCGGGCAGTCTTCACGCTCTTTCAAAGGACCATGTATGATACTTTGCGCGGACTCGCTTGACTACCACTTCACCCACGCGTTATGTTTGTCGCATATCGTAGTTCAAGCGGGGAGACCCAGGTCTTGATATTGATATTGTCACGCAAACCATGTAGCTCTACTGTATAGTGCTGTCAACGCGATTTGGCTATCTCTTAACTGCACACCGTGATACCGTGCCTTGCTTTTTTAGGATACCGAAACACCTCCGTGAAAAAGACTTCTAGACCTCCCCTTTAGCTTTTGAATTCCCGGTTCGTCTGAATCTTGGCCTTCCCCCAGGGGCCCCAACATAACGCCAGCCTCTACCCCAAATGTCACATGTTGAATCGTGTGCTCGAGTGCTCGCTTGCCTGAAGTTGATGCAGTAAAACAGAAAAGAAGTATTAGATAAATCGTATTGGAGGAGGAATTGCTGGTAGCTTGTTGGTTGGCGTGATTGTTCTGTGCATATGTCCTCGCCCTGGCAAGACAAGGACACACGCCCCGCAATCATCGCGAAGCAATCGAGACGAGCTGGTTCCAGGAGCAATACCGCAGCGTCAGAAACTCACTCCATGGGCGATATTGTCACCCATGTGAGTCCTCTGCGTGAAGAATAGAAAGTTCGTCATGCCTCCGTGGCGTCTTCACCGCAACAAAGCGCAGCTCATTCCAATTGAGCCCATCTCCGCTCCCTCAGCGGCATCTCCTCCCCTTGCTCCTGACGAGATCCTGAAGACTCAGCCCTCCACGCGGCGTGCTCGCCTAGCCGTACCTCGGCATACGCGGCATAGTCGAAATCGATTGTTGAAATGGTCGCCTGGATCAGGGCCCAGATACCCCAATAGAAGCCCGGCACACCACGGAACATGTCCACCTCGGCGCACAACTTGGTGACCTCAGCCTCTTCGTCCAGGTCCGCCGGCTTGTCAGCCACGAGACTGAAGTAAGAGTGGATGTACTCGCGGATGAACTCTGTCCTCTGAGATATGGTCGGAAGCACGCTAAAGTCGCAGTCGAAACCACCCCACTCGGCAAAGTGGTTGGCAATATCGAAGGCGGCGGGTGACGGAGTGGCATATTCGTAGTCGATGAAGTTGACAGAAACTGGCGGACAGCCATTGCCGTTGCCATTTGCAGCTTTCTGCGGGACGGACTCTGGCTCGATAATGACGTTTCCGCTTAGCAGGTCGCAGTGAGCAAATACGAGCTAGCATAAACTGTTAGTAAAAAATGACTGGACGGGTGACAGACTATAATCTTTCCTGACTTACCCCATTCTTTCCCAGACCGGGCCTCTGGCTGAGCTCGGCGACCAGCCGTGCCAGCTCCGCCTGTAACGAGGCCTGGCGGGTCCTCTGAGCTTCTGTCGTCGTGGGCAGGGCGAGAATCCATTTCTGCATAACCGTCCACACATTAGGTCGAGGCTTGTTGGGCACGACGCGGTCGACGAACGGCTGGGCCTTGACGCCCTTGGCCAGCGGCGACTCTTCGTCGTGTATACAGGGCACAACGGCGTGCCACTGCGCCAGGCGCCGGGCGACAGCCCTGTAGATGGGGCGAGTGCGGAGGTCGGCCGGGGAGGTGACTTTGCCGGGGATGTAACGGTAGAGCATGCCGTTCTCGAAGCGGGCGAGCAGCTGGGGCGCGAGGCCGTGCTGCATGAGCAGCTCGTGGTTCTGGGTCTCGCGGAGGCGGTCGATGAGGACGTCAGTGCCGTTGCCATATGCGCGGAGCAGGATGGCGTCGCTGTCGACCTCTGCCTTTGTGCGGCCCTGCTTGTGGTTGACGGCCTTGAGGAGGGTGTTTGTGATGCCGTCAGTGAAGCGGATGAGCTCAATCTCCGAGTCTGGCGAGGCCCAATCGGGTCTTAGGGCGAGGATGAGGCGGCGCGGCGATGCGTCAGGATCTGTGCTGTCGTAGGCGAGGGGGATAAAGGGGATGTTGTGAGCCGGGGGTGAGTTGGGGGTGCCGTCGAGTTTTGCGCTGGCGATGCCATTGGTGCCGTTGGCCATGGCGGGCCCGACTGAAGTCATGTCTGCGTGTGGCATGAGGGGGGATATCACACAAAGTCGTGTCGTGTTTGGCTTGCTTGTTCAGGAGGTCAGTCCTATGCAGTGCTGTCGAGTAAGGATGTCGTTGGGTCGTTGCAACAAGATGGGACACTGGCGCAAGAGATAAACCGTGAGGCTAGAGCGCGGGACAAGAAAAGCAGGAGATTAGGAGGCGGAAAAAGAGGCGGAGGAGAGAGAAGGGCGAGAGAAAGAGAGAAAGTGAGAGAGACGGGTTGGCTGGGAGAAGTCAAGGAAAGGGATGTTTGCGGACCGTTTAGGAAAGTGCTGGTGGTGTCTGGCGGGCTGGAGCCAGGGTCATTTCTGGCAGCTCTGGAGAGCCAGGGTGCGGATAGAGACGGTGAAGGGACGCTACGCCAAAAGCACCCTTAGAGCAGGCACCGCGGGTGGGGGGTTTGTCGCCGCCGCCAAAGACCCTTGAGTGGGGTCCGTCTCCGTCCAGAGTAGCTCGTCCAGAGTAGCTCGTCCACCCGCGTGCTTCAAGGTTATTTTGACTGATGGGCTCCGGGCTGAACATCACCCATCTGAAACACACAAAGGGTACAAAGAAAACTCAGCCAACGAGGCATGCACAGCAGCACGGCAGCACAGCAACACGGCAGCACGGCACGGCAACTCTGGCACAATCGGCAGCAAAAGGGGGCCACACCAGGCAAAACGTCATTGTGCGCCACCAAGAGCCAAGAGGCCACCCCCAGTGAGGAGACACAGATTGGAGAACCAAATCGGTGCCACAGCAATGGTAGGTAGTAGGGGTAAACCAGGGGCAAACTCAAGCATAAGGTAAGCTAAGTAGTCTAAGCAGAAGCAGTCATTTATCCATCCGCAGAAGAGGGCCGCCATCCCTGTGTGCTGAAAAGCCTGGACCCTGCAGCTTCCAGAGTCTAAATATCCCGTCCGCCGTGACGGTGGCCCCCCGCTCCCCTCAAGGTTCTCCTCTTGTCCTTTAGAAGCGCCCAACCGCCAAATACGCCTTGCTCGTGCAAATGCATTGCAGCAGCCAAAAAGCCTGCCAGCCCAGCGCATCGTCGCAGGTACTTTCCAGTTGCTCGCCCTCTGCTCCAACTGCCTAGTCTTAACACCACGCGGAATGGCGTTGCCCAAGTTGTCGCATGGCTCCATAGGTTAGGTTGGGAATCTCTGCTGCACTTACACACCAGCCTGCAGCAGCCCTAGCTATGTCTGTCCGCATCACGTCTATGTCTCCAGCGAGCAAAGGCAAAAAAAAAGCTGTGATTCTTGCCAGGGCACACGCTGATCGTCAACCCCGCATCCTCTTTCTTCATAGCCCGGCCCGGCCAGGGCAGTGCCGTCCAAGTGAGGGTCGTGAATCAGAGAGTTCGAACCGTTTGATTGACCCGTCTCCCCTCAAAAATATCCGGCAGAGGCAGAGTTGCCGTCGTGAGATGCCAAACTCGACCGTTACGATATTGACAGGTGGGGAGGAGGGGGGAAGCATGTGATTTCGAAATGGGGCTCCATATCCATACTCTCTATGTGTGGCAGGCAGGCAGGCAGGCTCCACCGCCCGCCCTGCCCTTGCAGCGTGATGCAGTCAGCCGACTTGCGGACTTCGGATCATGCGCCGAGAGTGACAGGTCTTGGAAAAGTGACCCTGGCACTTCCTTACTGCAGTCTTGTTCGATCTCAGTCGCTCTGGCCAGAGGTCTCACGCGCAGCATCTGCCCCGCCCTTTGCTGTTCTCCTATGCACTAGCGACTTCTGTACCTTGGCCCCTGTGGCCATAAAGGCTCCGCCGAGAGTCCCTTCGACCTTGATTGCAACCTTGTCGAGAGCGTCAATCAGGACGAAGAGCATCTTGTTGAAGAAGAAGAGCGCCACAAACGACACGCAGACCGTGATCGCCATGGCCCTCTCAAAATCCCACGTGACCCAAGCCTCGTACATCTCCTGGATCTGGATCGAGTAGTAGCTCGTGACAAAGTTGAGGGGCAAGAAGAACACGGAAAGCTTAGCCAGCAGCGTGGCGCTGCGGTTCAGACGCGCTGTGGCAGCCGTGTCCCTTTGCTGCATCAGGTTGAAGTACTGTGTCGCGGTGTTAGTACGTCCGTCGTGCACACTTCCAAAGGAACGACCGTCGCACAGCAACACCTACCGTATCTGACAATGCCGCCGTCTCGTCCTGGTATCCCTGGATCGTGTTGAGCATGAGCCACTGCAGCCTCTCACCGAGCCTCTCGAAGCGCTCCCTGGCAGACTTGGCCATGAAGATTACCCCGTCGTCGCCGAAATCCTCGTCCATAGGGTCCAAGATCGACAGTGACCTTCTCAGCCCCCCTTGTGACTTCTCCAAGCTTGTGGTCTGCAGTATCTTCTGGATCATGGCTTTGTAGTTCTCAAACAGGTGCTTGAGCTCCCGGAGGTCCGCGCCTAGACTATGCAGTCGCGGTATGATGCGTGCCGTATGCGGTTTCATTTTTCGTGTCTGTTGGCATGGCGTGAGTAGTTAGTGTCAGATTCGGTTTTTTTCTCCGCCGGGGAGATACCTACGTCACTCTCGAGTACTATCGGTGTCTAGAGATCATGGTAAGCAGGTGTCAGCATAACATGGGATCCGCAGGTAACATACCAGCTCCTTCAGAGTCCGCTCGGCGGCCTCGAAAGTGGCAGCAGCCGCATAGTCTTCGAAAAGGTAGTAGAACAAGTTACTGGCTCCCTCCAACTTGAGCGAGTCCAGTTTTGGCTGCATCTTACTCGCCAGGACATCGCTGTCCCAGCCCGTCTCCTGGGCATGCTTCTGGTATAGTGGCAAGATCCGCTTATGTTTGTCACGCATGGCCTTGCGAATCGAGTTCTGTGACAACGGCTTGTGCACATACTCCTCTCCTCCGTGCGTGGACAGCTGCAAAAACACACTAATGGTATTACCCCGAATATGCCTGAGGCACTCATATCTGTGCTTTTGCCACTGAGATATTGTCATTTCGTGAGGCTGCTCTATCGCCGGGTCTTCGTGGAGAGAAAGAACAGTATCTACAAGTGAGAGGTCAGTTGTTTGTGTTACGTAGGATGATGCACTTAAGGGCGACCATCAAAGATGACCACATACTATCATTTGTCAAAACCAGCCATAGCCAATGTTTCGGTGGCATGAGCGAGACAGGCCGGTCAGTGTCTTCCTTTGAATTTGTCTTGGCTGGATCGACCCGGTTATGTAGCCAGTGCGCGCCAATGCATAAAGCTGTAAGCGACAGTAGTGAGAGGTCAGCATCAAGTCCCGAAGGATTGCGCCCGCTTGAGCACATTATGTTCATACCGTTGGAAGTCTGATCGATCGACGAGTAGTTGACCTTATCTTGAAGCAACTCAAACAACCGAACATCGTCACCGCCCGGCATACCCGTGTCATTGCTCCTGGTGCCGGGCATACTGGAGGACGACGATGATGATGTGCCTGACTGGCCATTTGACGCAGTGCTGGTGCTGGCATTGCCTTTCTCGGGGTCTACGATCTGTACACTCTCCGTTGCGGCGCCTCCCACATGGTGGTGTGTATTGTTGTTGTCCGCCTGGGATGGTGAGAAGAGGTTCTTGTCCGAACGGTGCTTGGAGGTCTTGGCCCTCTTCATGACACTGATCATCCTTGGCGAAAAGTTGTATTCTTCGCCAAGAAAATCCATGACCTCGTGCTGCTTGGTTGTATCCCAGATATTGCTGTGCGCGGAGCCAGTCGAGAATTAGTGGCCAAGAACGCATTATACGGAAGAGAGGGACCAACACACATCCACCTGATTGGGAGCGAGGGGTCCCTGTTACGAAACAAACTTTTATAGTGTTCAACATTGAGATCTAGAGCGTACTGGGCGCGGTCGTGGCCGAATTCGACGACGAAATTGGTACAATCATGCAGGACTGTGGACTTGTCCGTCAACTTTTCGAAGATAGCCTCGTCGTCGAGATCCTGGAAGAGGTTGTCCGTATCACGAGGAGGAGAGCGTGCCATGGCGAATATCTTGCGATGATGATGTACAATTGAACTCGGCTGTAGAAGAAGGAAACGCGGAAGGCAATGGACTGGTAATAAAGTAGGACTGGCCAAGGACGAAGAACGAGGCTGGGCAAGGCTGCGCGCGCCAAGTCACACGCGCGAGGGTTGAAGCGGAAGGGTGGTCAGGGGGTCACAACCACGAGGGTGCGGCTGTGTGCGGTGCCTATTGTACCGCGGATGTTTTTCGAAGTGGCGAGAGACAAGGCGAGGAGCGACAGGCGCCCACGGAGAGTTGCACGGGCATGTTGGCTGGGAGGGATTTTGAGACTTCGAGGCGTGAAGGTCGCCCCCCAAGATGCATCTGCACATCTGCACGTCTGCGACGGGGGAACCAACTGCATGAGGGCGACCAGGGAGGCGGCTGTCTATCAGCCCAGCTCTAGGCGCCGGAACAGTCTGGGGCTCGCTCTGGGTGGCTGCATCGTGCCGCCGAGGCAGGGTTTCGCGGCTGTGCATGCAGGTGGTAGGCTGGACTTGAGCTTGTTGGGTCAGTGTACCATGGGAAGGTAAGAAAGAAGGTATTTTAGGTTAGCCGACGTCGGGAGCGTGTGCAGGAACACGGAGAGTGTGGTTGACTCAGTACAACAAGACTGCCTTCTCGTGACTCACCCTGGCTGGACCAGATCGCTGCATATAAGTCCTTGAGTACTTAAGTAATGAAACAAACACTCGAAATGCATCCCAGACTGCTAGACATTTCAAGCTTAAAGCCCCACCACGTGCGCGCCGGTTGTCCCCGCGTGGCCAGACTGCATCATCGACTTGGATCGCGACTTGTGGTATTTCTGAACCTGGGCAGGCCGTGATGCTATCTGGCGCAGGAAATGACGTCGGCGACTGGGCGATTCGGGCCATTGCGGCAGACGAGGCGGGTGCTCGGTTCTATCTCGACCAACTCAGGCCATTCCGCCTTGCAGCCTTGAAGCGGGACCCTGATGGTGAGTGCTACACTTTGGGGGGGGGGGGGGCGTGGGCATGAGCACCTTGCAGGCAGTTGACATAGCCTCTTTTTTCAATTTTCCACTTTACGCAGCGTTTGGATCCAACTATGCTCGAGAGGCCGCCTTCTCGAACGACGACTGGCTTGGCCGGCTGCACAACCCGTTGACCAAGACGTTTGTGGCTGTCAAGGCTGAGGGTATTCTCGCGTCCACAACGCTGGCGGGCCCAGTCCCCAGCACCACAGAGGAAGCGCGTTTCCTGGAGGAGGTGGGCGAGACGGGGCCGACGACGATGGCAGTGTACCACGTTATGGGTGTCGCCACGAGCCCCGAGAGCCGTGGCCGTGGCGTGGCGAAAGCGCTGCTGGGCGCGGCGTTGAAGGACCTGGCAGAGAGGCTGCAAGGCTGTCGTGCGAGCCGATGTGTTTGTGGGCAACGCGCCTGCAAGAGCGCTGTACTCGGCTGCTGGTTTTGCGACGACCAAGGAGCAGAGTATCTGGACTGACCGAGATCGCCAGATCCTGGCCATGTTCAAGCTGATTTGAGCGGGTTTTGCACCTGCTCATGACAAGAATATAATTAAGGCTACACATTTCATTTGATCAACATTTCATAACTATCATGGTCCCTGCCTCTCGTCATCGTTGCCGCGTTCGTCGACTGCTATTACCGTTACCACACACATGGCCACTCCCACTCCCACTCCCAGTCCACTGTTGCAGCACCGCCTTCTTCTGGTCATCCGACAGATCAGCCTTGAAATGGGGATCAACCGCGACAACGACGTCATGGGGGAATCTTTGTCGACATGGATGTCGGCAGATCTCTGTGCTGTGTCCTCCACTGCCAGACGAGCGCAGCCCACAAACATCAACAAGATGCGCTCAACCTGGCTGGCATACAGGATGGTACTGTTTATCCAAGTAAAGGACATACATCAACACTCTGTGGTGCTGACTGCCAGGGCAGAAACCCACGCCTTGCTGCTTTGAGCCAACGGCCTCCCGCTAGACGGCGCCGGTCCATATTCAAAGGGGCCACGCATCACGGGGTCACCCTGGATTGGCTGTAGCGGCGGCCCGGGCCCCACCGCGCAGACGGCTGATCGAAATGACAGCAGGGTCCTTCCAGCCGAGCCCAGCCTTTGCGGAACGGTTTACAGCTAAGGTTGCTGTTTCATCTGGGGGAGATGGGGGTCAATCCCATGCGCCGCCAGTCCATGCTGCCATTCTGCTCATTTTACCATCCTCCCCGCCAAGACATCCCCTGTCGATCTGGCCCGCCATCCGTGATGGGGTCCGACATCCTGCGGGATCCCCTTGACCTCATCCTGCTCCTCATCCTCATCCTCATCATATTAAGACCCAGCCGGCCGGCCGCTGTTTCATCCTCGCTCCTCCTTCATTCAGCACAACTCGCTCTTGACCACTGCCGTCTCGTCTCTCTTTTTTGACCGGATTCGACATCCATCGCATTATACAACCTGCAGTCACTCCTTCCTGCTCGTTGCTGGACAATTATCACCACCAGACCACACGCTCTCTTTCTAAAGTCGCAATATACACAGCACAACAACCCTTGATACCCCCATTGATCTTTTCGTATTACACAAAACATCAATAATACCAACAACCACATCAACAATGGCTCGCTTCTCTGTTCTCTCCGCCGCCGTCGTGGCCCTCGCCTTCTCCAACCAGGCCGCCCTCGTCGCAGGCCAGTCCCTCGACCCTTGCGTGCAGAAGAGCATCCGCGACGCCGGCTGCGACCCCAGCGACATCAAGTGCATGTGCAAGGGCTCCGCCGAGGGCAGCTTCCTCACTGATGTCCTGACCAGCATGGTCCAGTACTGCCCCGCCAACGTCGACGTCTCGGGTCTCTTCACCCAGCTCAACAGCGGCTGCAAGGCCGCCGGCTACCAGATCCCCCCCAAGAACATTGCCGACGCCCAGCAGCTTGCCGGCACCGTCTTCGGCGGCGGCGCTGGTGGTGCTGCCGGTGGCAGTGGTGGCAGCAGCAGCAGTGGCGGTAGCACTGGTGGCAGCAGCAGCGGCCCCAGCCAGGCCCCCTCCGTCACCCCCAAGCCGACTCACACCGCCATCACCACCGGCGGCGCCGGCGCCCCCGTCTCTCAGCCAACTGACATTGGCGAGAGCACCGCCATCATCTCCACCGGTGCAGGCAACGCCAACGAGAACTCCCTCATCACTGCTCCCACCTCTGTCCCGGCGTCCAGCGGCGGCAGCACCTCCGGCTCTGGATCTGGCTCCAGCGGCAACAGCGGCTCTGGCAACGCTAGCAGCTCCGGCGCCTCGGCCGCCGCATCCCCTTCTGCTTCCGGCAAGCCCGAGAACGCCGGTGTTCGCAGCACTGCCTCCCTCGGCGCTGCTGTCATTGGCTTTGCTGCCGCCGTCATGATGTGGTAAACCTCTTTACCTTCATACGGGCTAGCCCGTGGGTCTTTAGGTGCATAAAGCACGGCAGTGTTAGAGCCTCGTGTTTTGGCGAGGCGAGATTTGGTGTAAAAAGTGTTGACAGTACCATATATATAATTTATACCCATACATAGCTTGAGTTGCAAGCACAACTTTTCTCAGCATGGCGAACCCCGGCATGAGTATGCATGTTTTGATCTTGATGCAATTAGTGGTTTAGCGATTTGTTGACTGAAGATATTGATTGCCCTTCGTGTCAACGAGAAACGCAGGTGATGGCGACGGAAATATGTTCACTTTCTCACAACTCGAGTCTCTACATGACACCACTAACAAGTGAGGCGAAGTAGACTCGTCATATGCAGTAAGCTATCCCCAATGCCTTCATCTCTTGTTTGCATAATCGCGAGCTGCGAAGCTACTCATTCGTCTACAGACATTTCAGACTCTTCTTCTTCACTTTCGAAGATATGCTTCAGCATGTCTCTGTATCGACCCGGCTTCCCATACGCTGTGCCAGACTGTGGCGCAGCAGCCAGTTCCAGCTCCAAGAACCGGCGGCCAATTGTCTCAGCATCCTCCAGCTTCAGGCTTTCTTCTTCCGTTAATACCGAGCATGCGAGTTCCAGGTCCTCACCTCGTGCCTGCAGAAGCACCAGCTCTTCTGCTCGAGCTACAATAGCGTCGCTGATACCATTCATGGCTGCGCAACGACTGCCGAAGCTGGACATACTCCGCCCAGGCACTAGCTTGAAGAGGTGGGTGACTTGTTCTTCCGCATCATCCGCGTGCAGGTCAAGATGGATGTCCATGTGGGCCAGCGCAAGGTTTGAATGGCCATCCAGGAAGCTGTTCTCGAAGATCTCGTGGAAATGTGTTGCTACAAGCACTTTTGGTCGTTGCGCACCCAGGGTCGTGAAGTGGTCTAACAAAGCCGTCATCAAGCCAACGCCATCTAGGGTGTTGGTGCCTTTACCAAACTCATCTACCAAGATGAGGCTGCGAGGGGTGGCAAAATTGATTGAGAAAACAACTTGTCGCAAGTCGATGGAGAAGGCACTTTCGTTCCGACTGACACTCTCACGAGTTGCAACCCGTGTCAGAATCCGGTCGGTCACACCGATCCTGGCATCCTCAGCAGGGACATAACATCCGGTGTGGGCCAGGTAGACGATCAGGGCAACTTGCTTCAAATAAACACTCTTTCCGGAATGGTTCGGTCCGGTCAGCACCAATGTGCTCGGATGTTCCACTTCATTGATGTCGGACACCATGCTCGCTGCTTGCGATGGTTGATCATGATTTGCAGATGATGAAGGGCCCTGGTCAGTACCACCGGCGAGATAGCAATCATTGGCGATAAAAGCTGGCACCACCAACTCCTGAAGTGGATGGCGTCCGCCGCGGATCTCAATGACATTGTCATTCGTTATTTCCGGTCGCGTCCAGTCCTGCTGGCAACACCCGAGCGCCAGCGCAAGCATGCTGTCAAGTTCGCCGAGGACTTCAGATACTGCAAGTAAGACAGCCTCATGTTCAAGAATGGAAACTCCAAGCTCATGGATTATCTCGATCTCACGATCTGCCTAGCGCGTCAGCGTCTGAGCAACGCACCCTTACGGGCGGTCTTCAACACTTACCGATGATCATGCAATACGCGTCTCCAAATTGACCGTCCATTTCTCGCATTTGTGAATTCTTGTAGTAGACGCATCCCTCGCCGGCGAACATGCGTTCCCATGCTCCATTTGACCCTTCACCATCATAGCAGCCTTTCCCAGTTTGTTCATCGAGCGTGACCACTGTCAAAAAGCCAAGCTGCGGGAGGAAACTGCAGTTCTGTACGTAGGTGTTTGCCCATTCTGGAAGCTGTCGCTTCAGGCTGGCAAGAGCTGCTGTGAGAAAATGTTCCATGCCATCGTAATTGCGCTTGAGTTTGTCAAGTTGGCTGTCAACTCCACTGCAAACTGCGGTCCGCCCCCTTTCCTCAGACTGCTCGAAGTCAATGGTCGAGGTGATAACGTCCCCGACTCTGCGTATTTGATGTGGGTCAATCGCCTCGATGACCTGTGTAGTATGTGTCAGCTTTTAAATCAAGCACAACATAATTACCAAAGAACTGACCCTGTTGAAGATGGCCAAACCTCCAGCCTCCGGCATGGTCTGCAGAATATTGCGTATCTGGAGGGTGTATGCTGCGAATCTCTGCAATGTCGCCTAGACATTATTGTGTACGGAGACTTTGCGACCTTGTTGATCGACACCTTTACGAAGTAGTGCTGTACATGAGTTCATGTTGCCGATCTTGGCCAACGACTTGGACAGGGCCCTCACATTCTCTGTGTTTGACGGCTGAGACAAGATGGTAATGGCATGCTGTCTGTTTTTGATCAATTCAACGTCGAGACTTGGACGTAAGAATATCTGTCGGAGCTTGGCACGACCCTGCTTGGTCCGCGCGTGACGATGGAACAGTCCATAGATTGACAAGCTTTCCTTCGCACCCCCATTTCCTGTACCCGAGCTCCTCTGATGGCTGTTCGGATGGAATTCAGGCTGCATGATCTGGAGTGCCACGATCGTGTCCGCGTTAATGAACATGGAGTTAAACAGGGAGAACATCTCAATCCTGCGAATATGGAATGCACATGATGCATCAGGGTCATTCGGAAGATATTGGATGGATCGTCGTCGCTGGAGATCACTCAAAATAGCACCAGCACACCCCATCTGCGAGAGACTGGTCAGTAATCCAGCAAATTCGGATGAGCTGACTGCGCAAGTATACGGACAGTCAGATGCGAGTCAGTATTGATAGAAGCTCCAAGCTGCAGCATCTGGCCTTGTCGGGAGCCTCTGCTCACATCCCCGGGCACATCTTCTTCATCGTCAACCACGGTGGTGTAATGCATGGACTGCCGGTTGAGCTGCTCGATATCTAGCTTGGAAAGTTTTTGTCTAGCTTGGTCTGGACTGAAGTCTGCAGAAGCCAGGTTGCGGAGAATGTAAGCGCTTCGGGCTCCATCTGTAGCAGTGATCAGTGCCCTTTGTACAATATGAAATACGAAAGATACCATGACGAACCTGGGTTTGTCTCGGGCTTTTCAGCATTTCTTCCAAGTGACTGTGCAAGAGCCTCGGGGGCTCTAGATGAAAGAAGAATTGTTGTGGGATTTGTATAAAGGAGCAGGGTATCGACGAGATCAGGACCAGCCATGGCCACATCTTCGAGCAGGTACAGGACCTCGTCCACCGCCACGTAGTATGCACAGCCAAGGTCTCCATTATGCTTCATATCCACAGCCATAATGACTTCATTGAGAGCATCGGGCTCGATCATTGATAGAGCCTCATCGTCGGGCAATGTCCCGTCATTAGAAAGCCTCGATGGCTGTTGGGGGATGCCTGGGTTGAGAAAAGAACGTGGTCGCATGTTCATGGTCGGCGCGATCCTGCTCGTGCTTCGAGGGGATTGGAACACGGGATATGGCGTTGACCTCCCATGGCTGCCTCTCAATTCGCGTCGTGGTGTGCTTGATGGAAAATTTGGGCTCTTGGATATAGAATTTCTATGAGCTCGGCTTGGTGTAGCTGAAGATCGGCTATGCTGTTGTCCAAAGCTTAACGATGGCATAGGCGAAGACCCCGTCCGTGGGGTTTCTGAAGACATCATCAACCACAAACTCTACCTTGTTCACGCGTCCAGGCATGTAGATGAGTCAGATCAATGCCGATAGACGATGTTCGGAAACGCGAAAGGTGAGATAAGCACGATATCGCATGCGTCCTGCTCAGGCTCTCTGTGCTTGGGGCAGTCTGCATCTGAAGTTTGTTGTTGCGGGATGGGTGCGGGAATAGGAGAAGTTGTACAATAACTGAGATTGAGAGCTTCGGAGCATCAACATGGACTGCAAGAGCTCCCCAGGTCGATGGTCATGCCAGCAGGCAGGAGCATCCCAACCTCCAAGCGTGGCTGCCCACTGCAGCAGGCAACTGCTGGCCGCACCCGATGCACCCTAGCCGACATGCCACACTTGAACAAGAGTCCCAACAGGCTGATGACAGATTGGCTACGTTGCTTTCAAGCTTGAAAGTAGAGCAAATTAAGGTATGCAGTTGAGTAGTAAGGGAAATGAAGTCAGATTCGTTTCACATTATATTGGATTTTGCTTGGCGTATCTATACTTCCTGGAACAAGGGCCACTTTGCTTCTAACCACTTTGGCCCCAAACCACATACGGTATGCGAGCATCATTGGGTTCGCAGCCATCTCTAAGAATTTCAGTTACTTCGCTTGACCCAGTCCGCGAATTCCTGTCGTTGTTTCCGAATGTCCACGAAGCCAGGCCTGCTTTCGAGCAGGCGGTACGGGTTGCCTATATATGTCTTGTCGATCTCGCCGTTGCTGTTCTTGAAAGCAGCCTCTCCTTCCCTCTCGATCTGCCCCGCCCATACGCGCCACTGGATGGGTCGTAACGTCGAGGTTCCCAACACAAGTCCAAGGCTGATGATTAAAGTCGCAACAATCGTCTCTATCGTGATGTCTATCGGGAGAGAGGAGGCGGCACCACCTTGCGGTGCAGCGAGCGATGCGAGGGAGGCGTTACGGTAGGCAAGTAGCGCCGAGTGCTCGTGGGCAGAATAACAGCTGTTCAGTCCCGGGAGGTTAGCCGAAGCATCTGGGAGCTGGGTGTCGTCCTGCGGGCGACTTACGCGTGCGCCAGCAGAAGCATGCCAAAGGCAGAAGTTGACTTGGAGATCCAGCCCATAGTCACAGTGTCTTCGGGTTCGAGGCTGTTGCCGAGTGTGCGTCTGGGGTTTGGTGATTGTGCTTGCAAATGCGATGTTGGAAGACGTGGTCGCATGCACACTCTGTGGCGGCGTAGTCGGATAGGACCCGAACGAGCAGCAGACCAGATATGCGAGCGTCAAACGTCCACGGGTCCAGCAATACGCGTGGGCCGGGAAGGCGGCCCTCATTGGCGCAAGCTGCCCCTGTTACAGACCCCGCTCCTGCCTGCAACGGCAAGCTGCAAGTGCAACAGCTCGAGCTCCCCGCAGCTACAAAGACGTCACTCTCGAACTAGTGGGCGTGCGGCTTACACCAGCGACGCGGTTCTCGCTCAATGCAGACAACGGGAATTGCAAGGACATTGGGATGGTAATATCAAGACTCGCAGACCTTCACATGTGTCCGAAGTCCAGCCGAATGCTCCATTGGCCCGATTGAGACTTGTCGGATCAGAGGCAGTGTGCTGCCGGCTCTTTCCTGTGGTCCACAATTCGGCGCGGTGCATCACTCGATCCCTCATTGTTCCACTTGCACCGAGGCGGAAGGAACAAGGCAGGAGCCCGTTGCTGTGCGACTGCTATAAAGTGCCCAGGATCCAAAACCCCTCACGCCAGCTTCGTCTGCGCATGTGCTCTGCCCTCTCGCCAACTCCCTCTCTACAGCCAAGCCAGCCTCCTGTCTTTCTAGCATTCCAGCGATTTGATCCCTCCTCATCGTCTCTATTGCACATCAAACACACAACAGTCTCCAACGTCCACTCGCCACCATGCCTCGTGTAAGTCAAGACCGCGTTTCACCCCACATGGCCGTGAGGTCGACGCTGGTCACTCGACTGCCATAACTCGGTCGTGGATCACCTCCGGAATGACAATCCGCTAATCATGGCATGACCTCATACAGGTCAAGTACGTTCTTCTTGACTGCGACAACACCCTCTGCTTGTCGGAGCGTCTGGCCTTCGAAGCCTGCACCGACCTCACCAACGAAGTCCTTGAGAAGTGGGGCAAGTCCGATCGCTACACTGTCGAGCAGCTCCTTAGAGACTTTGTCGGCCAAAACTTCCGTGGCATGCTTGTCGGCCTCCAGAAGAAGCATGACTTTACAATGAAACCCGAGGAGGTCGATGCCTATGTCGACCGTGAGCTCGGTGCCGTCACCGCCAAGCTCAGCGAGAAGTGCACTCCTTGCCCTGGCGTCCCTGAGCAGCTCGCCGCTCTCAAGGAGCAAGGCTATCCCATGTCGGTTGTCAGCACCTCAGCCAAGCCTCGTGTCGTTGCCAGCTTGAAGAAGACCGGCATCGACCACTTCTTCCCCGACGAGCATGTCTACAGTGCTGCTACCAGTCTCAACCCTCCCTCCAGCAAGCCTGACCCAGCCATCTACAACTACGCTTGCCAGCAGCTTGGTGTCAAGAACTCGGAATGTGTTACTGTCGAGGACAGCAAGAGCGGTGCAACTGCCGCCATGCGGGCTGGCATCCCTCTGATCGGCTACGTCGGCGTCTACGGCATCGAGGATGGCAAGGAGAAGATGGAGGAGATGGCCAAGGTCCTGACTGAGCAGTGCAACGCCAAAGTCATCATGTACGACTGGAAAGAGTTCCCAGAGTGCCTCAAGAAGATTGAGGAGAGCCTGTAAGCCGTTTCAGGTCCGGGGATAATTGCCAGCTTCGATGGCTGGAGATTTCCAGCTTTCTTTTGGACTTTGGAGCAAGCACAACTTGAAGACGCAAGAGGTAATGAGAAATGTGATCAGGAACGACACGAAACCACCCACTACGAGGCTGTGATGAATAGTCGACTTACATCACCTCACGCCAATAACCAGCTTTAACCCGAATGCGTTGAAGTCCTGACTGAAGGACAGGTTGAGGTACGCTAGCTCGTTCCCGGTGTATTGAATTACAAAGCTCAAATGCTTGCACTTCTGTGGTTCCTCTTTGCTTCGTAACGTGTCCGTCGCTCCGAGACGTCAACCGAGCCGTAGTCGAATGTCTTTGTTACTTAGTAGGTAAACGTGCAGAGCAATCCAACGACCGTATCGTTGCTTGAAACCTTTTGAGTTCACGTCATACCCTGGTAACCTGAAGCCATGAATTTGTGTTACGGCATCGTGCGATCGAACGTTTCTCCTGCGAACTGGAAGTCAGGAGCTTACGCAGAAACGATGAATAAATCCGAGCATGGATTGACTGCGCCTAACAGAAAAGCTGAGTTGTGTCGCGAATCGGTGGACCACCGGGAACACGGAGTAAGGACTTTAGGTTTAGATATCTGACACCGATGCGGCTCATTGCGAGATCTCTAGGACCGAATCATATGCTGGTGGCCTTTTCCAAATTCGAAGGTCATGTTGATGATTCGATGGTCGTCCAACACGCACGATATCCATCATTGTTATTCTCCGAGTAGTGTGGAGCCACGGCGACTTGACCCAAGTCTAGGACTAGAAACCACAAGGCAAGATCGCCCGCTGCCGGGTCTATTTCTGGCCCCCTCGGAGCGCGGCAGTCTCATCCGGGTCGAACACGTCGAGAATGTGTGTGGTTGATGTCGAGGATGCTAACGTCAAACTGTTGTCGTGGTTGCAGAATTGCGACGAAGTTTGCCACGTCCTGCGGGCCAAGAGTTGGACGAGAACCGACACGATGTCGAAAGTGGACCGAGTCCGGCAGGAGCCCGCAACGCGCCTGCACAATGGACGCGACCCGCCTCGTATTCTGCACAAGATGGTATGGCCACTGGCTGCTCCAAACACCACCTCTGCCATCACGACCACTGGCACAGCACTGTGTACAGTCTAAGCCAATGCATGGCGGTCTCGCCCGGTCGCCAAGTACTGTCCCCAGTTGTTCCGATTGCTTTGCCATATGGTATTCGATTAGGCACCACAACAGCCGCCATGTGTGACAAGGGACATGCTTCATGCTCGACCAACACGCCAGGCCTTGGCTTTACGGGAGGCTCTGCCCGTTTCTCTCACCATGTCCATGCTCCATGTAATCTGCATCGCGCGGGTACTCCGGTCGAGGCACGATGAGCTGTCTGCCTGAAGACAGAGGGCGCATCTCGGTAGTTGTGCTCCCCAGGAAGCAACATAGCCAGAGCCAAATGACTAATAATAACAGCCACGCGAGCTTGTTAGCGTGGGATTTCATCGGCCCCTCATGGTCAAAGCATGCCATTCCAACTCGCCTCCGGCGTCCATGCAAATCTAGCGGGCCAGCAACCACACCACCACACAACCACACAGCCACGCGGCTCTTTCTGGCACGCACTGTACTCGCTTGGCTGCCGACTGCCGCCTTTTACATGTTGTCTCCAACACGGCCACTTCTTCTTGCGCGGCTCCAACTGTGCCATTCACCATACAGATGAGGGACCGGGGCCTGCTGTGCGACCAATTTCACCGAGTCGCAACTGGCAGCGATCGAGACTGGGTCCGAGTGAGCAGAGTGGCAGGCAGGGCAGCCCGGTTCGGCCACGGGCGACATCTTTGGACGCCGTTGACTGACGGGGCTTCCGCCGCACCCAGACCACGTCCACATGGACCACAACATCAGCGCTACAGTGCCCCAGCGGCCTCCCTCCAGACGACTCGTCATCGGCGCCGTGCGCCGGCAGGCTATGCGCTCTCCACAGCGTCCCTCGTCATAATCCCGGGCGCTAAGAATAACGCTCGACAACTCCCTGGCATCGACTCGCCGAGCACCACACCTCACGAGGCGGGCGAGGCAGGCTCTTCATGCAGCGGGTAAAGTACTCGAGCTGTCGGCTGCAACGCCTTAGTTGGCCCTAAATCAGAGTCCATCTTCGCGAATGAACAGTGATCGTCTGCACATTGGCAACACGCGCGACTTCCGAGTTGCCGTGCTCCCCGTTGCGGGCCAGCGTCGTCCTGATCTAAGACCAGCATCTGTGCGGCTGGGTGGTGCGCGTCCGGGTCTGCTTCAGGACTGGCTCATTCCACTCATATTGTGCCGCACAGCACTACAAGTCTGTGACAAACCATGGCCGTCACGCGCTCGCAGCTGGGCCTGCCCATAGAAATAGCGGGAACTTTCTTTGCCAACATCAATTGGTTCTGCCGACAAACTGAGGCGTCCTGGCTGAGGCAACAGAGGCTTCCATTCGACCAGGATCGACTTCGCAATTTTAAAATGGAGCCTGGGGAAGACAAGCCACTGTGCCTGAATGCAAGGATCCCAGACAAGCGTGCCCGCGCGCGTCCCACAGAACCAGCCAGCTTCATCGACCTGGCGGCTTTCACACGAACTTGACAGGAATCGCCGCAGCCAGAGCCGCCGCGATGATGAGCTTGCTACTGCGCGGGATCGCCTTCAGCCATGCGGCACAAGCAACCATTATGGACACGAGCGTGATGTGCAAAACCCGCAGGGGCAAGCTGGTCAGCTCATTCCCATAGAGGGTCACATCCAAGCAGCAAGGGTTCACTCTTTATGGAGCACTCGTGCTACCCTTGATCCTGGCTTCCGGCATAACGCAATGGAAATTCCCACAACATCAGGCGCCCGGAACGGATTAGTGGCAGCAGACGACAACAAGGCACGGCAGAGCACGATCCGTCTGGTGTTTTCCAACGCCATGAACAATGGCACAGGGCCACACCATACCATAGAAACCACCAGGCAGACCTCAGAGTGCAAGTCCTCAAGTACCAGGCTACCAGGGCCCCCACACACACCAGCCTAAAGTGCAGCGACGGCGCTCATGGGACGACGAGGCGCGTTTCCGAATGCCAGCAAGAGCACGTCTCCTTCGCGCCCCATGCGTGGGCAAAAAGAATCAAGGCAGAGCCTACCAGCACAACGAGGCACATGCTCATGTCTCATGCCGGGGTACTCCGTAGACGCCAAGCCGCTGAGGTTGTTGACGCTAACCACACGCTCCACACGAGGCTGCCCATAGCCACAAATCTCCTTTTCCTTGCTTCTGACGACGTGCTCCCCTGCTTGGTCTGGGGGGCCGCGGGTGGCTTTATTTAGAGACCCTCGCCCGTTCTTTTAGAACGCCCTTTTCGCCTCTTCTCATCCTCTATCGCATACCACTGTCGCTTATACACAGCCAACATTCGCTTCGTTGTCAAACTTACTCGGTAATAACTTAATATACAACACTCCACGACTCGTCTACACTACAGACCAACCACAGCCAAAATGCGTTTCACCTCCATCCTCGTTGCTGGCGCCGCCGTCGCCGTTGCTCATGCCCAGAGCAGCTCCGGCACTCCCACCACCACTGCCGCCCCTTCTGGCACTGAGAGCATGAGCCCTGCTCAGTCCTCCTCTCTGGCCTGCCTTGGCGCTTGTAAGTTGACACATTACCAAGAACCTGCCCACCCATGGACGTGCGGCGAGACTCTGAGTCGAAAGAGAGCATCAATGCTGACAAATTTGTGTCACAGGTGCCAAGGGCGACGTTAACTGCCAGGCTGCTTGCATTGCTGTTCCTGCTCCCAACGACTCCAACGCCAACAACACCACTGCTTGCGTTGCCGCCTGCCCCAAGAGCGACGGCAGCGCCTCTGGCAACAGTGCTTGGGGCGACTGTGTCTCCAAGTGCATCAACGACAACTACTTTGCCTCCACCGGTACTCCCCAGGTCACCGGCGCCGCTGGCTCTGGTTCTGGCTCCGGCTCTGGCTCGGCCTCGGCCTCGGCCGCTCCCGTCACCTCGACCTTCACCTCCAACGGCTCAACCTTCACCACCACTGCCACTAGCACTCACGCTTCTGGTTCTACCTCTGGCACTGGCGCTCCCGCCGCCAGCTCCACTGGTGCTGCTGGTATGGTTTCTGTCAGCGCTGGTGCCGGTTTCTTCGGTCTCCTTGCTGCTGTCTTTGCCCTCTAAGTTGTTCGTCTCGAAGTATACCCGTTGTGGCCGGTGCTAGCGCGTTCATTCGCGTGGGCATCCGGCGTGCGATCAGAGGAGGATCTAATATTCAAAGGTGGAGAGTCTGCGGACTCTTCCGTCGAGATAAAGTTGGATGTAATACAGCCATTCTAGTCTAGAGAGATATGGTCCACGCAATATCAACTATTTAGCTCGATTTGTTACCTGTGTTCTTTCGCTGCGTGTGTTCTCAGTGTTGCCGTGTCCCTAACCAATGGATATAATGACGGAAATGAATATGTCAAACGATGCGTCCACTACTGCGCGTGCTGCTGTCATTTTTAGAGGTCGGCAATGAGCAGATAGTGTGCTCCCTACAGATATTTTGTTCCGTTTTGCCAGCGTGACACAGCGTGAGCCTCGTATGCCGTGAGAGTCTGGTCGCGCAGGCCATGCTATCGGAGGTTTGTTCGCGGAAGTGGCTAACACAGCCCTGGTTCTAATTAGAACCACGAAGGAGGGGGGTGCAAAGAGGGAAGAAAGTCTGCTGTAATAATGAACAAGTTGATCGTTTTGCACGCTGAGCCAACCATTACGGTGGCGCGTTCTCGCAGAAGTGTGCTGCGATTGGTTCATGGTGAGGCGATGCCATATCGCATCTTAGGTTATGGGGAATGTTTCTTCTTCCGCCTTGAAGATGTCTATGTGTCTAGAGAAGGTTCGGCATATATACAATATTGTCGCGACTGCCTGCTTTCAGCACGCTGTACACATTAAGCTGTCTTGGATTTTGGCAGAGTTTCGGCGACTTCGCTTAGCCAGGGGATTCCCATCTTGTGCATCTCGACGGCGAGTTGGAAGAGGTAGTCGAGACTGTTTATCGGACAGGGTGGAGAATACGTGAGCTTCTATGCAACGACGGGGACTAGGGAGACAACAAAATCATACCTCTCGCACATGGTCTTCGCCTTGTGCACATTATCCCCCCACACGTACACGCCATGTCGCCGCACCAAAACGGCATAAGTGTCCGGGTACTCCTCCATGGCGGCCTCGAGGAACTCAGTGAGGTCCTCCTCGTGCGCGGTGTTCTCGATCACGGGGATCCTCAGGGTGTCGTGGTATCCCAAATTCCCCTGCTTCGTATATCCTCTGCCGAAACCCTTGATCTGCTCGATGTTGTTGATCTCAAAGAGGCGCGGGTTGTTGCTGCTGCCCGGGGCTTGTGAGGATGCCGCGCGGGTCTCAAGGAGCAAGGTGACGAGCACGGCCCAGTGGGAGTGTGTGTGAATGCAGCATCCCGCGCCGCGCTTGGTGAAGGCCGCGAGGAACAACGGTGTGCATTGCGAGGGCTTGTATACGGGCGGAGAGCGGAGGTAGACGCGGTTCTTGAAGTCGGTCTGTGCGGCGAGGGAGAGGACGTAGATGTCGCTTGCTTTCATGAGCTCCTTCTGGACGCCCGAGGGCGCGAGGTAGACGAGGTCACTAGTGTGACAGACAGAGGGCTGAGTGTTAGCTGTGGTTTGTGGCTTGCCATTGGCCTTTCGTGTCAACGTGGTATAGGGAGAGGGGTGCCACGCACTCGTCGCGTATCGAGCAGCCGCCGCCGGTGCCGGTCACCCAGCCAAGGGTCCAGAACTTTGCGCAGAGCGATGGGATGAGGTTGGCGGGGTGTTCAGGGTCGTTAGATTGGACGAGATGGTGGTTGCCATCTGCAGAGGCTTGGTTCGACATATCTTCGAGGTGTCAAGCGTGGTAAGGCGTTCACGTCGCCGAAGTCGCAAAGGAGCAAAATTGTAGAAAATGACGTCGCAGGCTTGTGAAGTGGACGAATAAGAAGATTCCTAAGAATTTCGGAACAAGCTCCGGTATAAATGGTTGAATTGTAGCATAAACCGGATTGAGAGAAAGCCCGTTCGAGACCAAAGAGCCAGGATAACGAGCTGCAAAATGAAAATAGCGATTAGGGGGAAAGCCTAGAAATTCTTGGATTGTCGGCTTGGGGCGGGATGACCTGACGATGGCGGGGCTTTCGTCTTCAGGGCAGGTGCGTTAGTTCGTGAAGGCTAGCAGGGGACCTGGACAGATGCCGTGATTGGCCAATTCGCAGGCACGTTCTCGCCAGCTTCGTGGGTGGAACATCAATTGAGCTTGCAGTTGGACGCGTTGCCAGGCTTCCGCAGCTCTATACATTGACGGTTCAGAATCATCGAATGGCGTGGTCAATGCTGTCCGTCATCCCGGACATGCAAGAGGGATTGGGCCGCTCATGGCCAGCTCAGTCCACCAGTAGTTATAGCTTGGGCAAACCCCTCCTCCCTTGGGAACAAAGATGGGAGATAAAGACAACTCCTGGACATTACGTTTACCAACCCCGCCAAAGGCGGCTGCCTCTAAGCGTCCTGCACGTGTCAACCGCGTGCTATCTCTTTGAGACATATTGGGTCCAGCTTGTGGTCAGACCTTGTCTTGCTGCTTGTCAAGAGTCACTATCAACCTCGTTGCCATTTCTGAATTTCTGTCTCCTCTCCAAGATCAGCGGGGAAAAGTCCTGTGCTTGGTTGTGTCTGCAAGTCCCAGAGTAGGGAACACCATCAGTACTGGAAATCCTGTTCAATCGTTTGATATTGTGGGCTTTCCGATGCTGTGTTGCACAAGGCTGTGATCTGCTGGCGACTCATGCAATGCCTGCGCCCAATGCGACCACAAGTTCCGAGCGGCGCAGAGAGGCAGATGGATAAAGTATGCTGGATAGGTACTTAAGTAGGTAGTAAGGCAGGCAGGCTTGCTTGAAGCCCGGCAGACACGGGCAGTGTCAGAGCAGCTGAGACATGCATGACCTTGGACTGACAGACTGCCCTGGTAAGCGAGGCCTTCGAGAATGCTCTCTGGTCGGACCTCGCGCATCGAGCAAGGCGAGCACCGCACGCAAGGACCCCTGCTCTGGAGACTGGAGACGACTGGAGACGTCCCGCGGCTGTGGCAGACGCCGCTGCGGAGCACTGCAAGTTGGGGAAAGGCCACCGTGCGGGCTAAAGGCCACGTTGAAGCCGCCTTGTCTCCAAGCTGCAAGTCGAGTGCCCGCTTGCCAGATAAATTCACCTGCGCAATCGCAACTCGGCCACGCTGTCGCTCGACTCCGCTTCCTGTCCTCTCTGTCCTCTACTTTCTGCCCACGTCCATCCCCAAGAGTTGTCCTCATCACAGCATCTCTCATTCCTCCTCTGCCTCACCCTTTACCTCCAGCTTGCCATTGTGGAATTCAAGTGTGAGTCTCTTCCATTCCTGCCCGTCTTATCATTGCTTGCTGCGGAGCACACGCCACCACCAACAACCACGGCAAGCTCTGAGCTGCGGAGCGTGCCAATTACAATTGCCTCACTCGCGCTCTCGACAGATCTTCTCTTGCTGACAAGCAGCCTTGCCGACGCAGTATCTAGAACTCAGAGATCACCATCAACATGAAGATCAACTCGGCGATCGCCGCGGCCATTCTGGCCTTTACCAGCGGCACCTACGCTGATGAGGATGTCCCCGAGAAGGCCTCGCCTGCCGCTATCGACCTCCCGACCTTCACTGTGAGTCCAAGGTGCCATCCTGTCCAATCAATCTCCGAGCTGCATATTGACCCTCACGCCACCGCCTCTAGCCCACCAGCCTCAAGGCTCCTTTCCTCGAACAATTCACAGACGACTGGGAAACCAGATGGAAGCCCTCGCACGCCAAGAAGGATACCGCTGGCTCCGAGGAGGAGTGGGCCTATGTTGGCGAGTGGGCTGTTGAGGAGCCTACCGTCCTCAAGGGCATGAACGGCGAGAAAGGTCTTGTTGTCAAGAACCCCGCTGCCCACCACGCCATCTCGGCCAAGTTCGACAAGGTCGTTGACGCCACTGGCAAGCCCCTCGTCGTCCAGTACGAGGTCAAGCTTCAGAGTAAGTTCCCAATTCCGCCGGCTCATCTGGGGAGTAGTTGCTAACAAAACAACAACAGAGGGTCTCGAGTGCGGAGGTGCTTACCTCAAGCTTCTCCGTGAGAACGAGGGCCTGCACCAGGATGAGTTCGCCAACACCACACCGTACGTCATCATGTTCGGTCCCGACAAGTGCGGCCACAACAACAAGGTCCACTTCATCTTCAACCACAAGAACCCCAAGACGGGCGAGTACGAGGAGAAGCACCTCAAGACTCCCCCCACGGCGAGCATTGTCAAGACGACCGAGCTTTACACCCTCATTGTCAACCCCAACAACACCTTCTCCATCCAGAAGAACCACGAGACCGTCCGTGAGGGCTCGCTCCTCGAGGACTTTGCTCCCTCCGTCAACCCCGAGGCGGAGATTGATGACGCCGAGGACACCAAGCCCGAGGACTGGGTTGACGATGCCCGTATTCCTGACCCTGATGCGACCAAGCCTGAGGACTGGGATGAGGACGCCCCTTACGAGATCGTCGACGAGGATGCCACCATGCCTGAGGACTGGCTCGAGAACGAGCCCCTTACCATCCCCGATCCGGAGGCTGAGAAGCCCGAGGACTGGGAGGATGAGGAGGATGGTGACTGGATCGCCCCTACTGTCCCCAACCCCAAGTGTGCCGACGCGTCTGGCTGTGGCCCCTGGTCCAAGCCCATGATCAAGAACCCCGAGTACAAGGGCAAATGGACCGCGCCCTTCATTGACAACCCTGCGTACAAGGGCGTCTGGAAGCCTCGCAAGATTGCCAACCCCAACTACTACGAGGACAAGACCCCTGCCAACTTCGAACCCATTGGTGCTGTAAGTACAACTTTTGTTTCATGAAAGTGCGATGTTTTTTTTGATACTAATATGTCTCTTTCTATAGATTGGCTTTGAGATCTGGACCATGCAGAGCGACATTCTCTTCGACAACATCTACGTTGGCCACTCTATCGAGGACGCCACCGCCCTTGCCGCTGAGACTTTTGACAAGAAGCACCCCGTTGAGAAGGCCATCGAGGAGGTCGAGAAGCCCAAGGAGGCTGAGAAGCCCCGCTCCCCCAGCGACCTCAAGTTCCTCGACGACCCCGTCCACTACGCCAAGGAGAAGCTTGACCTCTTCCTTACTATCGCCAAGCAGGACCCCATCCAGGCTGCCAAGTTCGTTCCCGAGGTCCCCGCTGCCATCGGAACTCTTCTCGTCTCGGTCATTGCCATCTTCGGTCTTGTCGCCATGGGTGGCAGTGCGCCTGCGCCTGTCAAGAAGGCTGCTAAGGACGCGAAGGGCAAGGCTGTTGAGGCCAAGGACAAGGCTGCCGAAGCTGTTGCTACCGGAACCGAAAAGGTGAAGGAGGCTACCAAGCGCAACACCCGCAACCAGTCGTAGAGGAGCGATGTGCGTTGGTCTGGTGGAAAAGGAGCGCAACACAAAAATACACCTGCCGTGACACGACTATAGAGTCCTGAGCAGTGCTGTCATGTAGCATGAGCGACTTGTCAATCTCCCAAGGGAGCAAAAATATTTGTCTTTGTGGATCAATCGGCGTTATGAGAGCATGAATCTATGCTAGTTAGGAAGAACAAGAGAATGAAAGAAATCAAGTAATGCGTGTAGTCTTGTCTGTTGTGACTCGAGGCAAAGAATGACGGCATCACATGCAAGTGGGCCGACGCGCAACGAGTTCGTTTGAAGGTGCGATGGTGAGAATGGTTAGTAGCATTGGCTCGTGTCTTTGAAGTTTCTTAGCGGCGCCACCCACGACCTTTGATGTTTTTGAGTTGAAGTGTTCCTTTCCCCAAAGCGGTCCCTTTGTAAGTCGGACAATCGCGCCGCTTCTTGAACTCGGCATAGCCAGAGAATGTGGGCTTTGAACAACCCCTGCCTCTCACAAGGCTGACACCATTTACTCGTCTTGGTCCATAAGCACAGCGGGTTGCAACAAGTCACACACCAAAAAGAAGCCACCGCGAAAAGAGCCGTTCGAGAACGATGAGCTGAGCAAATAATCCGAATCGTTTTGCATGTTGAATAGCGGGAACGCCAAGCTACTACAGGCACAGCTACAGTCATGAAGTCGTTCCTGGCGCGAGTCCGCCGCTCAGTTGCGGCGACGACGAAGACAATCAGCAGCAGCAGCAGCAGCAGCAGCAGCAGCGGTAACGGCAGCCCCATCGAAGGCAGCGCTCCGCTGAAGAATTCGGGGCCCAGCAAGAAGAGTGTGTGCGATAATGACCTCCAACAGCAACGAGTGAAGTGGCATGGCGGTGACGAGCAACTTACCCTTGGCGGCGACGCAGCGGCAGCGGCAAATTGCCCGGTCATGATGCGTCTGCCGCTGGAGTTACATATCATGATCATAGCTGAGCTGCTGCTTCTCGATGAGGATGGCGGGTGTGGCGGGGCAGTCGATGCGTTTCTCGCGTGTCTGCAGACGTGTCGCGCCTGGCGGGGCGTTTGGCTCAGCGAGCAAATCTGGAGAGGGCTTGGGGAAGAGTGGATGCCCGGGTTTGGGGAGATGCTGAGGCTGGAGGGGAAGGAGGAAGGGGAGGAGGAGAAAGAAGCGCTCACATCTGTGGCGGCTCTGGGCGACAGCTCATGTCACGGTCAACAGGGAAGAGATGATGATGGCTCGGGGGAGAATAGTGGGAGTAAGAGTGCCCAGGCTCGGAATTCCAAAGGAGGAGCAGAGCTGTTCTACCGGATGTTGGTGCTTAGGCAGAGGAGGAGGAATGGGCTGTTCTGCTCGGCGCTGCATTACGGCATGAGGCTCGCGGGTGACCAGCTCTTTCAAATCTGTACTGCATTGTCGGCCGATCAAGGCGGTGTCCACAGCATAGCCTGCGAGGAAGTCGACTCTGATGACGACGAGAGCAACGAGGCTGGATCTAGCAGCAGGAGCAATGCCCACCCAGCCAAGTCTTTGAAAAAGGCACAGCAGCAGCCGCAGTCACGGCCGCGGCCACAGCCCCGGAAGCCGACGCACTTCCGCTTCATGATGTACAGTAACGGCCGGATAGCATGGTGGCCGCAGGCCTACGCGCAACCCTACAGCGCTGTGGTCGACGACTTGCGCACGGGAGCTCGGCGGATGTACGACTTCCCGCAGCACGGACGGGAGCAGATCGGGTACACGGCGGCCATGAGCAGCGAGTTGTTGATAATGGGCCGCGGCTGCGTGCTGCATGCGTGGCACCTGTCGCAGGACACATTAAGGACAGCCACGTTCCCGGTGGAGATTGAGCGGGTGTTCGTCGAGAGTGATCGGGTGGTCGCCGTGGGGAGGGAGGGCGCGGTCTTCTTCTGGCGGTTCGGGGATGATTGGCGTGTTGTGGATGCCGAGGTCCTGGCGCAGTGTTTTGCTCGAGGGAGGGTGAGGGCAAGCGGCCTCGTTGAGCTGCCGCCTGTGAGTCCGCCGCATCGTGTTGGGCTACGGCTGTGTGAGGATGGGATGTTGTTGGATTTCATACTGCACCCAGTGGTCGTGGACGTTTTCTTCGTGGTGACTTTCTCTACCGCAGAGCAGCGTCTGCAGGTCCATGAGATATGTACCGAGGCTGGTGGCGAGACCAGAAGAGTGGCTGTCTACGAGCCGCGGGCAGAGGACATGTCTGCGTTTCGAGATTTGGGAGACCGTCATGGGTACCTGCGCTGGGAGAAGATCGACGCACATGGCGGGTATTGTTTGATGATGGTCAATGGCGATGAACTGTGCTGGACTTGGCACCACGACGGAGACGACGACAACGCTCAAATTGCCGCACCTTGCGCCCAGCCTGACGCGCCTTACACGGTGGTCGCAGTGTGCTTCAATATCTATACCAAGGAGTTTGACTTTGTCGTGTACCACCCTCCCTGGCAGCTTGCCGCCGGCTCGTGGCATATCTGGGACAAGTTGCTGTATACACCCAATGGCATGAGTCGCAAGAACTTCCTCATCGCGAGCCGGCAGTGCTCTGCTAGTTCTTTGGGGTCAAGAGCTTTGTCAAATGGGGTCGGGACGACGAGGACAATAACAATAACAACAACTGTGGAAGAAGACAATCTGGCAAATCGCACGATACCGTCGTTCACCACGGTCGAGCATCCACAATATACACAAAGGGGGAGTCTCATCGAAGGAGACGATGACGATGATGACGATAGCCCGATATTCGCACGCCGAGCCCCGTTCACAATGGACCTCGCCTTCCGGTGCCGCGTTCTGGTTGACCCGCGCAAGTTTGGCGCAGACTCAGTCGCAAGACACATTGCACACGTCATCGACACATTCCAGGAACACGACCCTACAATACCACCGCCATCATCATCATCGTCATCATCACCACCACAAAATAAGCTTGAGATGAAGGCTCGGAGGAGGCAAAGGAATGCGTTGTCGAGACAGAACGAGCCGTTATACCCTGGGAAACAGAGGATTGTGGGCGATGAAGGGATGCTGCTGTTTGTGGATAATCAGGATTACACGGTTCTAGGTTTTCGGGAGGGCATTATCACGGGAGGCAAGGCGGTGGATCGACAGATCGGTAAAGTAGCCAGCGGAAAGGCGAAAGAGGTTGGAAGTATGACTGCGTCTGTGGTGAGGATGCTGCCTTGGGTAAAGAATAGACCCTAGCATTGAGAGGACTCATGGAGCATTTGATTCTGAACTAGATGTATTAAATTTCTATGATGCAGCTATGCTTGTGATGAAATGAATATCAAATTGTCCGTGGAGTTTCATGGCTTCAGATTTTGCGATGTAACTTCTGTAACCCTTTTTGAAATGCTGTTCTGCTTGTTCCACAACGCGGAACTTAAATAAGTGAGCAAAAAATCAATCAGATGACAGAGAAATCCCTGTGAAACGCAATTCTTAGTATTTGAATTCCATGAAAAACTATATTTCGTGAAACCGCCCGATTCCTGCATGGTCGATATCTCTGCTCTCTAACCTCTACCTACGTAGGTGTTAGTCTACAATAACCACGATAATTCCGGACTCCAGACCCACTCACACGCCGCTTATCGTGAGTCCCGAGGTCGGCTTTCCTCAGGGCAGTCAGTCTGGGCTTACACTCGTTTTGGCTTACGTTAGGTCGCTTGTGCTGCACCGAGTCTTCTGCCCCTCACTTGCAGAAGCCGAATGTCTTTCCTCCTCGACTCACTTCAACTCCCCATTTCACCACGTCGATGATACCTGCAAGCATTGGTCTACGACGGCAGCAGACCTTGGACAGAATTCAATTCGACAGTGAGCAGTGCTCCCCCGGAAGGCCCTAGGTGCCTGGAGAAAGACGCGCAGCGCATGCGCCTCTTTGGCGCTTTTCACTTGGCGAAGGAGAATATCTCTGAGGGGCATTTTCAAAAAGGGAACACAATTCGCGCATTTCCAATACGATTTTCGAACTGGACGAACCGGCAAAGACCGGAAGATTGAAGTGTCTGATTGCAAAAGAGAAGTATCACTTTTTATCATTTTCTTGCGTCTCCCCGAGAGAAACGCATATTCCCAAGGTCAAGATGGCCGTTATGAGCTTTTATCCCCTCACAAATTGTGCGCACGCATCACGACAATTATGCGCCTGTACCCAAAGAAAAAGCCAGGTGGTGTGCGCTGCTGCACACATACACAAGCCCCTTCCAGGGTTGTGCGCAGCGGCCCCATATTTAGCCAGGGGGGATGCGGTACGTTGCTGCCATTATAATGCCAAACTATTGGTAAGCATTTCGCCTTCGGGCATTAGTCAATTTGAAACGATACAGAGAAGATTAGCATGGCCCCTGCACTAAGGATGACACGCTACAACAAAGAGAAGCAAACCATTTTTCTCAACTTTTTTTTGCTCAGGTTCGAGGCCCGCCGCGGGTCTGGTCACCCCCGACTTTTTTTTTTTTGTTGGTAGGCTTGTGCATACAACACCCAATGTTACCAGCGCACTCTTCAACGCAATGCAGCTGTGCACGCGACTTTTGACTCGCTGTTCTCAGATGCATTTGAATTTGCTGACGATGGTAATGCGTGACGGTGGCTTATGTTGCCTCGCTTTTATGAGCTGGCGTCCCTAATGACAGTTTCAGCATGTGCTGCAATCTTTTGGCTTTGTCGCATCGTGATCTGGACATTCCGCGATGATTGCGCATGGTCATGGGGGTTTTTTTGGTCTTTTTTTGACTTGCGATTTCCACCGTTATTTCTAGTCAATGCGATCCGCACCAAAGCCTGCTTGATAATTGTATCTGTACCTGAACTATTATGCTGCCTCCCTTCTATCACCTCCCCCTAAAAAATCCATCACGCCACAGCGATCAACTTTCTCCCTGTAACAGCAAGCCTAAGCCGAACCAGCACCGCAGAACAGGCCATGACCGCAACACCGCCAAACACCTGAACAGGGACATAATCCCCTCCGGCGCGGTCAAGAATCGCGCCCGCGGCGGGGGGACCAATGAGCGAAGCAAAAGCATTCAGCAAGCTCGACATGCCCAGCCTGGTGCCGATCCTGCTGAGATCCTTGGTGACCGACGCCAGCGTGACGGCGGGCAGCGCGACCATGCCTCCCGAGAAGAAACCCATGGCCACCGCGAAGGCGATGTTGCCCCACGCCGTCTCGGTGCGTATCCACGAGAACACTGCAACTCCGGTCAGGAAACAGGACAGGAACAGCGCCTGTATGGGCCCGATCCTGCGCGCGAGAAGCGAGGGGAGCAGCCGCCCGGGAACAGAGCCGGAGTTGTAGATTGCATTGAGATACAGCGCGAGGTTGTTCCCCTGCATCCCGTTCGCCAGCGCGTACGGCTGGAGGTAGAAGACGGGGATCCAGAAGGCGACATAGCTGAGCCACATGGCGAGGCAGTACAGCACGTACGGCCTCTCGCGCCAGGCGGACCTGTCCACCAGGGTGCGCACGGGTCCCGCGAGCCCCGCTGTCCGCCGGCGTAGGACGGCGAGGCTGAAGGTGAGTCCTGCCAAGGATATGAAGGCCATCACCCGGACGGACCAGCTGAAGCCTAGCTGCGAGATGAGGCGCTGGAAGACGAGCGAGTATGCCACGCCGCCGAAGGAGCTGCCTGATGTTACAATCCCTGTGGCGATGGCACGGTGTTTTTCAAAATACTGTGGGATCAAGGCCAGGGCTGGGATGTAGAGAAAGCCGGTTCCAATGCCGACGCATATTCCTTGCGAAAGGAGAACTTGGTAGTATGAAGCACACAGGCTGGTCATCATGAGCCCTAGGAACACGAAGATCGTACCCAAGGTGAGAATGAGACGAAGGTGACCCGCGTCGTAGAGTGGACCGGTTACGACGCCGACGACGAGCAGGCAGAAGCCCTGGATTGAGCCGATCCAGGATATTGCTGATGGTGACATATCTGATAGATGCTCGCCGCTATAGTATGTCTGGAAGACGCCGAAGGTATTGGCCATGCCCCTGAACCGATGGTCAACATTGGCTCACGTTCTTCTGCAAAGGGGGGCTCATAATGCTTAATCCTAAGTACACGAAGAGAACTTACCAGCTGTTGAAGAACAGAATAAAACAGCCAGCAACTTGCGACCACGCAGTGAAGCCACCGTCAGGCACCGGGTCTGCTGGGCGAATGGAGTCCACCAGCGCCAAGGCAACTTGCTGCTGAGCGTCCTCGACTGCAGGTTCGTCATGAAGATCTCGTTGAGTGCCCTTCTTCTCATATTGGTAAGTTTGTACTGTTGGTGATGTGGCTGCTGGTGGCGGCTGCCTCCCAGCAGAGCTGGTTTCGGCCGTCATTTTCTTATTCCGTTTCTCTTTGTAGCGGTATCGACAGAATTATACCTGCATCTTCAATAAAAGAATGAGGCTCTGTAGGTAGACACGCCAACCACTGTGAGCTTTCTTCTGTACAGGCGTGTCGTGTGAGGTGATTCCGGATACACTCAACAGCACATCTCACAAGGTATTCAAAGGTAGATAAATGCCCATCACGATGCTGACATGCACCAAGAGAGTCATGTTCTTTTCCCCCTGCCTTCTTGGCATCAATGAGGAGGTCGTCTCCGCAAGTCGGCGTCCGCGAACCGGCGGCTACATTGGGTGGTGATGTGCATTTTCATTACCCACACAATCTGCACTCCGGGTCGGACGCTCCGCTCGTCGGCCGCGGATGTTCCGATTCGGCTCGACCCGCTTCCCCAGCAGACTGTCTGGACGCTAGAAGAGCGATTGAGTTTTGACACCTTGTCATGCATCTTGCTTGAAAAACGCCGATCGTTTAGCTATATTCAAACATGGCTATGCTACATTGTGCTTTTTGTTTTTACTTCTTTCTGTCGGTTGTGTCGCGGCTTTATGTGAAAGTGCCAAGAATTGTCCTGCTTCTGGTTTTTAGCCGTCTTGGTCGCTGGTATACAGCTCTCAAGTAACGATGGCTTGAGAGGACTGTGGCACCACTGTATAATACAGTCCACCAACGTCTAGCTGGGACGTTGAAATTCGTGTCACACCATCAGGATGGATTGACACCACTCAGATATCGTAATGGCCAAATTCGAACCTTCTGCCTGGTGGGTTTTGTCAGCAGATGCTGGTGCCTTGATGTCATTCCTTTTTGTCCCCAGTGACTGGAGTGTTCCCCTTCTGATACTTGGCTCTCTTCTCTCCCAGATACCTCACACTTCTGCCAATACCAGCCGTCAGTATAGCCTTGATAGACTGACTCGTACTTGGCCAGCCAATCGTCTTTTTTATGACACCCCGGATGTTGTTCCTCAGATCTTCGGGCGCATCCTGGGCGATGCGTTGTTCAAACCCACCGCCCTGCTGCTTTTTGAAAGAGCCAACATTGTCATCGTTGCTTTCCTCCATCATCTTGTTGAACTCGAGCTGTGGTATCTGGAATTTCTTCTGATACTCAAAATACAGCTTTGAGCGAAATGATTTGGGCAAGCGACGGACCATGTTGCCCCGCTTGAAGGGATCCATGTCTTGCTGCAGGCTGACCATTGAGTTGGCGTCGAAAATCCACTCTGGGTCGGCGCATTTCGAGTCTGTGAATCTGACGTTCGGCAGAGATTCAATTAGTGGTACGTAGAGCCGGCGAAAGTTGACCATGTTGTTGTTGACGATATTTGCAACCTTTTTGGGGTCTTCGGTGGGAAATGCCATGCGCAAGTCACCCAGGTAACTGATATTTGCAATAGTGGCGAACAACTGCTGCTCCGTGAATGATTCGGGCAACAGCAATAGCGCTGTGCGCAATGCAGAGATTAGGTTGACCTGGTTCGCAAGTCGTACGCGGGGGTTGTCGCGCAGAATCTTGACCGGCTTGTGGAGACGACCAGCAAGATAGAGCGTGTCCCACTCACTGAGATCTCTACATAAAGTCTCGATATTCACCACGCCATACTTGATCATCACGCCCTCGACGGTGATGTAAGGGTGGAAGTAGACGCCTGCACCCCACTTGTCCTGGACATGCGACACCGCCCCCGAACCTAACGAGCCGAGTGCAGAGTAGTGGTCGGGGTATTGCCTCATGTTGAGAGAGTGCCAATGCTGCGTGTGGCCAACCCCAAAGATGAAATCAATCATCTTGGGGCCGCCAGTCTGCGCCTTGACGACGGCTGTGGGAGCTTTCGGATGAATCGCCCGTATCTCTGCCTCCGTTGCCGTATTGTTCTTCGACTGCGGGAAGACTCCCGAGCCGTAGGCGAAAGCGTAGCGGATCGGTGCCCTGAACTTCCACAGGAGCTGGCGCATGACCTCTTTGAACTCTCTGTCAATGATCATGTGCTGATTGACTCCAAAATTTGTGTAAGGTAGCTCGGTGAACTTTTCTATGTCGTAATTTGGCTCGTCTTCCCAGTACGTATCTGTTGACTCGGATGTCGTGGACGGGCTCGGCCTTCCCGTCTGAGATTGGCTTGAAGACGTCGCCTTCTCGTTAGGTTTCGTATTGATGGCATTGTCTTTCGGATCGGCCCCAGGATTGGATGGGGAAGTGTATAGTCGGGTTGCGAATAACGAGTGTTCAGTCGTGGTTGGAGATGGGAGCAATATGTATTGATGCCGTGGGTATGGTGTGAAGCTGGTGATGCGGAAGCTGCGCTGACCAATCCGGGCGGGCGCCACCCATCGCGACGCCATTGTATGTTTCGAGATGAAGCCGCTCTCGCGGGCTCAGTCTGTGGTTGCGGGCAAAATGGGGCGTGTTGGCTGGAGCTCAATCGCGAGCGCAATCGTGGTGGTTGAGGAGGTGGCAGCCGTGAGCTGGGGGTCGCATTGGCTATGAACGGCGCTGGTCCATGGGGTCGAGTGTGCTGCTGCCCAGTGGTAGGGCAGGACTGATGATGCCTGTGAGGAGAAGGACGCGGTGGGCAGAGGCCGTGGAGGCACCAGAGAAAAGCCCCAGGATGACGAAGTTGTGGATGGTGCGGCTCTCCCTGCTTGCAAAGATTCCGCCATGAGGAAGGTGCTGCTAAACCCAATCGGGCTGCTTACGCGCCAGGAACGGCCGAGCTGATGATAGGGAGCAAAGTACAATCAGGCACACAGGATGTGGAGAGCTACTCGCCACTCTATCACAGAGCTCCCCCACACGAGACTTGGCACTTAGCTTAAGCTTCCACGAGGGCAGCCAGGCAAACGACGTCAATCCAGGTCCGTTTTCCAGGGTCCCCGGTCCCGCCCGATCGCTGACGCAAAGCGAAGCGACGAGGCCATCACTCACGGTAACGACATGAATGCACGTATTCAAGGCCAGGCAAGTCAATGGCCAAGTTTGCGCACCAGAATAAGAAGGTTATCAATTAATGACAAAAGTAGGGGACCTAAGCTGACAAAACCAGGCAAAGTCAGGTCCCAATACGTGTGCTGCCGTCGCAAACTGAACTCAAGCCAAATTCTCAGCACGATGGTACAAAATAAAACAACTCAAACAGAAGAAACTGAAGCTTCATCCTTTTGTCGATCCCTCCTCCCGACAGCTTCGACCAGATTGCTCCAAGCTCTGAGAAGGCTCGAGTTGGCAATGAGCTCCTTGTGTTTTGTTGTATGCCGGAACACATTGAAGTAGTACCACAACCCGACTGTCAAGACCGTGAAAAAGACTGTGATCACAATGTATACCCAAAAGTAGGTTGAAAGCATGGGTTCTCCCGCGCCGTCCTGCCAATTGAAGAAGCTCGTTGAGAACATGCCCTACAATGATTGGTCAGCACCCTTCGGATCAACTGCATATCGCCCCGACACCGAACAATACCTACCGCGAAGAATGTTCCGGGCAAGAAAACCATTGTCACTAGAGAGATGGATCGCATGTGTTTCGAGTCGCGGCTTGTTGCCTTTGCAATCTCCATGTTGGTCTCGCCTTGTGCCTTGTGCCGTAGTAGCCCGGTCAGCAACTCTCAAGCTATCGATGTGCAGGGCATGTGCAGGGCAATGGAGACTCTTCGCATTAAAGTACGTGTTCCAGCAGGGCGAGCTTACCCATTGAGTCGCCATACTCATGCCATCAATCCTCATCGTACAGTCGCGAATCAAATCGTCATACTCTCTCAAAAGCCCCTGGATCCGGGATCTGATCTTGAACCCGGTTTCGTACAACTGATGCTGTCTCGCTAGAGCCTTGCTGCTCTCGCCTGGAGAAGTGCCAGAACATTTCTGATGGGCGGAGCCTGCATCAATCTCGCTGTCGCTTTCGAGATACCCAGACTCACTATCATCGCGCTCATAATCGGCGAGCGGGTCGCAGCTGGGCACCTGCGTACCTCTTAGATTTGACATTCTTTCTGAAAAGAACACTCGTGGTGCAGCCAGAGCAAGAGCACGACCTCTGATACCCAACCCCGACTGCCGAGCATCAATTTCAGCTAGGTATTGTTTCGTACCAGAGAGCTGATCGCTCCAACTAATCAGACAATTGCGGATATACGTCATGTCGAGCCACTTGGTGCGCTTCTCGCGATGCATGGCTTCCATGTCGGCGGTCGGCACGATCTCCGTCGTGTCCGGCCGAGGATTGAGCTGGTAAATCTGCGTCTCAAGGTCGCTTATGGCGTCTTTCGCGACCACGACGTGTCGCTGGCGCTCGAGCTCAATCAGGATGCCCGGGACGAGAAGCGGGTGCAACGCGTCTCTGCCGGAGAGGTCAAGGCGCTTAATAATGTCCGCCTCCGTTGAGGCATCGCATCCAAAGACCATGCCAAAAGTTAGGCCGTTGTGAGGGAAGTATGTGATTGTTACGGCACGGTCTGATTTCCACGCGTTTGAAGTGCGGACCTGATAGACTGCAGTAATGGTGATTGTCAATCTCTTGTCTTTCTGCAGTGCTTTTCAGACCAGATGAACAAGACTGTACAAGCGACTCACTCCAAGCTTCGTATTGTTTCCCCTCCTCCTCTACAGTGACCCTCGTTCTTGAGATAACCGGCACATCAGCGCGACGAATTGTCCGCGCGATAGACCCGTGCACACGGAACAGATCCGTGAGTAGTTTGAACGTGTCTTGCTCAAAGGGGATGGTCTTCAAGGACACTCGTTGCCTCTCCATCCCTTTGTGAGTTGCGCAGAATCGCAGGTGGTCTTTGGTTTGGCTGTAATTCTTGAGCCATTCATCTGAGTTGACTTTTTGGACCGGAGCTATTGATTTCTCCCCCGTGTGTTTGAGGAGCCTAAATTTCAAGGTCGCTATCGTTAGAGGGCCCAATCATATATGCGATTTTGAAAATACGCACAGCAGAACCAGACCCGACTGTGCCGAGTCCAAACCTGGGCGTTCCTTCCAGCAAGATCGGTCAGCGGAGAGTCAAGATTTCCTATCGAAGGAGCTACATACATTGTCGCGCCAGTCTTCGACATCCCTGTACCCGGCAAACGAAGTTATGACAGGCTTGTGAGTGGATGTCAGTAACTTGCTCGGTGCGATTTAAAGTCTTGGTGATGCTTATCTCATAATTTTCCATGAAATGAAGCACATTCGCGCCTCCGCTGCCATATTTGAAGATGTTGCCGAGGTCCGCATTGGAAAGACCAAAAGTCTCACGGACCCAGTCCATTAGATAATTGTATTTGCGATCGTATCGCGGGCAAATATTGTCAATCCTGTGTAGCTGGTTATGAATACACTGATCTGAGACGCATCTTCATACAGATTGCTGCTCGTCTGACCGGGGGCTTGATTTTGAACACTTATTCTACACCAAAACGGAGCTTATCTGTAGAGAGCCTCCATCGGCGAAGGCCGCGAATGCCGTGAGTTAATGTTCGAGCAGGGTAGCGTACCCGAATCCCAGGACGATGAAAAGGGCTGTGAAATGAAGCTTGTGATCATTCGAGTCGATCACGCCGGTGAAGGGTGGGCGATGGTCTTGCGAAAAGCCACAGCACAGCCGTGGTCTGCGTCAGAGGTGGTACAGGCTGTCTCTTGCTATTGGTCGTTTGTTGTGGGTGGTTACATGCAGCTCGTGTGGTGCATGGATGTCTCTGAGGGTGCACCGAGCGTGGCTTGGACGGCACAGAGCCTTGTGTGAGCCTTACTAAATCACTCTGAGGCAGCATCAGGCTCCGGAGGGCGCACAGCATCGCCGCATGTGCAAGCACATACGGGGGAAGGCTCTGAACGGACCCTTGTAAATGCTATGAATGCCAGATATAGGATACCCTGGCGTTCCCCGTCATTCAGTCTTGTCGACGACTTCGACTTCCAGCACTGCTGAAACGTTTCTCAGCAAAATATTGAATAATCAGACAAACGCTTTAAAGTCTTCAAATCCTGAAAATGGAGATCATGTATCTCAGAGCCACCTATGCGGATGAGAAAGTGGTCGCGAACTTCCTCATTAGATTGTTTGGAAAAGGAACATGTGGTTTAGAGGTATATCCTTGCCTGTGTCCAATCTTGGAAATTGTGCTGACAGCATCCAGTGGAAGCGTGGCCAGTGGGAATGTGTGATGCCTCGTGCACTCACTCCGGTGAGTAGAACTATTCCCATTTCCGATGGAGCATCAATCAATGTATGCTGATATGCCAAAGAACGAGAAGGCTGTGCTTGACAACGCCATCAATGCAGGGCGGTACTCAGAGTACTAGTCAGATCTCCGTGGTTGGGAGATTGCCGCACCACAAGACAATCAAGTCAACGGCCACCAAAGAAGGAACCCCAGCGTGAAAGGCAGTGTTAAGGCTGTTCACACGATATGTGTTGCAATTGAGGTTCAAAGACAGGAGGCTAGTTGTCTAATATTCAGTCCTATTGCTCATGCAAATTCTATTGCTCTTCCAATTTGCTTTTGTCGATACCCGGCTCAGTTTTGTTCCCAGTGTAAGACCGCATTGTGACTTTACCACTGGCAAGGTCATCGAGAATCTTTGGCATCAGCTCGACCTCAACGTGAACTGGGTCCTGCTTCGAGCGCGTGTCATGTGTCTTGACGTGTATATATTTACTGTCCTGACACTTGTCGTAGATGTCGTTGAGTCGATCGACCAGCAGGGCGGAAGTGATCCGGTCTTTCGTTTTCCTCCTGACTATGAGCATCTCGTCCTCCACAAGGTCAATAATGTCATGTACAAGTTGCGTCGAGTTCTCGTGTCGCCGGATTTCGTTGAACCACTGACGCATCGTTAGCTAGACTGAAGAGATAATGGTCAAACGCTTCCAGACACGTACCTCGATTACCGACTCCTTAACTGAGGCAGTATAATTTGTTTTGACGGTCAGGAACTGTGTTTTCATGACCTTGATCTCGAAGTATATCGAAGTCAACAACCCTTTGACATCGCTGGACAGCCTAGCGTGCGTGAACTTGGCCAGCAATGGTTGGCCGCCCAAGTGCCAGACCATGGCTTCCATAAATAGACATCCAAGCGTCCAGATATCAAATGCACGAGATATCTCGTCGGCATTGAAATCGCTCTCTGGAGGCCGATAGGTGGGCGTTGTTGTTATCTTTGCTGGGGAGACTCTGGATCGGCTGAACTCGCTGTGGATAGCGGTCAGGCCCATGTCGGACAATACCATGATCTGTCTCTCACCATTTGGGCGGTTGAAGATGAGAATGTTCTCGGGTTTGATGTCTCCATGCCGACCAAACTTTCCTGGCTCCCATGGTGGAACGTGAATCAAAGATACTGCTTCGGTGATACCTCGAAGCTGCTGGACGAGCCAGAGAATGTCTCCCGTCTCTCTGCTCGGCGATCGCTCCCAGAAGTCACTCAGGTTGCCCTCTGCATAGGGGAAGACGAAATTGTAAGTGTCTGCGAGCTGGAAGGACACAAGAAGCATGACAAGGTGTTCATGCCTGAAAGCATTGAAGCGTTTCAGCTGGGCGATTTCGTTCTCATATCGTTTCGGATCAGCCTGCTCGTTGAGCTTCCTCAGCGTCTTGACGGCGAAGCCATCACAACTCAATTGCAACTGTGACGGGCTTTTAGCGGGTGCGACTTTGTATGATGTGTGACTTCCTGCAGGCACAGACATGCTTACTTTGTCAAGGACCTCGTCGAAATTGTGTGAACGAGGATCCATCCTGACTTTCTCAACCTGAGAGTAACCGCTTTCGATGGCAGAAGACCGCGTTTCGACCCTTGCCTCGTCTACCGTGAGCTTGCGCCATGGGAGAATGGTCCGTTCGCAGAAGAACTCGTGTCTCGCTTCGAAGTAGTCGTCAGAAATTTTGTTGATCACCAGTCGCGGCGCCACCCTATACTGCCAGATGTCGAATGTCGTCCGTTTTATGTTGGACCTAAGACATGAAAGTGCGACACGCTTCGCCCGGTTGCCTTGCGAATCTCGTGAGTAGAAATCGAGGTACGAGCCCTCGCCCCCTTCTCTTACACCGTAGAGAGGCAAGACTCTCGCTGACACGCCCTCCTCGATGAAAGACGTGATAGAGTCCTCGCATTCTATTTGAAGCAATATCGCCAGAGTAGGAAGGAAGCTGTCTTCGGTGCCCGGATTGAAGTCGCTGTACTTCAGCCTTGTCGAGGTGCCAGGCTTGTTCCAATCCCTTTCGTTGATCAGTGTCGTCACCTCTCTCTCATCAAGTATCTCAGTTATCATATTGGCATGGCTGAAATGTGTTGCGCCCGTGGAATCTCGATGTTCGATAGTGTCTGACCTCAGCTTGGCTTCGAGCTTTGTGGTCTGGTTGGTGCCGGCAGAGCTGGCGGTCTGGGACATGATATTCGATATCTGCTGGCTGCCCCTGGCAGCACTCTCACCAGTCAAGAAGGATTTCACGCTACTTTTCACACCTGAAAGCATGGTATAACACGGTCAGGCCGGCTGGGGATGGTAATCTCCTTTAGGGTTGTGAAATACTCTCCAAACAGATCGTATGCGTGCACACGGGCTTGATATAAATACTTACAAGGTCGGCAGCCTTGCAGCTTGCGACGGATGCGAATTGCTGGGCATTGGGAAAGCGGCGATATCCTCTTGTGCATACGGGTACGTGATCATTGGTGGGTTGCATTCTCAAATCATTGGGCAGCCTTACTGCAGTCTGAATGACTGGCATTGTGTCACCGATTGTCAGGCAAAAGCGCTTCACCGACCCGGTGAGTGACAAGAAGGTACGAATACAGCCGTCTAGAGGCTGGCGAGCTGAGAAGTGCAGGACATTTGATATCGCTGGTGAAGATTTGCTGTATAGATGGAGGTGGTGGATGGATGAAAATTATTCTAAATAACGGTTTGAGATACCTTGAGTACACTAACACCACGGAGAAAGATTCAATCGCAGTCAGATGACATGATCAGCCAATAGCTGGCAGACTTCTGGCAGCGTAAAGCCAATAAGTCCGAAAAGCATCTCTAACCATGTACAGCAGCGGGCATCCCCTGCACAAAGTCTCAGCTGAGCTTTTGTCATTCAGCTCTGCGGCGAGACCGGGCCGCCCCCACGTCAGCCTTGGCTTTTGACATCGCGCTGTTGGGGTAAAGGGGGCGTTGTTGTCTCCAGGGGAAAGCGCGAAGCCAGAGCGTCGATAATTACCAAAAGAAATCACAAGGCCGCTACCCATGCTTCAAAAAGCCATTGGGTCGCAATGACGCATTCAAAAGTACTTGTCTGAATGAGTGTTTCTAGTTAACCTGCGGTGATACCACTTTGATGGAACACTGGCATTATCATGACCACGAAATCATCGATCGCTGGACCTTGAGCTTCTTTCTGAATCCTTATCTAGTATCTGCATTTGAGCCAACCTGAACTCAGATTCTCTAATGCCCACGAGGAAACAAGTATCTCGAAATTCGCGCAAACCCTTGCAATAAACCACAGTAGGCTCGTGATGGCCGCTGTAATTGTGGGTGTTGGACGTCATCTCTCGTCGTTGTGCTATCTATCTGCTTGGACAACAGTGGCTGCCCTTCGTGGGCTTCCCGGTCAGAAGATGTAGTCGCCGTGATACAGCCTGAGTAATCTTCGGGGACAATTTGGATGCTGTCCGTGGAGTGCGCCGAAGGAGCGCGCAGTGTTCTCCCAGAGCGGCTCCCCGAGACCGACCTGTGCCGACGTATCGTGTCAGAGATGGGGACCGTCTCAGACACGGGCAGATGAATTTGGGGCGTGGACACCACCCCGTCAATCAAGCCGAATTCTCGATTCACCCTCAAACCGTAAGCATAAGTTGACTTGTCACTCTGATCCGAGTTTGTTCGCTCATCATTGGTGATGGGGGTTCTTTCACTTTCTGTGACGTAAGCCTCGTCTTTTGCGCATCGCGTGTGCCATCGCTCCAATTCAGGTACAAACTCATTCATGGCTTCGCGGTTGTCTGGATCGATCCTCAATAGGTGTTTCTTGATTTGGTGTATGAGGTCAAGCGCGAAATCAGGACAGTATGGCAGGGAGGATAGCTTGGCAAGATGCTAGAGAAACGAAGAAGTCAGCAGGAGGCATGCCTCGTCAAGAGAACGTTTGCAACGCACCTTCATGACAACGTCATGCTGTGTGGCTTTGACAGGCCTTCCACCGTGAACCTTTAGCTCGAAGTATGCTTTGTCCATCACCCCGGGATAACTTTGCCTCTTGCGAGCCTCTTCAAAGTCCTTTAAAGTAGATAGGCCACAAAGATACCATGTCAAAAACTCGATGAGAACACAGGCGAAGGCCCACACGTCGGATTTCTGCGAGACCCTATTGTCGTGTTCTTCATATTCTGGAGGCCGATATTGTGGAGTAATGCCTTTTGCGGTGAATGCCTCGGGGGCGCCTGACCCTTTAAAGTCGCTGAGACCAAAGTCCGTAATCTGAAGCAGTCCTAAGCCTTTAGTGGGCGTGTCCAACATATAGTGGAGAAACCACAGGATATTGGCAGGTTTTATGTCGCCGTGGACTCCGTATTTCCGGTTTGCCTCGGACGGCCTCATGCTTTGTGGTGCTTGGTCGAGCTTGCAGTTGTGGATGTCCTTAAGGCTTCTGGCAAGGCCAAGTATTTGAGATGCCAACCATCTCCCAAGGGTGACGTCCCTAGCTGCCTTAGGGTCTTCAGGCATGGTCTCCCAGAGTTTGTGCAGGTTTCCATGAGCATACGGCAAAATCAAATGATTTTGAGGACCGTGTTCGATGCTGCACAAAAGCTTGATGAGATGCGGAGATCGTTTGTATGTAACCCTTTGCAATGACTTCCACTCGGTCTGGAAAATGTCTGCCCCTCTGACACTCTTCAATGCAAAGAATCGGTTTGAATCGCTACCGGAAGGCCCCTGGAATCATATGGTTAGCAACATTTCTTCTCTAGTCGGGTACCTATGCTTGAGTATTAAAATGAACTCACATTTGATGTGATCAGACTGTAGTGACTTGGATGGAACTGAACTTTGTACACATCTCCAAAATCGCCATGACTTATGGACTCGCAGGAGATGATGGGGAGGATATCGTTCTGGTTAAGAACTAGATGGCGCTTGCCTGTTCGTGGACCGTGATCTAAGGACTTTTGGGGGGAGAGCAGTAAATATGGAGCGTTGATCTTCCATTGAGCGTCAAAAAAGTTCTCATGGTTGACTGTTCTCCAGTTCTCACAAAATCGCAACCTCCGGAGGTCGCCATGGTGGCCTTTTGCAGCCAGGACTGGCGATCCTTCATTAGAGTCGTCCTTCTCGAATGGTAGGTCACAATCGAAAAGTTGCTCCTCGACGAGTTTGGGAATATCACAGACTTTGTCGATCAAGACCATTATCGCGAACAATTTTCTTCTGCTAGTCATTGAGGTCTCTGAGAGGTTTCTGACACCGCAAATCTTCCGTGCGAGCTCGGACGGTGATTCGATATTATTTTGTTCCAGTTCATGTCGAACGGTGTCGAAGGTGATGATTCTATCAAGAGCATCCAAAGGTAGGAATCTTTCATGCGGTCGGCTAGCCGACGTGACAAGAGCCGCTCTGAGCCGCTGCTCCAGCGGTTTCTGGTGGGCAGCATTGTCCGAGCCTTGTTGTGTATCGCTGGTTACTGATTCATGTCCTTGGTCGCTTAAGGTGAGGCCGAAAGTGCTGCTTCTTCCCAAATTTCGTGACAAGTGATCAGAATCTCCTCTGTCCTCTAGCACAACAGTGCTCGGGGCTCTTGATGATGCTTTCCGTCCTGCATTAGACCGTATATCGTCCGGGTTGATCTCAAGAAGTGTTGCCCACGGTACTAAATATTCCCTGTGGCCGGTAGGCTGCTGGGTGTGAGTACTGCTATCATCAGAACCATCCAGGTCGACTTCGTGGTCTACGGCTAGATTTTCTGACCGGGCAACGTCCGACAGAACGTGGAACTGAGCCGCAATGTACACCGCCTAGAAGGGACGGTCATCATTAGACGAAGGGTTCCTTGCATTTTCCAAGGCGGGTCGACCCAGGTGTAACATACCGGCACGTCCGTTGGTCGGTTGGTAGTTTCTGGATCAACCATAGTCTTGCTCGTCTCCATGTCGATCGCTGCGGAGGCCCAACGTTGAAAGAATGTGAGGCACACAGAATACTGGCAACCTTAGGCAGAGTTGCACGATTGTGTTGTCGGACGATCATTCGCAGGAATGCAGTAGTGTAAGCGTGAAAGCGAATCATCTCGTGGCTGGCGTCCTGGTTTTGTCATGTCTGTCTGTGCATTGGTCCGCAGCTACGAAGTATAGTCACCTGCGTCTATCGAGAGGCTCACGAGGCTCTCAGTCGAGTTGGGGTACATGGCCTTCCACCTGCCAGCCAGCCTGGTGAGGCTGATTTAGGGGCCCCCAAAAATGTGACCTAGCTGGCAGCGATATTGGGGGCGGGGCCGGGCGAGAGCCTTGCGGGCATGGAAAGCACAGGCTGATCAGAAGCGGCTCCTTCCATGACTCCAATCCGGTAGCAGGAGTTGGACATGTACTCGACCCATATGGAATGAGAACATGTGTCATGAGAGTCACGGCTTGCTTGCTCAATCGGCCGTGCAGGCTGGCAGGAGCCTCTTCGGCCACATGCAACACGATGACCCTTGAGCATCTGGAGGGTGTGTCTAAGCCACAGGCGCGTCAGCTGAGGCAGCCTCCTCAAGCAAGGCACAAAAGCGGTGCGCGAACCACGCGGCAACCTGGTTTTTCCAGTTTCGCCACAGTCATGTCTTGGTAGGACTTGCGAGGAGCACATTCATGAACGGCCTCCCAAGAATAGGGCTGCAACAAATTTATCTTCTGTTACACTAGCACCCTTCTCGAACCCATCAGGGGGTCGGTCTAGAAAAGATGTGGAAATTGCCGGACATTGATGTCTGGTTTGGGGATTACCACTGCCTTCTGAGCTTGCACGAGGTCTCACGGTCGGCATGACGGCCTCAGCTGAAACTCCAACGGCAAGCTGCCTGATTATACAAACAAGGTACGACTCTTAGGTGGCGACATCCATGGAGCTAGATATATAAGTCTGTTGTCCGCAGTCGGTTGTATCTCCAAGTGTATCAGAGCCGCATCGCAGCATCCAAACTCGGTCCGCCCTTCCTGTCACTTCCAACATCATATCTTCGCTTCCTTGTCTAGACAGCAGCACGCTCCTTGTTTTCGCCCCCAACACCTTTAAATACACACTCCTGATGTCCATTCATACAATCCAAGTGCACTCAAGGTGTGCTAGCCCACGAAGGTTGTCCATGGAACTCGCCCAGCTTGTGGGAGAGAGCCATTTCACAGTCGAGGTAAGTCGGTCATGTTCTTGCGTAGGAATCACACATCAAAACTGACGAAAGGTCGCGCAGATGTATCAGAGCACTTACAACATACAATCAGCCAAGAGCTTCAGCAGGGTAAGCACACCACTCCGTATTTCTGAGAATAAGTCCAAGCTTACACCAGGCATAACAGGAGGAGCTTGTTCGCAATTGCCAGCGGCCACTAGCCAACAGTTCCAGACCATCGCCAGGTGATTCGTGTGGCTCCGTATCAAGTAGGAATGAAATGAAAGTCCTGAGGCCGTAGAAGTCTGGGACTATGCGTGATGACCTCCGTTTGATACGAGTTCATCCATTCAGTCCGTCACGTGGGACCCTTCGTTGTCCAATTTATAAGGCGACGTTCCCAGTGTCTGGAACGACTTATCGAGTCCTGGCGACTTGTTGAGGATGTTTTTTGGAGCTCAGCATCAAAACTCATAAGCTCGTGTGCCATTTATTCCAATCGTCATTGTTCCAACAATGATTTCATCATGTTCGCGTATATAGTTTGTAGATTATGAGAAAGCGCATTTAGAATTTTTCTTCCAGTCAATTTCAACAAATTCGATCATTTACATCTTTCCAAGTAATTTAAACCTGAAATGAAATGTGACAGCCTAGCTTGTGACTTCTGCCAGAACTACATGCGATGCAACGGGTATGCTGAGGGGGAAAAGATAGTACCCCGGCTGGTGGTGCGGGTCCAGGAATCGGGACGGGTCCCGATCTAAGTTAGTGGCTCCTTCCGCTCTCGGCAGGGCGTTGCATGGTGCCCAAACAAAACAAAAACAACAGCATTCAGGGGAGCTACAGCTCGTCTCCACATCCGGATAGCTTCACAACGCCTTGAGCTTTCTTATCCACGCGACAGGCACTGCCAAGCCCAGCTGCGGCAACGCCATCATCACAACAAAGCGCTCCATCCTTTCGCCAATTGCATGCGCCATCGCGACGGCAGCGACGACACATCATGAGCGGTCGTTTCCGCAACAGTGGGGGCAGCGGCCTTCCGCGTCCGGGACAATCCGCGTCCTCAATGCGCGAGCCACGCGTTACCAGCTTTCGTACGAGCGCGATGCAGCATCAGCAGCCGTCCTACAACTTCCTTACGGGCGCCGAGAATGGCGACCGACCGTCATCAAGACAGTCCTCGGTGCGACGCTCGTCGCTTGAGAGCTCAAAAGAGAATCTTGCGCCGCCGGACGCCGAACAATACGAGATACAGCGGAAGCGCATAGAGGAGCTCAAGGCTGAGCTCGCTACGATGCGGTACAAAATGGAGAATTACGAGCAAGAGAAGGAGATGGCTGCGCTGCAACACGATAATGAGCTGCGCGACGCGCGACGCAAGGCGGACGAGGACTTCAAGCGGAAGCAAGAGGCGGAAGGGGACAAGGGACGCGCCCAAAGACAATATGAAAGCATACAGAACGAATTTCAAGAACTCCGCGAGAACGCCGTGCAAGAGAAACTTGCTCTGGAGAAAAAGGCCAGAGACGCAGAGGACGAGTCGCGTCTGCTGAGGGAACAGATTGAAGACTTGTCCGCTGCGAAGGAAGAGAGCGAGCGTCTCAGCGAAAAGAAAGTCAGCGATCTCGAGGTCCTCATTGCGAACTTGCGACAGAACGTACAAGAACTCGAACATCACAACCAAGCAGGCGAGGCGCAAATGCAACAGTTGCAGGAACAGCTTGTGGAGAAGGATAGGGCAATGGGAGACCTTGAGGCGGATGTCTTGCGACTGAAGGCACAGACAGGAGACGCTGAAACAATTGCGGTTATCAAGCGTGAGCTGCAAGACCAAGTCCACCACATTCGGTCGCTCGAGGCCAAGACAGCCAAACAACACGCCGAATTGAGCCACCTGCGTCAAACCCACAAAGCCGTTGAGGTCGTTGAAGAGGAGAAGCGATCCCTTCAGCGACGACTAGATGCCGCCCAGGAGCTAGAAGCAGAGCTTTCTGAGGCCCGCATGCAGCGCCAGCGACTCGAGGACGAGCGCCTGGCCTGGACGGCATACCTACAAAACGCCAGCAGCAACGATGGATTGATGGAGCTCGAGACGCCTGAAGCTGTTGCCCGCGCCCTAGTCGAAGAGCGGTACAACTCGGCCTCGCTGGTGGAACAGCTTGGTCAGATCCAACCACAAATCGCTGAGCGCGACGAGTTGATCAAGTCGCTGGAGGCTGAGAAGCAGAATTTGGCCGTGCAGATTGAAAAGCTCAAGACGACGACCGCGGCACCTTCATCAGTAAGCAGAGCGCTCGCGCGTGTCGAGCGGCAGAAGAGCCTCGCCAACAAGGAGATTGAGTACCTGCGGGCCCAGATCAAGTCCTTTGAAGACGAAGACATCACCTTCAACGATAGCGAGGGGGTAGAGAAGAAGCAGGACCAGCGCCTGACCGACCTACAAGCTTTGGTGGAGCAGTACAAGCGTGAAGTCGAGAGCATGCACAAAGAGCTATCACAGCTGGAGACGGCACCGCCATCATCCTCGCCCAGCAACGGCACCCTGCCAACAGGCAGCAAGCGGCCTCATGACGAAAACGCGGAGAATATCCACAACACACAACTAAGCGAGCAACTCGGCGAACTGAACCGCAAGCGCCGAAAGCTCGCCGATGAGCTAGCCAAGCTGCAGAAGGAACACCAAGTCCTCCAAAAAGAACACGAAGTGACCCGCTCACGTCTCAAGGCCGCCGAAGCGTCAGGCAAGACGCGCATCCTCTCGCTGCGCTCAAATCCAACCTCCGACTTTGAGGCCATCAAAATGTCCACTCTCACGGCCCTCAAGCAAGAAAACAAGGACCTCCTCACCCAACTATCCAGCTTATCCCGCCGCTCGCAAAACTCCTTGTCCTCATCCACAGGCGTGGCAGTGATACCGGCGAGCCAGCTTGCCGCGGCGAAGCGCGAGGTCGAAGAAGCCCAGCGCGAGACCGCGTCCGCCAAGAAGACCGCCCTCCGCTTGAAGGAAGTATGGGGCTCCAAGTCGCAGGAATTCAAAGAAGCCATCTTCTCCACTCTCGGATGGACCGTGACCTTTATCCCGAACGGCAAGATGCGCGTCGAGTCGCTGTTCTACCCATCAACCTCGCCCGACGGGGAACACGAGAACAGCATCGTGTTCGACGGCGAGAGGGGCACGATGAAGGTCTCGGGTGGTCCGCAGAGCCCGTTCGCCAGGAAGATTGCGGACCAGATCCAGTTCTGGGTCCGCGAGAAGGGGTGCATCCCTGGCTTCTTGGCCGCGCTGACGCTCGAGTTTTATGAAGAGCAGCAGACGCAGCTTGCACTTGAGGGGCAGCAGTAAGGGGTTACGAATGGGTATTTACTGGGCTTATAATGAGCTGGGCGTGGTCCGCTGTCCATTAAAAAAATGTCAAGGGATATGGGTGGCTATTGTTTGGGGGTTATAGATGTGCGTGATGTTTCTGCATGTCGCGGCGGCGCATAATCAAGCATTTGCGATTCTTTTTTTTTTTTTTGGGGGGGGGGAGCGATGTCCATAATGTTTCCGAGACTCGGAAATCCGAAGAGGGCGGCGCATAGGAGCTACGGCGTTGATCGTGCTTGCAAATGCCCTCACTATCTGTCAAAGTGATTGCTTACAATAAGATGAAGGTTCCATACTGCATACGCTACTTTCGCGTGGTGTCCATCTTTGTGCAGACTTACTGATGGTGTCGCTCAAGACCACCTAAGTAACCATGACCAAAACCCTGTACTGCTCGCACAAGGAACATCACAGCGAGAGCACGATGATCTAGACACGTTGTCGCAAACAAGATTGTTGATGCGTCTTTTTCACGAAGCGACAACACGATGCTACCATTGCTCCCTGCCCTGGTCAGTACAGCGGCACTTCCTCGGTGCTTGCCCTGCCATTCGAAAAAGCGCCGACTAACACAGGACAGGACCAGCGCGCGCGAACTCGAGCAACGACAGAACGCGATAAATGTCGCACATTGGGGGAACCTGTACCGTTGCCAGGTCGCGAGAGCAGGAAATAATCCGGGTCGACCTGTTTGCGAGCAGTAGGGAGCATCCTCGGTGGAACTACCGTGCACACGCTGCCCAGTGGAACCGTTGCATTGGCGTCTCTGGGGTTCGTGGGAGGAGTCCTGTCTGGGGATAGATAGTCTGGAGTTACTTGGGGATTTACCGCGGCTTTGCGAGTCGGCAAGCCGACAGAACCATTTTTTGTCAGGTCGAACCCACGTGCAGAAATGCCCGCAGCTACAGCAGCGACATGGCCAGGATTCCCCCATGGCAACGTCTCTGACTGCGACTTTTCGAAGCCCATTAGCCGAACGCATAACCGGCCACCAAATTCGAAGGGGAACATCAGGACCGGTACCTGGACAATTGCACTTCCGTCGAGCAGATTAGAGAAACGAGCAAAGCTGACTTTGGCTTCGGAGCGCTCGCAAATATAGTGCCGACAGAAGGCAGGGGTCGTTAGTTGTCTATCTGGGCGGGGATATAACAACCCGTTCTTTCCATGCTAGAATTTTACAAGCATGGGCATCACGGAAATGATGGATCCAACTTGTCAAGTTCCGTGTTCGAAGCGCGGCTAAACGTTGTGGCAGATCGCTCAGGACTGAGAGCCGGTATGAGGCTGAACCCTTGCTTAAGCGAGGCGGGTAGCAGGACCGACTGCCACGGCTCAAGAGTTGTTTCCAATTTGCCCACTCCGGACGGTGGTCAATATCTCCGGTATTGAGCCTGTTGACGGACCATGTCGTAAGTTTGAAACGGGAGAGAGACGTTGCAGCCGATATCCTCGGTGGTACCATGTAGGAACTGAAGTGCCGACCACCTACGAGTCTGTCTCTAATCGTGTCAATTTGTCGCAATGCTTCGCTGGCGTTTGTTGCGAGTTGCAGGGGTCTGCAGCCATACAGCCAGCTAGAGGCTCGTGGTTGACCTGTCGTGAGTCACATGCCAGCTTCCTGCTTGGTGAGCACAACGCTCGCCAGCCTCGAGCAATCAAGGCGCATCGGCGCAATAGCGGCGAGACGAGGCAATTGTCGCTCTGCATGACTGGCTCGATCCCAGTCCAATGTGACGCCAGCAGCAGAGGACAGCTGACGCGAAATGAGGCATATCGTGGTCAGGAAGATCAACTCGATCTCTGACACAGCACGTGGGGCCTTGGTCGGTCTTGTTGCAGTCGTTGCTGCAGTCGTTGCTGCTGCAGTTGCCATTGGACATGATCCTGCTGAGCCTCTTTGGGAATAAACAGGACGAGCCCCTTGCGGACAGGACGCCGGGAACACGGAGGCCCGTCGGGACAAGTCGGCCCCACTTCTACCGACCTCAGCCGTGCTGGCCGCCGAGGACAGTCAGGCCAAATCGCCAGGGTCTGCCCCAAATCACTGTTCATGGTTCATTACTATGGTAGTGCAAGACTGTCCGTTTTGCATTGGGCCTGTCGGGATTTCAGCGGTTGCTGCTTTGACAACAACTGCAAAACGACCACGGTTCCTGGGCCCATATACTGGGTTGTAGCCTGGTCAGCATGGCCCCCTCAGCCGCTTCGCAAAGCCTCCTGGCTGCTGCAATAAGTCGTGCTCACTGCCAAGTTCTCAATTCGTCTTCATGCAGGAAAAGGGGACCGGATTTCGCCACTCTGGCAGTTCGCTTTGTTGTCTCAAAGATGGACATCCGGCATCGTGGGGCCCCATTCGTCCATCTTGGGGAACAGGAGTGATGCATGGTCAAGTGCCCCATCCTCGTGCATGTTAGGTGGGTGCTGCGGAGAGCGGGGAGGAGATCTATTCGGGGCTGCCATTTGTCTCATGGACCACTACGGGGAGGCCTCTCAATGGTAGGCATATCTGCTGCTGGCGGATGGTGCAGGGATGAGGTTGTGTCGGGCGACTTGCGACCGGTTCGGAACTGTTGCTATTTAGTTAAACGATGTCTTCGTGACATCCCGGGGCAATAGTGACCAGTCGAGGGTTCTTATCGTGGCCTGTCTTTCTCTATTTGACTTCCCAGGGCGTTTGAATGCTAGCTTACAGACAAGTGACTCATGTGTAATTCTGCCCAGCACATTTGAGCAGCTGTTCCAAGAGGTGTACCGCAATCCACTAGGAAGAGGCTAAGTACTGAGCTCACTATCAATGCGTATATGCAACAGGCGAATGCACTGCAGCTCATGTGCAGACAGCCCTGCCGCAAATCTTTAAGGATAAAGAACATGATCAGCCACCAGCGTGTCCACTTACAAGCTACCTGTACGAAGTCTCACCACCCAAAATGGTGGAGATCACGATGTCCACAGTAGGAGCCGAGGGAGCGTCGCCAAAGGTCGGCATGTGTAGAAGTGGTGTAAGACCAAGTGGGGAGGACCAATGCTGGGTATGGTGTAATCAGGACGCCATCGCCTGTCCGCACCAACCCAGAATGTATAAGCCTTGAGGGTCGCGCTCATTGCCGCCATAAGCGATTGTGTCAGCCTTTGAGGTCTGCCGTTGAGTCGTCCGGACGCCAGGCTGCAGGCTCACAGCTGGGTTTCCGAACCACGCGCTCGTGGTCGGCAACGTTGTGGTGGCTAATTATGTTGTTTTCCTTGAGGCACTAAAATCGGGACCCATGCCGAGCAGGAGATCATGTCAACTGCGTCTGGCAGTGCCAGGGTGGCGAATGGAGCCTGATGAGGCCCGAATTTGATAAATGCCATGGCGACGCGGAACACAGCCTGCTGTTTTGCAATGTCGGGAAATTACATTGCCATGAGATGATCAGGTACAGCCTCCCAGGGTGGCGGACAAGATCGACGGGTGGTTGACAATGTGTCAAAGTGATAGACAGGAGCATACAAGGCTTGATTGGATTGCGCATGAAGTTCTGTCCACGTTTGTCTTGCTAAAATATACCGCCTATCTCCATCTCCAGCAGATGGTTCTGTCTCCGATGGCTGACATGGTGCGCGTCAGACTGCAAATGACTGCATCCAGGCATCACTCTGCTCGTTCAAATCAGCATGCTTGTTTGGCGTTGCTGTCACTCCGTTGATAGCCCGATCTCGTCATGGAGGACACCGCCAGGAACAGATCGACTCTGATGCACTACGTCAGACTGATGGGTGGTGGTTGTCCCACAATGCTGGCCCGAATCGGTCTCTGGAGAAGTGGTGCGTCGTGGGACAAGCCGCATATCGTGCGTCACGGTGGACATTGAGTTTGGGGCGCTGTAGGGCGGAGCTTGCAGCAAGCGACGGCTCAAGCCTCGCGAGGGACCGTCGAGGGACTTGATTGGCGGGATGGTGATCGGCGCGGCTTTTTCGTCGTCGCTGGCAGCTAGCACTAGATCATGCAGGTGTGAGGTCATCGACAGGGCCCCTGGGTGGAGACATTCCTCCGTTCCGGGACTCAAAACGGTATGAGGCTCTCCGAGACCGTCCCATCGCGCACGTACCCTGCCACGACAGACTCGGCGTTGTTCTGGGCAGTCTTCACCGGCTGATTGACACATTGACGCGCAATGACATGCGTCGATCATTTTCATGGCGGCTTCTCTAGAGCTCCTTGAGGCATCGCGTGTTCCGACCTACTTTGATACATGTTAGAACACATTGCAAAGCCAGCAGACCATAAATCGCCGACTGGTGTCCTGAAGCACCGTCTTGGAGCGCGAGCGAGTCCACCTCCCATGCATAGGGGTGAGCATCACGCACCCACACCGAAAGCCGGGGGTGGAGCCTGCTTGACAAGAGCCGATGTTTCCTGGATCGCCCGAAGTCGTGCTGCGCTGCCTGCTGCGTGTCGGCATCATCGTGAATCTGCGAGGTGGGCACTCTTGTGACTTCCTGTGCAGCACACATGGCTAGCGTGATGCGACGCTGGAATATCTGAGGCTTTGCGATCCATCTTGTGCTTGGTAGATGCCAGCGTGCTACAAGTGTGATTGTGATGTGGCCCCAAGCTCCCGTGGTGCTGGCGCTCACCGTTGCCGTCTTGCTTGGTGCGGTCGATACGTGTCAAGACATGCGCAAACAACATTTGCCCTGCAACCTTAAAGCGACGGCATGGCGGCGGCATGGCGGCGGTATGGCGGCGGTATGAGCCGACTTCTTTCGTGTACTCGGCGATACTGGATATACACCTTGTGCTTGTCAGGCATACTTCCCCAAGTTCTGATGATGTGTGAAGGGTCCTATTTCATGAGGGGTTTAGCAAGGGCTTCCCCTCAGTTGTCGCGGCGTGGTGACGTGGTCCATCATCGAGGCATCGACTGCGCGTCGAACATTTTTCTTGATACGACTCTGGGAATTGCTGGAGGTTGGCTGTGTGCAATGGTGACCTGATGATTAGCCCGTGCTTGAATCGCATGCGAGTAGACCCTTGTGACCCAACGGCATCGCCGTAGACAAGACCGCTGGGGAACACCAGTCTCCTTCTCAAGCACCGGACGACTAAAGGATCCGGATGGCGCGACGCCAATCACGATGGTGGCCTGAGATCCTTGGTGGGGTTTGAGCAAGACCGTCTGGAGTCGCTACGTTTAGGATGGTGATTGGGAGGATGGGCATTGGAGTGCCACCGTCGCACGGGCGTCCCTGCAATCAGCCATGACCAGACTCCACCTTGGGAACGAGTTAGAACTCACCTGGAGATAAGAAGAAGAGTACCCTACATAGTATTGTAAACAGTGCTCCCAATCTGAAACGGTTCCGTCGTCGGACGGCTGCATCAAGACGGCCCAGCGTGAGTTGTTTGCGCATGTGCAAATGTGCTTGGGCGCACCTGGAGAATCCCATCAAGTTCGTGCGAGCATCAGGTGCCGGAATCGTGAAAGGGAATCAGGATGTGCAACAAATTCGTTGCAGGCATGCGCAAGAGTGATGCAAGTAGTTGGTTGGTTGACCCTTGCTGGCGCTCACTTTGCAGGAGACACTACTTACAGCCTTCATTCAAGCTTCCTCAAAGAGTCTATCTATCTGCACAGCCGCTCGAACAAGAGGGCTGCGCTTGCCTGTTCGTTTCTATGCTCAAGTGTGTCTCCTATGCGCCGCCGAGGCTTACACGATCTGCCCCTTACGCAGCATAACCTCCGCGGCATCGCAGATCAACAGACAGCCCTGTTGTCATTTGACTCACGAGTCACAGCACAGATGACTGTCCATCAGATCTGAGCGGTAAGTTCCCACTTGGAAACGGAGCACAGCAGTAAGGGCGGTCTGGGGCAACAGAGACGGACGGGTCATGGTGTCCCGTCCGTTTTTGCGGACCCCGAAAGGGTTCAGAGGCGCAGTGCAGCACGCAGGGGGTGGGGCAAACCCTCCATGGACCACTGAAACGGCGCCACAGGCTTATGCCCCTCATCGCGCCTGGATCCCTGCAGCAAGCAGCCCCTCCTGCGAGCCAGTCGCTGCATCCGTCACCATACATGGGACGCTCATGGGGCAGGCGGGGCCCTTGCCTGCTCTCCGGGCTCCTGCCTTTGAAGTCGAAACATAACGTCAGTCCACAGATCGTGGCTACGATAACCCGTGCCTGCCAGGTCCCTTCCGCGTCCCCAGCAAAGCCGTTGTTGTTGATCGCTCCTGTCTGCACAGTTGTATATAACTAGTGTCTTGCCCCGTCCACCAATCTGGATTTCTTTCACGATCATTCCTCATATCACACTTCACGGCTTCACTCCTCGACCTCAGCCTTTTTCCCACCTACACATAAATCTAGTCTATTGCTCCACCCTTGTTCCCTCCCCAGTTCTCTCACACACCCATCATCATGGCGAGTACAGACAAGAAGGCCGTCCACTTCGGCGCCGGCAACATCGGCCGTGGCTTCGTTGCTTGCTTCCTCCACGAATCCGGCTACCACGTCACCTTTGCCGATGTCATGGACAACATTGTCAACAAACTCAATGAGACCCCTTCCTACAAGGTCAACGAGGTTGGCGTGGACGGCGGTGACACAAAGACCATCACCAACTACAAGGCCATCAACTCCAAATACAACGAGGCGGAGCTCGTCGACGAGATTGCGACATCCGACGTTGTCACCTGCTCTGTTGGCCCCAACATTCTCAAGTTCATCGCTCCCGTCATTGCCAAGGGCATTGACAAGCGTTCTGAAGACATGAAGCCTCTTGCTGTTATTGCATGCGAGAACATGATTGGCGCCACTGATGCCCTGGCCGAGCACATCAAGAAGAACAGCCCCACCGATCGCCTTGACACCCACCACCTGCGTGCTGCGTACGCGAACTCCGCCATTGACCGCATCGTCCCCGCCCAGGACCCCAACGCCGGTCTTGATGTCACTCTTGAGCAGTTCTATGAGTGGGTCGTTGAGGAACCACCGTTCAACGGCTCTCGCCCTACCATTGACGGCATCAAGTGGACCGATAACCTGAAGCCTTTCATCGAGCGTAAGCTCTTCACTGTCAACACTTCTCATGCCACTGCTGCCTATTTTGGCTACAACCGCAAGAAGAAGACTGTCGATGATGCTATGCAGGACAAGGCTATTAAGGCTCAAGTTAATGCCGCCATTGCCGAGACCGCCTCCATCATCGTCAAGAAGCACGGTATTGCCGAGGACGAGCAGAACGCCTACAAGGAGAAAATCATCAAGCGTATCAGCAACCCCCATTTGGCCGACGCTGTCGAGCGTGTTGGTCGTGCTCCAATGCGCAAGCTTGGTCGCAATGAGCGTTTCATCGGACCTGCATTTGAGCTGGCTGAGGAGGGCATGAAGTGCGACGCCCTTCTCGAGGCTGCGGAGATGGCTTTCCGCTTCCAGAACGTTGAGGGCGATGACGAGAGCAAGGAGCTTGCCAGCATCATGGCAGACAACAGTGCCGAGGACGTGGCCCAGAAGGTCTGCGGCCTCAAGTCTGCCGACAAGCTATACCCTCAGGTCGTTGAGATTATCAAGAAGGTCCAGGCCGACAGCGAGGAGTGACTGGCCGACTCATTGAAATCGAGACCCGCTTTCCAAACGAAGTTATGAATTTGGCGTAAATTGGGAGCGATTTGCTTTACAAGGGAACATGGCATAGTACAGGCGTTGGTGTCATATACACCGGGTTCAATACCCATGGGAAGGGAACATGACTTCATTGATAGCCATTGCATCAAGCCTGCTTGAGCTTGAGAATTGAAAGATTTCAGAACACTTATTTTTCTAGCGCCATAATGAGAAGTGAAGTGACTTCTGTAAAAAGTATTGGTCATGGGGGATGTGCGTAGTCCTCGAACAGGACATTCTCACCCTACGAAGTACTCGATTGTCTCTCTTAAAAGAACACTACTATATATTGATATCACGTCGATATGAGTTTGAGTTCCCAAAAGAATGTCTACTGTCAAGTCTAACTAAGCTTCGCGTACCAGTAATGGCCCGGAATGACTCCAAATTGTGTGTTGCAGAATCATTGGTAAGAGGAAGTCAAAATATTGTCCGTACTAATGCTATGTGAGAGCATCTCCGCCACAATCTGTCCACTTGAAACTGCCAGCAGAGGACATGTGCAGGATGACGATCTTACCCAGGTGTCTGGTGGGGTTGACAGGTGTGGCTCGGAATAAGGGGGAGCTTCAGCCACACTGACCCACTCTTTTGTCGATGAGACCTGTCCTGTCCACAGTCGCTCTTGGGGGTCTTGGGAAAATAGCCAGGAGCCAGTATCCGGACATCGCATTGAGCAAGGCAGCTCCCGAATGCCTCTGGCCTGCAGTAGCGGACTCAAAATCCTTGTTCTGCAATTGGCGACGACACCGCCAGGCTGGTCCCACGACATCGACTCTAACTGTTGTTCTGGGCCAGAATCCACGTAGCTTACCGACCTTCACTCGACAGCCACCCCGCCTTAAGCCTCAACCACCGCCTGCTGTCTCTTTGTTTGATTCCCAAAACACCACGATTCCTCCGAGTGCGGAGAGCATACGACCGCAATCATGAGGCTCGACGTGAAGGTGGGTGTTACTCTGGTCCTCAATCGGACTTGCCATCAACAAGCGCATGCTGTCTCTATTACATGAGCCAGCTATCTCCAACTTTTGCGATCAGGGCAACATATGGTCACTTTTGGGACGAGGATATAGGAAAGGCAATGCTGACGATACGTTACGAACTACAGCGTCAGCTATTCGCGCGCAGCGAGCGTGTTAAGGGCATCGACTTCCACCCTCACGAGCCATGGATCCTCACAACGTTGTACAGCGGTGAGCATCGCCCCCAAACAAGCATTTTGTCATCACCAGCTTTCTGAGCTAGTAACATGTGCGTGCTTAGACCCTTACTGACGAATCCAATATTCAGGCCATGTCTACATCTGGTCTTATGAGACGTATGTACCCGACAATCGCATAGTCGACACAGTTCCTCCCTGATACACGGCAGCTAATACCCCACACCTAGACAACAAATCATCAAGACTTTCGAACTCACCGATGTCCCTGTCCGTGCTGGTCGTTTCATTGCGAGGAAGAATTGGATCGTTTGCGGTTCCGACGACTTCCAATTGCGCGTATACAACTATAACACCTCCGAACGCATCACCTCTTTCGAGGCCCACCCCGACTACATCCGAGCGATCGTTGTCCACCCTACACAACCGTTTGTCCTGACCGCCTCAGATGATATGACAATCAAGCTATGGGACTGGGAAAAGGGTTGGAAATGTGTGCAGGTGTTTGAGGGCCACTCTCACTACGTCATGGGCTTGGCCATCAACCCCAAGGACACCAACAGTAGGCAGAAATTCAGGCAGGAGCACCAAAGGCACCGAATTGCTGACTTTTCGATATCCAGCATTTGCTTCGGCTTGTCTTGATAGGACAGTCAAGATATGGTCGCTAGGCTCGTCGACTCCTAACTTCACACTGGAAGCGTAAGTTACAACCCGGACACCCAGGGTCAAGACCACAGGTTGCTGACAGGGCATGTTCATTCAGGCATGAGACGAAGGGTGTCAATTGGGTTGATTACTATCCACATGCCGACAAGCCATACCTTCTTACGACCAGCGACGACCGGACGATCAAGGTATGGGACTACACGACGAAGAGCTTGATCGCCACGCTTGAGGGTCACACCAACAACGTGTCATTCGCCTGCTACCACCCCGAACTACCCATTATCATTTCGGGTTCAGAAGACGTAAGCAACGGCCTCACTGTGGGAGCGCTAATGTACCATACTAAAACCGCACTAGGGGACCATCCGGATATGGCATGCCAACACATATCGTTTCGAACAATCGCTGAACTATGGCCTCGAGCGCGCTTGGTGTGTTTCGTACCAGAAGGGCAAGCAGGGAGTCGCCGTTGGTTTCGATGATGGTGCCGTCGTTGTGAAGCTCGGTCGGGAGGAGCCTGCCGTGAGCATGGATAGCTCAGGAAAGCTTATCTGGGCCCGGCACAACGAGGTGCTGTCGTCCATCATCAAGGGTGGTGAGCTGAAAGACAACGAGGCAATTACTCTCCCGATCAAAGAGCTGGGCACTTGCGAAGTTTATCCTCAGACGCTTATCCATTCACCAAACGGCCGTTTCGTTTCCGTTTGTGGTGATGGCGAATATATCATCTACACAGCTCTGGCTTGGCGCAACAAGGCTTTCGGATCGGCGCTGGACTTTGTGTGGGCGTCGAAGGACAATAGCAACGACTTCGCGATCCGCGAGAGCGCCACTTCCGTCAAGGTGTATAAGAACTTCCAGGAGAAGTCAGGCGGGCTCGACATTCCATTCCAGGCGGATGGCCTTACCGGTGGTGTTCTGCTCGGTGTGAAAGGCCAGGGTGGGGTTTCGTTCTACGACTGGGCAACTGGTGGTCTTGTGCGGCGCATCGAGGTTGAGCCTAGGCAGGTCTACTGGTCAGAAAGCGGCGAGCTCGTCACACTGGCTTGCGAGGACACCTTCTACGTTCTCCGCTACTCAAGAGAGGCCTACATCGACGGCGTGCAAGATGGCCAGGCCGATGAGGATGGTGTTGAGGCTGCGTTCGAGGTCATCACAGATATTGCCGAGAGGTATGTTAGCCGTGGTATGCTCGGAGACTCTTTTACCGAAGAGATGCTAATCATTGTACAGCGTGCGGACTGGTGAATGGGTAGGAGACTGCTTCATCTACACCAACAGTACGAACCGCCTGAACTACCTCGTGGGTGACCAGACATATACTGTTTCTCACTTCGACCAACCCATGTACACCTTGGGCTACATCCAGCGCGACTCTAGAATATACTTGGCCGACAAGGATGTCAATGTCACGTCGTTCGCATTGTCCTTGCCCGTCCTAGAGTACCAGACCTTGGTACTGCGTGAGGATATGGAGACAGCTGCGGAGCTTCTGCCTACAATCCCCGCGGACCAGCTCAACAAGATTGCGAGATTCCTCGAGGGTCAAGGCCACAAGGAGCTGGCTCTCGAGGTTGCCACCGACCCAGAGCACAAGTTCGACCTGGCGCTTGCTCTCCATCAGCTTGATATTGCTCTCGAGCTCGCCAAAGAGGCTGATGTTGACCACAAGTGGAAGACCGTCGGCGACGCTGCGCTCGCCGCGTGGGATATCACCCTGGCCTCGGAATGTTTTACCCACGCCAAGGATCTTGGCTCTTTGCTCCTGATCCACTCAAGCACGTCGAACCGCGAAGGTCTCGAGGCACTCGCCAAACAGGCTGAAGAGGCTGGCGCCCACAACGTCGCCTTCACCGCCAAGTGGCTTCTCGGAGACGCCGCTGGCTGCGTGGACGTGCTTACAAAGACGAACCGCAACGCCGAGGCTGTGCTCTTCTCGCAAACCTACAAGCCGAGTTTGACAGTCGACGCGACAAAGGCGTGGAAGGAGAGTCTGGAGAAGAACAAAAAGGGCCGCGTTGCCAAGATCCTCGGCGTGCCGACAGAGGACGACGATTTGTTCCCCGAGTGGGAGGAGTTCATCCGGTTAGAATCCGAAGGCGGCTCTTTTGAGGGTGCTGGTGCTGCCAATGGCGGCCGCGAGGCGCCGGAAGAGGACGATGCTGAGGAGGCGGAGGAAGCTGAGGAGGAAGAAGAGGAAGAAGATGAGGAAGAGGAAGAGGATGACGAGTAATCTTTAGAAAGTCATGAGAATGGACGGCGAGCCCTGACGAGCCCAAGAATAAAATTACAATTGAACTAGCTCGATTGCACAAAGTTTTGATGTCATTTGCTAGCGAATGGAAGACGTAGATCGCTATCGAGACGCCTGTGGCTTTATGATGTAGTAATTACGACGACTCCCTAATCACTTTCAGACTCGTCTAAAAATGCCGTTGACCACCGCCCTGATCGCGGCTCCCCATGCCCGCGACTCTTCCGTCGGGTTGAACTCCCCACAGAAAGTCGACTGCTTGACTTGGACTTTTTCTGCCCTTGGCGTCGTTGACTATGGCTATCGCGTCCGCTGTCAGACGAGTCATTCGTCTGGGAGTGAGCAGACGAAGATGACGAGGTACATTCATGGACCATGGCATCGAGTTCTCCGTTTATCCAGTCTGCGTTGAAGCCCGTGCCGCCGCCTTCTAGCACATTCTCGGGGACGTGGAGGTCTTTGATATACGGGGGTCGTTGGACGGGGGTAGCTGATGAGTGTCGGACTGAGTGGTGGCGACGGCGAGGGGGTTCGTTGCTGCCGTGGCCGTCTTGCTTGGGGAGAAACTCGTGCAAATCTACTGAGAACGGCTGGGTTATGACAACTTTCAAGATCGTTCTCCGCTCATCTCGCCGAGCTGCGGCGTAGGAGCTTGAGGCAAGTTCTAGGATGCCGGCGATTGCCTGGTTAGCTTCTTTGTTCTCAGTCGCGAGTCGTGATATTCCATCGAGGATCACGTAGACTGTTCTCGATTGAGATACGATGAGGCTGAGAAGCCTCCCAAACAGGGCCAGCAACTTTGAGATGCTTTCAGACACGCGAGCGAATCTGGTTCGCTTGTCGTCAGCAAGGAAAGTAAGGTCTGGGGGTATGCCAGACTTGGTTCCCTGCTTTAGCGACGACAAGTGAGCAGCAAGTTGTCCTACCAGGGAGATCAATATGCCTTTGCCCCCCATGAAGGTTTCAATCTCTGGATCCGTCTCTCGAGCAGCGCAGAGGTGCGTCAGCACTGGTGAGGGAGCTGCACGGAGCAGGGAGCGAGCGAGGACTGCTGAAGCATAGGACGCTGCGGTGAAATACTGGTTTCCAGGGCCCTGTCCAAGCTCAACAACAAAGACTTGTGAGGTTGTTGTGCGTAGCCACTCTCGAAGCTCGTCAGAAGCCAGGATATACGCTATCTGCTCCTGCTCCTTGAGGCTTGCTTGGGCAGAGATGTCCCCGAGACATGAACGTAGGTCTCGTGCGGCGACTCGGTCTGGTCTATCAGCTTGTTGTACCCAGGACCTGGCTGCTTTGGTGCTTTTCGCTGAAAGGGCTGGGTATTGATGCAGGGCGAAAGGTGAGAGGTGAGACGGCGAGCGGGAGAGCGGTGTCGCGGAGAGCGTCGTCCTTATTTCGTCCATAGATAGTGGCGTTGTGGATCGGATCAGTCGATTGCCAGTATGCAGGTTCTCAACTAGATAACGAAGACAGAAACCCCATGTTAGTGCGTGTGTTTATTTGTGACACTTATTGTCAACGCCTGTACTTACGAGCTCCAGTCTTTGAGTCGAACGATGGGCTCGCTGTCAAGAAGCAATAGAAGACGTTGTAGACATTGACTTGCACCTGTTCGGCATGTACCTCTTCGCGATCAACATTCTGTAACAACTTCTGGTTCTCAAGTAATTGTTCCGTGCTGGCAAGCAGTCTGTCTTGTTTTGCACTCAGGGCTTGCTGGTCTTGCGTCAACCTGTTTTCGAGCCGTTCGGCAATCGAGCTCATCCCTATGTTCAATTGGCCAAACGATTAGGCATCGCTATGCAAACAGACTGAACCGCCTCAAGCTCCGGCGGAAATGTGTTTGCTGGTTTTTTTTACTCACCGTGACTCAGTTGTTGTACACTAGACTCGGTTCTCTTCATCGTCGACCATGTGTCTTGTGTCAAGCGGTCGACTTGGCCCAACCGTTCACTATCACAGATGTTTGCCTCTGTCTCAAATTCACTAACACCGGCATTGAGCGTCGCCAGTGCCGTCGTCACATCTGCTGCGTGCAAATCGCCCTTGATTAATGCCTTTAGTGCTTTCTCTACGTAATGCTACTGTCAGCGAGATGTGTAGTCAACGGGTTTCCTGGCAACCAACTAGTGCTTTTCGTCGAGAGCTCGCGGATAATGGCCTCAAGTACGGTGAAGACGGCCACCCAGACGACGTCTGCGCAATGTCGGAGTCGCGCAGATTGGAAATGGACAGCCAAATGCCTGTGGATTCTGCTCATGATCTTCGGGATATCACCAAGTGCCTGATACATGTCGGTCCTGAGGGTCTCGAGCTTATCAAGGGCCTGAAATCTCGACTTAGCCAATGCATTTGACAAATGGATATAACAAGGATGAATGGCTTTCCTACACCGAGTATGAGCGTGAAACCACCGCACAGCATTGACGTGTAATCCCCATTTGGGACGAACTCGAGAAACCTTTGGAAAGTAGAAGCGTTGCGGGCGCTCGCTCGGAAGAACTTGCGGATTCTGCCAGCTGTGAAAAGTCAACCCGTGAAGAGTAAAACCGTGACCTGGTTATGTGAAGAGTGGCAACCTCGATTGCCAGGTGGACGCTCGACGTACCACAACTGTGGACTTCCTCGGCATTCTGGTGTCGCTCCTGAACTGTCTGCGCTATGGCTAATACATCCTGAATGGTATACGAGTCTTTTAGCTCCAAGTCATAGCGCTCGGAAAATTTTCTCTCAATGAGAGTCTTTCGAAAGGCCTCCAGAGTCTGCTGAAACTGTAGCAGCTTCTTCTGAGATTCCTTATAGTAATCCGGTCTGACGATACTGGCTGGTGGAACGAAACGATCTAGCTCGGGTACGAACTCCGGCGGCTGCTGGGTTAGTTCGGGCCCAAGCGCTGTGTCTGCTCGGGTCTCCAGGAACTCGGCTGCACTATTCGTCAGAAGCTCATCACGATGGCGGTTCTGTATCAGGCCAGTTGGCGACATGGTGATCAAAGAAATGAGTGACGGTAGACTTCAAATGAAGCTCATGCCATCCTCTCATGGCCCGCCGAATGTGTATTGAGTGTTCTGACATCGGGACAGGCACAGCCTCAGCCGTCAAGACAACGAAGCGGAGACCTCGATCTAGGGCAGAACAGCTCAGAAGACCACAATGCACTGCCTTTACGCTGCCGCCTGACGGGACTATGGGGGCGAAACGTCGAAGCCCCTCACGAAGATCCCTGTTGAGTCACACAAGGCTGTTCTGTAAGCTCGTCTGACTGCATCATATGCAGCCACGAGATGCGAGTTGTCCAATGAAGTTGCAGAACACAAGGATGAACGCCAAGAAGGACATGATCCCTACCGTCATGGGTGTGTCCCCTTCCACAACGAGATGTCGCAACTGAGTAGCTGGAGGAAAATCCCTCTCTGGCTGTATATAGTGAGCCGCGAGCGAGCTCTACGACGCGTCTTTTGTTTATTAGAGTAAGCCGCTAGTGTTAGTTTGTGCTCAATACACATACATTTGGCGATCCGCATCATCCAGCCTCGGCTTAGCAAAATTCTGCGTTGCAGATTGGACACTGGGAGAACATCATGACAGAACAGCCTGCTGAAAGTCAGACTGGACCCGAGCAAGCACCGCCAGATGAAGTGAATCTTCCAGAGCAGCAGGCCCAAGGGCCTGTTCAACGACCAGTGGGCCCTCAAGTTCCGGTAAGAAGAGTACTGCAAGGGCATCCGTATCGCCGAAGGAGAAGACGCCGCCGGACAAGCTTTGCAAGCAGCACAGGCAGCAGCAGCTCGAGGTCGTCCTCGAAAGCGAGCTTGCTCCGCGCCTCCCAACCACGATATGCTTACCCGGATCTGGAATGGGGATCGATTCTAAAGTTCAAAAACGCAAGCGGGTCTCCAGCAAGCATCACCAGCTCGATTGGATCTATAGAGATCGCCGGCAGGGTTCATGACTCTTTTACAGAAGCCGAGGAGAAGGGCAGCGACTTTGTGATAGGCCTTCTGAACGGCATCAGGCGCTTGGAAAAGAGGGTCAGAGAGCTGGAGGATGTAGGTTTCATAGCAGGTAGCGAGGACGAGGGAGCGGACAAGGAAGGAAAGGACGCGGAAAAGCCTAGCGGTCCAGTCCTTGCAAGGGATCAGGAAACGGTGGACGACGAGCCCGGCACGAACACCGACGAGGCTACAATACCGGACAAGGACAACGATCCTCCGCTCGACAAAGCAGACGCCAGTGAGCAGGCCAAGAAGCTGCCGGTGGTTGATGGGGCAGCGACAAGTGAAGGGGTGCCCGTCGTGGAGACGAACGACAGCGCAGAGCCGAAAGGGCAGGAGCCGGATGCAGCCACTGCTCCTGCCGCTACCGACCCAGTCGCCAACCACCAAGACTCAACTGGTGACGAGGTCCAAGTCGGCATGGCCGACGCGCCTGCAGATGCCACCAACGACACAGATCTCTCCCAGCAATCACCGTCTTCACCACCGAAAGAAGAGCGCTGCAAGTTCGAGCTTGACGCACAATTCTTCTACCGGCGGGATCCAGAATCACTGCATCAGTACGGCGCTGACACCATTTACCCACTGCTGCGTGTCAAGTGGGATGATGTCCAGGACCATGTCACCAACACCGCCGAGACCGAGCCCCAGAGCCGTGGCGTCCTGCAAGCTGGAGTATCCGAGATCTTTGAGATGAGGATCGAGTAGCCAGTCCTCAAGCCATACTTTGACAAGCTCGCCCACGTTGTCCCACCGCCGCCTTTGCTCGGTCCTAAGGGGAGTGCGCCTGAGCTGGATCACTCTATTCGCTTTTTCAAGCCCTTTCGCTGGCTCATCCACAGCGTTGACACTTTCCGTGATAAAGTTCGCGAGCTTGAGCAAGAGAAGCAGTCTCGTCAAGAGGCGGACGCTGGCCATCCTCCCAGACAGGTCGAGGCCAAAGATGAGCCCAAGGAGATTGTTGACGGGAAAGAGGTCTTCAGCGAAGGACAACACAAGACTGAGGGATCGATCCAAGCTACTCCACCAATTAGTGACAAAACACCAGAAAGCAATCGTTCCGCTGAGCAAGAATCCGTAAAGCCCACTCCAGATGATGTCGAGCACGATTTACACGCGCAGCTTGTACTCTTGCTCAAAATCATGGAAAAGTACTTGGCCAAGGACCTCTTTCTGTACAGACAGTACCGAGAGGCTCAGCTACCACGCATACGTTTCGACAACCTATGGATGCTTTTCAAGCCAGACGATATAATGTACACTCCTCATAGGGCAGCCTGGAGCGGGCCAGCGCCAAGCCGAGTGGCACGACCCGGCAACATCATCATGACCAAGACCGGCCGGCCTGTGCCTCAAGCATACAAGGTTGTGGCAGCTACGGGCGGACGACAAACGGCCTGGGCAAAGCCATTCTCAAGCATGGCTACATCTCACACTTGCCTTGAGGTTGTGGTATATTACATGGATTTTGACGGCCAAAAGTTCAATAGCGTCGGGGATGTCTTCATATTCGCGCCTTTCGAGGGTGAACGAGAAATCGCTTTGCTTGAAGGATTCCCACTGAATTATGCTGACACTTCGGCATTCAATCTGCCATCTGAGCAGGGCAAGACCATAGAAGAGATCCTCAAAGCTCGAGGCACCAATTATGTTGAACTCTGCGAAGTAACACATCGATTGTATGAAGGACTGACAGTTGGCACAAACAAGGAAGAGGTAAGGAAGTCGGATTTGACGTTCGCGGCATCTCATACTGCCAGAATCGCTATGCATCTCGCCCTGCTGACCAGAGTGGTAGATTAATACTGCAGTGATCATAGATTTCCAACTCGTGTATCAGATAACGGATTCATTGATGCCAAGATTCTCTTTCCCAACATCAGATACCCTGGCCACTGCCGCCCTACCAATCCACCCAGAACTTCACGAAGTGGTCGATCGTACACGGCGCGGTGGTGCTTGGGGTGATTGGTATTGGGCACATCAATCCAACCTGACGGAGAAGACGAAAAATGTGTACATCGAGATCATCAATAACTACCCAACTATCGACGATCCCAAGATAACGCGAAACGATATCACAGAGCTGCTGGATAAACATGGCCATCTTCTGCTTTTGCCAGGGATAGTGTACGGCTTCGCATTGAGAAATAGAAAATGGGGTGAGCGTTCTTTCTTCCGCAGTCTTAGAGGCAATTCATGGAAGACGATGTTGACCAAACGATACAAATCCCAGTCCATTTGGACGTTCGCCACGTGCAGCCTATTCAATTCGAAGCTGAATGGGATGACTTGGTGCTGCCCATAGGCCACAAGGAAATGGTCCGGGCTGTAGTTGAGAATCATGCAACTGGCTCTCGGCCAACCAATGGAGGCAGCAAGACCTCACAAGAGCTTGACATTGTTCGCGGCAAAGGTAAATTCCGGCCCATGCGTTGAGACCTGGACTTTTATGCTAATTTATCCATAGGAAAGGGCTGCATCATTCTCCTACACGGGGAGCCTGGTGTTGGAAAGACTTCTACAGCCGGTGAGGTTTCATTGTATCAATGGCTCTGAATGAATTACGGCTGATAAATGTCGCTAGAGTGTGTGGCCGCTTACACAAAGAAGCCTCTATTCTCAATCACTTGTGGTATGTTCGAAAAATGAGCACTCGTTTCGAGCTATTTGGTAATTTGGGAACCAGGTGACATCGGCTACGAGCCCAGCGAGGTCGAGACAAACCTTGATAAACACTTCAACCTCGCCCACAAATGGGGCTGCGTTATGCTGCTAGACGAGGCAGACGTCTTCCTCGCAAGAAGAAGTGTAAGAGCCACCGTATCTCAAGAGACACACAAGCTATCACTAATTGTCCTTTCGACCCAGAGAGACGACGTCAAACGCAACGGCCTCGTGTCCGTGTTCCTGCGCGTACTCGAGTACTACCCTGGCATCCTATTTCTGACAACAAACCGAGTCGGCGCTTTCGACGATGCCTTCCGCTCTCGCATCCACCTTAGCTTGTACTATCCCAAGCTGGACCGCCGGCAGACCGTACAGATCTGGAGGATGAACCTGCGCCGAGTGACCGAGCTGAATGCCAAGCGTGCCCAGGAAGGGCATCCAGAGATCAAGGTCCAGCAAGATAAGATTGTCCGGTTTGTTAAGGACCACTGGGAGCAGCTCAACTGGAACGGACGGCAGATCCGCAATGCCTTTCAGACGGCAATCGCACTGGCTGAATTCGATGTTCGCGACAAACGTGCTGCAAAGGATCAGGAGATGACCTCTCGTCCAGAAACTCGTACCGAGACCAAGGAAACCAGCTCTGGAAAATCTGCCAACGCTGATAATGGCGGTGGCAGCGAAAACACCACTAAGGACACCAAAATCACCGCGCCCAAGATTTCGAAGAAGAAACAACCCATAATGTCCACTAAGCAATTCAAGACCATTGCCCGCGCGAGCATGCAGTTCGACGAATACCTTTTCCACACGCACGGACGCAGCGATGAGGCTACCAACGCTCGGAAGGAGCAAATTCGATGGGATTATGGCGTCAAAGAGCGGCGGGATGCGGGGAAATTCAAGCGTGACCTTGCGGTGTCTGAAGTGGATTCTTCTACCACTTCTGACTCCAATTCCACTTCAGACGAGGAAGCGTCCAGTTCTTCGTCAGCTACGGATGATGATGAACAGGATAGGGGCTCGGACGATGCATCTGACGATCACCAAAGCGATGACAATGATGCTGGGAAGATTCCAGATGACTCGAGCTCTGACTCGGACGGTGATCAGAAGAAGACGAAGAAAAGCAAATCGAAGAGAAAGAATGACAAGAAAGGCAGCTCAAAGAAGGGGTCAACAAGCAAGGAGAAAGACAAGAACAGCAAGAAGGACAGCAGGAGGAAAGAAAATGAGAAAACTGACAAAAGTGGAAATGGAAAGAAATCCAAGTCCAAGAAGGAAAAGGATTGAGGGAGGGGACATGTGTAACTGCCTTCATATTTCCCGCGTTAGCAAAGCGGACATATAAAAAATAAAAGAAGCAACAAAAACTACGGTGTTCCTTTGATCCCCCCTGCTGCCGGAGAGCTGGTGCCGAAACACTGGCGCACTGCTACAGCTACGTCCAACTCATTGTATATAGTGCCCTGCGTTCGAATCATTGCAGACAATGGGAGCGACCTCCAAGGATGACGCCATTCTTCGGGGCCTTTCGTACTCTCTCAATTCTTCCCTCAGCCAGTTTTAACAAGGCTCGACCTACCCTTACAAAGAAGCCTCTCTATCTGTAGCCTCTCCGTGATTTTGAAGTAAAGGAAACTGGGAATGGGATAGAGAGACAGTATTGGTGGTGGTGGGAGATGCGAGCAAGGGGGCTTCGACGTGTAGGAAAAAGAGCTATCGGCTACAGCATGCCTTCAATAGGCAGAGGCCATCATCATGGCTGCTTAATCTACGGCTAATGATATCACTATTGCAACAGATGGCGGTTGTTGATGAACCATTCTGTCTCTGATGACCCAATATTAGTGAAGCAAAATAGACCCTCGGACAGTTTGTTTCGGAAAACAATCCAAAATCATGATGGACACGCAACGAGATTGGGTCAACTGAAGGGTCACCAGTACGTAATGCTCCAGAGTCAAGTTAGAGTCATATTCAGCAAATAAAAGTCTAAGTCTCAGTGCTTGGCAAATCGAGCATGCCTGACAGAAAACAGCGCTACCTTCATCCATCCATCCACAGAGCCCAAGTCTAAAGCAATCGGGTATCGTTCGCTTCCCCATAAAAACAAATGCCAGCCCACAACTACTGCTCGGTCGTTGACTACATCTCATCATACAGGTCCATCATGTCGGGAGGTAGGATTGCTCCTGGGTGAATTTTGCCACAATTTTCGCACTCCATGCCTTCGCCGTCACTATCAATATCGTCCAGCATAGTGACCTCTTCTTCGACATCGCCCCAGGGCATGCCGCTAATCCTGTCGTACAGCTCCCATTCTCGTTCTGAAGAACCATCAAGTTTGACAGGCTTCTTCTTCCAGATTGTGCGACAAGATACCGCGTCGTGTTCAGGAGGTTGGCCTACGTCCGCAGGCGCTGCGGGAAACTGAATCATCTCGTCGTCATCATCATGATGGTGATGGTGGTCGTCGTGCATATGGCCATGCATATGGTCAGCATCCATGGCTCGGACAACTCTTGAAGAATAATGGCACTTGCCCCCGTCACAAGGCAAGTGCTTGATTCCATGTTTGTAGCTGACCATGAGAGGCGCATGGTCAATCAGGAGACCTTCGTCCCTAAGCATCCCAGCCAATTCTGTACTGACGCGGAAGCCCGCATCGTCACCGGGCAATCCCGTGAGTATCAGCTCGTTGAGTGAACGTCCCAGTTGATGACAGGCGACATCATGCAGCTGCTGCGGTGGGAAGGAGAGGATCTCCTCACCAAAGTCCACAAAGTCCATGCGCACTCTCTCAAGGCTAGGAAAAAGACGTAGTCGCGGCGTAGGGGAAGCCCCGGCAGACGAGCCATGTGGGAGTTTCGGTTCCTTTCTGGCGGATGAGAATGGCTGGTATGGGGGTAGGAGGGCCTCCAGAAAGTCGATGAGCTGCAACCAAGCATACACCCGGAAGCCCCGACGTGCCATAGTAGGCTCCTTTGGCCGCATGTGGACCCGAAGTCTGGTTTTCTTGACATCGGGATGATATGAATCTGGCAGGCGATGGGTGCGATCTTCGTCATCATAGTACTTGGCGACAACTCTGAAAGTGACATCCTTGATCTGATGGCGGAAGTCAAAGGCAACCTCGGCAAAGTTCTTGACGGCTTGCGGAGTGGTAAATACAAAGCGATTGTTGGTCCAGAGAATCTTTGTGCCTTCCTCGTAGTACGCTCGGCAGGTTGCGAGGAAGTGGATGGCGATTTGGTTCGGTTGCGATCGCTCCTGTACTGTGAGGTGTTCTGGGTGGACTCTGCCCAAAGGGTTGATGATGGGCTGGTCGTTGGTGAGGGCAAAGTAGATGATTTTGAGCTGGACCTCGACTGGCAGGTGAGGCAATGCATGTGGAGTCACGGGAGGAGCAGCGGAAGGGCCCAAGCTGCGTAGTCTGAGCGATGCTCTCCGGTGAGCGGCCTTCGTGGCCGAGTGTGGTTGCCAGGAGATGCCGTGCTCGCGGAGAAGACGTTTCAGGGCAAGGTTCTCGTCCCGTAGCTCGCGGTTCTTGGCTCGAAGCGGCTGATTGTAGTAGGCTTCGGCCTGGTCGGCTCCATCGCGACACTCCCAAGCTAGATCGTCCATGGCGAAGAGGGCACCTTTGGTGTCGGATGCATGAAGAGGATTGCCGGCACTGTCTGTCGATATCTGTGGGAAAGTCTGGTGGGGGCAGTGGCAGATATACCTCACTCCCGAGGGTTGTGACTGGCAATGAGTGGCTGGTGAAGTTGCAGGAGGCGCGAGAGAGAGAGGAGGAGGAGGAGGATGTGTGACCGAGTCAGGCTGAGGCCGGTCAGAGTGAGGAGATGCTCATTGTACGCGACGGGCAGAGGCGAGTGCTCGTGGTGTTCTAGTTGCTGAGTTTGAGCCGGCTTGGGTGAGAAAGTGAAAGCCCTCAGAGCTGGGCAGGAACGCACCCCGATTCCTCAGGCAGCAACTCGTCGAGACTGGAGGCAGCTGGAGCCCTGGAACCCGTGGGCAGTTGGGAAAGACGCGGAAGTAGCGATCGAGGCTGTGGCGCCAGGCTGCTTGTGTCCTCAGGTGTGTAAAGTACGCTCGCTACCTTAGGTATGGACTTCCTTCAGTCGCTGAGGGACATGGAACCGGCACTGAGGCCGCACCGGATCGAGTTCTGCACATGGACAAGAGAGGAAAGACTGCAATGCGCTGCGGGGGTCTGGTTGCTGGGCCTGTCCATTGAGCACGGCCGGCTCTACTTACTCTAGGGGACTGGGGGCTCGGGGGCCTGGGGAAGGGGGGGCTCGAACACTGCCTCGCTTGCCTCAGAAATTCTCCATGGTGTCGCTACGGCCAACATAACGCCGGCTCCGCCCGCGGCTTGCAAGCTTCCGCACGGCACACCGGGGCAGGCGCCAGGGTCCACTCCAGAGCTACTGTAAGTAGTCTCAGGCTACTTTGTACTTTGGAGTACTTGACCCGGGTCAGGCCTGCCCCACCTGCCACCACGGTCTGATAATGGCGAGCACCCCTACTGTACTTGAGACACCTACTGAGCATTACGAGAAATGCGAACCATCTAACTACCTCATCACGAACCATGCGCGTGCACAATGTGTGACGGGAAATACCTCGAGTAACGCTCTCCCTTTCTTTGACAACAGACAATAGATATAGCCAGCAATCTATCTATTCAAAGGGTGAGCTTCCCAGGTATCTGACTTGAGCTCAGACCACGAAATCATTTCTCAGCAATCCTACACAAGATGTTCAGCTGGGACTAGGGGCGTCTGGATCATGAGCCCCAATTCATATGGCCGAGGCTCGATTTCAACGACACTGGGTGCTACAATGCAGGGGCATAGCAATCGTAAGTGACAAGCCCGATCAACTGAGCCAATGACGTGGGGCGGGCCAGGAACAAATGTCCCGGTCAAGCAAGAGCCGCAACCCTCCATGAGGCCCCCCGAAGAAGAACATTGAGTTTACCATGAATCCAATTGTGCACGGCACATCTCATGAATGGTTACTCAATACCTGGGAAGACTGGATAAATGTCCGATTGAACACTTGCCAGCACTGTGTCGTGCCATCCCCAATGTCTTAGGTCCAGAAATTGCCGGAGCCGTGCATGGCGCGCTCCCGCTTGACGTCATGACTACACCACGCGGAGCTCCTGCCGTGCAACACTCCTCGATGATGAAATCCGCTGTCTCGATCCCCACGTCACGGCAGGAGCTCAGCTGAGACGCGGGGGCACGCATATACGAGTGTCTCTGCCTGGTACGCAGCTCAACAGGCACTGTGTTTACAATGGGCGGTCCATCACTTCAGTATATAGTCCTCCCGATTCCCACATTGTCACTGGTGGCCGATTGATCTGTTACACCACGCAAGTAGGACATGAACACACTTCGAAGACTTCCACTCTTGAGTCTATCTTCACGATCCATCACACCCTTCTGCACCAGATACACTCAATCGCACTCACCAATCCCCCGTCTCTCACACACTATGTCGTCCTTCTCCAACGCCGACACTGGCAGCAAAACTGCCGACCCTTACAAGGCCGCCAACAAGGAGGAGCTTTCAGCTGAGCAGAAGATCTCTGCCCTCATCAAGTTCATCTCGTCCACAAAGTTTGGCATGATGACCACCCGCGACCTTGCTTCGGGCCGCCTCGTCTCGAGATGCATGGCTGTTGCCGCAAAGGTATGTTCCATCTATTTTCCACGTCCCTTGCGAGAGTGTAGCGGCGGTATTAACACCTTTTCCCCAACTCAGGAGAACGCCGGCATCGACTTGCTCTTCTTCACAAACACTGAATCCGGCAAGACTGACGAGATCAAGTTCGACTCGCACACCAACATGTCCTTCCTCGACAGCAACGGCCAATGGGCCTCGATCTCGGGCACCAGCACAATTGAGACCGACCGCAGCCTCATCAAAGAACACTACTCCCCCTCTCTTAAGGCCTGGGTTGGCGACCTCGGGGACGGCACCCACGACGGATCCGAGAACGATCCTCGTATTGGCATCATCCGCGTCAAGGCCGAGACTGCCACATACTCGGTAAGCGACAGCACAATGCTCGGCTACGTCGTTGAGGTTGCTAAGGGTGCCGTTACTGGCCAGCCCGCCAATGTTGCCAAGCTACGCGAGATCAGCGAGAGCGAGATCTCGCAATGGAGGAGCTCTCACTAGATGGATCCTGCGGGTTAATGTGGAGGGCCTTGCAACAAACCTGTATATGTAACGCCTCATTCATGAATAATGCTAGAAATGAATATAATCACAAATACCACCCATTCCGTCCTGAATGCCATTGTTCATGCCACCTCAAAGCTGTTTGCCGTACTCTTCTGCCCACAACTTGTCCCAAAGCTCCTTATCCACTGCAAAATCCCGAGCATAGTCCCTTTCCAACTCATGTGCTCTCCTGCCGAGCAGCACCATACTGTGCAGAGGAGCACCAAGCAACTCATCCGAATCACACAGCTGCTTAAGTGTTCCGGCGACAAATTTCTCATCCTTGCCACCAACCCTCGCGGCTCCAATAGCCAAACTATCCGGTCCATACACACCCTCCTTCTTTTCCTCCTCAATCTCCAACATCTGCTGCGCGCACTGACTAACAGTCATGTACCTCGGCGGCTCGAAGATCATCCTTCCCCTAGCCATGTTCTCCAGACTCTGCTCCTTGACCTTGATGTCGAGCAGCACGAGCGTGTGCAGGCCGATAGAGCGGTTCTCCTTGATCCGGTCGTAAAATGACGCCGGGCGCCACGAGTCGGTGAAGAACACCATTGACACAGTCTGGCCAAAGTTGTAGAGCTGGAGGCCGGTCGCGCCGATGCCGGACATGATGCTCGCATTGGGGATGGTCTGCACGGGGATCTGGAGCTCGCGGGCGCGGAGGACTAGGTCGGTGTGTGTTGTCGCGCTGTTTGGAGGCTGTGCGTCAGTAAACATTTCGTGCTTTTGGGCTGGCTTTTTCCATTGAGGGAGTAAGAGATGTGTGTGTGTGTGTGTGTGTGTGTGTGTGTGTGTGTGTGTGTGTGTGTGTGTATAACTGAGGGAGGCAAGGACGTACCCGAACGGATCGCCGACGACGAGGAACGCGACATCCTCGGTCTGCGCGTCACGTAGGATCTCCTCACTATTGGACTCGACCATTTGTCGGTCCGCGACAACTATGGAGCGGCCATAGTAGCTCTCCTACTGCCGGTTGTCAGAGGTTAGCTCATCTTCCGATGTTTTGATGGGTCTGGGTCTCTGCCTTCTTGTATGGCCTGTCACCATCGCAGGGTGGTGCAGAATAATGGTAAGGCACTAGTGGAGCTGATAGGGCGAACATTGAAGAAAAAAAGAAAGACGTACCAGGACAGCCTGATCGACGAGGAGGATGCTCGTGTAAGCCTCGAGGTACACTCTTGACGCCTTCTTGACGATCTCGAGACCCTTGACGGTGATGTCAGTCTCGTCTGAGAGGCCGAGGCCGACGAGGTAGAGCATTTTTGGAGGGTCGGGTAAGAACGCTGGCAGCGCCCTAGGGAAATGAACAAGGCGACCAGTTTCTTGGGCTTCCTAAGGCGTGAACACGACCGCAATTCTCGTTGTCGCAATATTTTTTGGGGGGTGATGGAGGGGCTTATCGTCGGTGATCCCGCGGGGAGGCTTGTCGATAAAATTTGGGGGGGTTTTAGCTCTCGTTCCGCCCGCAGTGGATCCTGAAGCTACTCGGCCAGGGGTCCCTTGCTTGTCGCGCGTTTCTTGAAGGCTGCGGTTCTCGAGCTTGGACTTTTATTAGGCTTGCGCCTTCGTCACCACATTCATCTCTCAATCAACAGAGCATTGCCAAATCCCAGCCGAACCTACCAGCGATTCTCTTGCGCCACCTCCAGTATTCTGCCTACCGTTTGAACCTATACTTCGACAAACGCAACCCTACAGGACTTCTTGAGACATAACACCACCATCACCACCGCCACAATGTCCAACGCTAAAGGCTCCGCCTATGGCACGCCCGCGAGCGACACATCCTTCCGCAAGAACTGGGACCTGGACGAGTACGCGGCGAAAGCGAAGACCCGGGAGGCTGCGGAGAAGGAGGAAGCGAAGGCGCGGTACGAGGCGAAGCTCGCGGGCAAGAAATACTACAAGCCGCTCACTGGGGACGAGACGCACACGGCGGCACGGCGCAATGTGCTCGACCTGGAGGCCAACGTCGGCAAGACGATGCTCGTCCCCGCGGGGGCGGGCGTGGGGAAGAAAGGCAGGGGCGCGGGCTTCTACTGCGCGGCGTGCGACCTGACGTTCAAGGACAACATCCAGTGGGTCGAGCATATCAACTCCATGCAGCACCTGCGGAACATCGGGGAGACGGGCGAGGTCAAGAAGGCCAGCGCCGCGGACGTGCATGCCAGGATCGAGGCGTTGTGGGAGAAGCTGCAGGAGCAGAAGCGTGCCGCTACGACGACGCTGAAGGAACGCTTGGAGTTGAGGGAGGAGGAGGACGCCAAGGAGCGCGAGGCGAGGAGGGTGAAGAGGCTCGAGGACGCGCAGAAGAGGAGAGAGGAGAAGGAGGCGGCGGAGAAAGTGAAAGTTGAGTACGGCGAGGATGTGCGGGTCGAGGGCGAGCATGACGAGGATGATATGATGGCGGCCATGGGCATCACTGGATTTGGAGGGTCGAAAAAGAAGTGATGGCAGTGAAGTTATTCTCCGTCTCGCCAAGATGCGGACTTGTCAGTTTGATATCAGCATTTGGAATTTGGCTGGCGTTTGGCGTTTATACCAAGATACCATACTTCAAGACATCACTCATTTCACAGCCCTCGTCTCGTATGAAGACACACTTACAGTCTACAGGGTCATGTTGCATTATATCTAGGACTGACCTGCCATTCACACAGACGAAGAATGTTGAATTGAGCGCTGCGTGGCGTTTGCTTGTTCCTGCATTCCGACCAGGATCTGGCCGCGCGACATCGGCGCCTCGGCTCAGACACGCAGGCAACCAACCTATCGATAGCCGCCTGGTGGAGGACCCCCCCCTCATTCAGCCTCCCGTTACCACCGCACGGGATCCTCTGACCTCCCTTCTCTCAAATCGCACCGCCTTGTTCACGACGGATCTTCCACTTCGTTTGCCCTCTTTCTTTTGTCACGGCTCGTCCGTTCTTGGTTTTCTGATTCACGAGCCCGATCGAAAACGTCTCAAGAACACACGGAACCGCTGGAAACTCATCACTGGCTCGACGGCCCCGACCCAACGAGCTCGATTCCCGCACTTCCAAAAGCACACCGACGAACGCACCCCGCGGAGGACCTACCGCCTAGCAGCAGCAGCAACAGCAGCCAAGTAAAACTCTAAAGAAATTCCTGCGAACAGCAAAGAAATGGCCTCCTCCTCAGGACAGTCCGCCGGCGCGGCGCGTCTGCTGCAGAACCAGCTCCGCGAGATCCAAAAGGCCGACGACCTGCCGGGCATCTCCGTCGGCCTCGTCAGCGACAGCAACATCTTTGAGTGGGAGGTCGTCCTTATGATCAACGACGAGACAAAGTACTACGGTGGTAAGAATCCCGAGTGTGCTCTCAAGCCCTCTCCCGTCACCGTCTCTCTTCCCCCCAAAATTCATCACGTACACATACACACACACCTCTTTTTCCATCTATCTACATCTATCTACACGAGGCCCTTCTCCGTCCATGTCTAGCAAACATCCACTCGAACCTGAAATAACGTCTTCGTGAGCACAAAAAACAGGAGCCTACTTCCGCGCCCGCCTCTCTTTTCCTCCAGAGTATCCCATCCTGCCGCCCAAGATGCGCTTCCTCACGCCGGTCCCATTCCATCCGAATATCTACCAAGGCGGCTCTCGCGACGGGGAGCTGTGCATCTCGATCCTCCACCCTCCCGGGGAAGACAAATGGGGCTACGAGTCCGCCGCGGAGCGCTGGAACCCCATGCAGGGACCCGCGAGCATCCTCATGAGCGTGATAAGCTTGTTCAGCGAGCCGAATGATGAGAGTCCTGCGAATCTGGAAGCTGCCAAGTTGTTGAGGGTCGAGAGGGAAGGGGGACCGAAGGATTTCAGAAAGATGGTTAGGAAGTGTGTTCGGGAGAGCTTGGGGGAGGACTGAGTGTCGTTTGGGAAGACTGTGGGATGAGGGAGGTTTTTAGGCTGTTGATTCTGCTTGATGAGGGCGAGCGGGAATGTATATAGGAGTACTACGCTGCGTTTGGCGCTCAGATTGCGGGAGTGTCTGCTGAAAGGCATTTTCATGGCGCATAGCGTTTTGTTATTCATCATTTTTCTCACTTTTACCCGCGATATCTTTCGTATCATACGGCAGCAGCCCAAACAGCCGCGCAACAACACGATCCCACTCCTCGTCCCACCGCAGATTGCCTTCTTTCTCTGCTCCCGCTCGCAAACGTCGAAGCTCATCTGTGCCGTTACTGCTACACAATCGCAAGAGAATGGCTGTAAGCTCGGAGCTCGTCTCGAAGCCACATCCGTTCTCACCCTCCTTGACCAGCTCACCGAAGCTAGCATACTTTGAGTATGCAGCCACTGGGAGACCTGCGCCAAACATATCGACCACTTTCATCGGGAGATCGACGCCGGAGCTCGACATGTGCAGACATATCCCCAAATCAGCGCAACTCAGCAGCGTGGCGTAGTCTTCCATGGACAACCACGCAGTCAGGATTTGGATGCTTGGGAGTTTGCCTTGGTCCTGGAGGCATTTGATCTTTTGTTCGTATTCCGCCCTTTGTGGACCGCGCCCTGTGATGATTGCCAGGATTGGGTGCTCTGGTCCCGCTGCTGCGTACTCCACAAGGGCGTCCAGGAGGAGCGAGAAGTCTTCGTCTGGTGTCCATGATGTGCTGCTCACAAGAAGCTTAAGGTGGCCAGACATGATGCCCGCAGCGACATCTTTGGTCTCGGGTAGGCGTTCTAGGAATGCCCGGCGGTCTGCTGGTACTTTCAGGGGCGTAAAAATAAGGGCTGGGCGATCGTGGAGAGTGACGATCGGAGCGGTCACATTGTACGGCTCCTGTTTCAGTTGCGCGGCCATGGCTTCGGTCACGGTAATGTTCACTGTCGGAGCCACCTGACCCATTACACATTCGTAGACCTTTGAGATCTCGACGAAGGGGTGACTGGGGCCTTTCGTACCGGCCAGGATCGTCCACCCGTAGTTATGCCAGTCAATGACGAGTTGTGTGTCGCGTAGGATGGACATAAGCATCGCGATGGCTAGAGTTGGTATCGACGGCGGATTCTGATCCATCGGTCAGCACGAACCTTAGGCGAAGTATTGAAGGATATACGTACTTGGACGAGCAGCCATTTTGCGGCAGGCGTACCATAGCCAAGTGCCCATATCAGCGTGCTGACCTGCCAGACAACCTTTAGAGGTCCGGTGATGATGAATGGGATGGCTTTAGTTCTCAAAGCTGCTGGCGGAGGGGCCAGAGCTCGGATTCTGACGTTGGCATTGCTGCTGAGATCAGGATGCAGCGATGACTCTGTCCAGCCGTTAGTATGTGGATTGTTCACCTTGGTCTCGGTGTAAGTGAGAAAACCACGAACCGTTGTAGCCAATGAGATCGACCTTGCCGCCATGCTTCGCGATGCTGATAGCATGGTACTGCATGCGAGGGCTCCTACCAATATCCCCAAGGACGAGGATCTGCACCGACACAGGCTCGTTGGACCCAGCTGCCCGTGGTGTATACCGCGATGGAAGGAGTGCGAGGACAAAGACCAGGCCTAGCAAAAGACCGGCCAGGGTGAACCACATGACAATCTGCAGTGTGGCGGCCATGGTGCGCTGGGAGCGGAACTTGCGCAAGGAGCAGAGGATAGGCCGGTTGCTCAATGCTGTCTCGCGGTAGACGAGGATGGAGACGAGCCAGATGTGCAAAAAGCATGCAGGCTAATACATGGTCGTGTCGTGTTGGCCGTGGGTGAAGTAATGTGTTTGCCCACACGTGCAAGTCAAGTCTGATGCCAGATATCGCTGTGGGGCACCGTGACCCGTGCTCCGTACTCTGTACTATTACATAGTACAATCGGTTGCTCTTGGTGGGGTCAAGATTGTTGGATGTGGTGCGCCACCACGTCAGACTGCCGTCGTCGGCTGTTGCAAGGTCGAATGCTAATTAAGGTGCTCACGAGAGCGGACCCTGCAGCGACCGGGCAGGAACAAGTCTGGCGGCGACCTTCCCAGCAAGGCAGGCCCGCGTGTCTCACGGGCGCACCAGACCTGGCAGGACTCGGGTCAAGGTTGTTCATGTGTTGCAGACACTGCTGCCACGCTGAAGGAATCACGACACAGGCACAGGCGCCCAGCCCAGCTTGCCCGGGGCCCTGGGCCAGGGCTCTCTATGAGAGCTAAACCCCATACAGCCACACACACCAGGGGCAGTGTGATGGCGCGGCTTTGCACCAGCCAAATCGGGATGGTCCTTGTTCCTGGCTGCATCCTGCTTCGCTCTTGCTCTTGCCTATCTCCCAAGGGCCTCTCTCTCTCTCTGTTGGTGTGGCAGCAAGCGCTGCTTGCTAGGCTTTTTATCCGGCCAAGTTGCTGTTGGAGTTGGTGTGACACACCTCGATACTTCGATTCCTCACCTTCAACTGGACGTCTCTCCTTTTCAACCTCTTGTCCAATTACTCGACCATCGCCAACCACAAACAGACCGCAAGCCAGCCAACGACCACGACGCGGACAGTCTGCTCCACAGTCTGCCCCTGCCCGGGTCCCGCGTTGTGGTTGTGTCCGACCGGCCCGCAAGGGACTCAATAATACTTGTCTCGTCCTGTCTCGTCTTCGCCTGCTCTCCCCACGCCGCCCCTATCGATTCCCAACTCTCTGCGAGCTCGTTGCCCCGTGTGCCTCGGCCACCGACCTCGCTCGCTGTTGCTTGTCGCGACAGAGCCATTCCACGTCACACCAGAGCTACAATCAGTCTCTTCCTCATTTTTTCTTCTTCTTTTTCTTTCATAGCCAGCTCGTCCCCAATGCACTAAACCGCTCGAAGCCCATCTCGAATCAGCGCAAACAATCTCTCGTCGCGCCCACACCGCGCCCCTGAGGCCCGCAGGGGGCATCCACATCTCGCAATGGCATCGTCATACGCCCTCCCGCAGCCACCACTGCCGCACAGTCACGGCCAGCACGGCCAGCACGGCCATGCCCACCACCCCTCGCATTCGTCATCGCCGTCCTTCGGTCACTCTCGATCTTCGCGTACTAGTCTGAACGGCGGCAGCATGGGCGTTTCCCAAGGCCACAGCTACACCAACAGCCATGATAGCTCTGACGACGAGCCCTATGCTGTCCAGGCGCGGGCACACAAGAACATGTCACACTACCGAACCAATTCGTTGGCTTCCAACTCCCGGCGCGATGTGAGGCCTTCGCCCTTACGACACACGACTGAGGAAGACGAAGAGGCACTTTCCAATGGGCATCACAGCTCTGCGGACAAGGCTGCCGACCACAAACATCACGGCCATGATCACCATGATCATGACCATGATCACGAACATGCCCACGACCACGACCACAATCATACCCATGATCATCATAGTCACGATCATAGCCACAGCCACAACCATGACCACAGTCATAGCCACCACGACGTTCACTCTCACGACTCCACATATTCGACCTTTACAGGGTTACTCCTCCCTTTTACCGCACGGTGGCCGTTGATCCACGCCATTATGACCGACAAGGACTCTCGGCGGATTTTTTACTTTATGGGGTAGGCTACAGGTCTGCAGCCTACACTATAGGCCTGTGCTAACTCTTCTCGTTAGCATCAACTTCTCCTTTATGGGTGTCCAAGCCACTTATGGCTACCTTACAGACTCACTTGGACTTTTAAGCGATAGCATACATATGTTCTTCGATTGTGTCGCGCTGGCCGTCGGTCTTTTCGCCTCTGTCATGAGCAAGTGGCCACCAAGCGGGCGTTTTCCCTATGGCTTCGGCAAAATTGAGACGCTCAGTGGTTTCGCCAATGGTATCTTCTTGGTGTAAGTATGCGGGAAAGTCGTGGCTTATGCGAGAATTATTGCTGATGAATACGATGTGCAGACTAATCAGCTTGGAGATCCTGTTTGAGGGCTTTGAGCGGCTGCTGGAGGGCCGTGAGACGAAGCGGTTGTCCGAGTTGTTCATCGTCAGTACCATGGGTCTTGTAGTAAACCTTCTCGGCATTTTCGCCTTTGGGTCACATAGCCACCATGGTCACGACCATGGACACGACCACGGGCACGGACACGGACACGATCATGGCCATGACCACCACGGCCATGATCACAGCCACGGGCACTCTCACGACAACGAGAACTTGCACGGCATCTATCTGCACATCTTGGCCGATACCTTGGGGAGCGCATCGGTGATTGTTTCGACAATTCTGACGTGGCTAATGCCGTGGTCTGGGTGGGACCCTCTTGCGTCGCTGCTCATTGCCTACCTTATCTTGATCACCGCTTGGCCCCTGGTTAAATCATCCGCGCGGCGCTTACTCCTGACCGTTCCCGAGGATACTGAATACAACCTGCGTGATACTCTATCGGAGATCACCAACCAGAGAGGTGTCGCTGCGTATGCAGTGCCTAAGTTCTGGGTAGACGACCGAACCGGACGAGAGGCGAAGGGCAAGTTGCTAGGCGTCATCCATGTGGCGACCATCCGGGGTTCCGACCCGGAGGATGTGCGAGAGCGGGTGCAGGCACTGTTGGCACGGCAGGGAGTCGAACTTACGGTGCAGACGGAGCGAGAGGGAGACTCGACGTGTTGGTGTGGCATGGGCAGGCTAAATGGCATGTCCGGCAAGATACCTGTTGGGTTCTAGTAGGTTTTGCATGTTGTTCAGCAGGTGTCGGTCTGTACAGAGGACGAGTGGCCTGGAGATTTGGCAAGAGTCATTATGTATAAGAAACGTGTACATAGCGGGGGGATGGTGTTGGATAGGGTTCAGCATAAATGAGACAAGATAGCAATGATACCCATGTGCATGTGCTCTCAGTGTAATGGTAGCGGGGTTGGTCGTGAAGCGTGACTGCGTGAAGCTGTGTGGGGAGTCTGTTAGGATTGGCCCGAAAGGCCGAGGCAAACATGGGCTTTGCCCGACACCAAACCTGGGAACACAGTTTTGGGGGCTTCTCCAAATCTGCCACTTCCGTGGAACCCTGAGTATGCGGCTGAACTTTGACGTGCAGAACCATCTAGCCAGTGCATTGACGTGATGCACAGACGATCGTCTGTGCCATGTGCCTAGATCCGGCCTCGATCCAGCCTCGATTTCGAGGACCTGGCAAAGATTGTTTGTTGGCGGCCAAATGCAACAATGGTTCTGCAGGCCCTCGAATGAAGGAGGGTGGGCTATCTCCAGCTCTGCCTCTGTCACATGGAAACCGGCTGGTGGGCTTGTGTGAGTGAGTTAAGTCTGGAGCCCCCCCCCCCCCCCTTCAGCCGGACTCCACGAGGGACCGCGGGGCTCCAGTTGATCCGCCATGCGCGGCACTTTGCAGCTGCTCGGCCGTCGTGCCTTCCCGCCCGCCCACCCACCACTCCCACCAGCCGAGGCTCTGACGTCTGCAGCTTTCCAAAGCTTTTCCGGTCCCGCCATCTGCGCCAAATTATCTCATTCTCGAACCTCCCCTCTCTTCATACAGCTTCTGTCTTGCGCGCGTTCTTTCGACTACTGTGTGTACTTTGTGTCTCTTTGGCTTGTCTAGAACAGCTCACAACCTTCTGCCTCAAACACGATCCCCGTCCTACCCGTGCAGTAACAGTAGCAGCATCAAGGAGAGCTCCGCCAGCCCTAACCACACCCCATAAACCTACCACGTACAGCAACTCGAAGATGGCAGGCCCCAAAGACGCCAACAAGGCGATAGCCGACAACCTCCCGGCCCCCGTGGCCGACAAGCTGCCGCACATCCCCGAGAGCAAAGACGAGCTCAAGGCCGACGCCAACGCCGCCGCCAGTGGCCTGGGCTCGCAGCTACGCTCCTTCGCGGCTGGAGGCTTTGGTGGTGTCTGTGCCGTCGTCGTCGGGCACCCCTTTGATCTCGTCAAGGTCCGTCTCCAGACTGCCGAGAAGGGTGTCTACTCGAGCGCTATTGATGTCGTCAAAAAGAGTATTGCCCGGGATGGCTTGAGGAGGGGTTTGTATGCTGGTGTGAGTGCGCCGCTGGTTGGTGTTACACCCATGTGTGAGTTCTTTTCTCCTTGCTCAACAGTATCTCGCACTCGGTCGAAACTGACTTGTGAAATCAGTCGCCGTGTCTTTCTGGGGTTACGACGTCGGCAAGCAAATCGTCACATCCATCAAGCCCCCCGGGGCCGACGGCCAGCTTACAATCGGCCAAATCAGCGCAGCCGGCTTCCTCTCAGCGATCCCCATGACCGCCATCACGGCGCCCTTTGAGCGCGTAAAAGTCATCCTGCAGGTCCAGGGCTCACGCCTCAAGCCCGGTGAGGAGCCCAAGTACAAGGGCGGTATGGACGTTGTCCGTCAGCTATACAAGGAGGGTGGCGTGCGCAGCGTATTCCGCGGCTCCGCGGCCACTCTGGCCCGTGACGGCCCCGGTTCGGCAGCCTACTTCGCCGCGTACGAGTACATCAAGCGCAAGCTCACCCCGCGCGACCCCGTCACTGGCAAGGCTACGGGAGATCTGTCCCTGACGGCTATCACCTGCGCTGGTGGTGCCGCCGGTATCGCCATGTGGATCCCCGTGTTCCCCATTGACACCGTCAAGAGCAGACTGCAGACAGCCGAGGGCAACGTCACGGTCGGTGGCATCATCCGTGAGCTCTACGGCAAGGGCGGTTTCAAGGCCTTCTTCCCCGGCTTTGGTCCAGCTCTGGCGCGTGCGGTGCCTGCCAACGCCGCGACGTTCTTGGGCGTCGAGTTGGCGCACCAGGCTATGCGCAAGACTTTCGGCTGAAAGGAGCAGGACCCACGAGCTCTGTGGATGCTGGAACCGGGATAAGTCGAGTTCCAGTTCAGCATGACCGTGCCCAACCTTGGTTGCAGCAAAGAGAAAGAGAAGAGTATGCTCGTCTGCGGGAACTGTAGTTGAAAAGCTATGAAGACGACAGGCGCGGTCAAGAGCGCCCTGCCTGTGCGAGTCAGTGAGTATGAGTGGTGGTATGTCGTGAGAGAGGAAAAAAAAGCATTATTGGCGGTCGGCGTTTGGCTTGGATTCTCTTTTGCAAAGATTTTGGTTTAACATGACTGCTTATGTGAGCCCATTCAATAGACAGCGTTTTCTACCTAGATACTCAGCTGCAAATACATGGATAGAGTCACCAAGAGAGGCAGTCAGCGTTGATGTAGATCACGGATTCAGATGTGTGTGTGGTATTCTTATGAACCCCTGCAGAACTTCGTCCCCGACGCTTGTCCTAGAGCACTGTCCGCATGCGCGGCTCTTAGAAGACCTTATGACTATGACAAAAATGCATTCTCTTGTGCTGATGTGATGATGATGCTCCCAAAACGCCAATGCCAGAAATGAGTTGAGATGGTTACTAGGTTTTGCACAAGACAAAGGAAGGCTTTTTCGGAAGCAACCGGTGGATGAAATCAGGCTATCGTCTCCCGCTCGTTCACGGTCCACCGCCGCTTTGCAGATGTATGATCTCGGATGCGCTCGGCCTCGCCAGGTGGCCGTGGTGAACCCCAAAGTCCGCCGTTGCCAGTACCTGCCCACAAATGCGGCACGATGTCTTCGTCAAAGTGGTCCGTCGCCTCGGCTTTGAGGAGTGAGCATTCGTCAGTGTTCGAGTTGTTCGCACTTGCGTTGCCTGTTGTCGAAGCCAAAGTGGTGAGGTTGAGGTGTTTGCTTCTGACTTCGCCGGACTCAAGTATGGTATCGCGGCCAGACTCTTGCTTGATGTCCTTCTCAAAGCTGAAATTTAGAAGCATCGGAGGCTCGTCGTCCTCGATGGCCTCCTCGTTCCTGGGCTGCCATAGGCCAGTCGACCCGGAACGATTTCGTCCACTTGAAAAGCCAGCCAGGCTGGAGAGGCTACTCCCAACCGTGATGCCGGCGCCACTACCCCGCGTAGCAGAAACCGACTTTGGAAGAAGTGATGGACTTCCTGATCCACGCCGCATGCTACCTAAAGAGGCATTGACGGAATTGCTCCGACTTGCACCACCACCGTAGGAGTTGTTGAAGCTCATTTCCCGTAATGCCGACTGCAACGCTGTTTGCACTTTGCTCCGTGAACCATTACGGCCATGACCTGCGAGCGACGAAGTCCTGCTAATACTTGGTGTCGAAGCAGTCGAATGTAGATGCTCAGTATTCGCGAAGAGCTTGAGGTCAAAGACCTCCTGCATTGTAACCATCTTCCTTAATAGACCATCGTCGAGAGATGCAGCGGGCTTATTGTCGAAAATGTCGTTAGGGGTATCGAACAAGGGCTTCCGCTTAGCCATGCTGATCGACGACATGGCAACGTCAGCAAGCACAGGCTGTTGTGTGATGGCGCCCACAAGAGCATTGCATCCAGCTCCATGTGAAACCAAAATCACGATATTCTCCTCCTCGACATCGCCGTCTACTTCCATGGGTTCTGGGGTGGCCGTGCCTTGGCGACCTGACCTCGTCGTCTTTGTAACCATTCTATTCGGATGTTCTGTTGTCGCATACCAATCGACCATTCTCTTGAATCCTCGCCGAAATCGTTGGTGCATAGAAGCCCATTCTTCAGGCAGGACTCCACCATCTCCCCATCCAATTGTGTCGCGACTCGAATCCCATTGATAGTCGATGTCGGCGCATGCATCCCTCGCATGAGCGACGTAGCCCTTTGGTATCGGATCGTTAGGGCCAACAGCGTAAGTGGGCACTGGTGACTGGTAGGCTACCCGCTGATTTGTACTAGATAGACTGTCTTTGAGCCCCGACAGATCGTCCAAGCCAGAGTTGGCACCGTTTGGCGACCATAATTGCCCTTGGTTTGGGCTTGGCTTGCGAGCACCATGAATATTCGGGCTATCAGTGTAGTGCTCTCGTCTTAGTAATTCAGCCTTGGCTGTAGCCAGCATTAAACTGGACCTCGGCGGCGAAGTGATGTGCTCAAAATAGTCTGGTGATAGCCATTCGCCAAGAAAAGCGTCGAGTCGGAGAACGCATCGTGTGATAGCGGGGTTTTTGCCATTGGTGTCTTGATCTGGAGATGGGTTCGAGGCGATGCCAGCGCTGATAGCGATCGATGTTTGGACACAACGAAGGAAAGGCGAGCTATGGATGATGATGTTGTAGCGTTTCTTCTTGGGTGGTGTGATGATGTTGCCTTCGGGAGATTCAGTGGTAGCTTGTGTGGTTGAGGTAGACTGGGCATCGGCTGCTGAGCTATGGATGATAGAGGCGATCCTGGCACCGACAGTCTTGGACTGCATCCAACCAGCATATGTTAAGGGAGGGTCGTAAGGCGTGGGGGATGTCAAGTGCCACTGCTTGTCGGCAGCATCCAAGCGTTTGCCATGCCTGGAGATCACGCAGGAGTGATTAGTAGAGAGCGCTTGAGGACAGAAAGTGATGTCAGCTCAAACGGAGAAGAAAGAATACTCACCTCACAACAAAGATGTGGGCCGGAGGACGACCCATGGCTTCTGTGGTTGAGATAGCTGCGCCAGGAGGTGGTGTTGTTGGCGAGAAAGAGGGATCCGGATAGCGAGGACTTTTTATTCGAGGCCAGTCAAACAGGCCTTGCGGCGGCAGCAGCGTCACTGGTTCTAGGGCCGGAAGCCAAAGGCCGACCTCGCGGGGCAGGGGACAGGGGAGCTTCCAAGCCAAGAGACAGAAACGTTCAGTGCCGGGCGGTGGGGTCCGTCGTGTCGTGCTAAATGGACGCCGGCTGTCCACAAGGGGGCTGGGCCTGATGACGAAAGGGGGCAACGATGATCGCTAAGCCGACTGAGGATGTAGTGCGCTTGGTTGTAAGGTTGCTTTACGATCTGGTCAGGCTGTCCCGACAGTGATGCTGCGAATAAATGATGGTGGTGAGTCACGAAGGTTGGTTGTCGATCGAGACGCGAGAAAGTGGCGTTGCAACGGGTAGATGGGTAGGTGAGGTGAAGACGGGGAGAACGGGAGCAGGTGACGGGGAGAAGTTGGGGGCAGTTTGAGGTGAGGCTCAGGGTCATAAAAGGTATTGGAGTAATGCTAAGCTCGAGCACAAAGAGAAGGGAGACCTGAAGACGTGCGCACAAGGCACCAACGAGCAGCTGCCAATAGTGGCCGCCGAGGAGGGCCTGTGCCTGTGCTTGGCGGCCTTCTAAAGCAAAGTACAATAGGAATAGGGTACTTGCCTAATGGTACTTGGGAGTTCATTTGTCATTGGCACGGCAAGCAAACAGCCACGATGGAAATGAACCGACGAGTTGACGGCACCAGCACACACACACACACATACACACACATACACACACATACACCCACACCTCTGCACACTCGAGCACACAAGCAGGGGACACCCCGCACTGTTGCCAGACAGACGGGGGATTCGACGATGCACGAGTCGGGGGGAGGCTGAGACGGTCGCAGCGTTTGACTTGACCTGCAGCCGAGACCTCTTCCGCGCCGTGTCAGGGTCCTCTCCAGCATGTCTAATAGTGGCGGACAGTGGCTAGTGGTCACACCGACTCAGTCCCCGAGAACCTTAGAGTAGATGAGAGCTGTCACATGCCTTGAAGAATCGGCCTGCAGCGTCCGGGGTCCTGGGTCCGGTCCGGGCTCCGTCTTTCTACGCCAGGGACTTGACGAGAGATCCACCTCGGCTTAATGTTAGTTCTAACCGTTCGACGCGGGCGCGCCGGCTACAGTCTTTAGTGCCCTGCATGTCCTGTCAGTGCTGGCCTGACCATTGGTCATGTCAGTGCACTCCTCCTGCCTGGCAGCAATCAAGGCAAGCATGCCTGTGTGCTGTATGTGTGTGGTTGTGGCAGGAACTCCAAGGACAAATCAATCTGCGTGCCCGGCGAGACCTCTGCACCTTCTCATGCACGCTGCCAATTGTCGCAAATACTCTGAGGCTGATCTGCAGGGGCCCTGACGTCAAGCCACGGCTTTTCGCCCGTTGCGATCTGGCCATACTTTCTCGATCGCACGGTTCGTGGCGTGTTGTGACTCGATCACGGATGGCGTCCACCAGATTCAGGCAAGTCTGTTGCGGCTACGGCCGAAGAAGGGTGTCAGAAGCGCTGTGTGACGGCTATTGAGCCTGGACCTTCTCGGCTGCTGAAGGAGCTCAAATGGGCATTCGATGTTGACATCTTATGAACGTGGATGTTTCGTGATTAAGCAATGCACGCGGAACGTGGAGATTTGAATCTTGAAGGGTATTGTGGAGCCACCTGGACACGGCGCATGCCGCGGTGACAGTGCTTACTTCAGCAGGCCCTCCCTGCCAGGCTGGCCTACTGCCTCTAGGGCGAATGTTGACCCACCACCACCACCCTTAGGTATGGTGATCAATCAGCAATCATATTCGCCCTGAGTGTCCATGTCTCGAACAATACCATCACAGCTAGACGCCTTGATGGCAGTCACAACCGCGTCGTAGCACCACATCGAAGCAACATCCACTGCCACGCACAACGTCACGACTCATCATGAAGTTGTCGAGCGCCCTCCAGCTCCCGGCGCTGCTGGCAGCAACCCTGCTGGCGCCGCACACACTCGTCGCAGCCGAGCACACCAGCAACTGGGCCGTCCTTGTCGGCACCTCACGATTCTGGTTCAACTACCGCCATCTCGCCAATGTCCTCTCCATGTACCGGACCGTTAAGCGCCTCGGTATTCCCGACTCCCAGATCATCATGATGCTGCCAGACGACATGGCCTGTAACCCGCGGAATGCCTTTGCTGGCACCGTCTACAGTAATGCCGACCGGGCTGTTGATCTCTACGGCGACAACATTGAGGTCGATTATAGAGGCTACGAGGTCACGGTCGAGAACTTTATCCGTCTTTTGACGGACCGTGTTGGCGACGAGATGCCGCGCAGCAAACGCCTGCTCACGGACGACCGCAGCAACATCTTTGTCTACATGACGGGCCACGGCGGCAACGAGTTTCTCAAGTTCCAGGATGCGGAGGAGATTGGTGCCTGGGATCTGGCTGATGCCTTTGAACAGATGTGGGAGAAGAAGAGGTAAGATCTGAACCCTTGGTCTGCAAAGTAATTCGTGGTTGCTAAAGAGTCCATCCCTTTCCAGGTACCACGAGATTTTGTTCATGATCGATACATGCCAGGCAAACACGATGTTCAGCAAGCTGTATTCACCGAATATCATCGCCACCGGCTCATCCGAGCTAGACCAGTCGTCTTACTCACACCACGCCGACAACGACGTTGGTGTCGCTGTCATCGATCGTTACACCTACTACAACTTGGAGTTCCTTGAGAACGAGGTCAAAGACTTGAGCAGCAAGAAGACCATTGGCGACCTCTTTGACAGCTACACATATGAGAAGATTCACTCGCACGCCGGTACACGCTACGACCTTTTTCAAGGAGGTGCGGAAGTTGCGCGAAGTCGCCTCCTTACAGACTTCTTCGGCAACATCCAGAACGTCGAAGTTGACGCTGGCACGAACTCGACTATCGATGAAGAGATGATCACTCTTAGTCGGACAATCGCGCGCCTCAAATTACTGGCGGATGAGGAAGAGGCTGCTGAAAAGGCTGCAAAAAGCGAGCCAAAGAAAAACACATCCCAATCTTCGACGTCTCCAGCCAAAAGGATCCAGAAGGCTGCCACACTGACAGATGAGAGGCAGTGGGTGAAGAAATTAATAGGAGCGACTGCAATTGCGGGCTGCACGGGATTGTGGTACCTGGGTTCATACTTTGATGCGTCAAGAAGGACGCCAAAGCGGTAATTGACGTAGCTCGTTCCTATATGTAGTCTCAGCATAGCGAATATCCACATGCATTTTCCTCAGAGAAGCCAAATGTTTTTGACCAAAATTACTCCGTGTGTTGGTCGCGGGGTGCTTGCCCCTTTCGCATTTTGCCAGGCGTTAGGTGCGTGGGGCGTCACAACAATCTACGTGCTGAGCAGACTTTCACGTCAAACTCGCATCGGTTCGTCTACTAAACATTCTGTTCGACACCACAACAACAACAGCAACACGGCAGGTGCGTTGTCTAGCGACTGACGCATCGGATGGAAACATCCTATCGCTCGCTAAATTTACCAACAACAGGATACCTTGACACATTGATCCTACTACTTAAAGGCCTCCGCAGCACTACCTGCGCCAAGTATAATGGACACACCCGGGCATTCTGCAGCTTAAGCTCGACAACCTGACAGATACAAGGACCTTAGCCGCTTGAGCTGAAGGTGCACTCATTCATAGCAATGACGTCTCAATCGCCCCTTGAGCCGCTCGACCTGCCTGCCTTGCCGCTCAACACACACAACATCGCGTGGTCGCCGGACCTAGAGCTTGCCGTGGGCGCAGACGACTCCATCTACATATATCTGCCCCAGTTCTTGACGAGCGGGTTGCCAGGCGCAAATGATAAGACTGGACATGGCGCAAAGCACCAGTACAACGAAGTCGCTCTCCGCTTCCCAGCGACCGAGGCACGCAGCCCAGCAATCAACAAGCCACTCTTTGACTTGGTAGGACAGGAATTTCCTGCCGACGAGGAAGATGTCGTTTCACAGCTCTATGCCGGGCAAGGCCCCATCTCGCGGACTGGTGCTACTCTCAACCATGTCGTAGCACTCTCATGGTCACCATGTGGTCTCGGACGAATGAAGCGATCAGTGTTGGCTGTGCTCAACGGCAGTGGCACCATCACGATTTACTGCGAAAGCTCATTGCCCAGCAACGCACCCAGTCTCGCAGTCCGTGGTCGCAAAGCGAGGACATTGCGGCCATTACTGGTGCCCTGGTCTGTAGGGAACGGGCGATACGTCCCCGTAACTGCTGCGATTGAAGACGAGTCAGTGGCACAAGCTTTATTGTACAATCTCGAGTACATCACGGCCATGGCCTGGGCTCAACAGATTTATGCCCCGGGCGATGGTGCATTGTTGGCCTATCTCAACGACGCAGACGAGATGGTTCTGCTTGCTGTCCAAGCGGAGCATGGCACAGCAATGAGTAATCTTGACCCAAGCGGGAAATGGAGGGTGGAGGAGGTCGCGAGATTCTTTGCTGGGGGGCCTCACCCTGCCGTCGATGTGAGTTTCTCTGATATTGCAAATCTGTGACTCCAGCTAACGTTCAACTTTAAGCCCTCTGATCCAGACTTTTTGCCCTCGGGCTCACCCTTTGCCATCAGCTGGAGCCCGTGGATCGCTCATGATGGTCAGAAGAGCTGTTTGCTGTCATACATATCGAGAAATCATGTTGGCTTTCGCCGTGTTTCGATTCAGGACGGCTGGATCCAGATGACAACTCCTACCATCGAAGTCGCCGAGAGCGACTGCCATGGGCTATGTCTGAATCTGTCAACGGACGCCTTTATCACCTGGGAAGATCGAGTCTGGCACAAAGACGGGGCACATCTGTACCGAGGAATAGTGGCAACACCATTTCGCGTGCAAGCATTCCAAGTTCCACTTGTGCCTGATGAGAGAGGGGAAGCGGTTGTAGCTCATAGCACCGAGGACTGCGGGACGACATATGCGCCGAGTGATGCAGCTCAGAGTCTGAATCCCATCACTGGACTTGTCATACATCCCTCATTGACTTTGGAACAGAACCCGGCACCTTTGTTCAGCCTGACGCGTCTTAGTGCCACTCATCTTAACGCCGATTGGTTTCAAACGAACATAGACAACGCTTCGCACGCGCAAGGACGTCCACGATGGGCTACAGATATCCTGCAATCTGTGGGCCGCAGTCTGCCTCGATCAATGGCATACCTCCCACGCAAATCATTCATGGCGGATGATTCAGACCCAGAAGAGGAGTCTGAAGACGACGACGAGGAAGGTGAATGGGGATTTGATCCCTACAATGACGAGCTGAACGGTGAAGACACTCTGACAAAGCAAGGCGAAGATGCTATGCGTCCTGTTTTCACTACTCGAATGCGCATCTGGGGCCTGCAGGCGAGCCCTGGCGGTGGTTCCATGGCAGTCTTCGTGACTGAGCATGATACCATCAAGCCCGAAAGATCGACCTTTGCCGGATTGCGTTGCAAAATTCTCTTCGGTCAAAGCGTTGAAGCTAGCAGCGTCCAAAATGGCGGCAACATCAACAACAACTCCAACGACAGACCCAAGTTAAGCACAGAAGCACAGACGTGGGAGTGGATGTACAACAACGGGATCGCACCTCCTGGCATCGACGAAGCTGTCTACGACTTTAGTTCTGACGAGCTGAAGAGCCGTCTTGTGGATATCGCCGCTTCTCAGCAGTGCTCGTTTTGTAATGCCGGTGTCGTTCCCGATGGCACTCGCTCGAGGTGCACAAATGGTCATGTGTTTGGTACGTACACAGTCAGAAACCCAGGTCTCAGCGACGTTTTAAAGTCATCATTCATGCTTATATATGCTGACAATATGTACTAGAAATGTGTGCTGCCACCGGTGTACCTATCCTAGAACCAGGCTTATCTAGCACATGCGGCGTGTGCAGCTCTAAGTGTCTTCGAGTCGACATCCTCGGCAAGATGCTTGAAGCACATCCAAGCCGAAATGATATCTTAGCTTTGATATCCCCCACCTTTTGCGGACGTTGTGGCGGCAAGTTCGATGACTGAGTGATTCTCGCTGTGTTGGCATGTCGCGCACATCCTCTAGGCGGACAGGCCTAACAATTGAGGCTGGCTGTCGGAACCATGGGTCCTACCGCGATTGCGCTTCGGCAACGTCATCGCTGGTAGTCACCCAATCTCCGTCATTAGAGTATACTGGCGGTGGTGTCTCGACGCGACCAGTTGGGACATGCTGATCCCTCGCAGAGTCTCCATACGACGGCGGGTTATCTTCAAGGACCCCTGAGGCTCTGACTGTAATAGGTTCTGTCCCAAACCCGGGCTGTTCGTTTTGATTCTGCACAAACGCTTCGAGAGATCTCTGTGCCCGAGGGCGGTGAAGTCTCTGTAGTCGACTCAGCCCCTGGCTGCTACGCCCGGTATCACTGTGATGAACGGCGTTTAGGCCAGAAGGATTTGTGCCTCTTCGAGGCATCGCCTCAGCATGAGATCGGGATGCAGAAGCATCAGCACCAGCATGGCCAAATGCTTGCACTTGACCCCGTCGTTTACGCCCATTCCAAATACATTTGAACAGGCACAGTAAAGTCGTGTAGAGCAACCACAGAGTTCCCCAAACAGGTAGTGTGATGACGAGAACGAAGGCCGTTATATAAAACATCCAGCTAGCCATACGGAGCCTGAGTCGGGGGTGCTTTGGGCCAATCCACACGGCCGGCGCCAGTTTGGTCCATTCCACGTTGTGTTGCAGGCGTCTGAGCATTTCCTGGACCGTCAACCCCACGAAGATGCCACCAAGTATGACTATCAGAGCTGCCAGGCACACCAGGAAGGACAGTCCCTCCGCCGTGATCGGCTCTTGAGCGCCACCACTATCTACGTCGTCACTCAAGTGGGGCGGCGGGACGTCGACGACCGGGCGGTCGGCGAAGGGGGGGTGGCTTGGTGTTGTGGAAGCGACGCTGTTGGTTGTGTAGTTCATGATTACTGCGGTGGCTGTTGCGGTAGTGTTGAAGTCGTCGCTGAGGACGAGGAGCGCTCTGGTGAGCATCATTGTGAGGGGTGCCATGGTGTTCCTCGTCGTGTGGCTGTAGTCTTTGTGCGAATTGAATGCTTTCTTTATGTTCCCTCCGTATCTGGCTGTTCTTGTACCGTGACGATGAAGATGATCGTCAAAATATCCTGATGGGCGCTGGATTCGTGAATGTCGGCAGCTGTGAAAAAGCGAGGCGACACAACTTGTCTTGTCGAAACCGCGTAGAGCTAAAGACGTGGAGGTTTGTTGATGAAGTATCTGCTCAGTACAATCTCGTTGGATTAGTAAGTCAACACGACAAATGGCCTGTATTCTCCAGCGGATTATAAGGAAGAAAGACATCTGTGAAATGATGAGCTGTCTATCGAAGAAGGAGTTTCCTGTCGTTGAGTTTACCATGGTCATGAACCTTGAGATACATAAAGTCAGGTCGGATCCAGATGATACCTCAACTTGGGCTGGCTTCAGATAGGGTGTGGCAATGCGTACCGAGAGGATGGAGCCATTGGGATGTCGAGGTGGGTTTGGTCTGTGGGCAGGTACCAAGCGCAGGGAAAGTTCGGAAACATGACGACATTTCCGTTGGTTCAGTGGGCTGCGAACCGCGAGATGGTGGTATTTGGTTCACTGAGCCGCTCATGTCAAATCTCTGGTGCAGCTTCTAGAACGGAAATGGACGTTGCCTGGGCTGCAGCGCACAGTACTTGTCCTGAGCTGGATGCTTTGCACATTCACGATTGCGGTGCTGCGCTCTTTGTCTGACCAATATCCTGAACTTTATATGAAGTCATCAATTTACAACCGCGGCGATGGACTTCTGGTGTTGTGCGAAACCAACGGACGGTCTGCCAAGCATCTCCGGAGAAAGTAGTGCGGTTGGGAATGAGGTCGGGACTGGATCTGGAGATAGTTTGAAGCAAAGGGCTTTCCTTCGGTTGAAATTAACGACTCTTATCGTCCGTACTTATGACCGCATCCACGATAACGGGGCTCTTCTGACATAGTTTGACCGATTTTCTTTGCCCACTCCTGGACGTTGGGTGGGCGCTTAACACGAGTGGATGCCTTCACACGATCCGAAAGCCAACATAGCAAGGACCTTCTTAGGCGAGCATGATCCCTCTCTGTTACCATGTTAGATCTAATCCAACATCCATACGGCGCCAGACAGGCTATGCGAGCAGCTGCGGCTGTATAATTCGTGGGACGACCCGTCATCGGCAACACGAGAGAAGGACAGATTTACTTTGCGAGGTACGCTGATTATGCTGGGTAGGACTCCTTAGGAGGGTTTATTTCACAGTGCCGCTAAAGATGTGGTTTCACGCTGCATGCATTTCCTTTGTTGGGCGTGAGGAGTGGCAAGACGTTCTGGGTGGGAAGGAAGAAGGATTTGGATAAAACGGGGTGGTGTCGACTTGGCCAGTGTCAGAGATACAGGCAGTAGACTCGAGCAGCTAGGGATACACCGGGAGAACGGGCATTGCAGTGACCACGAGTTGCAAGATTCAGAGGGAGATATTTTCATTTCCTTCATCTCGCAGTGCAATGTCAACGACTGGGAAGATGATGGCTTTGATACTGGCGAGGAATTTGGCCAGACTGATTGCTGTAGCAACTGTGCAGTCGGTCAGTCTGGGGAGCATTTGCATTCTTTCATCCCGAACTGCAACATCACCGATCATTGCGAGAGCAGTGTCGATGGTAGCTCGGATACTTCTGAGGATGAGTGTAAGAGGGGAGTATCTCGGTCATTAGACAGAGCAGGTGTGTCACTCCATGCTACCACGAGACTATCAAGACTAGTCAGAAGCCGAAACTTCTGTTCTGACGACAAGCAAATTGAATGAATTGGCATTTCGTAACATAAGAAGAGACATGATAAAACACTGTGTATGAGAGAAACATTCGAGAAATTCACATCAGACAAGAGTCACAAAAACTCATGGCTTGCTTGCCCATGCTGACTCCCGCTAATGACAGGGCTACGAGGAAACGCTGACCCTGGCTCTCACTCAGGGAATGGAGTTCATCCTCGTCGGCATTTTCTTCAAGGTCCTGCCCCTTTTTGGTGCAAAAAGCTCCTCAGAAGCTTTTATACCACTACCACCCGCGACTCCATGAAATGTCATCTCCGTCATTCGGCCCTCCACAGCCCACCAGTGTCTGCGGGAGTCATTATCACCCTTGACAACATACACGCCAGGACTGACCGCCGGCCTGGCACGGTAAGCCTCGATCTGGCAAAGCGTGGGCGGCAGACTGTGCGGTGAGAGGAGGCGGTGCTCGTCGCCGAGACGTGGTAGACGAAGGCGGATCGGTAGGGGATCGCTGTTTCGGCGTATGGAGAGGGGTTTCGTCTCGGCGTACAGATCTATGGCGTGCCTGTCGGCTGATGACTCGCGGTAGGACTTCGGAGTGGCTGTGTCGGTGCGCGCGGATGCGTGGTATGTCGTGCGTGGTGGGAAAGTATAAGGTAGAGGCGGCATAACGGGAGATCAGATGATTTCTAATCCCGCGTGATAGAGAGGCTGGATAACGAAGAAAGTTCGAAGTTTGTGACGAGCGCTTGCAGTAGTGTGTTGAGGGACTTTTACTGAGGTGCAAATCGCTGTCCACGACGTGGCTCGAGCGACCCTGGTGTGTTGAGAAGTTTCTAGCACAGACCAGAAAAACAGTCTGCGTCGCTATATAGCCGTTAGGACGACCCCACGATCTCGCCTCGGACTGCAGAGGAGCATGTGATTGTAGAGCTCTATTCTGGTCTCATGATGTCTAGGAGGACTACTACAGACAACAGCTGCAGCTTGATGCTCCGTACAGCACAAGGAAGGCCACAACCTCCCCCCAGACAATGACTTTGTGTAAAATATCCCTCACTGTGATGTGCACGACAAATCTTGCATTGTGTCCTCACTTATCATATGGCTTGGAGCTTGCAGATAACAGGTTGGTCAAAGATCACATGCATAGTACCCGGAGGCAGACTCGGAGTTTCACCATTATCAAGAGCAGGGGGCCCATAGTGAGTTGCCGCTTAAAGTCTTGGCTTTTGAATCCTGGTTTAAGCTTATCTGGGATTTCGGCGCTAAATATGGCAAATTCCGTGGGATGTATACTTCAAGCACACTGTTCGTGACGGTGCCTTGGCAGCAGGGCTGACTCCTGCTCCTGAAGGGGATACTCCGGGAGAGACATAAGTTGCCTCTTCCGGTATCCCGTGTAAGTTGTCCTGTACGAGACTTCATGACCCATCAGATGTGAGCCTAGCTATGATGACAACCTTGCCATGCGGGCACTTCGAGGCAAGCCGGACCAAATAATGCCTCATATGACGATGGCTGAATTGGAGATTGCACCTCATTCTGGGTCGAAGTCAAGCAATTGGGCCTTATTTTAGGTTGCGACCTTGCGCAGAAAACTGGGACCCTTCTCGCGTCTGACCCCTGCGCTAGTTGCACGGCACTTTTGAAGAGAGATCATCAAGTCTCTCCTATCAGGCGTGTATCCATCGTAGCTCCTTTTGGTGTGAGGCAAATATTTCCAGCTGGTAACCAGTACCAAAATATCTTCTTCTCTCGAAAAATAGTGTCGGGTCTGACCCCTGGACCTAAGAGTTGTCCTGGTCCGGCTTGCTTCCTTTCTGGCCTCTTTAACCCCTGCGGGAATTATCCCAGCCAATCCTCACGGGACTACGGGAGCGATCAACAGGCATGCCGTCTTGCATCTAATACACCGCCATACCTATTCCAGACGAGCCATTTTCTAATCGCGTATTCCAATTGGATGTCGTCCCGCTAGCAGCCAATCACAAGATCTCATCTCCTAGTCAGCATGTCCGGAGATGTCACTCCAGCGAGCAGTTGGCGAGACAGGTACAACCTAGGGAGATGGACACGGCTTCCTTGCAGATCGATTTCAAAATGCGCTTTGGTCCCCAGAGTCATGTAGTTCACGCCATGTCGAGCTTAGTGGAGGTAACCTTTGAAGCTTGTGACACGGTTGTGCTTTGCTGCAGGCCCTTACCGCTCCTTGCGCGACTCGTCAACTGACTCAACTCGGGACTTCTGTTCACGATGCGCGGCGCTTGGGGCTCCCTGCATCATTCCTTTTCCCTAGCCACCTAGTAGCACGCCCTGTACGAGGAGGCCTCCTAGGAGGAGAGGGCATACATATGTGCAGCTCAATGGCTAGGCTAGATCTGGGGCACTCGCAGGAAAATCCCCATGTCCCGGACATGTGCATGCGGTTCCCCGCCCCACGGGGAATTTCTATTACGTCTGGGGAATTGCATCGTCAGTTACACAGCAGGCACATGACAATGTTCACAAGCTTCTGTCCACGGTGGTCAGAACTTCATATGCGGTGTTACTGACGTCAAGCTCTCTCCGTGATCGTCGTGGTCTTGGGTCGCACAAAAGGATAAAGGCGGTCTTGCGACATTTGCGTCGCAGGTTTCACCACGGGTCACGCTATACTCCCCGCTCTTTGCACAATATTTATACCACAACGTTCACCGCCGTAACACAAATCTCTGCCAGCACACATTTCGTGGACTTCTTGCCGCTCCCAACACCCGCCTCGCTCGTCTCGTGCATCTGCCAGTTTCCCCGTCGCTCATGTCCTTTCTCCTGGCTGTGAGCAGACACCACAAAGCGCGCATAGTCGTGACACAACACCTATTAACTACAAAAACAACCTCACAAGAATCCACAATGTCAAGCTACAATGGCCACAACTACTACCACAGCCGCGGCCAAGGCTCCGACGCCCTACTAGCGTCGATTATAGGCCTCAACATCCCTACCAGCAGTGTCGCTAGTCGCAGGCCATCGATCGCCTCCTGCCGCTCAGACGACAGCATGACCAGCACCATTAGCAGCTCGAGGAGCGGGAGCATCAGCGGTGCTAGTTTCGTCAGCACGAGCAGCAGCTATGGTGCCGCAAGTGTACTTTCGTCGAGTTCCGGTACCTGGCATCATGCTGTGACGGATAGGAGGATGTCTGAGGTCGACGATGCGGCAATCTGCGCTGAGAGGAAGATGTCGAGAGCGCCGAGGCACTAAAGTGAGGTCTTTGTGGACTATACCCGGGTCGAGTAGAGGTTTTCGTTCCAGCGTTGGCGGCTCTTGTTTTCATTTCGCCAAGCGTTCGGTAAAGCATTTAAAATACAAATTCGGATTCATGGCTTGGCCTTTCATTTTTGCGTGCCTAGAGTTATGACATGCTCTGTTGATAGTCTTCAGAATTGCATCTAGGTATTTTGTGAGTGTTGGCTCGAGCACAGTACGTGAGCACGACGTAATCATTAGAAGAAAGGCTTTTGGGCCGATCGTATGCTATGCTCGCAACTTGAATTCAATGGCTGTGATATAGGCAGACGGGACTCACTCAACACTTGAAAAAAGAATTACCACCCGAAAGAGTCCACCTCAAGCTCAAATACCACCTCCGAGCTCCTAGCCACTTTCACGACCGCAGCACGCACGTCATCACAAAGTCCAGCAGGCCCACAGACCACGACTCCAGTCCTCTTCCACCCGGCCTTAGCCTCTTCCGCCAATAACGCGTCGATTTTGATCCGTTGTCCGACCAGGACCGTCTTCTCCACCACATGCTCCAGAGCTCCAGCCAGGCTCTGCGCAAGCGGTTCAGCCTCGCTCTTGATGCTCCAGGCAAGCCTGATGTTAGGATGCGCGCAGTTTGTCCAAGCGAGCAAGCCCGTGATGCCGATCCCTCCGCCGATGAGCAGGACACGATCAGAACGGAGCACGTTGCTCTTTGACGAAGTTGTGCCGTATGGACCGTCGAGGAGGACTGGGAGGTTCGTCTAGCTCTGAAGCAGCCGCGTGATGCCTGCGTGCTTCTTGACGTAGAACGAGACGCCGCTGCTGGCCGTGGAGATCGCATTATGAATTGTGGTTCGCTCCGCAGGGCCAACAACCACCGTAGACCCCTCGTTCTTCTCTACATCTCTGATGTTTGACGCTTCGTCAGCGTGAAGACCGCCACTGCTCGCCGACGACGACAAGCACGTGTTTCTTCTCCTGCTGTCGAGCATTGCCGAGTGCACAACCGAAAAAGGGTGGTTCTCCCAGACCCTAAGCGGCTGGAGGGTGGGGAAGTACACAAAGACGTGTCTGCCAGGCTGGCCGGGCGCCCATCTCACCCCGGGGACGTCCACACGCACGATATCAGGCGTGATCTCCGTGACTTCAGCACGGCGAATGCCATTTTTCACCACGCGGAACCCACGGGCGGCTCGATCGAAGAACCACACCGCACATGCCATGTAGATCCACAGCTCGTAGATGCCTGAGAAGGCCAGCCAGTAGTACAGGTGGTACCAGCATCCGACGATGGCGAAGATAGCGAACAGGACATGTAAGACGAGAAAGACCTCGTAGGAGGCGCGGCGGAACCAGAGGGAACTGTGGATGAGCAGGAGGACAAGACATAGAGTGCCGACGATGCCCCACGCCCAGTACGGTTTGCGTAAGTCCTCAGAGTACGAGCCGAGATCGACGTATGCGGCGAGGAGGGTGATGGAGTGGACGACTGCATGGAGTGCGCAGAGACGAGCCACCCAGCGGTGTAAGACGATGAAGGTCGAGTAAGGCCAGCCGGTCAGCCAGAGGAGGAAGTTGTTGCGAGACGAGAACAGTAGAGTCAGCGGGAGGAGGGCGAGCGAGGCGTGACCCGTGCGATAGCCGACGTATGACAGGATCTCGCCTGTCTGGCTGAGCCCCCACGGGTGAGGCATTGTGAACGAAAAGTTCCGATACGTGATTGCGCCGAGGATGATGTTGAGGATGAGAAACATGGAGATCCAGAGGCCTTGACCCATTGTCGCCGCATTTCCTAGCAAAAAGGGCAGTGGCTGCATGTTGTATGTACTGAACGTGGAAGGGTAGACTAGGTAGGGCTTGACTTTGTCGACCAATCCATGAATAACGGGGAGACGGCTTGCGAGAGCAAGTACGAGCGGGCTTGCTACTCCCACGCTGACGAGAACGAGACTAGCCATTTCCATTTCGTCAGCTGAAGAGCACAGGCAAGTGCCAAGAAGGTCATCACATACATGTAAGTGGATTGAACCATTTCCTCCCAGTCGAAATGTCGGTTGAAGGTATATTGATACTTGTAGTCGGCATCAGAGATAATGGCGGTGTAATTGAGCGTGTCGCCCGCTTGGTATTCCCTTGTTGGCTTCCCGGTGATCTTGGCCAGGGTGGCTCCGTACGACCACTGAGCAGGAACACTGGGATCGCCCGTGGCCTGGTCTGCCCAGTACGACTCGAGCTTTGACGCGGAGACGCCATCATCCGGACATCTCGAGGCGAGGCAGGTCGCAAGAGTGCTGAGGAAGTTGAAGTTTTGCGCGATGCAAGCTGCGTTCGGCGGGCCTCCATGCATATCCATGCCCATATCCATGTCGCCCATGAGGTCGTCCGGACAGTCGAGCGGTGCGGATCCGATGACACCGCGACAAGACCAGGCGCATGTTGGGTCGTACCACCACTGCCCATATCCGATGAGTCCCACGCTGCCGGAGCCAGGGACTCCGGTAGCTGTAATCGGAACAGCAAACCAGAAGCTGGTTGCTATGAGTGAGAGTCGCAGCTTCATATTGTAGGTATTCTGGTATCACAGCCTACAAAGTCTGCCTCGGGGGAAGAAAAAGAGTCGAATTGCATTTCGTCAAGGGGCTTTGATGATATATGCGCATATAACAGGACGTGCATGTCCATTCAAGGTTAGTTGAGCCCCGGTTGACCCTGCCTACAGTATCATGCCTCAGCATAGTGTCGCTTGAGCATGTTCCGCTCGCTACGACTTAGTGCTGATTGGGCGCTGGAGGGAACCCTGCAAGTATCTTGCTCATGTGGCGTTGTGAGGCAGTTTGAGCACATTTTGTCCCGTCGCTGCTAAAACGGGAACTGCTTCTGAATGGCTACGGGGCACAAATTCAAGGGGTTCTCATCTTGGTCAAGGTATGAATGTTACTCTTGCAGCTGGAGCAATATGGAAATGCACCTCCAAACAAGATGGGCAGTTCAGCGGAAACGTCTACATGCACTCACTAATTAGTCAGGATAGCAATAATGCTTTCATGTGTGAATCATCGAAGACACGGGGTTTTAATGGGCTAGTTTCCAGAAAACAAAAGTATCTGCGGAATTAATCTGCAGGTGGAACTACCTGCCATCCAATTCAGCGACTATTTCAAGCTTATTTTATGATTCCTGTTAATTAATCCTCCACGCTTTGTTTCCAGTATTGTTCAAGTCATGCCCCTTTGAGCAAAAGTATCCACGGGCAGAAACCCGGTCGAGCCATATATTTTGACGACATTGCCTTCATCAGCAGAAAACCAATAAGGTGGCCTGCAGCGTAGGAGATCTGCAGGATTAAACGTCTGCATAGGACAGAAAACACCCCTAGTCACTTTTGAGGAGTCCTCCGTTATTGTTTACGTTCTGTCATATGTCAAATGACTTATTTGATTCCATTTGTTTCATATGCAGGGTTCAATAGCAACTGATTAGCTCTTGATACTCGTTTGCTACAATGGAGCTGAAAGCAAGTAACAAAAGATATATTAATAATCAACGTCCGTCGCGAGGGACAACAAGGAGGAACAATCGTATTTGCCTTGGCCTCTATAGGGATGGCCAGTTTCACTATGAATCATAAATGGTAGAAATAGTGTGACGATGAGACCTTACGTGCTCACAGAGCATATGAATGAGGATACAATGGGGGAACTTATAGTTGCCTATCTAAAACAAAGGAAAGTTATGAATGAGTGACTGTGAGCCTTGATGGGCCATTTATAAGTGCACGAGGAGCTCAGGAACGATTAGTCAGGTACCAGGGATGTATTCATCCCTGCCCTTTGGTGCTCCACGCGACAAATAGAATACGGTCGCCAAAATTAACGAGATTCTTGCGGTTTTGTTCAGTGTCACAAAAATGCGATGCCTTCTGTTAAACATAGCAGCATATATCTTCAGAAATGTACCATATTGGTATGAATCGCTTTTTGGTCCAGTGATAAATTGCAGCGCCTTCGAACCCTGGAACCTAGAGGTGTCTTGAGCTCTAGGTATCTTAGCCTCCGAGTTGCTTTCTGTCTTTAATTTTCAGAGCTTCTTAAGTTCTACAAGTGGTCTAGAGCTTGTATACACTAAGGTGCTGGGCATTTATGCGCCAATCCTGAAGTTCTATAGTCGCCAACGTCGCAGTCTCAATCTAGTGTAGTGGAGCACTATGTTTGCACGAAAGAAACAATCTTGCATAATGAGCGAGACCTGTAAATTCCACAAAACTACCACTCTGGCGCAGAACACCGTGAAGTAAGCCATGCAGCAAATCAACATAATAGCAGTTGCTCAGGCCCTGCTGCCTAATAGCAGTGGGGCCCGTCAGCTCTTGATCAGTATACTCCACTCCCGCAGTTAACCGCAGTTGTAGAATCCAGTTTCCTCAAATTTGGTTCGCAACTACGAATGCCGCTGGTTTCACGCCGACTGCAGCCTTGTCGTCAGGCGTGTGAGCTACTCATAGTCTCAACGATATGACTAATTCCGCTCGCCCCCAACAGGGACTAGCATGGGAAGACGACGCTGTTATCATCGACTCCACAGACATCAACGACTTCAACGAGGGTAACATCCTGCCTCTTTCAGCAGAGGAACTCGCAGAGGTGCGGGCCTGGCTGCGGCCTACCGACTACGAAGAAGATAGCAGCGACCTGGCCAAGCATATCGCTGCACACCTCGATGGCACGGGGACATGGTTGTTGAAATCAGCTGCGTATAGGGAGTGGATCAAGTGAGCAGAAGGGTCTGCTTTGGGTAAGAGGTACGGAATATCACACTTATATCTCTGTCCGGCCTCACTCACCGCAAAGGATTACTCACGCTATGGAGTCCTGGTATACTTACTTGTGAGTCCTCAGGTATCCCGGGCTCTGGAAAATCAGTCCACGCCACAGCTCTCATCCAACACCTCCGCAAGTTACACAAACGACCAGTACCTGTACTGTTCTTCTTCTTCCGGCACATCATTGCGGCGAACCACCAGCCAATCGCCGCAGCGCGGGACTGGCTCGCACAGCTCCTGCCTTATAGCCCACCATTACAGGCGAAGCTGAAGGGACATGTCGCCGCCCGCCGCACGCTGGATAGTTTGTCACTCGCGGACCTCTGGCGGGACCTGCGGACAGCACTCCACCAAATCCCCAGGGTGTTCATTCTCGCTGATGCGCTCGACGAAATGGATCTTGGGCTGGCAGGAGGAGAGATGCAGGTCTTCCTTGAGCAAATTGCCGAGCTGGCAAAGTGGCGTCCCGGGCAGGTGAAAGTGGTCATTACATCTCGTCCTGTGACTTACATCGAGTCTGGCCTTCAGCGGAAGGCATATGGCGCTTGCGTCGACGTCCGACTCGAGGAGAGACTTGTCGATCAGGACATTGCCAAGTTTGTCGCGCACCACATAGCTTCTGCCAACATCAGCGCCGAGGATCAAGTGCGCATCAGGGAAGCAGTCCCCGGACGAGCAAATGGGCTGTTTCTGTACGCCAGACTGGCAATAGACGCTTTCACGAGGCCAGGCGCTGATGTCACAACTGTACTTGACGAGCTCCCAAGGGATCTCGACGTCTTGTACGCCGGCTTGCTCAAGCAGCACGCCAGGCGAAGCGACGTACCCGAGGAGATGCAGTCGCTGATCCTGCAGCTCGTCACGCACGCCACGCGACCGCTGCGGCTTCTCGAGATTGCCAATGTGATTAACATCACGCAGCGGGATCCCGCCGAGCGGAATCTCAAAGCCACGAAACACTTGGTCAGAGCGGCTTGTGGGCCGCTGCTGGAGATTTTGCCAGATGAGACGGTTAGTGTTGTGCACCACTCGCTGACAGAGTTCCTCACTGGTATTGTCGACAAAAATACCAGTGGTGATGGTGGTGGAAATCATCAGCGTGATAACATGAGATTTGAGCCTGGAGCGACGCATCAGAGGCTTGCTTTGATCTGTTTGAAGTATCTTGAGTCGGAGATCTTCGACCAACTGGACGCAACGCCGGATGGACCTTCAAAGCACGACACATTCGCTCGTTACGCCGGGAAGCACTGGTTCATTCATGCTCGCAAGGCATCTCTAGCCGGTTTCGAGGACCAGGCTGAAATGACTTCAGTCCTGGATAGGATCTTCCACTCCACGGAAAGGCTCGCAGCTATCTCAACCATGTATCATGGTGGCTTTCCCACAGTAACCCGTCGCTCACAAGAGACTCCAGTATATGTCGCCGCCATCCTCGGTTTACACAGTTACCTCGAGACTTTACTTTTACGTAACACTGGGAAAGTCGAGGTGAATCTGGCGACTAATCCAGAAGAGTCTCCGCTCTGGGCAGCCTCCAAAAAGGGCTATATCGAGATCGTAGAATCGTTGATCAAAGCTGGTGCGAACCCGAACGAACACGACACAAATCAGTCATCAGGACTTACACCGCTTCACAATGCTGTTGCCCGTAATGACCCGCAGATCGTCAAGCTCCTCCTGGACGCTGGGGCAGACATCACGTTACTTACACGCAACCGCGACCCTCCCGTGAGTCACCATAGGAACAAGTCGCCATTGGAGTGGGCCTGCAAGCGAGGCCATTCAACAGTCGTTCAAGCCATGTTACAGCACATCACTAATATCCAGAATTTGGGACAAGCCGTTCTGTGGATAGCACCGACCAGGTGCGTCGAATCGATGTCTGCTACCCTTGCCCACCCTCTTGCGAGACGCCTGATAGAAGAGACACCCAAATGTCTGCCGGAAGCCCTATTTATAGCCAGCGCTCACCGTGACGCCCCGATGGTGAAGACTCTCCTCAGTGCGGGTGCAGAAGCAACAGTGCAGCAATCCCGGTACGGCGACACCAACGAAGGTGCACTTTCTGTGCTGCACGCTTGGGCGGCTGGCGACCAGAACGTCCACCCCATGCCGCATGTTGCCCACGATAACTGCTTGATCCGAGGAGCTAAGAAGGGGCGTGACAGCTCTCCGGAAGAGACGGCTCAGGTTTTCAGAATGCTGATTGCTGCGGGTGCTGACGTTAACCAAGTCACCCCGTCGACGTACAGCACACCTCTACACTACGCGAGAGATGTCGTTGCAGCTAGATTACTCGTAGACGAGGGCGGCGCCAACGTGAGAGCTGTAAATCGGCGTGGGGAGACTTTACTCAGTCTGACGCGGGACCTTGATGTCATTAATTACATCCTCAAAGTGCTAAAGAGGGATGGGGCGGCGGTTGTAACGCAACCGCATTCCAAGTTGAGACCTAACGGAGTCGACCCTGTGATAAAGACGCCGTCAACATCCGAGATAACTCTGGCAATGCTGGCACGCATTCGTCCCGGTCGATATCCCGAGGGAGCCGGCATTGTTGACCAAGTTCAGGTGTTTCTCGATAATGGTGCAGATCCCGCTGCGGCTGTGAACCGAGATGGGCAGACGGCACTGCACCTTCTCGTACAAATTGAGAGGGCCAGCGACTCTGTCAACTGTGATGGAGGCTTCTGCAATGTTGCTCAAACAACTGACATGCGCGTGGTGCTACTAAAGCGGCTGCTCCAAACCCCAGGCATGAACGTCGACATCCGCAACTCACAAGGGCAGACACCATTACATCTGTTAAGTTTCCGTTTTAAAGGACAAAAGGATGACAACTCGGATCTCCGCGGGACTCTGCTGGCTGCCGGCGCGGATATAATGGCCCTAGACGACAAAGGGCGAACCCCTCTGTTCTTTCAACTCAAGTCGCTCAGTATCTCCTCCGATAATAATAGCATCATCGGCTTCTGCGAGGACATGGTTCGATTAGGAAGTCGCCTCGATAAACGCGATTGTTCTGGACGAACGTTATTCCACGTTATCATGGCCCGACGCAATAGCGAGAAACTCCTTCAGTGGCTTGTTGATCGTGCTGGTGACGTAGGTGCTGATCCGCTCTTGGCAGACCATGGTGGTAACACGCTTTTTCACGAAGCAGTCAGCGCCGGAAATCGACTCATTGTCTATAACGGCGAGAAAATGACTGCCTTTGGGTTCTTTGAACAGCTGCGCGCTCTGGGTCTTGATCCAAAACGTCCGAACCACGCAGGAACCACGCCGCTGCATATTGCCAGCACAATTACCCCAGGGGGGCTCGAAGGCGACAATAGCCGTTTTGGTGAAGCAGTTTCGACGACCGTGTTTGACTGGTTTCTTGGTGTCCATAGCGATGGTGATGTTGATGTCGTTGATCAACACGGCATCACGCCCTTGCACAGCGCGGCAACATTTTCGGAGTACATGGTACGGCGCTTGCTAGAATTTGGCGCTGATCCGCTCAAACAAACCGCAGAGGGCCTGAATGGTCTTCATCTTGCTGCTCGTGCGCGACAGGCGAACATCCTCGGCATGATGCTAGAGAAGATAACCTTGACACATTCAGCTATTCAATCAAGTGACAGCGGCATGGAAGCCACTGGAACTGCGGCCCATCATCAACGATCGCCTCTCTTCTATGCTGTGGCTTCGGGATGTCTGGAGAGCGTGAGGCTACTCCTCGAATTGAGCCCGTCCTCGGCAGTTTTGCACCAACAGCGGACCGGGCAATACAAGGGCTCGATACTGGAAGTGGTCGCTGAGTTTGAAGAAGAGCTTACCAACTGGCCAAAAGGTTCCGGCTCTCGGAGCTACGGGCGGCTTGAAGAGATTCTAGACCTGCTGATTGCTCACGATTTGTTGCCAAGCGGGCATATGAGCAGGGCGATTGAGGAAGCAGTGGCGAAGAAGGCGGCCTACACTGTAGAATGTCTACTCCTTGTCACAAGGCAGCTTAGTTTGGAGTCACGCGTTTGTGACAATGTCGAGTCGGTCGTGACTCTTATCGAAGCCAGACAAAAGGCTCGGAAACCTTTTGAGGAGGCGATCATTACCAAGGGAAGGCTCTCTGCCGAAGAGTTTGATGTGGCCATGCAATGCCGTTTCTTTGACATCGTTGCTCGAGGATTGTCTGTGCCTGCCAGCTCCTGCCAAATCCTGCAAGGTGACTGCTTAGGCGGCAATAGCAGCGCAACGCTCCTTCATTACCTCGCAGCAGGAGGTCATGCAGCCTTGATACGCAAGATTGCGAGCTCCGAGGTCATCAGCCGGCTCGAAGGTCCAGAGTGGGTGTTCAGAGAAAACCAAGAAGCGCGACTCCAAAATTGTGTCATCGAGCCTTTACTTATCACAGCCTGTCGACGTAAGGTTCCCAACATGGACGTGGTGAAGCTTCTTGTCGAGCATTTCGATGTCGACGTCAACGCTATCAGCAGTGAGCGAAAATCTGCATTGGCTTCTTTTGGCAGCAATTCAACTGGTACCACAGCACTGCACGTGCTCGTGAGCGGAGGACACTGGTGGCAGACTACACAAGCGCTTCCGTACCTGCTCGCTCGTGGAGCCAACGTCAACGTCTGGGCTATCGTGGCGGGCGGGATTTGGGCACGCGGTGGGCGGCAAACACCACTCCATACTGCACTCACACCACTAGCCCCGAATGCTAGGTTATGGTTCTACAGGTCGGCCGTGCAGCTCCTGCTCAACCACGGAGCGGATGTCAGAGCTGCGAATGACTGGGGCGAAACGTGTCTCGATATCAGCTTGCATGATGCTGAGGTCTTTGCCTTGCTACTTAAGTACGTGGATAAACCTTTGCCGGTGGATCTAATTGCCGCCATCGACAAGAAGAGTGTTGTTGCTCTCGAGGCGCTGCTCGTTGCGGGCGTGGATCCCAATGGAAGAAGAACAACAGTGCCGCCTACCGAGACGTTTTTGACCGTGGATAGCGGACCAATACATAGTCAACAGGGCGAGCAGAAATTTCCGCTTCACCACGTCTTGGCAACGGACTTTGATTCTCTTGGGGAAAAGGGCTTGGAAGTGCAGACAAAGATGGTCGACTTATTGCTCGAGCACGGCGCCGACCCCTTTGCAAAGTACGAAGAAACGACCCTGCTGCATCAGGTTTTTGCGCAACACAATGCCTGGCGTGCGAAATCGTGTCTCCGACGATTGCTTGGCTCAGGAGTGCTGCGAGACATAGATCCAAATTGTGCAGATGCCAATGGTACCACGCTCTTTCACCTGTCGTGCCGGTATGGCTTCAAGCAGAGTGATGAGCACTCAACTCCAGCGGCAATCCTCCTCTCGTTCTCTGCCGATATCCATGCCAGGGATCATAACGGGCTCAATGCGCTGCATCACCTCGTCGCAGGTGGGCGCCGATCACAGGCCGAGGTCGACTTCCTTCGCACTCTGAGTTTCCTGGCGTCCGGGCTAGTGAACGAGCAGACCACTAGCGCCAGCGGCGGCAAAACGCCTTTACATGAAGCCATCGCGAAAAAGTCGTGGTCTGGTACTGAGGTCATTGATGTTCTGCTCGAAGCGGGTGCAGATCCTGCGACTGTGGATCACGAAGGCAACACTCTGCTGCATACGCTGCTGAAGGGCTACTTTCGTGTCTTCTTCCCCATCCACGGTGTTGACAAGATAGCTACACATGACACGACCACCGTCTATCCTACCGCTATCATACTTGACAAGCTTCTCGCGTTGCACGGAGTAGACATCAATGCGACCAACAACTTGGGGGAGACTCCCATATTTGCGTACATACACAGTGGCCTGGTCAGGCCCACGGATCATCGACTCAGGGGCATCTCCAAGCGGGGGAGTATTGAGACAATTGAGAAGCAGGAGGTAGCCGTTCTTGAAATGTTTGATGCAAAAGGTGTGGACTGGAGTGTGCGCGACACAAGCGGCAAGACACTGCTGCACGTTGCAGTTGGGAGACAGTGGCGGCGTGTAGGAGAGCCGACCTCGATGAGCCGGGTGAGGTATTTGGCGCGAGTGAAGTATTTGCTGGCCAAGGGCATTGATCCGAGCTTGGAGGATCAAAGAAACCAAACTGCGCTGGATTATGCTGCTGCGCTGCGAGCAAATGACGTGCTGGAGTTGTTCAGATGGCCTGCTGGGTTTGGTGACTCTGATGCGGCGGAAGCGTGTGCCAAGTAAGAAGTACCGGAAGGCATGCCTGGAATATCAAATGGTGTACAGATGTGGTCTTCTCGGAGAAGAGCAAGCTTGCGGCCATGGTAGCCTGAACTGCTAAAACGGGTCATGACGTTCTTTCGGATCTTGGACGCCAGGCATCAAGGTTGAATCAAGTTGGACTGGGGAAGGTGCGGAGGATGCTCCGAGATGGCTGGACAGGCCTGGGTGTGGTTCTGGAAACTTCCAGGGGTCCTCCAACGCGGAGGCATCGCATTGTCCCCCGGCAATCAGAGCCGTCAAGGCACTCATTGACAGTCTGAGCAATACCAACCATTCTGAGCAGACGGAGCGTCTCTTGCACCTTCTCGGTTCCGTAGACCTCGCGGGAGCGTCCAACTACATTAGCCATATATTTTGCATCTTTGCTGGACAAGTGCTCCGCCGCAGCGACACTCCAGAGCCAGCTGCCCCGCGACTGCGCCCCATTTGTCGGCTCATCTATCACGAAGACAGCTCGCTCACATCAGCACACTTTGCTCTCTAAAGCACGAGGTCTGGTATTACAGTTCGACTCAGAGCACGATCAACTCCCAGTCACCTCTTCTGGAGATACAGCACTTGCATTGTCACGATCCTGCCACTATCCGCAGCTCCATACTGCAATGGCCCGAGACACGGTCAAGGCCGACCAGCTCAAGGCTGAAGGCAACAAGCACTTCCAGAGTGGCAACTGGGTCGTAGCCGAAAGTTTCTATTCCAAAGCGTGAGTATTTGAAATCTAAGCGGGCTGTTGTTCACGTAATCTCACTGGGACAATTCCATGCACACGGGACTAACACATCCAGCACAGAATCATTGCCGATGACACAAATCCAGCGCTCTACACCAACCGGGCCATGGCCAGGCTCAAGCTACAATACTACGACGAGGCTATCGCTGACTGCCAGGCGTGCCTGCGCCTCAATAAAAGCAGCATGAAGGCCTACCACATTCTTTCGCAGGCACATCAGGCGCTGCGCAACTTTGACGATGCTCTCGACAATGCACTGAAAGCACACGCCATCTGCGCCGAAACCAACGATAAGTCCCTCTCGCCCATCACGGCCCAGGTGTTGACCTGCAAGAAGGAGCGGTGGGACCAGTTAGAGAAGCGCCGCATTCGTGAGGGTCAGGAATTGGAGAACGAGACAATTGCGCTGATGGAGCGCGAGTGGGATGCGATGCTCGAGTCTTGTGGCGACGATGAGATTGAACGTAAGCAGGTCGCGGAGGAGTGGGAGAGTAAGATCGGGCGGTTAAGGGAGACTTTCGAGAGGGCACGCGCCGACTCGGAAAAGCGACGTGAGGTGCCAGATTGGGCGGTCGATGATATCAGTTTTGGCATCATGGTTGATCCGGTGGTGGTAAGTGTATCTCTATCCCTTGTCCTGGTCTTTTATTCTGGTCCTACAGAGAAGACACTGATGAAGCAACAAAAACTGATCGTGCCACTTGTGATCCGCAGACCAGAACCGGCAAGTCCTACGAAAGAGCCTCGCTCATGGCGCACCTTAGGAAACACCCGAGCGATCCTCTTACGCGCGAGCCGCTCCAGCCGAGCGATTTGCGACCAAACTTGGGTCTCCGACAAGCATGCGAGGAGTTCCTAGCACAGAATGGCTGGGCGGTTGATTGGTAGACTTTGAGGTCTAGCGATGATTGAGCCATCAGCGTTGACGATTCTGCGCAGCGCGAGCCCGTGTTTCTTGTATATTCTTGCCTGCAATTGGGTTTTTGTCACATATCTTCAGCGTTCTTACGGTCAGCGATCAATTTCAAAATCCCACCTCGATTCTCTTAAGTACGAAAGACATCGATATCGGATATGGTACCGAAGTTCAAACAAGTCTGAGCATCTGCCAATAATCGAGCCGAGCCGCGCTCCTTGAATATGTCTTGTCATCCACCGGTTAATGCCCATTTTCCGTTGAGATTGCAAAATACTACGGACTCAACACAGATTCTCAGCCGTCCAGTATCATTCTGCGCAGATGCGCCGTTTCAATCTCGCATCAGCAACAAGATCTGCACCACGCATTCGTACGAGAAATAGGGGGGGGACCTGACAAGCCGCTTCTACTGCACCCCGAAAAGTTACCGAACACCTACCGACAAGAACGCGAAAGCCCCGCACCTGTAACCCCAAGAGCCCCATTGATGGCCGTATAAGCTGACCTTTCAGCCACGAATCACGTCTGCGTCTCCCGCCATGTATGGACAAATCAACCTTTGTTGACAGCGGGCTTTGGGGAGGGCAGACTACACAATGCAGTCTCGATCGAGTAGGCACCTTGGAAGTAGATAAGCGCTAGCCACGTATCTGAACCGGGCCAGGAAGCTTCCGCACTCTCAGCCCTGGTGCATACCTGAAGTATGCAGTCCTGTTTTTAGAAACATATTTGTACATATATACACGGGTACCCTTTAGTCCGTCTCCTGAGTGCGCGAACGACCGGATCGACCGCGGATCAACCATCAACCAAAGTCTTCACTTCAAGCCCTGCCTTCACATCCCATTGACATCAGTAACTTTACCAAAGCCAACTCTCCATCACAAAGCTCCAGAAAAACAAAGAAAGAAAAGAACAAACATCCACAACAATGGCCACGGCTAACGCCACCAAAACACCAACAGTCCTCCTCGTCCCAGGCTACTGGGAAGGTCCCACCGTGTACCAAGGCCTCACAGACGCCCTGAAGAAGGCCAACATCCCCGTATCGACAACCTCCCTCCGCAGCACGGGGCACGCCGCGCCCGTAGAGTTGGCCGCGCCCGCGGACATCGACAGCACTCGCAAGTTCACCTTTGGCGACGACACGGCGGGCGTGCGCGAGGCCATCCTCTCCGCGGTCGAGAGCGCGGGGGATGCCGGGGTCGTGCTCGTCCTGCATTCCGTGGGCGGGGTGGTGGGCTCGAATGCCATGAAGGGGTTGGACTCGGGGGCGTGGGGCAAGAGGGAGGAGGCGGGAGGAAGTGGGAAGGGTGGTGGTGGTGTGAGGAGGATTATCTTCGTTGCGGCTGGTGTTGCGCCGGTTGGGTTTGATGGGTTTGGTGGGCCTTTTGCTATCGAGCATGTAAGTTCTTTTTCGGGGGTTCTTCACAATCCTTTGAAAAGCTGATGACCATTGTGATGGTGGACATGGACACCTGAAGGGTATCAAAATCACTGACTGTATCACGTATGACTCACGACAACAGCAAGATGAGAAGGGTGCTTACTGCATATGTGTCGATGCCAAGGATAATCTATTTCACGACCTACCGGATGACCAGGCGGAGCGGTGGGTCAACGAGCTAGGCGTCGAGCCCTCGGTCAAGTACTGGGGATCTTCGGGCCCCGTGTCGCACGCGGGATGGCAGGACGTACCGAGTACCTATGTCGTGTGCGAGCTGGACCGGCTTCTCCCCCTCTCGCTGCAGGAGACGTTGGCGGGAGTTGCGGGGTCCAAGATCGTCAGGCTTGAGGCTGGGCATGTGCCGTTTCTGAGCAAGACTGACGACGTTGCGAAGATTATTATTGATGAGGTCAAGGCACTGGAGATATAGAGTGTGGGAATGGGATTGCATAGTACAATCGATGTGATCATTGGCAAACGCTAAATATGGATTGGTCTTTCCAAGCCATAGGACCTCACCCCCCAAACCCTCCTTCATTACACTTGCTTAACCGTTGACAATAGTGCCGCCGTTGCAGTGGATGGTCTGTCCGCTAATGGCAGAACTGTCCATGGACGAGAGGAACACAACACATGTTGCAATCTCGCTGGGCTGCGCGGGCCGCCCCATAGGCGAGGTAAAGGACTTTTGCGCCTCCTCGTTCATGGTCGCGGGGATCAACGGGGTCCATACAGGGCCCGGGGCGATGGCGTTGACCCGGATGCCCTTGGCCACGTACTGGTTGCTGAGGCCGCGGGTGAAGGAGATGATGGCGCCCTTTGTCGAGGTGTAGTCGAGCAGGTCTGGGCGGCCGATGTAGGCGTTGATGCTGGCATTGTTGATGATGGTAGAGCCTTTCTTCATGTGCGGCAGGGCGTACTTGGAGAGGTAGAAGAAGGGGTGGATGTTGGTGTTGAACGTGTGGATCCATTGGTCTCTGTCGTGAGGTTAGAACTGGCATTTTGAAGTGGTTCTGGGTGTGAAACTTACTCAGACAGATCCTTGATGTCGTCCACCATCATCTGGTAGGCTGCGTTGTTGAAGAGGATGTCGATGCCACCCATCGTCTTGACAGCCTCGTCAATGACCTTCTTGCAGTTCTCCTGCTTGGTGAGGTCAGTCGCCAGCAGGTGACACTTGTTGCCGTTGGCCTCGACCATCTTCTTGGTCTCCTGGGCGTCGTCTTCCTCTTCAGGCAGATAGACGATCAGCACGTCGGCGTCCTCCAAGGCGAACAACAGGGCAGTGGCACGTCCAATGCCAGAATCGCCACCAGTGATGATGGCACGCTTGCCCTTCAACTTGCTTGCTGGCTTGTACTTCTGGAAACTGCCATCCTCGGTGGGGATCTTGTCATACTGCGCCTCAATGGGCAGTTTGGACTCCTTGCCAGGAAAGTCCTGGTGCGTGACGGGCACCTGGTGGCCTGGATCTTTGTGTCAGCCTGTGAGTCCCATACGATGAGTCAAGTAAGTCAATTGACTAGCAGCAACGAACCTTGTTCAAATTGGGACTTGTCAGTCATTGTTGTGTGTTATTCCGAGCTGTGGAGAGGGCTTGACTTGAGGCAAGGAGCAATGGACGAGGATGCGTGACTCTAGAGTGTCTCGAGCCCAGCCCAGACCAGACAGGACGGCGCTCCGTTCATATAGGTACGGCCCATGTTTCCCTCTTCCTGAAGCGCCCCTCTCTTGTCCTATCTGCCCGCTTGGGCAGTTGGGTGCACCTTGTCATCGTCGTCCACTTGTGTCCGTTTGCAACCCGCAGCACATGGGCGGAGCGTTGCTCCGGCGTGCAGCGTGAAGCGACCAATGATGACATCACAATGGAGCCAGGCGGGCCGCATTATGATGACACGCCGCGATACACAGTCGGCGGGCGCGCCCAGCATCTCGATGCACATGCACGGATGCAGTCGAGGCCGTAGCTGAGTCGCAGTGCCAAGAGCTCCGTACAAGAGCTTGCGCCCGAAGGCATGTCCAGCCCCGAGAAGCGAGGTGTCCATCCGGGTTGCCATGAGTCCAGCGCTTCCGGTCCGGCTCCCACACCCCCTACCGCTCGGCTCCGTGGTGGGGCTCCCGACCGGCGCCACCACCGGTCGAACTGGTTCAATGCCGGCTCACCCTCGGGGACCAGACGGAACACAATATTTATTGCTTACCGACGATCTAGATGTCATCAGATATTGCGTCTGCTCGAATAATGGCACGTATGCATAATAACCAAATTCAAGCCCATCACAACCTTGACATGAACTATGATGAGTTTACGGGCGCATAGTCGAGAACGTTGTCTCTGCCAGGTAATCAAGCAGTTCCTCGTCTCTGCACAGACTATCCAAATGACAATTTTCAGCGTGCTCAGAGTGGATTGTTACGATACAGAGTGTGGTTGGCGAAGTTGCGACTGCTCAAGCCTGGAGCTCCATCCGCTGTTGCGGCTTGGCTGGCGTGGTGCACTGTGCACGGGCCATTCCGGCACACCTGCAGGCAAGGCTGCAGCGAAGCTCCTGCTGCTGCTGCTGCAGCTCGGCGGCTCTTACGTCGTCCCTGCCAATACTCAATGCCCTACTCCATCTCCATCCCCAACCATCAACCATTTCGCGACATCTTCCATCACAGTCAACATCGCCAGCGCATCTACCATCGCCGCGCTCTCCGCCCCAACAGATTCTTTTTCGCGCACATTCTCTACGCCATCACTACCATCCCGCCGCTGCGACGCCGCTCTCCGCGCGCGCACTTTGACCACAAGGGTCTCTTGACAGCTTCACTTCCTCGAACCAGCTGCTCCACATCCCGCCCACCATGAAGCCCGTCGTCAGCTCGATGCAAGCTTGGTCTTGGTCAGTTCCGCCCAGCCCCTCGGCCCTCGCCTCCCGACCTCAGTCACGAAGCCTTTCCAACATCAGCCAGGGACAACGACCAATACAGAAGCAGAAAAGTTCCACCAAGCTAACATGACACTCACACCAAACACAGCGTCGTCATCTCCGTCTTCGCCATCCTCATCCTGTCCGTCCTCGCCACGCTCTTCGGCCAGTCCCACGAGGCTCTCGTCGGAGGCATGAAGGATCCAGAGAACGGCCCCGCCGTCGCCGGCACGATCTGGACCGCTGTCATCATCTACGCTGTGCGTCCCCCCCCCCCGGGGGCCCTTTCCTGGCCATCATCCACGTCTGTGTGTGTGTGTGTGTGTGTGTGTACGCGCGCTATGCGGCAGCTCATACATATACATGCTGCAATAGACCACGTGCTGGGTGGATCAATCGGTCAAGACACCGCTGGCTAACATTGAAAATCACACTTGAATCCAGGTCTTCCTCGTCTTCTGCGGTTTACAAGGCTTCCTCCACGTACGCGAAAACAACCGCGGCGCGATCGCTCTTAGATAGATTCATCGGTACAAGATTCGTGGCCAGGGCCTTCCCCCGATCCGTAATTACGAGACAGTCGTTAACAAGGCGACATTCCTCCAGTTGCAGCGTGCTGCTTTGCAGAAGATGCGGCAGTCGGAACCATGAAATCATTCGTCGGGGAAGGCTACCATGACAGCATGCGAAGCGAGAACTGGGCAGCGAACAACCTTTACCCGTGTTTTGTTCTCATAGTGGGAGAATCCGGGCGAAAGTCAAGCATATGTAAATAAATGGGATACTACCGGCGTTATCATGTTCAAAAATTCTGCTTAATCATCCACACCAGTCTTCCAAATAGTGACCGTCGTCCTTGCGCACAGCAGACAGCCACTAGTAGAGCCTGACAAGAATAGGTAACATGGCCCGTGCAATGAAGAATGACAGCAAACAGCCTAGTACAACAGCCATGGCAAGTCGTGTAGAATTGGAGTTTACAGTCAAACCCCGCCATAGCGGATTAATTCAGACCGCTCTCTTTGGACGCTATGGCGAGGATTTCGCAATGGCCGTCGCATGCCTCACATAAACGTATGAATTCAGACCGCTCTCTTTGGCCGCAATGGCGAGGATTCCGCTATGGTCAGTTCCGCTATGGCGGGGTTTGACTGTATATTTAAGAACCAAACGCTAGGACTGCGCTTCGCATATACATATTCTTCGACTAGCAACGCTTGATATACAACACTGCGACAAATGGCTCTACTCCTTTTGAATACCTGTTCCAACTCCTTGGCAGGTACTGCCAAAGCAAATCTATAAAGTGGGCACAACCTCTCGCTCAGAGCTTGGGTGCTGCTCGCGTAATGCCCCAGTCTGTATGCGCCAGGCATATTGTCTATTCACCATCATCGAAAAGCTCTCTGCTGTATGCTCCCTCCGTGGCAGAACTGACGACTTAATCGATCTTGATGGATTTGTAAATCTTCTGTACAAACCACCAACTCGAGAAGAAGCCGATCGATCCTATAAGAATAACGGAGTTAGTCAAACACATTAGGATAATGCTGCGGGGGACGTCATAAGCGAGACTTACCAGTGAGGATGAAGAACAAAAAGGAGAGTAGGGCACTGTATCCGATATATAAGACGGTACCGGAAAGACCGCCCAGAGAGAGTTTACTGATCAGGTAGATCAGGGCGTTGGCAAAGATGTAGCCGGCGCTCATGCCCGCAGCCAGGAACGACCGCCACTGCCAATGGTAGTTTTCGGAGCACAGCAGGAAGTAGACCATGAGCACCGTCACGGCGGCACAGGTGATGATCATTAGACCATAGCAGAGGAAGAGGAATCCGAACATGTAGTAGATCTTGCTGAACCAGATGGAGCTCATGATGAAGTAGAGCTCGACGAAGATAGCGCCAAAGGGCAAAATACCGACGAGCAGCATGCTGGGCAAGGGCTTGAGGTATGTCGTCGTCGGTGGGATCTGTCTGGGGATCTGGTTGGTGCGCACCGGAGGCTCAATGGCAGGAGAGCGGAAGCCGAACCACGAACCGCCAAAGGAAAGCGGTACAGAGATGATGAACCAGATGGCGACAATGACGAACATTGTCGAGATGGGGACGGCGCCAGAGGCTTCGTTGGCCCACAGGAACAGGTTGAGTAGAAAGAAGGTGCTGAACACGATGCCGGGCACCAGAATTGGGGTCAAGCCAATGTTCAGCTTCCATTTTTCACCACCGAGAGACTTGTACACGCGAGCTGATGCGTATCCTCCGACAAAGCTGAGCAATGTGTAGAGGATGATCATTATAGTGCCGAGCGAGCCACGGTTCGATGGCGAAAGGAAGCCGAGAAGCGCGAAGCAGATAGTGAACCCAGTCATGACGAAGAGCTGAGCACCATTTCCGAGGAAGATAGACAGCAGCAGAGGGTGAGACGGCGCACGGAATACGTCGCCGTGTACCAACTTCCAGCCCGAATCCTCCTGCACTCCATCGTCGTCAAGGGCAGAGGTGCCTGAAAGGTCGTCAAGGTTAATGTTGTCCAAGCGGTTGTACCGGGCAATATCCTTCTTGAGGGCGCGGAACAGCACCGACGAGACAGTGAGCGTGAGGAAGACCACAACGACAGCAGAGTTGATCAGGGAGAACCAATGGATCTTAGGATCGTACACATGCAAGTACTTGTCCCATCGTGTGGCCCAGGCTGTCTCGGAGCGTGTCCAGAAGACTCTGTATGTGAATGTAACGGGCGTGCCCTTCTCGTCATCCTCCCGCAGTATGAGCGGGGGGTGTTGCTCGCCACAATCCGCCTGAGAACCAGCGTAGTCCTTGGATGAGGGCTGCACAATAACACCAACGACTCTCAGCTGCGCTGGATCGCCATTGACCTCGTGGTACTCGATCAGGATATCGTAGTGGTTGTTGAAGAAAGCTGGCGAGTCTGGGTCCGTGGCGTCACCTACTCCAATTGCGAAGCCAGGGCTATAGAATGTGGTCTCGGTCATCTGTTCCACTGTCAACTGACCCGCAGGCAGTCCATCGACCAGCCAGTTAAGAGCATAACCCTGCATAATGCGCTTGTTGACGAAGTGCGCAGACGGCCGATCGTATGTGACCTGGCACAGGGACTTGCAGGTCTCGTTTTGTTCCAACATGTTGAGCTCAAAGGGGGACGTCATGATTCGGTCGCCGAAAAGGATGCTTCCCAGGCTTTCTGCCACATATTCAGGTCCACCTTCGGGTCGGCAGAATCCAAACTTCTCAGTGTAATAGTCGTACGCCATGACGGAGTAGAGACGAGCATCTTGCTGGGACGCTAGGGGCTTGATGCTGTTAACATTGAGCGGGACCCTCGCGCCAGGCTTGTATGATGTCGGCGCAACACCTGGAAGGTAGAAGGCGGATGTGAATGATGGTAGCGCACATAGAGCCGTGAGCAGCGCCGTCGTGGGCGCTGCTAAGGATGTCGTCTTCATGGTTGTGGAGAGCTGCTTTATCTAATACTACAAAATGTCTGTGGGACAGGAACATTGTCAGCACACGGTTTCCCTTTGCGATCGTGCCCGAGGTGCTTACCTTGATCGACCACAATCAGGATATTGTGCAAGTTGGACGAAGCCAGCTGTGTAGACGCGCGGCCTGCTGGTTTCTGATCCGTCGAGCCCGCCCAGCCCGAAAGGGGGGGTTGCTGGTATGCTAGCTAAGTGCAGGTGTCGCGGATGGGCGATGGTGCGACAGTGGTCGAATGGCTGGAGTCGATTGTGATGGACGTGGGTCGTGGGCAATAGCAGCTGTAGCAGTGCTGGCTCTGCAGCGGCGGTTGATGTCGAGAATGATGCTGCCTGGGGCGCTGACAAGTGCTAGACTGCAGCTTCGTGATAGCTCTGGAGGGATGATGGGGACTTTGATTTGGAGGGTCGCATCGGCCGCTGGAGCCACAGAGCCAGCTAGCTGCAGCTTGAGACAGGCCAGCCCAGCCCAGCCTTGCTCCTTCCATTGTTCTGCGACATCCATCCGAGCCCTCCTAAGGCAAGGCTCAACGCTGTCCGCATTATGTAAGCCACCAGGTGCACCCCTGTCCGCGGCAGCCTGGCAGCTCCGCTGCAAAGTAATTAGCGAGCCGGTCCCTGGCAAAGCAGCAGCCCGCCCGCCGCTTATCGCTATCGGGCTCAATAATTTTCTGGGCGATCGCAACCCAGCAGTCCCAATCGCATACAAGTTACACCAACACACACATCGCATCTGTGAGTCGCAGATCGTCCAGAGACACAATCCCGGGGGCGCTCGCCTATAAAGATAGACTACCCAACATGGCGGTCCAGACGTCACTACCAGCGCTGCTCGACTCCCTCACCAACTCGCTCAACTCGGCCATCGACGCAACCCCAAAGGTCGCAGGCCTCATCCAGCCCACGCAAGATGGTGTCTCCCTCCTCGACGTCAAGAACGAGCTTCTGCTCTCGTACCTCCAGAACCTCGTCTTCCTGATCCTTCTCAAGATCCGCAATGCTCGCGATGGCAGCAAAGGCACCCACAACGACGGCGACAGCGATAACGCCGACTCTCAAGTGTCCGATGAGGTGGTGAAGAAGCTAGTCGAGCTGCGTCTGTTCCTGGACAAGGGTGTTCGCCCGCTCGAGGAGAAACTGCGCTTCCAGCTCGACAAGATGCTGCGTGCGGTAGAAGACGCGGACCGGAGGACAGAGCAGCTCGCGCAGAAGGAGGCCGCGGGCGGCTCCGACGACGACGACGACGACGACGAGTCTGGCTCCGACGAAGACGAAGAGGGTCATGATGCGAACGGTGGAGATAGCCTTGCCATCCGTCCGGCGCCAGGCCCGGCCTCGGCGAAACAATTCGCACCCGGCCTGCGGGGCTTCGAGAAGGCCACCGGTGCTGCCGCCGTGGGCATGGCCGCGGCCGCCAGCGCCGAGGACAAGACCGGCGTATACCGCCCACCCAAGATCGCGCCGACAGTCATGCCCACCACAGAGCGCCGCGAGGCCCGCAGAGACAGGCGGCCCATGAAGTCGGCCACCATGGATGAGTACATTGCCGAGGAGCTGTCTAGCGCGCCGCTGGCAATGCCGAGCGTGGGCACAACGATTGTGTCGGGAGGCCGCAAGATCAAGACGGCCGGGGAGAAGGCTGAGGAGGACCGCCGGCGCGACTACGAAGAGACCAACTTTGTGCGCCTGCCCAAGGAGAGTAAGAAGGACCGGGCGAAGCGCAACAAGATCGAGGGTCGCAGCTCGCGCACGCAGTTTGGCGGCGAGGACTGGCGCGAGCTGGGCGAGGGCGTTGACCGCATCTCGCGACTTACTGGGCGTGGACGTGGTGGTTCGTCAGGTGGCACGAGGGCGCTCCTCGAGAAGAGCCGGAAGCGCGGACGAGACACGACCGACAGCGCGAGGGGAAGCGGCCTCAACGAGAGCACGCGGGAGATTGGCGATCGGTTCAACAAGCGCGTCAAAACGCTCGAGACGGGTCGGCGGGATCGTGGTGGTAAGCGGAGGTGATGGTAGTCAGGAATGCTTTATCAGAGAGCACACAGGATGCCCATGTACATATTGCATAGTCAGGCGTTTGCATACGGAATATCAAAAGTTTATTCTTGTCGTCGTACATTTTCTCGAGGAACGAAGTCGTTTCTGTTCTATTCGTTGTTCAATCTGTCTATCCAGTACATCATTATGGCAAGTTCGTGACGCTGGCCCTGTCGTGTTTTTGCGAACCACAATTCCTCCTCAACATCTCTTTCCACAGTCGTCTTCTCCTCTTCGCCCTCAAATCCATTGGTCTCTGCATCTGAGATCAAGCTCAGATAACAACTCAAAAGCTGTGCCCTGTATCCCGCCCCATCCTCCCGTTCAGCTCATCCTGCGCCACGAGCCCGAGCCCATTCCGAACCCTCTGCTCGACCTGGACGACCTTGTTCGGCAGCGCGAAGCCCAGCCCAAAGAACACAAAGAAAGCCCACTTCCATCTAAAAGGGTTGAAGGTGATGCAGAACACAAACCACCACACCAACTCGAGGTACGTGAAGAAGTCAAACGCGGCGGTGGGAGCCGTCGCCTTGAGGAGTTTAGTCATGTCGATCCACCTGCTCATCCAGAACGGGGAGGGGCGAGTGAGCGGATCAACCAAGAACATGAGCAGGATCCGCGTGTAGATGCCAATGTGCCAGTTCCCCACGGTCCCGATGGCCGAGACATAGGTGCAGTTGATCGCGCTGACGGAGGGGTGGCCGGGCGGGAAAGTCTGCAGGTACCAGTTCGGCGGGCCGTAGGGCTCCTCGAAGCAATCATCGGGGAGAAACTCGAGCGATGGGCGTTTGTATCCGGTAGCCATGACGACCATGTCCACGTTGATGGTGCGGTGCTTTCCCGGCCCGCCTTTCGGGACGCCCTTGGAGCGCTGGTTCACGATCACTCCGTGCTCGGAAAAGCCTTCGATATCGCAGCGCACCCACTCGGCCGCTCCGGAGCGGAGCTTCTGCATGACGTCCGAGTTGACCATAGGGGTGTCCTCGAAGATGCCCTTGTCATCGGGTGCGATGTCGCGCAGGTCGCGGTAGAAATAGCGCTTGAGCAAGCCCTCGGGAATCCAGGAGAAGATGGTCTCCTGACCGAAGATGTTGAGAGAGAGAAGCACGTCGACGACGAGGTTGCGCGGGATGATCCACTTGTCGCTGCGGGAAAGGATGTAGATCTTCTTCGCCTTTTCTTCGGCCGCGAATTCCAGGGCTTCGACGGCGCTGGCGCCGCCGCCAATCACGACTATGGCTTTGTCTTTGGCGTCGACGCTGGGTTTGGGGAAGGGTGAATGTTAGCTCGGGCATTTTCATTTCTTGGTTCTATATGTTAGGATGAGGGGAATCGGCGCTTACCCGTCAAGCTTGCTCGAGTGATACACCGGTCCCTGGAAACGATCCATGCCGTCCATGTGTGGCTGCTTGGGATCACCACAGGTACCAACTGCAGCAATAACACCGGCGAAATAACCATTGGAAGGGTCGTTGACGATCCAGCGTCCTTTGTCGTCCTTGTATACCTTGTTGACCTTGACGCTGAACTTGGTCTTGTTCTGTAAGCCGTACTTCTCCCAGAGCTGGCGGACTTGGCTTAGGATCTGCTGCTGGTCGGGGTAACCGTGGTCCCATTTCACTGAGGGGTGGAAGCGGTACATGATGGAGTGAATCTGGAGGGAGGAGGTGCTGTTGACTTTCTGCAATTTGAGAAGGGGGGGGGGGGGGGTCAGTATTAGCATTTTGAAGCGATTATCCATATGCGCTGGTGAGAGAGAAAGAACTCACACTCCAGATGCCTCCAACACTGCTCTTCTCATCGGCGCCCTCAAAGATGGTCACGTCGAAGCCATGGCCGACGCAGTGCGCTGCAGAGGTAACGCCCGTAATACCGGCGCCGATGACGGCGATCTTGGGGCGATCGAGGTTGGCGCCCGGAGGAGGAGGCGTGGGGGAGAGGATGATATCAATCAGCCATTGCAGGACTTGGTAGATGAAGACGACTGGGTGGAGGATGGGGTTTGCGACCCTGGTGTCGCTGGCCGGAGGAGGCATGGTTATCCTCTCTGGAAAGGAGCTGTAATGCTCGAGCCTCTGTCAAGTGGTTGGGTGTGTGTGTTGTGTGAGATTGACAGGACAGAATGCAGAGCCGCGAGGAGCAATGCGGCACGACGTATTTGAAGGCCTTGAACCACTGGCAAGGAAGCGCGGGCGGCTCGTGCTGAGAAAGCTAGAGTTCTAGTGCTCCCGATGCGTCCGGCCTGAATGCAGATGGTTCCAGCCTAGCTGAGACAGGCACAGGCACAGGCACAGGCACGCTCTTGTCAAACTGTTCAACTAATTAGTTGCAAGACCGATGCAGAACCTCGAGACGGTCGAAACTCCAAACAATCTTGCTTGCTTGGCGGCAAGGGAATCTGCGCGAAGCCAAAAACATGTGCACATCAGCAGCAACTGCCAGAGCGGGCGGGCCGAGGCGATGATGCCGGAGGTAGCGATAACGACGACAAGACGACGCGTGCGAGGTGCGGTGCGGTGACATCATCGTCACGCACCCACTCAATTAAGCTAAGACATTTTGAGCCTCAACCACCCCTGCTGGCATGTGAAAGCCCCTCATCGCGTACCAGACTCGTCATCCCACGGGAGAGCCGCGTCTCCTGTCTACAAGGTGACCTCGGATGCATGCAGTGTCGGGCAAGACAGCCCTTCCATAGACAGTAAGTAGCCTAGGCATTGATCAGAAATGGCACGGGTCACACGTCCCTGGCGTGCACAAATTCTAATCCAGGGCGCTTGATCACTTCTGCTCATTTTTAAAAGTTGCACAGCTGACTACAATACTCCCTACACATCCCGCAGGCCCTCGGTGCCTCTTCCGATGCCGGCCTCGTCAGAAATCATGCCAGACTGTCGTTCCTGCTTCATCTGCTGCCTCAGCTCGGCCTGTTCCTGCTTCTTCCTAAAGCCCATTGAGACCAGTCAGTAACCAGAGACAATATCCAAAGTCAAGGGCATCATCAAGCTTGATAATATGGAGGGAGGGCTAGACCCAACATCAACCAGATGCACAAACACACTCACCTGTCCAAGTCACTGGCAAAGTCCGGCTCGTAAGGCCCAGCACCAGGCTTCCTCTCCACAGCATCCGCGACATCGCCCTCGCCCGGGGCACGCATCTGCTCGCCCTCGAGCTCGCGGTGGCGGCCGACATCCTCCTCGGAGCGACCATATCTCTCCTCTCCCGTCACGCGGCCGCCACGCTCGCCAAAGCCCAGGCTCGAGGGCAGCGCCTCGCTCGTGTCGCCGTGGTTCTGCTGGCGCCCGGGCTTGCGCTCCTCAGCGATGTAGTCGTCTCCGCGCTGCTCGTGGCGCTCAAGGAACTCTCGCTTCTCGTGCGCGCGGTGCTGCTCGGCCGTGTTGTTCTCGGCAGGGTTGCCTTCAGTTTCATAGGCGTTGCGCCATGAAGGCTGAGCTGGTCCGGAGGGGGCCATCGCTGCGGGATGTGATTTGATGATTTGGTGATGTGTGTTGTTGTGTGAAATGGTCAAGGGCCACAAGAATTGCTCGACTTGCGTGATTGTTGTTGTTGCAAAGCCAATTGTACTTCTGCTTGAGAGTGTGGTGTAACTTGGTGATGAGCGACCCGATGTCGGGCCCAGACGTCACTGCAGATGTCAATGACGTAGCCATCACGTCTAGCTTCAGCCTCAACTTGACCACACACCTGCGACCACCCGCTGCTCTGACACTGCAGATTGACATCGTAACCCCCACGCAAATTCAGACCAATCATGGTCGCCAAATACTCCCAGATATGGCAATTGGGTTAGCTCTTCTGTCGTCGCCGTGGCAGGATTGTTTTTCCACTTGGAATTTCGAAGATTATGCGTCTGCCAAACGGTTGTTCTGCCATCACGCTCTCGAATAATGCAGATCGCACCCTCAACAACTGAGCATGTGCATATAGTTCTGAAGCCTGATACACAAAACCGATAATGTACTCCTGGGGCCTCGGACAGGGTTCTCCGTCAGCTACTCGGCAACAAATCGAGCGGTTCTAACTCAGTCGCCAGGGAATCAAACAATGCGTTGTAGCTAACAATTGCTCAACAACGTTCTCGATATCATCTGCCTTGTCCGGTTTCCATCTAGTGGGGTGTCAGACAAATAGGATATATCTCCTCATGAATAGACGAGAAAGAGGCACTCGAATCTCACATTGGCTTGTTAACGCAAAGAGTCCCGGCAGCCGCATCCCATTTGATTGTAACCTCCATACGGCTTCAAGATCAAAGAAAGGAAAGCAAGCGAAGTAGATAGACTGCTACTGGGCGGGTCTAATTATAATAATGCATCGCCATATATTATGAAAGCTGTTTTGCTACATGAAAACAATCCAGCTACTATACACAAAGGCGCCCGGCAGACATTAACAGGTGGACGCGATCGAGGCTGTCCCGAAAGCTCGGAGAGTTCAGACTCTAATTGCGCATTCAATCTTGCCGCGCCATTTCTCATGAGTGCACGAGCGTAACTGTGCTGGGACCAGACCTTCCACGGTTATCAAACACGGTACCATCGACGCGGTTACGATCATGATTTCCGCCGTCCCACACAGCCTACGTGACAAGCCCGTTTGTTGTGATATCTCAATACAAGTTCAGGCATGGCTGGGTTCTTAGAATGTGTGTTTTTAAGAACTCTATGGTCCGTCTAAACACATCTTATTGGCACGCATGACGCTGGTAGAGGATGTATTATGGTTGCCATTACCGTACTTGTAGGGAAATTTTCCTCGAGCACTGGAAGCACGTCTAAAGCCGTATCCCACGGGCGAAAAGAACCTATAAGCAGAAGAATAACAAACAATATCTGGAAGTTCCTACGGTTAACCGGGTCTGGAACTTCTGATTTGGTGGTGTTTACCGTGTATCATGTCTTCAAAAGCACCCAAGGAAAGAATGGCCTGCGATTTTCTTGTAGCTGACGCGACCACGGTCTGCTTAGACCAACGTATCACTAGCAATCTCTGTGAAAATTCTGTAGATTTTGCAGATGTAAGAAGAATGTCCCCGGTAGAAATGTGAATCATGTCTAGGTGGTTTGTGCAAACACCACTTGATAATCACCACGAAGAAACCAACGCAACCATGGTATTCTCAAGTAATGCTTCACAAGTCACATAGATGACATCTAAATTGCTGACAGATGATTGTACGTTATCATTCATGCCCGGTGGCTGAAATTAGGATATGGGTTGTTTTAACGCTTCTTTTGGAAAATACGTGTTCGTAGTTTTGACAATTCAACATCGGATCCTGACATCTATCTGACGACCAGTGCAGTACAAGCACACCAGTCACCGTACAACAAGACGCTTGAGCGTACAACACGTAAAAGGATTTCAAAGGACTCCAAGCCCCATTCAGACCATGTATCTAAGGAGGTGGTATTATCTCATAACGGATAACGAGGCAACCATCAAATTCACTCACAATACGGGTCCGCGTGGGAAAACACACATATTGAGACTCGAGTGATGGCACAAGTGCCAAGCTAGATTCTTCGAATAGATTTTGGACCAATGTATCCTAACCCCGTAGCTAGATCTCATGCTCTATAAAATGGCGGGATCCCTTGTGTGCCTAGTTTCGTAGTAATAGGACAAATATCTTGTCACGAAACATGAACATGCCAACAACGGAAAGAATTGTGGCTGTCCTGGCGCTTGACTTTAGCATAGGCATATCCGAATCCCTATCATCGCGAGCGCGCTCGTTCCTCGCCCGGGAGAAAACAAAAGATATATTTCCAAGGCAAACGTTCGAATTGCCTTTGCAAATCCATGTTCTATCCGTTTGACTTCGCCCTGGGAAATGCCCGCGCGTGTTGAAAGTGAAATAGTAGTTGCACATCATGCCCGATTCTACGTTGTCTGCGTTTGCGGAACCATTCGTCATGCTGCCAACGCAACTTTGTTAGCGGACACGACGAGGAATCAATACTTCACTGGCTTATTCATTCCTTTCCTTCTCTTTCGCCTGTCTGATTTCCACCACCGAATAGTCTCGCTACCGTGTAGAAGCGCGCAGAATGTTCCCAGTCCCACTACCTGAGGAACAATATCTGGCGTGGCATCCGAGTGCTTCATCGCGCCGAGTAGTCATTGACAAGGACGCCGCACTCAAAACACCAACGTACTCATCGAGTACGAACGCTCGATGATCCACGTCGGAAACCAACACGATCGGCATTTGGTGGACCTGACACCGAGACCCTGCCGATCCGTGTCTTGCATATACAGATCTAGATCTCTCTTGCCGACAGAAAACATTTTTGTACCTGCCAAGAACCGAGACGTTGAGTTCCACGTTCACAGAGGAAGATATCCCGTAGATAGATCTACAATGCCATGAGACACGCCAAAGTCGACCTGTGCCTGTGCTGCACACCATCCGTGTCTCGGTACAGCAGGTCTCAGCCGAAGGGAGTCTGACATGATCATGTTGGACGCAGTTGATTTCGCGTTGCACTGACGAGATGAGACGAGATGTACACACACACACACACACACACACACACACACACATCCACCTGTCCTCACGGCTCGCGCTGTCTTTCGTTTCCAGTACGGAAACCGTTAGATGGCCGTGTCACCTGTTACGGTCGGTCGACTTTGCCTTCGGGCAGTTCCCGCTGCCGCCGTACCTATCATTAAACCAATGACAACCAGGACATTCACGCACCGTGGTAATAAAGCACTGCGCCTCCTCTGCCCAGAGAGAGAGAGAGAGAGAGAGGACTCCGCCTTGGCATGGAACGACCGGCATCCTGCCAGACGCATCATTCGCACATCACAAGGACACACAGGGCACACAAGGCACACACACACACATACCACAGAGGCGTAGTCTGTCTACAGGTCCAGTCGTGTAGGCGCGTGTGCATCACCAAAAGAGCCAATCAGGCTGGTTGAATGCCCGGAGAGTCGTCATTGCGCGATCGAGATGGAGGACTTCCAACCCGGAGGGAGAGACAGAAATAAAGTAGATCAAATCGTATGATGTGATGTGCCTTGCCTACACAGTGCTCTTCTCAGACTGATCCGTCGTCAAATGGAGGTGAGTTTTTGGTTGCATCGCCAAGTCTACCCTCGTAGCAATCTACCAATACCTTCCCCATGGGCCGCCGTCAGGGCGCATACAGCTAGTTCTACCCCCATTCTCCCCTCCCCCTAAGAGCTGTGAACCCTTGCATATCCGTAGCGTATCCATCCATAGTCGCATCACATGCACGATGCCGGGCAACGGGCAAGGAAAAATTCCTTCAATGACGTAGTTCACTTCCCCATCCCGAGGCGATGCAATTCTTGGTTCCCCAAATCACGATCCTGCACAACGCCCCCAAAGCAAGATTGCTACACACATACACACATACATAGCAGTAGTGCTGTAGTGCCTACCAACCAACCCTTGCCCTGCCCTGCCCTGCCCTGCCCAGGCCGCCGATGCAGGCAGGGGCAGTCGCTAGAGTAGCACTTGTGATGTGGCGCCGCCAACCGAGCGGGAGAGGCGCCTTTTTCCTGCTTGGGTTCTTCTCTCTTTTCTTGCCCACACACACACACACACACACATACACACAGACATACACATGTATTAGTTGCCATTTGCGCTCTAGCTCGATCGGGAATCCGAATGCGTCGGCGAGGTAAATAGCCGAGCCGCGGATAGACAAAGGTACCTCGAGGTACTTACTTGCGCTTGCTGCCATGGCATGCTGCACACTACCTAAATACAACACACACGCACACACACACCCCGGCACGTAAGAATCTGCACGCCGTCGTTTCTCGGATGCGCTCAATCAATCATCATCGTTACTTTCGGGTAATGCATGTCGGTTCGGTTCGATTCGGCGCCTGGTGGCCGTCTCTTTTGGTCGGCAACGTCGTGCCGACAGAGACAGAGGCCGCCCGACGATACAAACCCTTACAGCGCACAGTGCGTTCCCCCCCTCCGGTGGACGCCTATGTAGCCCTTGCCAAGAAAAAAAAAAAAGGTGATGGTCCAAGTCCTATTATCCTTCATTTCATTTCTAGTAAGCAATCCCCCTTCGGTAGAGGGAAAGGCACAAGCGAGGCGAGCGAGTCATCTTTTTGCGCGGTTTTGCATGCCAAGACAAACCAAGCACTGCGGCGGTAAGTTAGGGTCAGGCAGGGGGCATCCAATCTCCACTGCGCAAACACATGGCATAGTACATACACACATATACACACACAATAATAGGGGGTAACACACGCGCGGGCCTCGTGAGATTTGACAGCACTGAATAGTCAAGTCCACCAAAGATGAGTGCTATTGCTATTCTCGTTGCTGATCGGCAGGATCAAACCCGCTCATCATTCATCGTACAACCTTTCCCCCGTTTTCTTCTTTCCAAATAAAACGGGGAAACGCAGACAAGCATACATGTATGCATGCATGGATGCACCTAGTAGTTAATATTGTACATATGCTGCGCGAATAGGCAACACGACACGGCGGGGGGGTCTCTCTCCCTCAGGACGTCGACCGCTCCGCTGCAAAAACGCTTTATTCGTTTCTGAATTCTTATCATTCTCATCGGAGGGAGCAGCAGTAGGATTTCCTCCCCCCATAAAAAAAACTTTGTTTGAGAGGGGCGTAACAGTAGCATGGTGATCCAACCGTCAAAGGCTTTTAGGCTTAAATCCTTTAAGGATCTTAACTCAGCTGGCCGTGCCCATCGCTTAATCTTCTTCTAACCACGTCCGTCCGTGCGTGGATAAGTTATCCCTATGTGCATAGTAGTATGCGCCCGCCAACCCCCCCCCCCCCCAAATCAAGCACATGGCCAGTGCCCAACTTTAGGATTAAACTGTATCATGCGTGCACATGGCAAAGCGACAGCGTGGTAAAGGTGACAAACCTGGGACCTTGCAATCATGGGGCCGGAGAAAACACGCCGGGCTGTCAGCAGGCTGATCCCAAAGGGTCGATAATATGATTAAAAGTCAGCGCAGGCAACCAGCCGAGCACATGTTACATTACCTGGGCAGCGGCTCCAGATGTCCTCATTGGCCGCTGCTGTCTGACGTCGAGCCCAGGCAGTTGGAGTAATTAGGTGACAGTGGGCTAGCTGGTGGGCGAGGAAGGCTGGGTGTCAAGAACTCCTCCATGCAAGTGAGCCAACCAACCACCGCGACATGACCAAGAACCCGAGGCTGTCAGACCAGGGGGTTCTACCTGTCCATGGGAAGTGGACACCTCTTTGTTGGCGCCGACATGCATTGGGAAGATTAGACTTACCCTTCTTTCAATGACGTGACCACGTCCCAAAATGAACCAAGGTCCGGCCGTTTTATCCTGCTCTGAGCCTAGTCCCCTTGCGACTGTGGATGGGCTCTCTTTTTCCCGCCTTCTTCTCATCGCCTTGTTTTCGTCCCGGCATTTCCACAACTGAGAACCCGCTCGGGATCGCGTTGATAAGTGTCCATCTCGTGTGTCTGTATCTGTTGGCTCCAATACCCTGTCCTGACTAGCGGAACCGCCAGGGCCACCCCTGCCCCTGACCGTGGCGGAATTCGACAAGCGCCGAGCGCCGATGGCTTGGATCACTGCTGTGCGTGACATGCAAAGCAGCATCACAGTATGCATTGTCACTGGTACGATAGTATCGTTGTTGTTGTTTGTATTCTTCATTATCGTGAGCCCCATTGGTGATGCAACGGGAGCTCTGCTGCGTCTATCTCTGGATGTCGACAGATTTGGAGGATCTCTCGATCTTGACCCGAATTAAAAGTAACCAAAACAATCCGCTTTGCAATGCAATGCACGTCCCGGGAAATGCTCAAACACCATGACAGAACGAACGAGTCGTAAATCCCTCCCGCGGCACCGTACCCGGGACTTTTGTCTCCACCGCCTTACATAGTCAGCCGAGAAGACGAGGCAACGCCAATAGCCTCAACCCGGAAGCCCATCACCTCCAGCAAGGCCTTGTCCACCGTGTTGCGGCCATCAAAGACGTATGCTGGCTTTTCCATGAGCTCTCCAACTCGAGCCCAGTCGACTTTCTCGTGCTTAGGGCTAGAAGTGCCATTGCCGTTCGCGTGACCGTTCGTCGCACCACCAGCCTCATTAGGTGGTGGCGTGAGTGTCTTCTTTAGAGCCTTGTTGCTGAACATATCCCACTCCGTCAGGATCACCACCGCGTGGGCATCCTTGCAGGCGTCGTACGGGCTGCCAGACACTGTGATCTGCTTATCGCCACGTTCCACCTGCAGGTCAGCAAAGATCTGCTCCTCCCGGACCTGAGGGTCAAAGATGTGTATCGTAGCATTCTCAGCCATCAGGCTCTTGACAACTGTGATGGCTGCGCTTTCTCTGGTGTCGCCAGTGTCCTTCTTGTAAGCGAAGCCGAGCACAGCAATCTTCTTGTTAGATAGTGTGCTGTACATGGAATCAACGATGCGCTTGACGAAACGGGCCATCTGGTATTCGTTGACCTCGACCACCATCCTCCAGTAGGCAGCAACCTCTGGCAGGTGGAGCGACTCTGAGATGTAGACGAGGTTGAGAATGTCCTTCTTGAAGCAACTACCACCGAAGCCAACTGAGGCGTTGAGCATCTTGGGGCCGATTCGGGTATCAAGACCGACGGCGTATGCTAGGTCTTGGATGTTGGCGTCGACAGCCTCGCAGATCGCTGAGAACGAGTTGATGCTGGAGATGCGCTGGGCGAGCATCGCATTGGCCGCCAGCTTGGCGAGCTCGGACGACCAGAGGTTGAGGGTAATGAGCCGCTCGCGAGGCACCCAGTTGGCGTAGACATCAGCCAGGGCCTCGGCAGCAGCATAGCCGGACTCGGTCTCGAGGCAGCCGATGAGGATGCGGTCAGGGTGGAGCAGATTGCGGACGGCGGTGCCCTCAGCAAGAAATTCTGGGTTGCTGAGGACCTCAAACTTGACGCCAGGCTGAGCATTGGCGGCCAAGATCTCACGCATCATGTTGGCAGTTCCGCAGGGCACCGTGCTCTTCTCGACTACAATGGTATCTTTGGTGGCGGCTCTCGCGACACGACGGGTCGCAGCCTCGAGCCAGCTTAGGTCAGACGCCTTGCCCGCGCCGAGGCCGGTCTTCTTGGTGGGTGTGTTGACGCCAATGAAGACGATATCGGCCTCTCTGATCTTCTGGTCGATGTCTGTAGAGAAGACAAGGTTTGGCTCACGGTTGCTGCTGCCATCGCGGGCAGGCTTGACGAGCTCAAAGAGGTTAGGCTCGTAGACGGGGAGCAGATCCGAGTTCCACGCGGCGATGCGGCGGGAGTCAATGTCGACGACAGTGACGAGGAGGTGAGGTGCCTTGTTGGCAATGACGGCGGCACTTGGCCCACCCTGAGGAAAGGACAATGTGTTAGTGAGAGGGCACAGGATTTTGCAGTTGCCAGTGGCCTGAGGCCTGAAGCGCATGAACTCACGACGTAACCACCACCAATGCAGCAGATGGACTTGACCTCGCGCTTTGGCGAGACTGATTGATGTGTCATGACGACGGTATTGAGTGGTTTGTGGTATAGGCACCCGGGGGGCAGAGATCTCCACTGAAGAGAGGAGGAAGCACGGCAGGAACGATGTCAAGGGGCTATCTTGCACACAACGAAGCTCGCGAAGAACAAAGGATGGCGGAGAGGGGACAGGAACAAAGGCAGGGAGGAGCAGCGGAAGAGTGGGATAAAAAGTCTAGATGAAGGGACCCGGGATCGGGAGGCCGACAAGCAAGCGTCGAGCGTGGAGGGGTGGGAACCGGGGGGCAGGCATACAGCATGTGGTACCTGACCTGGGCACCCGGTAGGTAGATCAGGATAGACGGCAGCAAGCGGTCAATAGGCCAAGCCAACATGGAACGACAGCCCGGAGAGCCGCGCTCGTGGACGGCTGTTCCGAGCCCGAGATACCAAGCAACGTTAGCTGCCTCGCCATGACTGCCCTAAGCTGGTGGATGTTAGGAGTGACGATGACCCGCTGCCACGCGCACGCCCGCACGGGAGATGGGATTGTGATTGGGGAGGATGGCACCCGGTCGGTGTTGATGCCTCAGGTGTCAGGCACTCAGATTCAGCCCCTGTCGCAGCGAGATGGACAGTGGAGGCACGACGATTGCGCCATCAAAGCACGGCTATCGACCCTACGGTAGAGGTATTCTAGGCAGCCGCATAAAGCCCAGTTGTATTGGGGTTTGTCGCAACCTTAAATCGACCAAACTCCTCAAGCTCAATTCGCGCCAACGGGGGCCAATGTTTTGCCCACGGGGCGTGGTGCAGGGCTTGGATGTTGCCCTGCTCGGTCCTGTAACTTGAGCGCGTGCGGACAGCGTCAGCGCTTAGTGGTTGTGGTTCCGCGCCCTTGGGATAGCCCATTGTGTACCTTAAAGCATAAGTAGCCAGGTGACCCGGAGGGACGTTCTGATGGGCAGCCTCGACGGATCGCCTGACATGTCAAAGCTGAAGATGCAGGGACTGACAATCTCATGTTGAAGCAGAGTTGTACACCAGGAAGGCGCGAATGACAGAACAGGTCTTGGCGGTGCACGGCTTGCAAACAAGGAAGCAACGAGGCGGCTCTAAGTTACTTGCGACAGGAATCAATTGCGGCAGGCTTGGGTGGGTCGCTGATCGCTTGCCTCCGCGCATCTGGCGACTAACTACTCAGGTAGGTACTTATCTATTATGTATGGGGCTCATTGCACACAGTCGAGTGCCGCCAGTCATCTGAACAACTATTACGATTCTGTCGTATTGAACAACTAGTCCGAGCCAATCGATTCAGACTTCCCTGTCATTGTTAACAAGCGGTCCGTTCCCCAATAATACAGCCTATTCACGTAGGTATTGTCTTTTGATTCGACTGTGGTGCCTTCGGCAGCACCATGACTCTTGTAGACCTGACTATCGCCTGTATTAATGGTGGTTCACCTGGGTTGCGCGTGCTGATCTCTTGCCTATTGTCGCCTCCCCGCTCGTGTTTATCTGCAGATGTGTTCATAGCGTATTCCTCCGACGTGCCTGTTCGGCACAAGCTAGCTACCTGGGTACCAACTCGTATTATTAGGATTCAGAGGCCGAACACGATAGATGCCCTGTCGCAGTTTGCGATGCCACAGATTTAAGGTGCCGACGGAATCCATCACATCCTCTGACGTCATTAAGCTCACTCGGTCAGGAAAGTTACTTATCTATGCCTGCCAGCTCAACCACCAGACAGTGTGCGTGCCAAGGCTCTAGGTCGAGAGGCTTCAGGACTACAACCCTAGCAACAGGAATAGTGCCCCTTTCTGCAGTTTTCCTGCTGTCAGCGACTAATCATGAAGCCCGTGCCAAGCCCGGGCTGAGGATCACAAATTTGCAGAATCTGGCTTATGTGAGGATGCAAAAGCTGGCTGTCCCGTGCTGTTTGGGGGCCGCAGCTTGGCAGGAGCAGTGCGAGTGACACGGCGTGGCTGATTGGCCCCAGAGCACATTCCAATAGTGTGCTCCACCTGCCCAAGGGGGCAATCTTGGAAACACCTGAGTGGTCGAGGCCAAGTGCTCGGCGTAGATTGGGTCTGCTTAGCCTCCTCCAAGCTGGCTGAGACTCTCACCTCAGGCTCTGGCCGCGAGCAGAGGTGCTTGTGATGGAAACAGTGCTGTATTGCCTGCCATGGTTACATAATCAGGCGGGACGGCAACGGTGGTTAGGGGGTTTGCAATACCGTCCGCCTGCATTGCCGCGTTTTGTGTCATGTGTTTTGTGCTTGGTTTCCCGTGTTTTGTGCTTGTTCGACCCGGCGCGGTTCTTGTGTACCACTGACTCGATATGCAACAACAGCAGCCATGACATGATATGACAGTGGTCAGCAGGGAGAGTAGACAGTCTGCTGCACTGTGTCATGTTGGTGGAGGAGGAACAGTCGCCCAGGTCCCGAGTATGCGGCTTGGCACAGTCTGCGGTCCCACTATTTGTGCCGTGCTAGCCAACGGCGGCGCGCTGTGGCTAGGGCCGGTCGCAAGCACAAGTGCCGCGGGTGCCGGACTGCCGTGCAGCCGGGCGCAAAGTGGCGCATCCTCCTGTCGCGCCTCGTGCCTCACCTCACGGCCTCACTGCCTCACTGCCTCATGCGCTCACTCACTCCATAATGACCAATACGCTACCGACTCCCCCATCAAAGAGGATTCGACTGTTCAACGGCCCCATCTCCATGCCGACCGCTGCGCGCTGCCAAGCATTTTCTCACACACAGCTTAGCCCTCCGCCCACCAATAGCCCCCCTGAAGGGACCGCCAGCAGTCCTGGTTGTGTCAAAGCTGGCTTCATTAATTACTGGGCTGACGCTGATCTGCATTCAACTGTCATTGCAGTCAGACAAACAAGCAAAGGCCTCAGGAGGGCTTCTCCCCTTCCCCTCCCTCTATCACTTGACGGAAGAGCCGTGTCGTACGCCATCATCGCGGAGCGGATCGGACTAATTGGCAACAGAGGTTAGAACAAGGACTTTGCAGACCTGTCTAGCAGTGGGGGGATCCATGCGAACGGTGGGCAACGGAGGAACCCCCCCACAACACCCAATACAGAGCACATACTCTCCATATATACATAGTACGCTACAAAGTAGTAAGGTTCTTCGCGAGCCAAACCATGTTTCCGGATTCGCGCGACGAGCCACGGACCATCGGCTGTCGGGATCGATTATCGCGAATATACTGGGACGGGGCCTTGCAAAATGACCGTACTGCACGTAGCGGCTGCTGCAGGGGTACCCGTGGACAGTGCAGGTGTGGGCTCTGTATCTTTGTGTCCTGTGGGAGAGCTGGTCTGAGCCCACTATTTGCCTTGCAGGCTGACCGTCAACCAGTCCCAGCACAGGCGGGGCCGGCCCTGCTCGCGTGCCCCTGCGGTACCTCGCGGTACTTGGCTGCAGCCGCTCAGCCTGGGCGGCATGGCGAGGCCTGGTTCAGCTTGCAGGGTTGCCAAGGTTGCGAGGTCGCAAGGTTGCAAAGTTGGACAAGGCCGGGGCCTGGGACATGGACGGATCGCATGTGCCGTCACCGGGCAGCAGCAGCCTCGAGGTACTTGCTCTACTCCGTGCTTTACTTTACTTGGCTTTACCTACTGGTCGACAGCACTCATCCATGCCTGTGCTTCGCCCGGCTCCCAGCCCAGTCAGTGCCTTATCCACCACCACCACCACCACCACCAACCATATCTTTGTCACTGCCCGGTTGGCAATCATCATTCCGTCACCCCTCGCCAGCCTCTGCCCGTTTCCTTCTTCGGACCTTAAAGAGCGGCATACCACAGCGTCGATCGGTACGCCACCACTGTCTGCGACATCAGCTCGCCTCTCCACTGTCACTTGACGATACTCTGCTTTTTGGCACAAACGCCTGAGTTCTCCCGACGCACCCACAAAAACAACCGCAACAACTTGCGAAGGAAGCAGACGAGCCGGCATACCGCACCTCGCGCCATTGCTGGGTAGTTTAAGCGACGATTTCGCCAACCACAACACCTCTCAGAAATCACCATAATGGCTGTCGCGCCATCCTCACGCGACAGCAGCGACTCAGCGTCCAGGCCTAGCTTGGACGGCGTCGACGCCCTCGAAAAGGACAACCTGCTCAACCAGGACATCGAGGCGCAGAAGTTCTACGAGCCAAAGCCCGAACAGACTGTCAACCACGAAGACACTGTCGCCACTAGAAAGAAGCTCATTGCCTTGGCTGGTTACTTTGTCTGCAACATTGGCCTCACAATCTACAACAAGGCCGTCTTGGGATCCGTACGTTTTGCTTGGGTGCTCTCCGGTCGCCAGACGAGGTGCTAACGTGACATCTCTTACACACAGTTCAAGTTCCCCTGGCTACTAACTGCCCTTCATGCCGGATGCTCCTCCATAGGAACGAGCGTGATGCTCCAGATGGGCCACTACCATGCGGCCAAGCTCACTCAGCGCGAGCACTTGGCACTGATTGCCTTTTCCTTCCTCTTCACAATCAACATTGCCATCTCCAATGTTTCATTGTAAGTGCTTGCGACATGTCCGCTGGGAGTAGAAGCATGAACTGACGCTTGTGCCCCTCACAGAGCAATGGTTTCGGTCCCTTTCCACCAGTTGGTCCGCGCCCTTACGCCACTCTTCACTACGATCCTGTTCCGGGTCTTCTTCAACCGCACTTACTCCACCGAGACCTACCTGTCACTGATTCCCGTCGTCTTCGGCGTCACGTTGGCGACATATGGCGAACTCACGTTCACTGACCTCGGCTTCATCCTTACCTTCTTGGGTGTCCTCTTGGCCGCCTTCAAGACCATCGTCACCAACAAGATGATGACAGGATCCCTAAAACTGAGTTTCTGGGAGATTCTGCGACGCATGTCCCCGATGGCCTGCGCCCAATCCATAATCTACGCATGGCTCACCGGCGAGCTGGGAGAGTTCTGCAAGTTCTTCACAGACGAACTCCTCGCACCAGGCTACAAGTGGTCACCATGGCAATTCTTCCTCGTCATGGCTGGCAATGGCGCGCTTGCATTTGCCCTCAACGTATCGAGCTTTAGCACCAACAAGATTGCTGGTGCCCTCACCATGACAGTTTGCGCCAACATCAAGCAGTGCCTCACCATCATCCTCGGCAGCCTGCTATTCCAGGTCAACCTCAGCATTATGAACATGTGGGGTATTTTGGTCACTGTCGCCGGCGCGGCCGTGTACTCATTTGTCGAGCTCGACAGCAAGCGGAAAGCAGCCAAGGCTGCTGCCGCCGGACCTGCTCGCCAATAAGCGTTTAGCGCCACCGTGGAGAAGGCATGTTGGCAATAACGCCACAGGGTCTCTTGGAGCGGATGTGACGCGGCCACTGCCCATGGTTTTGTCTCCAGAGCCCAACAATCTTACCGGGAGCCACGCGTCCCAGTGTTATGTGTGCATTTGCAACCGGAGTTAGGGAGATATCATTTGTTTCACTGGGTATATCATATAGTTCTTTGCAACATGGCACCATCATCATGCTTGTAGCGCCGGGGCCCAGCGGCGGAGACAGCAGCGGCAGCCGCCATCAGTACATACCACTTGATTTCAATAGACATGAGGCCCTTTTCTGCCAAGACCATCCCTCCCGGACCTAAAAGGCTTGATTCAACGACTGCCGTGTTTGCAACCAATTTCGCGCCCAAATCGAGGCATATTGCGTAATTCTCCGTGAGGGGGTGGAAGAAGAGCAGGGTACAAAAATGGCTGCCTAGACTAACCACGCAAGGCTCGGCCCCACATCGTGTATCGGGAGCGCAAGAGCGCAAACCTAGTTCCAGAGCTCCTAAGCGCACAACTTACCTTTAGTGTGTAGGGAGAGATGCGCCCGCCTGGGGGGAGGGAGGGGAAGGGAGAAAGAATATGAAAGGCAGGGGTAGGGGGGCAAGAGGATGTAGTCGCGTGGCATAAACTCCAGTGGTAACGCCTTAGTAAGGATGAAAAACAGGAAAAACTCTGGGTTCATCCACCATCAGGAACAATAATTAGAGCTTTCATCTCAAGAATGCCAGAGTCCTGGCTCCAGACTCGGACCGCACAAAGACCCCCGCTCGCTCGCTGTACGGAGGCGCGGGCGGCCCCCTCCCCCCCCCTTCCCCCCGTACTACCCGGGTCCAGTAAGTACAACACGGATGCGAGCGAGCGAAAGACAAGAGGTTCCGAAGCGCACATACATATCATAGGAGGGTAGTAATTGATTTACCTATCGTACCGTTGTGGTAATCACAGGCAAGGTCAACACGCTAAATTTAGATTACTTTGGGATCCCGAGGGTTGTTTTATCCCCCCCCCCTTTACAAATCTTGTTGCCTTGCTGCCCGTGTGTGTGTGGCTGCGTCTTTACGGGACGGCGGGGGATTGGGGACAAACGGGGATAGCTCTCTTTTAGAGTGCTGACGTATACTTTGCATATATGGCATGGCAGCGGCGTTGGCGTTGTACTATGTAGTGCTCTAGTGCTCGTGCTAGTGCTCGTGCTATTATCCTCTCGTGTATCGCGCTGGGTTTACGTATTGCTGGGAGCTGTGGGACGGATGGATTGGCGGAGGCTCGTGGTTCCGCGCGATGGAATCATGGGATGGTGATGTACCGCAGTTGCGTTGCGTCACCTGCACTAAAGTGAGGTGTCTGTTGTTGTTTTGTTTCAGCTCGGTATTCGCCCTCGTGGTGTTGGTTAGATTCGTTGTCTATCTAGTGGTGGCGAGGTATAAGGGGTCGTGATTGTGGCCTGGTAAATAATCAAGAGGCTTGTTTGTTCTATCGACGTTATACTTGGATGGGTATTTTAGGCAACTCGTTGCTATACAGTCCCGAACTCATTAGCGGCAAAGGGTCTCGAGAGCACGGGGACATGTCAATATCCACTAAACGAGAGATATACGTTTGTCCTTATATTTCTATCACTTGCTGAATGCTGTCCATCACGCTCGTAGGCCACGCCTAATGCAGAAAAGAAAATATGTTGAAAAAATCAAGCTGCTTCCTTGCCGTGTAAATGCCCAATGCCACACATGCTACCGCAACAAAATGTAATTCCAATCCTAGGCAAATGATACTCCTAACCCCAATTGTTGCCAAATCCAAGCTCCGAAGGGTCAAGCTCCTCCAGGCCTTGCAACTTGCGCTCAAAAGGTCGACACAGGCCGTCCTCCCAATCCACCCATCCACGCTCCTTGTTCAGCAGCGTCCATGCACCAGCAACGGCGTCGCGATGAGGGCCAGTCCTAACAGGCCCGCGTCGCCGAAGAGCCTCGAGCATGCTCTTCTGATGCGGGTAGAACCAGCTGCGGCCCCACCATATCTCACGGTAGGCTTTTTTGCCAGTGAAGTGTACGACAGGCGGGATGGTCATGGACGCCGAGTTGACTACCAGTGGCACGGTCGACCACGAGAAGAGCTCTTCGGGCATGCCGGCGTTGGCGTCTCTGGCGTCGTTGGGCCGCGCGCTGGCGGCCAGTGGAGAGCGGGACAAGTGGACCAGGTCGTCGGGCAGGACGTAGCTCGGATACTGGTAGTCCCATGGTGTCATGCCCGGCATATACTGCTCCGAGATGTTATGCCGCACCCAGGTGAGGTATTCGTCATAGTACGCAATGGTCTGCCACAAGTTGGATTCGTAGTCGAGGCCCATGAAGTACTCGGTCCGCGTGCCCTCAGGTAGCTTGGGGATGTCCTTGTCAGGGTGTTCTGGTCGCAGGAACGCCTCCATCTGTTCGGTGTTCCGTCCCTTCGCTTTGTCGGCCTCCAACTTGAGAAGGCGGCGCTGGTATGACTGCTCGCCCTGCACGATACCAAAGTAGTATTGGTCCGAGTCTGTGACGTGGTTCTCCTCGATCTTCCTCTGCGCCGCCTCAAAGACATCGCGGACTTCTCGGACAGGACCCATAATGGTGCCCGAGTTGAGCCACCGTGGGCGGGTACGCTCCAGCGCACCAGCGTCCGTGGCAGGACCAAAGGCCTTGGCATGAAGTCGAGATTCGGGCACCGCCCAGCAAGCCGGACGCTCCCAGCCGCCTGGCCAGCAGATCTTATCAGATCCGAAGATAACAGTGTCTCTGATATTGTGCTGGTCCACAATATCCTGGCCATAGGAAGCCACGTTCTGGCGGTGGCCTGCCTCAACGGTGTCGTAATAGCGCTTGATCATGACATCCCCCGGAAGCTGGAACCAGGCATCGAAGCCATCGATCATGAAGACGAGCTCGTCGTCCTGAGTGGCAGGAAGCGTGTGGAGATAGTCTAGGACACCGGCAACCTTGGTCAAGTGCTGCTTATAATCGTCACCCTTGTCCTCGGGGGCGCCGTAGTTGATGAGGACAGGCGCCGGGTAGCCCATGAGGGCGGCCGAGGTGAGCAGCTGGCATAGGTGGTGATTTGTGCTGGTAGCGGGGATGAGGAGGTGCATGCGCTTGGGATCGTACTTGGGCGGGATCTTCTGGTAGGCGGCGTTGGACAGTGGCGACGAGGTCGACCACGACGAGGCGAGGTTCCTGTTGGAGACAAGCTGGCTGAGGATGACGGTGGCCAGGAGGACGCCGGCGATGGGACCAAGAATCCTCAGCAGGCGGCGGGGGACAGCCATGGCGACAACCATGTTGGCGATGTGTAAGACGGTCGATCTACGACGATGGCATGTCTTGTTGAGAAGGAGGGGCAGGTCAGCACGCCAGCAGGGCTCGAGGCCGTGTAACAGCAGGAGTCGACAACGAGGGTCAGTCTCTGTGTTCTGGAACGTGTCTTGGGGACAAGACGGCCCAGTTTCGGCACGGGCAGTACGGAGTAAGTTGTAACAGAGATCTGGAGTTGCAGTGTTGGCGGGAACCCTGGTCTCTGGGCCATGCTGCAGCCGCCGTTGTCCACAGGGCTTTGCTCAAGTAAACCTTGGGGACGTTGTCGGGCCTCGGAGGAGGGAGCAAGTACCGCCAGGTACCTGCAGGACTCGGGACATAAGACAGTGCAGAAAACTGTGCGGAGATGACAAGGACGGGCCGGACGTTGGACGATCCACCCTGACAGCTGAACAGCTGGGCGAAGAACACCACTAGCGTGAAGATGCAGCCAGATGCACATACTCGACAGCATCAGCACTGGCAATGCCCAGATGCGCCTTGTCAGACGAGCATGGCCCAAGCCCGGCTTGGCGCCCCTCCGACCGGATCACGGCACCGCAACAGAGACATTGCTATACCGTCCAGGGCTCCAGAGCCTCGAGGCGTGCCCCTGAGCACATAACAATTCGGTAGCGAGCACGCAATGAGCATCTGCGACACCGCCCCCGCGCCGTCTCAACCGGGCGCTGACTGTCCGGCCGGCGGTCATGTCTCGGATCTGCATCTGTCGCGCTTGGCCTGGCCTGCAGACAGGCAGGGCAAACTGACATCGACTCCACCAAATAGGGGTGGCCGAGTTGCCGTGACAGTCTGCAGTGCAGCCAACGGACAGGAGACCAACCAACTAATTAGAGTCCCCCCAAGTGGGATGGATGCATCGAAGAAGAGCATGCTGGGCCGTTGCGGGGCATCTAGGTGGGTGTCCTGCTTGTTGGTGAGGGTGGTCTGGCTCTAGAAGCCAGAATTGGCCCCGCTACCATGGCAGCGTCACACACCGTATGTCGTGCACTGTCACCATGTCGTCAGGCCCCGGCGGCCCTGGTCCTTCCTGGCTGTATTCAGCGCATTATTAGCATACGCCGCCTGCGCATCTGCCGAGTACTGGTCCTTCTAGTGCTTCAGTTAGTGAGTGCTATCTACTGTTTGCTTAGTGCTGCGTGCTGCGTGTTGCGTGCCAGCCATTGCGCAACCATCCCACCCAAGGTCATCATCCCCGTCCGTCTTTTCGACAACCACATTTCGTTGTGGCCATCGACGACTCCGTTCTTTTAGTTGTCTGCTTCACAGCTACCTCGCCAATGTCGTCATGTCCTCCCTTCGCCAGTGGAAAGACCGAGTCCTCGATAACATCGGCCTCAAGGAGTGGAACTACTATCCCGTGAAGCAGTCCGAACTGCCCGAGCATCAAGATGATACAACCACCACCCCCGCCTCGACCGACTATTCGCACAAGCAGTCTCTCGTCCTCAAGATCTGCGGTGCCGTCTTCCTCGCCGTCATCGTCCTCTTCGCCATCGTCAGATCTGCGGCGAGCCCGGTCAGGCCAGCCGCTGTCTCGGTGCTTCAGGATCCTACCGAGCTAAGACAGTCATACCTACATGTCCTTGTCCATGCCAACGACACGAGCCCGGAACTCTGTCAAACAGCCTTCAGCGCGGGTGCGCTCGACTGGTCGACGTTGCGGGTGCTGGGCTGGAAAAACACACCGCTTTTCACTGGCGAGGACAGGTCCCAAGCATACTTCTACTTGCGCAACGTGCTCAGCTGGGTCAATCAGCTCGACGACTCTAACGACAACGAGCTGATCTTCATCCTGGACAGTAACGATGTCTGGTTCCAGCAGCGCCCCGCCGCGCTCATCAACAAGTACTACGCCATCAACGAGCGCGCAAAGACCCAGATCGCGAGCCGGCTTGGGGAAGCCAAGACTGAGGCTGCGGCCGCGGAGATTCAACAGACAATCGTTTTTGCCGCGCAACGAGGTTGTTCCAGGGATGACGAAAAGGCAATCGACTGCTACCCCGTGCCGCCCTCTGACGTCGAAGGCACGACCTATGGCGACTCTCGCGACGATACAGATCTGCCTCGTCATCTGAACGCCGGCTCTGTCCTCGGGCCTGTTGGAGACATCCGTAACCTCTTCAAGCATGCGCTGGACATGGTGGAGAAGGATTCCGAGGCACCCTACAAGTACAAGACGGCGCAAGATGTTTTCACGCGCATCTACGGCGAGCAAAGCTACCAGCGAGGCGTCCTTCGAGCACGTCACAGATCGTTGTGGTCCAAGTTCATGGGATTCTTCAAGCACGATCCCAACGACAATATCCTGTCGAACCAAGGCGGCTGGGAACAAATGGAGTCGAACGGTGATGACAACAAAAAGCCCGGCGATGAAGGATACAAAGCATTGCCATATGACTACAAGATCGGGCTCGACTACTCTGGCGAGATCTCCGCACCTACGCTGGACCAGAACACGGAGTCTGCCTGGGTCCAATACAGCTCCCAGACCAGCATCGACAAGGCTGCGAAGTTGGTCGGCTCTGACAACCCGCACAAACTCGAAGTTCCGAAAGAACTCGCCCAGTCCGCGCCGCCGTTTTGGACGCCCAGCTATACTGGATGGCTCCCACTTCCGTTCAAGTCATGGGCCGAGGTGCCACTTTTCACCAATATGTACACTGGCGTCGCACCTGTGGCAATCCACCACAAAATCTCTCAAGGTGTTAAACAGGCAACGCTCGACACCACATGGGACCAGATGTGGTTCCACCCGCACCTCCGGTCAATGGCCATCGCAAAGGGCAGCACTGTACGCAGACCCATTGCCGTGGTCAACGGGTTGAACGGAACAGAGCAATGGTGGAACCCACACGAGGAGATTGGCGGGCTGCGCTTGGAAGACGGGACCAAACCAGGAGGTTGGCAGACGTGGGAGGACATTTGCAACAGTCCAGAACTGGCGGACCACATCTTTGCTGACGGCAAGGGCCCGTGGAAACAACCGGTGTATGTGCCCGATGACAAGGGGCAGGCCCACGATGTCCTGCATCGGTGGATGCAGAAGACGGATGGGAAGCTGCTCCACGATATCATATGAGTTTATTGTCAAGAGAGGAAGATCACCATCTATGCGAGTCATTAGGCAGCGGCGCTTTGGAGTATTGAAGCATCAGCATATGGGGCATTTGTTGGTTTGTCGATTCATAGCATTTCCTATAGATTGGAGTTCATTTTGTGTCAGGTCTTGACTTGATTTTTACCACCCTTGTCATGCTGTTCATTGTCACGTACATAGCCAAGGACTATTCTAGGTGAGGGACCTACTTATACTTGCGTTTTCTGTACAACCACGCTCCGTTCGGATATGGCTTAGTAGCCAGGATGACAATCCTGGAGAGATGCCTTGGTTTTATCGATGAAGAGCGAGTTAATGACATCTTTGCGTTACTCTAGTAGCTGGGGAAGTCCTCGTGTTAGTATAGTTAGTCATCTGACGATACATCCATATAATGGGCATCAGTTACCAGACTTCAGATTAAGACCCGAGCTTTGCAGTGTCGAGAAGGACCGTCGGATATTCCTGAGAAGATTCCCAGGTCTAGAAACCTGAGCCGCACGATGCACATGTGGACCCATCCCGCACCAGTTCGCGAAAAACGCTCCTCCTTTTGGGACAGGATCCCGGCCTTTGTAAAGGCTGTGGCTTATCTGTTCATCTTTTACTGGCATATACAGTAGGAATCTTGTGACGCCACTGAAGCATTATACGTCGTCTCCAGGGTAGAGTGAATGATGGGATGTCTGGATACCCAAAGGCAGTAGAGTGAAGACGATCTGGCTCGAGGACCGTTTTATCAAGAGTTCATGACGTGGTGGACGTATTTCCCGCCTGCCATTAATACCACCATGTCGACGACCAGATCAAAGAGTCTGTTCGCTGATTATCTAGGACCTTGCAGACTCTGACGTAGGAATAGATGAGACCGCCGTCTTTGGGAAGGATATCACGATCGTTGGGGGGAGGGGGGTTCCTTTTAAGTGAGGTTACCATGCCCCCCCCTTCTCCCCACTTTCGGGGTCCCCGGATTTTATTCTCGGCAGGCACGCGCTCAGGGGTCCACGGCCGACTTTTGGGCAGCTTTTAATATCACCACGCAGCTCATCTCACATTGTCCAACCTGATTTCGTTGGGGGAAAGAAGGGTCGTTCGCGTAGCTGGCCTAATTATCAGCCGACAAGCTTCGCTTCACTTCACTGTGCTTCACTGCGCTTCACTTCTATTTGCACTGCGGCGCTCGGTCAGCTTAAGAAGAAACAATGGCGCCTTCAACAGCATCGTCCTCCTCCTCATCATCACCGTCATGGCTCGACAAGGTGTACCTCGTGTATTTCGCCATCCACATCCCCGTGATGCTCTGTACGCTTCCCACTCCCTCCCCTCTTTTCCTACTCATCTTCCTCACTCATCCTTCCCAAGTAGATCCTCCCCTTCACAAAAGCTCTTAAGGAATCTTATATATATACTAACAACCTCCCCCTCCCCCAAACACAGGCATAGACCTAGTTCCTCTCTACCCCCACTCCCTCTGGATCCCCCAAGGCGCGCCGCTACACGCCCTCCACGACCTGCGGGCATACTACCTCACCACCTACGGAGACCAGTTCTTCCTGGCCCCGCCCGCCGCGCAGCCCCCGTTCTTCAGGTTCTTCACCCTGCTCGAGCTGGTCTTCCACCTGCCCGTCAGCGTGTGGACGGTGCGCACCCTGTCCCGCTCTGGGGGCCATGGGCTCGGGGGACCCGCGGAGCTGGCGCTGCTGGCGTACGGCCTGGAGACGGTGCTCACGACTGCCTGCTGCATGTTTGAGGTCTATCACTGGGACGCCGCGGTCGTCACGCCGGAGCAAAGGACCATGCTGCTCGGCCCGCTGTATGGGAGTTATCTGGCGATTGGTAGGTTTGCTTTCCCCCTTTTGTGCCGCCCCCCGGGGGTGTCTCATCTTTTCTCCTGTTGTGTTTTCCGGATTGTTGGTATGGATATATCTGTGTCATGGTGAGAGCGGACCTCGGGAGTCTTGGCTCTTCAAGGAAGAGTTACCGTGACAAAGGTTGTTAGGAAAATGAGTGGCTGGCGCTTGGTGTTCTACTAGAGTTGTTCTGTGCCCGATTTGCGAACACAACAACGACTGACCCGTATATTCCTGCAATAGCTGCGGTTCTGACCGTCGACATGTACGCCCGTCTACTCCGACGCGTCAGTCCGTCCACGGCTACTGCCACGAAGAAGTTCCAGTGAAGCGACTGGCGTCAAGGATCGTTTTCTGAAGCGATCATGCTATAAGAAATCTCACTGAGTGGACGGTGCGTGTGTTGAAGAGCATGGGCTAGGGGGGACAAGCCTGCTTCGGCGGTTCATTTGTGGCGGTCGTCACAGGTTTGTATAGCACGAGGTTGGATTTTATATCAGTATTGCTCAGGCTATGGATAAGAACCGTTTCCTGATAGGAACAAAAAGTGTAGTCAAGATGTTGACCGATGTGTCGCCGATGATGAGGTCCACCTTGAGGCGGATGACATCTGCTGGAAACTGATCTTTGTTTAGATTGCTAAGCGTCAGTGTGTTTTCTCAACTTGCGGCAAGTATATATACATATATATAGAGAGAGAGAGCTCAAGGATAGAGAACGGGCTATATCAAGAAGAATTGTAATTTGTACCTTCCCTAAGCCGCGCGCAATAAAGTGTCTTGAAAACAAGCGGTGCAGTGGTCTCAAGGTGTTCTTGATGCGCTGAGACCTCTGTTGTGGGTCAACTTGGTCCCTGAACAAGCCCAAGCCGTCTCTAGCATCATTCCATTCATTAATTTGTACAAAGTCTATTCAAGAATCCATCATCATCAATACATGCTCCGTCGGAACAATTTTCTTGTAATCGCCCCCCCCTTTTTTTCCCCCGCTCAGTCTATCCTCTTAGATATCCCCCACCCATTCCCAACGCCATTGCCCATGCCGCCCATGCCATATCCCAACGGCGTAGCGCCACCCATAGCCCGCCCCTTCAACCTCTTGGGCAGGATGACGCCAAAGAAATACACCGCGCTGGCCAATACGCCCGCCGCGAAGCTCAACATGCCGTAAAACACGGTACTAGCATAGACGTGTCCTCCCATCCCTTGCCACTCCACGCTGCCCTCCACTTTGGGCAGCGCGGGGGTTGGGAACCACCGCACGCTGAGCTGCAAGGGCAGCGGATCGCCTATCACCAACCTCTTGGACGCAGTGCCGGCCATGTGGCTCAGTGGCGAGGTAGAGTAGACGGCCCCGGAGTCCAGGACGCCCGAGTCATCGTGCCGCCTGTGTTTGCTCTTCTTCTTCTTGTCCGAGGGGTCCTCCTTTGGCACGCTGTGCAGGAGGACATTGAGGTGCGTGCTGATGTGTAGATGGCTCTTCTGCAGCGTGCCGGCGAGCGCAAAGACGAGCGGAATGTACTCCTGCGCCGGGGGGGATTCTCCGTTGGCGGTCTTGATCTGCGCGGCGGGCCGGGCGGGGAGGCGGCAGGCCAAGGGCGCGTCGTTGTGGATGTAGAACTCGAGGAGGTGAAAGAAAGGGTCGTCGATCATGGCGATTGTGCAGTTTAGCTCGGTCTCGACGCCGTAGCGGAACTCGAGGGGCTTGTTGGACTCGGAGCACGAGGGGAACGGTATCCATTGGATCTGCTCATTTTCGTCCGAGATGTGTTCGCCTGTCTCTCTGTGAAGGGGGGGAATAACATTGTGTCAGCTGGTGCTGTCATCCTTTCGGAGAAGGGAGAGGAGGAGGGAGGGAGCTTGGCGATGTACTAACATGCTCCGATTCATGCACTCGACGGGGATGGAAGCGCCGTAGTTGTACGACGGCAGGAGCACCTCGTTTGTGCTGTCTGACGCGGCAGTCGCGACCTGGGCTGCGGCGAGCAGGAGGACGCCGCAGAGGGCAGTCAGTGTCGCCGAGGGGCCCATCCTGGGCGAGTGCTTGCAAGCAAGTGGACAGGGAGGAGCCTGGCGAGAGTCGGCAGCTGGCTTCTCAGTACATGCCGTCAATGCAGCTCACAGGGCGATCAATGGCTCGGCCGCGGCGTCGAGAGGCGGGCGGGGGCTGGGTTGTCGTCGGATTGTCGTCAGACGAGGAGTGGCTCGCATGGAGTTGTCGAAGCGTGGCCGCCACGGTTCTGGTGCCACTTGCAATGCAAATGCCAGGCTGGCGCGAATGGAGAGCACTTAAATTACGCCAAGTACCTTACTTGGCCCAGGGCGATCATGGACAAAGTTGACAGGCAGGCTTCAGGGGTCTGCCTGCCACCACTCCCTTGCAGGCGCCCCGCTTCTGCCATGTACAGATATTACGGAGTAAGGTCAGTAAAGTAAATACATACCCTACGGAGCAGGGTGCCAGTCCCCAAGCCAGGACCGCCTGGCCATTTCAGATCGGCCACCCGTCCGTCCCCACCACTGAAGTCAATATCAAACAATGCATTGTGACAATTTGCCCTACAGGTAGGTGACGGCCCTCCTGTGATTTCAAAGTGTTGGGAAGAGTTGGTCACACTCTTGTCAACTTATGAATCCGGTGTTTTTTCTTCTATCCCGAAATTACGAATATGACTAGCACTTCTCAGCTCTGAATAGCCGCATCCAAGCAAGCGACCGTTCTCAGGCTCACACCACGCGCTAGTGCTTCGTCACTACTCGCGCTAACAACACGATGTAAAAATGGAACCACACTTATAGTTTCCCAGTCCAAACCGAAAGACACAATTACCTCTTCGCGCCATTCGCTGTATCAAACATCATAAGTGAGGGTCGGTGCTCCCCGACCAATCCACATAACCCCCCAAAATCAATAGCTGCAGTCTCAACAATATCAAACCCCATCTTTTGGTAGAAACCCAGCGCCGTAGGTTGTCCGATGAGGTATACTGGCAGATTCCCCGCGTCCCGCGCCATGTCCACCGCGTGGCTAAGGAGTTGTCTGCCATACCCACCTTTCCCGTGGAACTCGGGGAGGACCATGAGAGCCGAGACATCTGTTATGCCTTGTTGTTAGCCAAAGTGAAGGTAGCTCTGCCAGAACCAGGTGCCCTCGCCGTTGGCGTGGACCCCGTGGTACTAGCAACGCAAAATATAGCATCCTCGACCTAAAGACAAGTCCGCCTGGGGCCTGAAAGCAGTGCCATGATAGAGAGACTTACAGATAGCCTTCTTGCCCGAGACATGCCTCCTCCTCAACCCATCGTGTACAGCGCGCTGCATGATCTCAATCTGCTGACGTTCTGTTATCCCATCAGCATTTTTGGGCGCACGCACTGGCTGCCGCACACCCGCCACCCCATCCTCATCGCTCTGAGAAACTCCAGCTACCTGGGCTCCCTGAGCGATCGTTTCGTTATCATCGTCGCCGTATGGCGGCTGTCTCCGTGCAGCAGCTTCAGTGGCCCACGTATACGTCCTCAGGTACCCGACTATCACCTCCCCTTCTTCGCTTTTCCCCTCACCAACATTCTTAGATGTTGTGAGCACACCCTTGATGTATGTGACTTCCGCGATACCAAACTTGCGCATCTTGGCAGCGGTCTGCTCAGCCACCAACGCCTCCGTGATCCCCTCCGGGTTCAGGGCTCTCACGAGAGACGACGTGGCCAGCATCGCGGCCAGCTCGACGCGTGTACATTCTTCCAAGTCCGAGCGCGAGGCTTCGAGCAGGCGGAACTGAGGCTGCTGTTTTACCGAGCTCGGCTGGTTCTTCTGGGAGGTTTGCTGATTCGGTGCTCCGCTGTTGGTGTTGCCAGTTGTGGACGCCATTTTTGTCAATGGCTGTGAGTCACCAAGGTATGGGCGTTTGGCTTGTAGTTTTCAGCCGCTTGGGTGGATCTATGGCTGAGACTTCCGTGGCAGTAGCTGAATCGGCGGTGCGACGAAGTGAAAACTCGTAGAGGCACCGCTTTCGAGATATGTCGTTTACCTGACAAAGTGCAAGGTATGATGTGGGGCCGATCGTGTCAAGACTTAGATATCTGATGTTTGCACGGGGTTTTCCCGGTACACGTACTGCATCGAAATCGGGAATGTTGAGTCATCGATGGTCAAACCCATGATACGAAATGTATCATTCTGTGTCAGCATGTCAGCGCCACGTCTTATGCGGTCCACATCCTGGCGTCGCAAGGATCACTCACAACTTGGCCCAAATTCAGATGCGGGGTCGAGAGCGGTAAGTAATCCATCGTTGGTTTGTACCATTGTTTCTAATCAAAAACACCTATCCTCGTGATAATAATACGGCTGGAGTATGGCCGCTCTTTGGCACAGCCAGGAATGAAGTCGACCCAGACTCTCCCCGCCTGCCCCTCCAAAATATATTCATCAGCCAAGAGCATGCTCGGTCGAGCCACCAAGAGACCTGTGAACCGATCACAGCGCACCTCTGATAAAGTTGCAGGGTACCTCAAAACAAATAACAAAACAGGCTGAAATGACGTGAGTCCGACCTCTGGACAAGAACCCTCCCAAAAATCCGCCGAAAAGGAAAACTGAAAGCGACTATAAGATGCGTCCCATCCATGATAGACGGGCTTTCCTAGCAAGGATAGATATTGTGGCACTCGGCGCGATGCGGTCGTAGCCATGAGGACCACCCGGCCAGACATGTAATTCAGTGGCGACGCCACCCGCCCATAGTTTTGAGGCGAACCCAACAACCTCGTCTCGAAATGGATCGGCCGAAGCAACATCCAGGAAGGTCGGTGGTAGTCCAGTGAGATCCTCGGCTCTCGCAGGGGCCTCGTAGTAAGATACGTCGTCGCCACCGGCACGCTCTCCTAGCAGACAGCTCCAGGCAAACTTGTTGAATGTCGAATTGTACATTGGCCCCGTGGCGTACTGTTGGCATGAGACGGTCTCGTTCCGATCATCGAGCATGGGGCATTCCAGAAAGAGTCCACGCAGAGGCGGACCACCTTGATCGCGGGACATAAGTGCAGTAGCAGCTGCTAGTCCGCCACCCGCCGACACGCCGTAGACCATCAACCTATCAGGGTCAACTCCAAGACTCTCGGCGTTCTCAGCAAGCCACTGAAGAGCCGTAAAACAGTCTGTCACTGGACCCTTGCCTTGATTCTCTGGTGCCAGGCCGTATTCGACGCTTACGGTCACAGCATCGAAGTGGCAAGCCCAGTCGATACTGCTGTCGAGTCCGGCGAATCGGTTGCAGCGGATCAGAGCACCACCGTGAATGAAGAGAATGCCTGGACGACTTGTCGACCGGCTAGTGGCAGGCCGGACGATGGTGATGTCCAAGCCGCCACGGGCGTTGGGAATAACTGTATCTTCGACCGAGACGTTCGGGTCGTTGCGGACGAGTTGGGTATCTGAATGTACACGGTGCAGGGCCTCGCTGCGGATGACATCTATGTGCGTTCGTGGAGGACCGCTGCAGGCAGCTGCCTTGACGGCCGGCTGGATCTCGTGGTCGTATGGAGGCCGTGGGAAGCGATCTATCGTATTGACCATCATGTTGCCTGTGTTCTCAGGGCGCAGCTGAGGGGATTAATGGCGACAACCTTCTCGTCGAGACCTGTTGTCCAGATGGCTGTCTTGTGATCATTCGAGGTGTCAGCAGTAGTGATTTTGAGTTTAGAAGAACCACGAGGATTGCGGACGGAGCGGAAGAGAGGTAGAGAGAGGGGAAGGTCATGGCGAGACTAGGTCGAAAACGTCGTCTAAGAGAGACTGGTTTGATGCGGGCGGAGGGCCCAGTGTAGCAAGGCCGAGAGGTGCCGATGCAACGCAAGACGCAGTGGTGTGCGAGCAGACGACAGGCAGGCCATGTGCGGCAGGGGTTCACTGTCGGTGGAAGCCGGGGTCAGCGCCAAGTGGCGCCCGAACGGGCTGGCCAGCCCGGCTCTTGAGATTGATGGCACGATACGGGGGTCCGGTTGGCTGTTGCTGGCCGTGTCGGGGAGTCGGAGGCCGGGTATGTTACTGGTTGGTGCTTCAATGGCGGCTGTAACAAGGTACCAAACAGGCCGTGCAGGCTGAAAGATTTGATTATTGCTCCAGGCGTCATAAGTTGGTGTTGTTGTTGATGTTGTCGTTGTCGTCGTTGATAGGCCGGCTCGATCGAACAATAGCCAGAGGGAACCATATCGTGAATGTTGGCCTGCGCCAATTGTGTGATGGATGTTGCGCGACCAGGGTTGTCACGGATGATCGCCCTGCCCTGGAGGCTGGCGCAGGCAGGGTCCAACCACACTCTGTGCAGGATGGAGGAGGTAATTAGCATGGGCCATCTCCTGCTTGTACCATAGTCTGCTAGTGGTCGAGCCACCCAGACGGTGCTCAGCAAGTCGCGGCTCCGTACGGAGCACAACGACAAGCGACGAGCTCCAAGCTTTCTTGTAATGACGGCAGACCACACTGACCTTGAGCCCAGACTCAATACGTTCAGGGGAAAAGCAAGCCACGTCCTCTGCTTACGAACGGCTTGTGCCAAAGAGGAACAAGCAGTCAGCACCAGGCAACGCCATCCACCCGTTGAGAAGTGGCCACGGGCATCACCACCGCAGCAGGCACGCCGCCACGTCCCAGTATTCCACGCGTCGTCGTCGTCGTTGTCCCAGCACTCAGCCGTACACGACACCCATGTGGCTGCGCGACAGCCAGCTGCAGTAAGACCAGGGGCTTGAGATCATGTCCTGGCAGACTTTGAGTGAACCACAGCGTCGGGAAGGTGCAGGACCTCGTGCTGGCCCGTGGTGTTGGCCCCTGCCGCACCGTTCTTTAGACCCCATGGAATAGCCTCTGGCACACATGGCGATCTCGCCACGTGATGTCGTTTCCCGTTATTGTGCGCCGCGAGCTTCTGGCAGTCTTCCACGGTCCACTTCATGGAACTTTTGAAGCTCAAGCGCTTCATCGTGAGCAGGCTGCTGTGTGCCAGGGAAGCACAAGATGAGGCGCATACCGGGTGCGTGAACCATCGGCCATTAAAATCCAGGCACATGTTGTTACCGGGAACACCGAGTATGGGGTAAGAAGCAGTGCTCTGCTGGCACTACTGTAGCTGTGCCTCAAGGCGCGTTACGTCGGAACATGCCGGGTCCAATGGGTTTTTGATGTCGCCGGCGAGTAGTTTGCCATCGGCACACCTGACTTTGACACTAGGTATGCTGCAGACATATCGGTCGCAAAGCTTGGCTGGGGCCCGGCCTCGGTGTAAGTAATATCCGGTGACGACGGTGGCAGGTCGCACTGGGGCTGGAGTGATTGCCGCGCCAGAAGATTGACGTTCTAGTCATGATGGCTTGTCAGTTTCCATGACTTGGCTAGTCGACTCGACCAAGAACACAAAGAGTGATACAGTCCTGTAGCCAGGAGGGAGCGGTGCTTGGAGCAGAGACTTGCTTACACGATAGTAGGCTAGAGGGTTGATTTGTCGATGGGGGTGTGGCAGAGGAAGCTCTGTGCACACGGCACGCACGAGGTGGGGGGGACCGGTCGAACCTTACTGAGGTGCATTTCCCATCAGCTGCCATTGTGCATGGTGGACAAACACACCTTGGTGCACTTTGGGCACAACTGGTTCCGCATCCACACGTCACAGGACAAGTCAGTCGCCAGCCACGTCGCTGCTCTGCTCAGCACATCAGCACATCTGCACATCTGCCTATTGCACAACGCACAACGCACCCGCGCACGCATCCTCTTTTCTCCTGTCCATCCTATCCCATCCTCGCCTCTCGCCTGCCTAGGCTGCCATGGCGCACACTGGCGCTGTGCCCAGAACCACCCAGGTTGTGCCTGGCGCCTGCGTCAACATCGTCCTCAAGGCAGATCAGCGCACGGGACGCCAGGTCGCCGGCTTTGTCAGCGACGTCCTTACTCGCGGCGATCACCACCGTGGTATCAAAGTCCGCCTCGCTGATGGCCGTGTAGGTCGCGTACAGAGCCTGGCAGACCCAGCAAAGGTCGAGGCTGCCACCGCTGGCAGTGCCGCAGGAGACCACTCGGCCACCGTCGCGCGAGATCTCCAGATACAGCAGCAGACCCGTCGAGGGGGGAAATATCGTGATGTCCGCGAGGACGAGCATCTCGAGGCCCCACCGGAGCAGACTGATCTGAGTGCCTATATTGTGCCTGCTCGTGCCAGGGGCAAGGGCAAGGGCAGGAAGGGCGGCCCAGCTGGTGCCCATGATGCTGAGCCCAGCACGCTCTCAGAGCCACAACACGATATTGTCACTGCCAATGTCACTTGCCCTGTCTGCAACTCGTTCCAAGGAGACGAGGCAGCTGTTGCTCATCACGTTGCTGGACATTTTGAGTGACTTTGAGACTCCGTGGTGGGCGGCTTTTTGTGCCCCAGTCAGCCAGCCAGATAGCGAGCTTGTCTTGCCTTGTGAACCTCCACTCTCTGCAAACTGATGGAAACGACTGAACCACATCGCACAGACCAATCACTGGCCAAGAGCAGCGTCTGGATGCTAACAGTCACGATCGTTTGGCATTGTATCCTGGGTAGAATAACGTTCTGTCTTGAAAGTGCCCATCAGGGTGTCTGATCCTTGGCCCTCAAGGTCCTCCTGCAACAATGGCAACCCCGAGCCTCGTCGAAGGCCATGCCTCGGAAAATATCAACGAGGCTACACTGCGAGGAAGCCAGTCACGATTGGAATCCGCTTCGTAATGGCCCTAGAAGAAGACGCAAACGCCCAAGTCCGCGATGTCATCATCGTCGGCGCCGGCCCCTGTGGCCTCGCAGTGGCAGCACGACTCTGCGAAGGTATGCCTGCTGCCAATTTCACCGACGAGGAACATCAGCGGTACCACTGGATCCGCAAAAACAAGCACCAGGCGAGCGTCAAGAACCACCGCAACGGCAACGAGACTCGCCGGCTCAACCACGGCTTCAAGCAGCCTGACTTTGTGGTCCTTGACGCCACAGCAGATCGCTGGATGGCCAAGTGGGACAGACTCTTCAAGACATTTGACATCAGCCACCTGCGCAGTCCAATGTTCTTCCACATCGATCCGTCAGAGCGGGATGGTCTCCTCAGCTACACATATAGCCATGATCGCGAGCGCGAGTTGACCGAGATTCGTGGATGTGTCGGCAAGGAGGTCAGCAAGTACCAGCGCAAGAAGAGAGTCAAGTCTGGCAGACAGTAAGAATTCGTCCTCGTCTTCTCCTCGATCTCCATGCTAATGTAATTCTACAGGCCCCAAAATGAACCAACAGTCGACGAGCGAGATCGCCAGGACTACTTCGTGCCATCGACACCACTTTTCGCATCCCATTGCGGCTGCCTTGTCGATCGCTACAGCTTACAATCGAACATGGTCCGCAACGAGACTGTCACGGATATCACCTTCGACTACGTGGAAGAGCTGTCAGAAACTTCGAAGCTGTTCAAGATCACGACCAACAACAACACACATTATGCCAAGACCGTTGTCCTCGCTCTCGGCGGCAACCCCCCTTCGATCCCCAAACCTACCATTCCCGAAGCCGCTACAGCCCTCACCCACGCCATGCAGATTAAGGAAATGCCCTGCCCCAGAGTCCAGGCCAAGATCGCGGCCAGAAAGCCTACCAACATCGTCATCGTTGGAGGTGGTCTTACATCTGCGCAACTTTCCGACCTTGCTGTCCGCCGCGGCGTGGGCAAGGTGTTCCTCCTTATGCGCGGCCCGCTCAAGGTCAAACCCTTCGACGTCGGTCTCGAATGGGTCGGCAAATTCCGCAACTTTGAGCAGGCGGCGTTCTGGACGGCCGAGGACCATGAGGAGCGGTGGGGCAAAATTCTCGCTGCGCGTAATGGTGGAAGCATCACCCCGCCATATAAGAAGATTCTGGACAAGCTGATAGCCAAGGGCAAGATCGAGCTATTGCTTCACACAACCATCGCTGAGCAGACGTGGGATGCAGCAAGCGGCGGGTGGAAGGTCTCGGTTTCGACTGCCTCCCCGTCCGCACTTCCCATGCCGTGTCAGGCTCCTCCGTCGCCATCAGCAAGCGACTCCGAAGACAACCAAAGAATCAATCAGAAGCCAGAGAAGACGCCGGTCCGATACCTCCCACCGATCGATCACATCTACCTCGCAACGGGTGTGTCTTGCACCCTCGACAACGTGCCATGCCTTGAGTCCTTGTGTAGAGACTTCCCCATCAAGAGCTGCGGTGGGTTGCCCTGCATCAACGAGGACATGGCCTGGCGGGATGATGTACCGTTGTATATCACGGGCCGGTTAGCTGCGCTGCAGCTCGGACCGGGCGGAGGAAATCTGATTGGGGCAAGAACAGGGGCGGAAAGAGTGAGTTGGGCTGTGCAGGACTTTCTGAGGACGGAGGAAAAGGAGGCAAATGGAGATGTTGGTGGTGATATATTTGATTACTTGACGGGTAGGTGCAGTCGGTTTGCAGCGCTCACTTGTGAAAGTAATGAGTAGCCTCGCCATGAAGGCTTATTTGAAACCGGACATCGGTTATTATATCAAGAAAAAAAAATCAAATACGGAGGGACTTGTCAGTCATTGAGTGATCACTAACTCTGTCTGCTTCGGAGTGTCATGTCATTGATACTTTATATACCGCCAAGTGTGAACTCAATATCTTTCTAAAGGGGCACTTGGCGTGCCTGAGCAATAGTAGATGTCGGCTACCATATTGAACAAGTAGCAGCCCACGAAAGCCATAGTCATCCCGCACAGGTCCGCTGCATTGCTGCCTTCCTGCACCAGATCTCTAATTCTCTAGACTATAATCACGAACTGCATCGTCTTCGCCAAACTCACCTCCCCATCCTTCTCCTTTCCCTCCACGGTTCTCAGAAGCGGGAATCCCGAGAAAGCTGAAATGCCCAATAAGACAAACGAGAAGGGAAAAAAAGAGAAAAGAAAAGAAAAGAAAAAAGAATCAGAAAAGCTCCTTCTCCAAGCAATGATAGACAACAGGTCCCGCGAGCAGCGGCGCCAACGCCGGAAATGCCGTGGCGAAATCTCCACCTCCCTTTTCCCGGTCCTCGACGTAGCCCATTCGCTCGTACCACTTCCTCAGACGTGTCTTGAACGTGTGCTGCGGGTTCGACGACGGGACCAGGAGGTGGAGTTGGATTTTCCCTTTCCCGCTTTGCCTTTGCGTGCTTCCGGCGGGTGGCGAGGCTGATGTTGAATCTGAAGTTGGAGGCGGATGTGATGGTGATGGTGGTGGTGCTCGTTGTGGTTCTACTGGGTCGTGTTCCTGGTGGTTGTTAAAGGGGGTAGATGAGAGCATGCTTCGTGCGTGGGACTCGGCGAAGAGAACGAGTTGGCGACCTACACCACTGCTCTGGAGGGTAGGGTGGACGGCGAGCATCCCGAACTCGAACAGGGAGGGGTTGTGGCGGGCGATGTGGATGCATCCCACGGGTTCTGGCCTTGTGTCTTCGATCGCATTCAGAGCTGGCCGGTTCTCCGCGAGTTTGGTGCATCTGTCACCATCGGCACCACCGGTCCTGTCGTCCTGTACTTGGTGGCGGTACCACGCAACAGCGACTTGGCGTTCCCGCATCAAGCCCGCGACTTCCTCCGTGCTGGTCCGCTGGAACCCGGGACCCCAGATGTCGGCCTCCGTCTCGGCATACACGGCGTTCACAATGTCCGTGAGCGTCCGCACGAGTGGCACGTCCTCCGCGTCTGTGGGCGTAGCTAGGGATATTGTGGTACCGCTGCTCTGCGGCGTAGTGCCGTGCTGTTGTGGCCGCCCGTGGCCCGTCGAGAAGTCTAATCCGCCGCCGCCGCCGCCGCCGTCGCTGGCTCCGGCGCCGAGCGCCGGCGGTGGTGGGGCAAGTGGCATGGTGAACTCCGGGATGAGCACCGCGGTAACGTCTGCCGGGATGATGGGGTTACTTTGAGATGCCGTCATTGCGTTTCTGTGTGCTAGAGTTTGATTACGGACTGAAACGTACCCCAGATCGTCTGTCGTTGAGAAAAGTCAGCCGAGAATGGGATACGGCTTGGTTTGGTCCCCCCGGGGGGTAGGGACAACATGGGCCGTAAGCTGAGAAATATAAAGCTCCACTAATCTGCACAAGGTTCGGCACTTGCGAAGAGATACCTGCGAGATGCTGGTGCCGATGCCGGACGGCTGGGAGGTCATGCTTGGTACTGGTATGTATGGCCGGTCTCGGGCGTGATCATCACAAGCGATAAGAAAATCATGCAATTGACGACGAAACAAGCTCGAAGGACGAGCACAGGCAAACAAAGTACACACCGCATCTCTTCGGCAGATTAAAGAATGCTCTACCCCCGTCCTCGAACGGACAGTGCAGATTGTTGAGGTATACATGAACCTGGACATAGCGTGGCCGCCGGATCACTCGGCTCGCCTTGCTGAGCAGGGATTTCGACCATGGCTCTCAGCATTGCATTGAAACAAATTGGCGGTGGGCAGGCATGGCGATAGTTCGTGTACAGAGAGAGGTATACACGTATGAGTCAGGTCCGCGCCTGGGTAGGGCAGACTACCTTGCATCTATCTACCTTAGCCAGGCTGCTACATAAAAAAAATGCCTCACCACCACCGTAGTGTAGGATGCTATTCCGCACCGCGGTAGGGCATTTTTTTTTTGGTGTAGCCACCTCGCTTAGGAGCCTTGCTGCATAAGCTACGTACTTGAGTAAGTACCTTACCGAGGTGTGTACTTAAAGTACTTAAGCAGGTATGCCGTGGTGGCCAGGTCATGCCAGACAATGAATGCTGCGAGGTCGATGCACATGCAATGATTCCGATGTCGCGGATGGAAGTCGGCACCGCTGGCTTCTCCTTTTGTCATCATACGAACAACAAACACGGCAACACACGTTCGACAGACAACATCCGATCAACCTGTTCCAGACACTAATTATAACAAGGTTGGTCGCGAAACTTTGGAAAGTTCGCAAGGTCGCCCTGAAAGTGGAGTCATGCAGGTGCCAAGATGAGATGCTGCAGGTCCGCCCACCCCCTGCCCGCCAGAGCTTGGAAGCTTGCGAGATCGTCAGGGCTACGCGACTCGGCATGCAACAGCGCCAGGCAGTCTGGGGTATGTACTTTGGGGCCTGGCGTGCCTGCATGGTAACTGGGTACAACGCATGCTCCGGATTATGGCAGATCCTGGTCTTGATGGGAGGGAACTTGAGCATCTCAAGTTCGCCATCCTTTAGGGCTAGCTGGTCCAGGTCCAGGTACTGCGGGAGAAGATGGCTTTCTAGCAAATGGCTCGTGTTGCATTCGAGAACAACGCAACCAACACATGACCCGTTATATGGGTGGTGCAACTACTCTGCATGCGAGATTCAGATAGTTATTATCGGAGCTACACAAGACTACAGTACAGGCACACGATCACATTCAAACTTGCTCATAGATGATTTTGAATGTCAAGTATTCAATTCATGGTCTAAATTGACTAATAATATGACACTGTCGGTCTTTTTGTAGAATCCAAATATAAGTCTTCATGTGGTCATGCCAAGTCGTAGTCTTATGTACGCGCTCAGACACGTGCCAAAAAAAAAAAAGGTATCAAGTCCCAAGATAATGCTATGCACATCTCCATTCAAACAATCGGATTCCGCTTAGAGGGCGAGGGCACCGAGAACGGCGGCGCCAGCGGCAACAGCCGCGGCGACGACACCACCCTGCTGGGCAACGGCGGCACCAGTAGGGATGGCAGAGGCGGACGAGCCAGCGGGCTTGGACGAGGTGGGAGAGGCGCCAGAGCCAGCACCACCAGAGCTAGAGCCAGCACCGCCGGTGCCAACAGGACCCGAGGAGGCAGAGCCGGTGGCAGTCGGGTAAGGAGCAGTGGGCGTGGCGACAGCGCTGCTAGCAGTAGCAACGGGGGCGCCGCCGGTAGGCACGGCAGTGCAGATAGGGACGGACGAGGCGTACGAGGCGAGCTGGGTGCAGGCCTCGAGGGCAGAGAGGAGGACGCCCGAGTTGTGGGCGTACCACGAGTAGACGGAGCCGGTGTAGGCGGCGTACTCAGACGAGGCAGAGCCGGTCAGGGTAGGCGTAGCGCAGGGGTTGGTGGGAATCTCGGAGGCGAGAGCAGCGGGAGGGGTGGGCAGCTCGCCGTACAGAGGCAGGACAGAGGCAATGGCGGACTGGCACTCGGGGCCGAAGTTGCTGAGGTCCTGGCGGCCCTGGAGGTTGGGGATGGTGGCCGAGACGGCGGTAGCGAGGGTGGCAGCGACGATGACCTTGTTGAACATGGTGGCGGTTGTTGTGGTAACTGCTGATGTGGTGGTTGGTGGAGTAGCGAGAGTATGGACTTCGAAGAGTCTGTGATTAGAGAAGCGACCAAGTGGTGCAAGAAGATATTAGAGTGGGATGGAGGGCAAGGGGCAAGAAGAGGTGCAGGAGGCCTGGCAGGAGCGAAGGGGGATATTTATCTCTGTGAGCTGGGGCTCCTGCCTCGCCTGCTGCGCCGGCCCCGTCTCGCTCGTCTCATGCACACTTGGTGGCTACCAGGCCTCGAGGGATCCATGGATGGTAGACGGGGACAAGCAGCCGACCGCAATCCGTAACCCGCAACCCGCAACGGTGCCTAGCTGCCTGGGGCTGGGGCTGGGACTGGGATTGGGACTCGGACTGCAGCAAGCGTGCAGCGAGCGTGCAGCTAGTTAGTTCGCTGCTGGGTTGCTACATAGTAGGGCCGCGTGCCTGGGAGTGCGAGTGGGTGGGCCCCCCAAGGTACCCGCGGGCGTTGATTGGATGCCTGTGGCCACTGTCGCAGCCCTGTTGCCACCTGACTCCCCTCCTACTGTGTGTGGCCCTGCATGGCCCTGGATGGCCCCAGAGACCTCTAGCTCCAGGGTGCGAGGCACGCCGCCAGCCTCTGACTTGGAGCTACCATGGTAGCCCAGCCCGGGGGCTGTGCTCATCTCCTCCGTCCCTCACGCCTGCTTCTCACGACCACCCTCCAGCATCCTGGCCTTACACCCCCTGAGCTAGCCACGCTCTGTCTCCTCCGCCTCTCGATTCTCGACTGTGCTCTTCCTTGCCTTTGCGCTCCTTCGAGCTGTTGCCATTCTCGCCGTGTCCTGTCACCGTACGGTCCAGCTTCTGCCATATCGAGTTTCCACTCCTACCACCGTGTGTATGTGTGTGTGTGAGGCTTGTCCACACCACCATTACCACACCCTAGGCCCTCCCACTAACCAATAATCACAGCTGCACAAAGACTTCACGCTTTGCTAACATGTATGCATGCTTATTGCGTCAGCCCATGTGTGACCCGAAGTCCCACAGCTCGCAGGGCGCCCCGCGTTACGACCGATGAGCAGGCAGGGCTTGATAGCCAACACAGCACCTCAGCCACGCGCCACACTCTCGACACCTTGACACTGCCCCCCCCCCCCAAACAGGCTTCGTTCGCCATGTATCTCGCCAGTCGCCTTCATCTTCGCTGGATTGTGATGTGCACTCTTTCAGAAAAACGCCCGCACAGTCCTCGCTCCAGAGTCAATCCGACCCATGGCCAGGCCCCGGCACTCACCCATGGCCCTTGGCCAACTCTAAGCAACGCCGCCATATGAAGGATCGCAAGGCGCAACAATAGACTTTTACTGCTGCCGTCATCGGCAGTCCAGCACACGACGGAGAGTTTGGTCCTATTTTCGCCTACACAATTCCTACTGGCATGTCCGTCGTCCACAAACCTCAGCTCGTTGTCGAGCAGTCCAAAATCCTCACGGAAATGCTGGATCTGTCCGCTGGCAATTCGCACAAGGACACTCCGCGCCATCTCAAGAACTAGAACACGACACTGCAGGCCCCCTGTCCGGCATCGACCCGACCCCCCGCATTGCCGAGCGGGCCTGCTTGTGCATGTCCCGTCTTGGCGCGTTCTTCACAGCCTTATTGGGTGCTGCCCTGGCAGCCATGTTGACAGTCATCCTCTGCTGCCGCCGGCGCTGGCAAATCGGGGCCACCTCTTGGCCTGGTCGGCTGCGATTGGCGGTGCAGAGTGTGATGCTGCTTACTGACAAGCCCAGGCGAGCCAGCGCAAAGCTTGACACACCTTTTGTCGTTACGCGTCATTTCCTAGGCAGGGGTGGTAAGAAGTCTATTCGCCGCTTCCGTAACTCTACTGCGTGGTGATCCCGCTGCAACCGGTGGCTTTTGGCTCAAATTAGCCTAGCTCGCCTCCACGGCTCGAATGTTCTCGCAGGAGCCAGCTTCAACCCATGCCACTGTATGCCTAACCTTGCAGCTACAGAAAGCTTGAGTAGCGAACAAGGATTGCAGAGGAGGCTCTCAGAGGCATACGAACTTCGATGACATTGCGAAAGCCTTGGCAGTTACTCTTGGGCAGGAAGGCATTCCCACTACGGGGACAAGTATGACTTTCGCTGCGGCTCTACGAAGTAAACTGATACGACTATACTTTGCTTGGCCGCAAGAAGCCTAGGCAGCCATTGCCTTGATTTGAGACCACGACACGCAAGCTTCCTTGGCGAACGCTGCATGACAAGGCTGGCCAGCCGACGCGTGTGCATCTCCAGAACTTTGGCAATACCTATTCCCCAACGAGCAGTATCTGACAACACCGCCGAGTGTCAAAGTCCTCCAGCACGGCCAGTGACGACCGACCAACTGACGTTGAACCCACCGCGGCTGGAAGTGGCGCACTCAGCTCCGACGTAGCAGCGCCGATAGTGGGCTGTGTCTGCAGCATCATCGACGTGGCGCCCTCTTGACGCGGCTCAGACGTATCCTCCACACTTACTTGCGGCACCGGCTTGTCTTCCGAGCCTACATAAAACCTTTTCTTGGTAAGCGGCTCAAAACTCTTCCCGCACATGAGCATAGCAGGGCAGCTTACAGCATCAATGAGGCTTAGCCAGGTCACCTTCGGAGTGCACAGGTCCTCCATGCTTTGGTACGACATCAAGCACTCAGCCCTGTCCCGACCAAACTAGACCACCTCCGGTGCTCCCTTGCAGCAAATAGAAAAAAAGAAACAAACAAAGAAAACAGAGCCACACATAGCGGCTTTGTCGGTCAGATCGAGCAAGTGATTACCCAACAGTCGCGATCACGTACGAACCCAGGACCACCACGGGTTCATGCTACATACATGGTAGGTTAAAGTAACATTCCGCCACTCCACATGGGTATGGGGCTGGACCCGGAATTAAGAAATAGTGGTGCGCACATCCTGCACGTTACTGAGGCCGCTCGGACATGGCGGCGATCATTATTGAGAATGCTCAACTACGAAGAATCTGCAGCGCACAGGTATGCTGAAAGCGATCCTCCAATATGCACCCATGGGCTACTGTGCATCTCGCGTCTTCGGTGCTTTTCCATAGCTCACCGCGCAAGTCTACCTACCGTAGTACCGTCCGTGCCCTCTCACTGCCAAGACCTGTCAGACGAGGCACTCACCGCATATGAACCGTTCTGGCCTCGGATTATTTCAGGATCAGCAGGCTAGGTCAATTCCCCGGCATTTTTCATCCGACTCCCTGTGCAAAATCTCCTTTGTAGGATGTACTTCCAACAGTCTGCCCTTTGGCATGCAATTATCCCTCCAGTGTCCTTAATTGCGGGGTGACCCGATCACCGTTCCGATGTGCTACGGCACATTGCGATCTTGTCTTCGCCACATAGCGGCCTCCTGCGCAGTGAAACGGGAGCACAGCAAGGCTAGGCGCCAATGCACCTTACAGAATACCAACATCTACTGCCCTGAACATTCTATCCGCGTGTACATGGGTGACGACGACTCTGGCCACCGCCCAGATTATCCGTTTGATCCTGAGCTGCTAGTGACCTTGCTAAACAACAGGAGAATTTGACTATTGGCAATTGAGCAAGCAGGCACAGTCAGAACCAAGGCACCAAACCTCTCACGATCTCGCTTGGCTGTGTTGCAGCGTTGCCCCTCGCCCCTCACTTGCACGCCACAGGCTCTTGTCTTTGCCCCCTGGCTGAGTAGGGGCACGTTCATGTCTCGAGCGGAAACATGTCTCTCTTCTCCTTGGCGCGGAAAAGCAGTCTCTTGGTGTCTCGTCTACCGGGCAACATTGGGCTTGGCTGTTCGCTTTATCCCGTCGGTGAGCATGTGGCGAGCCATGTATGGACAGGCGCGTTACGCTGGGGCAGATAGTTGATTGAAGTCTTGCCGTGGTGAGGAACACGCATTGTCGGGACGTGGCGTACTGAAGTGGGCGCGGCAAGTTCCAAAAGCTGCCGTGGTGTGACATGGCGAGGTGTGGAGTGTCTTTGGAGCAGTTACTGATCGCGCTGCTATCAAATCCAAGGCGAGTACGCGTCACGTTGCTTGCAGATTATAGAGCACACTGAAAAAACTTCATGTTTGACCTAGCGTTCTAGTTGCATATAAAGCAGCAACTTGCTTGCACTTGAGGCTTCTCAGTGTTAATTTGCTACAGAGCTATAACTGGTTGAGGGTCGCTGATAAGGCGGCATATATTGCTGACTAGTTTTTGCTTTTTCTTTTTCGAGACTGCAGTCCTGACTGCAGCTAAGACAACGAGAGACTCTCGTCTGGGTCTAACCTCTGATATAAACCTGCTCTTCAATGGAACTTTCTTCCAGTTAATTGACAGGAGATAGTCACTCATGTGACCAGGGGCCAAAGAGGGATTTTCACTATGCTTGGCATCGTCCTTCTAAAAAACCTTTTTTTTTTTTTTCGTGAGTGACGATCTTTTCGCACAGCAAGCAAGCAGTCCCTGAGATTTCGTATCATGCCAATAGGTTGGTTATGCAGTGGCTCGTCACACACTGACAGGGTATATATGGTTAATTAAAACTAGCTGGTAGTAGTATGGAAAAGACGCTCGCAAATCTTTTGTTTTTCTTTTTTCTTGCTTAAAAAGATTTTAAAGAAAACCACAAAATATCATCACGCGAAAACTGGCTTCTGACCCGTGGCGACCACCATCGCCCAGTCCAACTCCCACCCTTGTCCACCATGTCTCTCATCCAGAAACTTCTCGATATATCCCAGCAAGCCTCCTCCAACCTTGCCGAACTCGCCACTGCCATCGCTCTGCTTCGCCAGCAGCTCCTCCTCGACTCCCTGTCTGGTCTGCTCGTCCCAGTACGTCCCCGTGACCATGCGGGCCATCATGGCAAATCTTTCCACCCAGTCGGCGCCGGACAGGACGGGGCTCTTGTGGGGGAGGATGTGGACTTTGACTGCCTCGAAGCCGTGTGCGGACAGGGCGTCGTGGACGCCGTCCGTTTCCGCCCATTCGGGCCGGTTGTTGGGAGTCATGGAGACCTTTGGGGGGATCGGAGGAGGCGGGGAGGTCAGGGCTGAAGAGAGCGAGTTTAGCGCTGCGATGACGTCGGTCGACCAGCCTGTTGTGCTGGGGTGTATCGTTGTTATGCCGAGGACGCCGGAGGGCTTGAGGAGGGCTTTGGTGGCTGTGTAGTGTTGCGGAAAGAGACGTCAGTGACACGAAGATTGACTAATGTAGTCTTCCCCAGGGGGTGACATGAGCGTCATTTTGGAGGTAAAGCCAAGTGAGTGCCGTGGGGAGAGATGAGATTCAAAAAAGAAAAAGAAAAAATTGGCATACTTTTCAGCACGGCGTCTGGATCTGGGATAATGTGCATTGCGAAGTTGACGGTCGAGTAGTCGAACGAGTTATCTGGGAGGCCGGGGTCCTATATCAAAGTGAAAATGTTAGCATGGAGCTCTCTCGCTTCATCCCGGTCGCTTCGCTCAGCCAGCACCTGTGGTGATCTCCGCCTTGAAAAGATAAACCACACAAAGCAAGCAGGCTGTTGTTGAACTTACTTGAGCATCCAACACTGCAGTCTCGACACCGGACCAACCCTCCGCTTCGGCCCTCTGCTTGCAGATATCCACAAAGTTGGCGTTGACATCTGCGCACAGGATGCGGCTCTGGCCAAGGATGTCCCGGTCCACATGCTCCTGCAGGAGGCCGGCGATGAGGCCTGGTCCACAGGCGTTGTCGAGAAGCGCGAATGGCTTCGAGCGTGCCTTGTCCGCGGCGGTCATGGACGCGGCTGAGGCGGTTGAAGTGGTGGATAGGGCTGTCGGGGGCGGGATTATACCCATCTGTGCGAGGAGGACGTGGGCGGGAAATTTCATGATGGCCTCCCCAGATGCGATCATCTTGACTGCGCTGTCGTCGAGGTTTGAGGTGCAGGCGGCGTACTCGGCCTGTAGGGCTTTGGCGTGCGTCATATTGATGGAAAGATACTTTTTGACTTCTTCAAACAATGTGAAGGATGTTTCAGTGTCGAGGGGCTGAAGTTCAATCTGAGTCGCCGGGTGGGACTTGCGACAAGAGAAGCTTGTTAACTGAGTTTAGAAAGATGCTACTGGAGTCCTGGCTTTTACACTACTGGAGAGCTACCAGAAGTGCGGAAGAACCGTTACATGTATATTTGAGCGCAGCTGTACTCTTTGTATGTGACATCACCGCACTTGGGCCATCAAGGTTCCACATGCCAGGAGACTTTAAGTCGAATTGTCGCCGGAAAGTCTCCGCCCACGGCCGTCCTCGGCGACAAAACAAGAACGCACGGCCTGTGCCGCGTAAGAGCGGTCTGCATCGAGCCGAAGACTTTGTGTCATGAGAATCAAAAAAGAGAAAAAAAACTCTTGAGATATACATGCAAAATGAAGTACTTGCATTGACAATGTCTTCGGGATCTTCCAGGGTTGTGAAGCTGGGTTGAATGCAAGATGTAGACGTTTGTTGTGATTGGTGGAGGCGCAACGCCTCTTGCCGCTTTGGGAGCCTGACAGGGGCATCCCAGTCATGCATGCTTACGCTTGGCAGCACTGCACCGAACTCCATGACACGCAATCCTCCAGCCCTTTTTTCTTTCTTTCTTTTTTTCTTGGGATTTTCCAGGTTTTTTTCTTCTTTTTTTCTTGTTCTCTCGTCTCTTTCTCAGGAAAGATTGACATAAAGAGAGATAGATTCGTGCGTGAAACGAGCATTTGGGGCAAGTAGAAAGACGCAGGGAATACCGAAAGGAGAAGACAGGCGGACAACCGGACCGTAGTCAAAGCCTCAAGAACTCGACCGCCACCCCAGACTTGGTCTTGGAGGAGATCGTGCGCTATCGCTCGAAACTAGCAGCGACACGGGCCAGCCATGCACTTATGTCACGCAAAACTTGTCCTACGACGAAGTTGTAGTCGTCAACAGTTGCGACCATGCTGGAAGGACCCACATCTCGCATGAAGTGGTGGTGATCCGTGGTTTCGATATGGCGGTAGTGGTTAATGTTTATGATGACAGGAAGGGCACCGCGACCGTCGTCGTCGTCGTCATCGCCGCCCTCAGTTGTCAGCGTGAGACTGGCTGTATCGGAACCAGAGGTATCATCTTCGGTAAGCTCGCTTTGAGAGTCCTTGTCGTCTTCTTCGCCGACCACCACGGTGGTTGCTGCGTCGAAGTCGGAATCCTCATTGCCCGTATGCTCGCTATGGGATTCATCCTCCTCTTCGTCAGCCATCGACGGCGCTTCCGCTTCACCGAAGCCAGGATATGGTGATCGTGAACGAGCCATTCCCCATACGCCTGTACGTTGAGCGCGATGGAGACGGCGGACCTGGCCAAGCTCGTTTTCCTCCTCGAAAGAGACGTAGGAGGCAGGGCGCCCTGTGCTACCTACCTCAGCAGGAAAGGCATCATCGCCTACTGAGTTGATAGCGATATTGCGGGCGTGAGAAGTTGCGAAATCATCGCGGATGGTTCTAGCTGTTCGCTCGGAAGCCCGCGTGGGGACCGGAGCCACAGAAATATCTTCGTCGACGTGCTGCTCCCTCACGGCTCTTATCACCGAGGAGTGATCAGTAGAGTTACTGCTATTCAGGATGGCCCGGGCCTGCTCAACAATCGACTCGATGTCCCGATGATAGGCAGTCCGGACGCCATCGCACCAACTCTGCAGGGACTGTTCGCGCCAGGCGATCTGCTGCTCGCGGTGCGCGAGGCGCTGTTCTATAGTCGCGAGGCGCTGTTGTCGGGTTGTGAGAATGCTGCGCCGCATATCGTTGGCGCGCGTTTCCTGGTGCATAGTTGCGAGCACGCTGTCTATGCGGTCGTCGTGCTGGCGCCGTACGCGTTGTATCTCATCGTGATAGGCGATGTTCAGTCTGGCGAAACGCCGGTTGCTCTCAAAGTGTGTCTGGTTCCTACTGGCGTTCTGTCGGTTCAGCTCAGCGGCCTGCCGGTTGTGTTCTTCAACCTGTCTGTTCTGCTCATTGACATCCTGGAGTCGGTCGGACCAGCCTTTGAGGAAGGCTCTCTGAGCACTCTGGTCATTCTCAAGGCGACTTATTGCCGCTTCGCGCCTTTCGAGCGCATGCTGGATTTGGCTGATCTCCTGCCATGTATCATTGATGTGGTGCGCCAGTTCGATCTCGTGGCGTGCAATAGGGCATGGCAGGAGATGATACAGCGCGGTTCTGCAATCGTTGGAGAAGGCGCAGTTGGGTGCCACATGGGGATGCGGCTGGGACCAGCCCTGGTCATTGCTGTTGGATGTCATGTTGGTAGTGAGTGTAAGTGGTTTCAAAGGCCTATGGAACGAGTGAAGTGCTCCTCCCAGGTAGGGGGCTCGACTATGGTCTCGAATTGAGGAGCGGGAGCAAGCCGTATTTTTCTATCTTCGAAGAAAGGCTCTGAATATAATTTCTCTGATGGATGGGCTCAACTGAAGGGTCTGGGAACAATTGTAATGATTAAGAACAGGGGAATGGGTGGGAGAAGGATCTTTCAGTGCAGCAGAGCCAGGGGGCAAGACTATATATATGGAGGACTCCCCTCTCGCCTTTCTCCGGAAGATGCATTTGGGTGCCAGCGCGATAAATCCTTAGGACGATAAGACAGACAACTCCGATAGAAGTGGTGAGATAGCTACAACACACCAAAGTTCATGTTTCGGAGATGGCTCAAGAGTCTCAAGCTAAGAATTGAGAAATGCTCGCACTGCAGGAGCAGTTGGAGACTACCACCAACCCATTTGCACGTGAGATAGCGCAGGAGAGGGTTTCTAACGAGCTTTGACGCCATGATGGTCGCAATCTGACAGCATTGCTCCTCCTGGAGAGGCTCATCCTGATCTTGATCCTAGAAGCTCATGTGACAGAGCGGCTGCCGCGCAAGGACGCCGGGATGGCTCCTGGTGGTCGCTCGCCCGTTTCATCCATTCCAACTGAGTTCTATAAATTTCACAATTAGGACGACGAAGTTGTCGAATACGTCGAAGCATCCCCGATACCGTAACTGCAGAGATACCGTCATAGCATCACAGTTGGTGGCCAGTCACCCAGAGTGTCGCAACTCTCTCGAGTCCAGGCTACCTCGCTTAACGACTTCAATGGAGCTATGGTCGGCAGCTCACCGCGAACGGGCTTTCGCGGAGACTCGAAGGGGAAAAGACTTCACAGAACTTCGACAGCGGATGGACGTAGCGCCTGCGAATGTAGGGTTGAGCCCACTCGAGGGTATGTAACGCGCCACGCAGTTCTAGATGCTAGATTGCGTCTATGACTGGAGTTATTTGGTCGCGAAGTCATGCGTCCTTCACCAAAGACAATATGCTGAGCTATGTAGGTTAGCAAAAGTACCAATCAAGGCCTAGGGCACAATTTCCGACTAGCTGAACATCCGCTTCAGGTCGTGAAAGAGAGTAGATCGAATCAGCAATGAAAGAAGCCAATGTCTGGCGTGTAGTATGTGGCTCTGGATGACCCTTTACTCAAAGCACAGCGACTGTTTTCTCGATGCGTCCGTTTTGGTATCATCACTTGTCTGGCGAGGACTCAGATACTGCAACAATTCATCCCCTAACAACTAACACACCCATAAATTTTTATGCATAGCAAGACAAATTTTTGTTTTCACCCTTAACATATCAGTCCAAGCAGGATAATTGTTACAAATACGTTCCCGCCTTTATATTTTTCTCCCCGCCATCTACTCATCTATAATGAACCCCAAGCCTTTGCCAGAATGCAATAATGGAAACATTTTATGACAACAACAAGGCGCGGACGGGCCCATTTCCGGTCTTTTCTAACCGACTGAGAAATGTTTCGGTTCCAAAGAGGGTCTTTTTGAAGTCGCATTATTTCTTCTCAATACCACCCTTCATCTCATCCTTCATCTGGCTCTTGATCCTCGTAACGGTGCCAGAACCACCGTACACAAGCGCCGTGTAAATCATAGCCACGCTGGCGCCAGCATTGAGGATTTTGAGTGCCTGCTCGCCATTCGTGATTCCGCCAGTGGCAAAAATGGCTTTCGGGCTGTTGTTGATCTGCTGTCTCTTGCCGGTAGGCGCCTTGTCTTCGACCATTCCCGTGATAGTGCCCTCAATGCCTGCAATGCTCGAGTCCACGGCTTCCTGGTCGACAATGTTCTGCTGGCTGACCTGTCGCGAAAAGCTGTCTAGCATCTTGCGGTACCGGCCGACCAGGTTCAGCGTGCGATCAAACATCATCGGTCCCGAGTAGCCACCCGTCTCAGTCATGGTCTTGGCATCTTGATAGTCGAGCTTGACTCCTGGTGGGATGACCCCAGCACGATCTCTCGTCGTGTTGCCGACAATGACGCCGTCGACGCCGCTGGAGAATACAGCCTGAACGATACCCTGCATCTGTGACTCGTCGTCCTCGTCCGGTGATACCTTTACCATGACCTTCGGCTTGGTCTTGCGGTCCGCGCGATGCGCCTCGTTGACGACAGCACTCAGAATCTTGCTGAGCGGCTCAACGGCCTGCAGGTCGCGCAAGCCAGGAGTGTTGGGACTGCTGACATTGACTACAAGCACATCCGCGTATTTGGCCAGGCGCTCAACACAGTATACGTAGTCACGCGAGACTTCGTCGACATTGGCTCCATCCGTGTCCTTGTTCTTGGCGATCTGCACGAGCAGCATGCGGCCTGGCAGAAGACTTCCTGGTGGGACATTGGCCTCCCCATTGAGCACGCTCTCCTCATCCATGCCTACTGATTTGGCGTAGAGACGTACTCGCTCACGTAGTTTCATAGCCATGTGGTCTGCTCCATGCGAGTTGAGCCCATAGCGGTTGATCAAGCCATCGATGCCGGGGACGCGGAACATGCGCGGTTTCGGGTTGCCAGGCTGGGCAAGCGGTGTGCAGCCACCGACCTCGACGACGCCGGCGCCGAGCGCGAAGAGGGCATCAGGGATCTGGGCATGCTTGTCGAGTCCCGCGGATATGCCAATGGGATTCCGGAGTTCGTCGCCGAAAACGGAGACGGTCAGCTCTGGGCCGTCGGCGGACCGAGAGCGCTCGCGAGGGTTGAGGTTGATATTGTACAGCGTGCCGAGGGCAGAGACGGCTATATTGTGGGCATCTTCGGCATCGGGCACGACAACGCGGAGGACTGGTGGAACGACGTATTGGTGGATAAATGATCGTGTGTCGGTCGTGTAGAGGTAGCCGACGTAGCCCGAGAGGGCGATCGAGGTTGACCACAAGGCAATCTTGAGCCGTGAGAGAGGCAGTGACTCGGCACTCGAGGACGAGATGTGGCGTCGGGTAGTGTGAGGTAACGTCTGGCTGCGACGGCCGAGGTTGTGGACAGCGGCGAGCGTCGGACGCGATCTGGCGGAGGCTGTTGCGGTTGCGACGAGGCGCCCAGCAAGCCGGGTGCTGGTGGCCATGGTGGGCGGCGTGTGGGCACTGCTGGCTGCTCACAGCATGAAGCAGGAAGGATTGTGTGACGTCGTGGGTGGTGCAATTGAGTTGTCGAGAGCGTCGTCGAGGTCTGCCGGATGGATGCTGGAGTTGTACAGTCAATTAGGCCCAAAAGTCGAGTGGCGAGGGGAGCTCGGCAGCTGCGTGCAGCACTTCCCTAGTGCGGTCGCAGAGCCGCAACACGATGGATGAGGCGATGGCGATCGCTGTGGGGGCAACCGCTTGCCCGCATGCAATATTGTGAGGTTGAGGTTATATTCTATTGTAGCAAATACTCATATGCCAACATGGTCCAGGAGGCTTATCAACAAGTGTTTGCTTTCTTGACTATGTCTCTGGGCATTTGTTGCAGCCTCCTCCCTCTGCCAATTGATCCTGCTCTCTTATCTGTGACTAAAAGCATTCATTCTGCATCATTGTCAAATTCAGCTCACATAACCAACCCCGTCCACGCTAGGATTAAGCTTTTGGCATCCGTGAATCAAGCTGCCCGCGTTGAGCGCCAGCCATTGGCCAATTCGCCAAGTCACATTGTGCATGTTGGCAAATGACAGACAGTCCCCCGAAACAGGTATACGCATTTTCACTCAACGATCAACACTTGTATGGTATATCTCACAGTCATTTGTACATTAGCCCAAACCCCCGAAATACGCCAGCTCTAATGTGCTACCACGCACAGATCAGGACGCTGATTAATCCTGATTCCCTATACTTGCTTCAGCATCCAGTTTACCGCATCACAGAACACACCTCCACACCTCATAAGGGGAATACCGCATGCTCCTCCTCACACCTCTCAGTAGAAGCCACGGCTCTGGCGCATGCCACCAAGGCTCATGCCCTCGATGAAGCCCTGCAGCGCTCTCCTGGTCTGGCGAACTTGCATCTGCAAGTCGCGGATGTTCATGCCGCCCTCGTTGTTACCCTGAGCGGTCGTCATCCACTGCTCGCACTCCGCCACAAGCTCGCCCACCCACGGGTCCAGGCGGGCCTCGGCACGGCCACCTCTGCTCAGCTCGTTCATCCACCGCCCGATCGCGAAGCAGATCCACTCAATCAATCGGCCTCGGGCCGCACCCCGGAATGGGATTTCTTGAGCCTCAAACATCTGCTCCAGTACTCGCACCACGAGGTCGTGACTGACACCGAGGTTCAAGAATAGCACAACTGGCCAGTTGACATCGGCGCCACAGCGCTGGTCCTGGCCAGCCTCGTACGCATATGCGCAGATCTCGGGAAGAAGAGTCGGCACAGGGAAGATGAACGAGTCATTGCTGGATCGGTGGCAGACATCCTGGATCTTGTTGATCAGTGCCTCGTAGGGTTGCGGCGGCGCGTCATCCCCAACGTCTTGGCGTCCAGAATGCCTCGCTTCGTACTCGGCCCATTGTTCTTGCAGCTCCTCGTGTGTGTTGGCAATGAGGGAGGTCCAGGTCTGCGAAATGGTCGCTGCGTTCCGGAAGTCGGCTGCGTGGAAGATGATTAGGCAGAGGTCATAATAAGACGCTTGGTCGGCATATTCGTTGTACAGCTAGTAACAGGTCAGTCATTGCAAAGGAAAGTAGTGATAATGTGCGAAGAAAAAAGTGCAAGTCCCGGTCAGAAGTTGATATTACGTGTATCAGCACCCGCAGTTACGCGTATGAGTGAGCTGGGTAAGCGTAGTGTGGTCATCATTGGGAGAGCACATGGTGGGTCAAGTGAAATGAGATAACGCAAAGCAAGACTCACCTGCGACAGATTCCTAATAGGGCCGTTGAGCTCTGCAATAATGTCTGCACGCCTTTCCGTCAGCCGCGGGTCAACCCGCAGCCTCTCAAGCAGATCGTCCTGAATATGTGCCACCTCAAGCAGCTCGCTGACTTGGTGGTTAAGGTACTGCTGCTCTTGCCGGCTGACATCGGCGCTCATAACGCTGGCGTTTGTCTTGGCACGACTGAGAAGCGCCAGGCGATCCTTGATAGAGAGCTCAAACTCAGAGTTGGCGATTTCGAATTGGACCTTGGCAGCTTCGTAAAACATGCCTCTCATCGTGTAGAAGCGGCAAAGGAGATCAGCATGCTCAACGCCCTGTGCGGCAAGTCGACGAAGGAAGGTGGTCACGTGCTGCGACTCGATTGATAGGAGTCTGTCGGTCCAGCCCTGCTCTAGATACCAGTCATACAGGTCGAAGTGGAAGACCTCATCCGTGGAATCGTTGACAACATCGTATGCCTCGGCCCGCTTGGTGCCCAATAATGTTGGCTTGCCATCTACGGACTCGGGTTCTCTGCTAGAAGCAACATCCAGATCTTGCAGAACGTGGTGAATCAGGGTGTAGCAGGACCTGCGGTCATCAAAAGCCTTTGACCGTCCGTCATTCAAGGGCTTGCCATCATTAACCCAAGACAAAGCCGTATTGCCACGGTCTTTCTCGTTGGCGACAGTCAAGCAGAGCTGAATTGCGCCAGCATAGTATCGCAGGTTGATATACTGGGATACTGCAGACTCGAGGTTTGCTTGCGTCAGGCTGGGTGCGACCTTCTGGAAGAGCTTCAGACTCTCGTGTAGTAATGTGCGGGACGAGTTGGGGTTAATAGTGGGCTCCGAGGCACGCTTGAGCTGCTCTTGCGCCTTGAAGATCACAACATCATCAGGGCTGCAGAAGCTGCCGCACTTTCTGCGGAGCGCATCAGCCACAGTCTCAACGTTGGATCCGTTCTCGATGTTGCGGTTGACGATGGCCTTGACGAGCACCTTTGCGAGGTCTTTGCCGGAGGACTGTGAGAATAAGCGTTCGTATGTAAGGTCTTTGAGCTGAACCTGCGCATCTTCGCCCAATCGGGTAAAAATATCGACAACACGCTCGTCAAAAAGTGTCGTGACAAAGGAGATGCCCTCGGTGATGCCAGTCATTAGAACCTCGAGAGCGTGCATGGCCTGATGCTCGCCCTGGAATGCCAACTCCTCCTGCTTATTGGCGGCTCTCTGTAGGTCGGCAGGTCCGGACAGGCCCTGGATAAAAGCACGGTTATCGTCAAGAAATTTCCTTAAGCCCTCCACGCTTTCTTGAGTAGCCTTCAACTTGGCAATAGAAACTGCACTGTCGATCATCAAAGCACCGGCGGCATTTGCGCCGATGGCAATGACTTTCGAGTTCCAGAGAGAACGGATCAGACGGCTCAAGTACAGGCTCAACGCAGAATGCCTCGATGATGGACGAACCATGTCAATCGTTGCGACTTGTCCATCCTGTTCGGGAAGTGTTGGGTTACCACCAAAGACCGTGAAGACCTGCTTCGCGCGGTCCACAGTGGCCTGGTCGACCGCGCCACGACTAGAACCGCCCTGACGGCAAGCAACAGCCAGGGCAGAGGTAATTGTCTCCACGCGACCATATGATGTTTGGAAACGGTTGACCTCGGCCTTTAGGCCTTCCTCACCTGCAGCAGCCCGAATGGCAGTGGCAAAGATTTCTACCAAGCGCCTGCGCCGGATAACGTGGACACCAGTGTTGGTCAGGATCGCAAACTCGCTGCTTTGGGGCTCATCAAATTGAACAGCAAGTTCGTTACCGAAGCCCAGTGGCCGCGCCGAGGCACAGAAAGGCTTTGAGATAAGACCAACATCCTCCACTGTGCTCCCAACCTCGATCCAATTGGCTTGCTCAAAGTAGCGCAGTCCTTGAGTTCGGCTTGTGTTCTTGATGCGCCCACTGTCAGGTGCCGACGCAAATACTGCATGCTCGCCAGGCTTTTGCTGCGTGACAACGAAATCCAGGAAGTAGCCGGGGGCGATACGAATCCCCTTGGAGCTGATCTCGAGAGCTCGTGACCTGACATCGATGGGCTCGTTGTAGCCAAATGGATCGGACCTTGCTGAACGCAGTTGCGGATTCTCGGGAGGTGGGAACTTGATGCACTGCAGCTGCATGCTTTGAGGGGCTGAGGTCGAAGCGGTCATCATGTACGAGGAGGCACTAGTAGCGCTCATGAACAGACGGCAGCCGCTATCTGTCAGAGCCATCAGATGCACCTTCGCATCCTCCACTGCTGAGATGGGGCTTATGGACACAATATTCATGCGCTCTGTCAGAAGTGGTGATGCCACGCTCATGGCATGAGCAATGTCGCGCAGAAAGTCATTTCTTGTCTTCTCGATCACCTTCGTGAGTTTGTCCGGTCCCTCGATGAAATATGTTCTCACGGTAGAGATGTTCGACAATGTGTAGAGCAAATTCCTCGAGTTGTCCACGACGATTGACACGATCCGCTCGTTGGTCGCTTTGCCCCAGATCATTTGGGTTGGATTCGGCACGACAGCTGACCACCCAGGAGAGGAATGGTTGATTTTGCTAGTCCTACTAGAGAACCATTTCTCCTCCTGTTGGTAGAAAAGCTCGTGTACATCGCTGTCGAAACGACCGGTGAAGAAGATTCGGCCATCAGACGTGGCGGAGATCTCGCAGGCCTCGATGCCTCGAAGCGGTAGGGTCATGCGCGTGCCGTAGAGTTCAACGGATTGCGCACCTGTGGGTGTGCCCGACGCCGACACTCCAAGGAGAAACATGTCCGACGTGGTAGCCACCACGAGGATGTAGTTGATCTTCGGCAGGAAGACACCGGGCTTCGGAGGGACGAGTTTGACCGCGGTGATACCGTACTGGTTTTCTTCGTAACCAATCAGCTGGGGATTGGGATGCGTGTAGTCCCAGAGGTAAAGGTTATTGTCGATCGCAACCCAGGCGTGGTTGAGCTCTGCGAAAAGGCCCATCATGGTGGACACCTGGGCGTTGTTGTACTGGGCAAAGACAGCATCCGGAATCGGATACATGGTGGTCTTTTGGAATGGGGCCCACGCCGAGTCGGTGCTGGCGACATCATATTCCGAAGAGTGTTCTGAAGAATGAATTAGTTGCTGAAAGTGAGCAAGAAATCCCCAGAAAAAAGAACTTGATGCGAGAACAATGAAGTGAAAAACATGGCCACTCACGTCGACAGTACGTGTCGAGCTCTGGATAGCTCCTGTCCCTTTCGAGAGCATTGTTAATGTAACCCGCCGCCTTGGCGGTGGGTGACTGTGGCGGCGCGCTCTGTGATGCGGCGTTCATGGGGTTGACAGGCTCAGTAGACGGCGTGCCATAGACTTCGCCGCCACCTTGACTAATGCTGCCGCTCCTGCCTCCGGATATGCTATTCTGTCGCGTGAGCTGGTTGCTGGAAGTGGCGGACGGCTCGCGGAAGAGGCGGCGCCGGACGGGGTCTTGTTGTGCAGCAGCATTAAAGCGTGACGCGACAGCTGGCGTGTGCAGGAAAGCACCTGGGAGGGCATGCGACGGCGTCGCCTGTGTAAACGCCATGTTGGCAGCTGGATATTACGCGCTTCGAGAGGAGGCGCACAGAAGGCGAGAAGTGATAAGGTCGGATCGATGCTGATGAATGCGGCGCGATTCCGGCACGACGAGCCAAGCAGTTGATCAAACGCGAGAATAGTTGCAAAGAGAGCTAACGGCAAGCTGCCGCGCCGGTACTCAGATCATTAATGGCGATCGCGGTTGTGGGCAATCGAGTGTTGATACAGAGGCGTCGTCGATGAGGCGGGAAAGAGCACAACGCGGCTGGCTCGAGAGCTGTCGGGCGCCAATGACTGCTGTGTTGCAGATCGGTGACAAGAGTCAGACAGCGCTTTGGTGATCTTGGTCGACAGATGAGTGAGTGGAAATGCAACACTCCGAGCAACTGCACGCGGATGGCCGGTCGTGGGAAGGCGGATGTGATGCGTGGCGCAAGACAAAACAAGCAAGCCAGAAAGTGTTGCAGCAGCAAGCGGCAGGGTGAGGCAGCTCCGGCAGCTCTCTGCGCAGGAGGCTGGAAATATTTTTGGGTCGTCCATGAACCCGGCAGAAGCTTGGGCCTGCGTTCCAGAGTGACGCGCCTGAACTCCCAAGACACCAGGCAATCTCAGTGCTGGCTGAGGCCCCCCAGCTTAGACCTGCGACAACACCGCTATGCCGCTTCGGTCCATTAATAGTGGAGGCAATCGCGATGGCTTAACCACATTGTTTTGGCTTTGACCCTCATATTCCTGCGCTCAAGGCACTCTTCAGGGTTGCGATAATGGGACAAATACAGAAAATTTTGGTTTGTTTCTCTATTCACTTGCTATTCATGCTAACTTAATAGGCTCTTGGGCTGTTGTGCACCGTGAGCGTGGCATTATTACCACGATAGGATAGGATACACAATAACCTCAACAACGACGCCCTAGCTATCCCTCCAACAAGATGTGTCCCTCTTTCCAAAGCAACTATACGCATGTTGCATTCTTTCTTTATAGTTGCCCTCTCGAGGGCGCGAAACGGAACCATCTATTCCTGCTTCGCGGCCTCACGAGCAGCCTTCTTGAGAGCCCTCTTGCGGATGTCGATATGCATCTTGAGGTTCTGCTCAATCGGGATAGTCGAGTTGGCGCCGACAGTGTTCTCAACAAACCAAGCCATGACTGCGTGACTCCAGTACGGGGTGTAAGTCGAAGCAGTCTGCTGCCAGTCACCCGTGCCAATCTTGCCAAGTGCCGAACGGACAAACGCCCTGGGACTGGGGATCATCATGTTTGGCTTGCGGACTTTGCTCATCGCCGATACGACCAGATAGCTGAGGCACAGCTGCACATCAATCTTATCGCGGCGAAGCTCCGAGGCGAGAGCAGTTGACCAGTGCTGGAGGAAAGCCTTGCTGCCAGAGTAGGTTGCCAAGTACGGAGAAGGCATCCATCCGCCAAAGCTACCCATGGTGAGAATGAGACCCCGTTTGCGCTCCTTCATACCAGGCGCGACAGCCTGCGTGACCTTGAGCGTGCCCAGGCAGTTAATTGTGACAATGTTCTGAAGCTCCTTGCGGTCGGTTTCAACGAAGGGAACAGGGATGCTGTGGCTCTGACCGACGTTGTTGATCAGGATTCCAATGTCGAGGCCATTGATGGTCTGGGAAAGACGGGCGTAATCCTTGTCATCGTCGCGTGCAAAGTCCATGTCGAGCACTTTGGTCTCGAGGCCTGGGTATTTGGCTTCGAGCTCGCGGGAGAGGTCTTGCAGTTTCGAGAGGGTTCGCGAGACGAGAACAAGATTAAAGCCCTTGGCGGCGAGTTGTGTGGCATACTCCTTGCCGAGGCCATCGGAGGCACCAGTCACGACAGCCCAAGTGCCCTTCTTCCCATATTTCCTGAGCTAAAGAAAGCAGTATTCCATTAGAATCTGGGCTCGAACCGTAGCCATGGTCCCAAGAACGAACGACTTACATTGGCACCAGGAAGGACAAAGACGCTTAAGAGCAGGCGCAAGAAGCCAAAGAGCTTAAAGAAGACCGCTGAGGCACCAACGACTGCGAACGCAGTCTTGGCCCACTCGGGAGTGGCCTCGACGATCTGGGAGAGTATCGTCATCGTGTGTTCCAGCGAAGCGTCGCAGACTCTACTGAGATGGGATTTGGCAGTGTTGCTTGTAGAGTGGAAGAATCTGAGAAATGTCCTCTGCCCAAGTGCTGAGCGAGGAGGCTCGTTCGCCCCGCGGAGGCCGGGGCTCGGCAGCTCCCAGCATCGACTTTTGTTGAATCCACCTTCAAGCACTGAGGGGCCTGGCCGACCAATGGAAGCAGTGTGCCTGGCAAGCTGTCATGTGAAAGGGGTCCTCTCTCAACCACTTCGTTGATGTTGTAGTAATGCACAGTCACATTGCCAATCTACTTAAGTACACTTGCGGGAGCATTGGCCAGGCGATTGGGATTTGTCACGGCGCGACGCAATGAATTGACGATCACGTCCTGAGTCCCAGAAGCGAATCACAACGCGACAAGAACCTGGACACGGTGTTCGCATCGCACGTCATTGAACATCTACTTCGAGATATGGAGAAAGCACAACAAATGATAACAAATCGTATTTCGCTCTGTTTCCGGTTTCCAAGTTTCGATTTTTGACGACAACACATTGACCATTGGTTTTGATGGATTGAAACAGCTGCACCCGAATTGTTGTAGGCAAGGAATGCTTCATATCGATGCTGGCGAAATTGCACGTAGTTCTTGAAAGTACGGGATGGCGGCTACTGTGACAGCGGTCGTGGCTGCGTAAATTTACTATGTGTATTAGGTGAGTATGATTTAATATTCATACATAACAAAATCAAGCACTGCGCTGTCCTTGAAGTATATCCATCTATCGGCCCCGCGCTGTGTACTGCTCAAATATCACTCCAATCCTTTTTTTTTTTGCGGCTGCGAGAACCAGCACTAGCTGGTGCCGTCAAGGTGCCCCGACTTTGCTGAGCCTTACAGCGGGCCCTCACCTTTGCAACCTTCAACACCACTTTCGCTGATCCGCGACATCCATTCAATCCAGCTGAGATGGATATCCTCAAAAGCTATCTGCCCCCGGCAGACAAGGGCTACCTGCCTTACTACATGTTCACTGTACGCCAAACCCTCCCTACCAACCTCAAACGAATGCACATTCTCTCAAACACACCGCTAACCTAATCTACACGACTTCAGCTCTCCCTAATAGCAGTCGGCAACTCCCTCCAAAACTACAAGACCCTCCACTACACGCGCCGGATGTACAACGGCCTCTTCGTACCCAACAAAGCCCTCCCCCCCGCAAGCGCGACCTTTGTCCCTGCCGATCAGACCAACAAGCTCGCCCCCGCGCCGAACTCGCCCAATCCTGCCCCGAAAGACGGCCAGCAGGCAACAGACCAGGTCACGCCCCTCGCGGCGCGTCTGTTCGGGACATACACCCTAATCTCGGCCATTGTGCGCATCTACGCGAGCTACAACCTCCACTTGGGGCCGATCTATGACATTGCGATCTGGACGTACATTGTTGCCGCGGTGCATTTTGGGAGCGAGTGGGCGGTTTTCAGGACCACACATTTTGGGAAGCCCTTGTTCTTCCCGTTCTTTTTTGCATCAATTGGCATCTGCTGGACGCTTACCCAACGCGGGTGGTATGTTGAGGTTTGAACAGCCTAACGTGGACACGGAGACGTGCAGAGGGTGCAGGTAATGGTGTGGCGGGATATCAAAGTCCTTGCGTGCACAACAAGAAGAACGATGCCAATTTCAGAAGGAAAATTGCCTAAGGCTGGAGGAAATCGAAGCCGAGAAGAAATATATCACGTTTGGAACAATTCAATATTCGAAAGCTACTGCTCTGCGTGAAATAACAAGACTACAATTTTCTACACGCCGACTACAACCGCTTCCGATACAACTCACCCGCACACTCTCTCAGCTTAGCGGCAGCCTGCTCGGGCGTAATGTCCCGCTGCGGCTCAGCCAGCAACTCATAACCAACCTGGAACTTCTTGACTGTGGCGGACCTGAGCAGCGGCGGGAAGAAATGCATGTGAAACCAGCTGCTCTCGATCTCCTCCTCAGTTCCATCAAGAGGGGCCTGGTGCATACCCGCGCTGTAGGGGAAGTGAGTCTCGAACAAGTTATCGTACCGCCGGGTGATCTCCTGGATGGCGTCTGCAAAGTCGAAGCGCTCTTGGGCAGTCAGGTCAACGAGCGCGCGGACGTGGCGCTTCGCGATGACGAGGGTCTCGTATGGCCAGAACGCCCACCACGGGCAAACTACGAGGAAGGTCTTGTTCTCGTAGATGATGCGTTCTTTCTTCTCGAGCTCGAGCTTCACATAGTCCTCGAGCAGGTGTCGTCCGCTGTGCTCGGCGCGGTATTTGGCCATTTGCACGATCTCCGTGCCGGGCTCCTCGGGCATTGTCGTCGTGGTCCAGATTTGGCCGTGCGGGTGAGGGTTCGAGCAGCCCATCGCGGCGCCCTTGTTCTCGAAGATCTGCATATACCGAAGTTGTTGTGTCGCGGGGCCAATTTGGCTCTCGGGTGCGGCGGGGGTTTTGAGGAGTTCGAGCTCAGCGGCGACGGCAGAGAGGGGGTTGGCAGGAGCGAGGTAGGCGGCGTAAATGCGTGTCCAGGTCTCTACGACGGGGACAATCTGCTCGGCAGTCATATCTGCGAGGGTGACATCGTGCTTGGGTGAGAATGTAAGGACGAAGCATTTGCCCTTGACGCCCTCAGCGCGGAGCAGGAGAGAGGAGAGATCTGGAACAGGGACATGGTCAGTAACGGGATATCTGGACCGTGAGCTGAAAAGGAGAACAAACCATTATCTGAAGGCTTCTCGTTGTATTCCTGCTGCTGCTCCTTCACCGCACTGTAATCGTTGACGAAAACAAAGGGCTGGCTGTAATCAGGGTTCGCTTCGCCCTGCGCACGAGGATTCCGTGGGCACAGATAGCACTACGTTGTCCATGTCGTCAGCACGTCCCTAGCAAGAACCGAGTAAGACGCCTTCAGCATACCTTTGGGTCATATTCTGGCAGCGAAGTCCCGGACGGGGCTTCCTGTGCTCCTCTTTGTAGGGAAAAACTCTCTTTAGTCGTGTCCTGGAGAAATGCACAAGAACACAAGAACACATGACACGACTCACTGCCAAGGTCGCTTCGTCCGGTGAGGCGAAACGAGAAGCCATGACCCCTTGAGAGGATTGTAACGGCGATGAGAAATGTCGTCGAGGATTTGGTCAGGCATGGCGACGAAGCGTGCGCGATATCAGAATCGCTGAACAAGAAGAGGTGGGTGAGGGAAATGGCAGAAGGCCACCAGATCGCAACAGACCTGGGAAGTCACCAGGAAAACAAGGAGAGCAGATCCCCAAGACTTGGAAGTAATTAAAATTAGTAACTGGAGCAGCAGGGCTTGATAAGTGAGCAACCGGCCGAGTCGCAAGGCGCAACCATGTGGACTTTTTAGGGCGGATCGCGACGTGAGTGGAGGGGCTGCGGTGCTTTGCGACTAAGACAGAGAACCCTGGTATGGTCAGCTCCACGATCGCATGGCGGGGCGTTGCTCCCAAGTTGAGATCAACTCCGCTCACGTCGCCGAAGCTAGTGCAACTAGAACGTGCAATGCGAAGCTTGTGCGAGTCAATCTGAAATTAAAGTTGGGACTCTTTTGCTTGAGTTGGCTTTGGTCGCGCTATGGCTGCGGTGGTCTGCGATCCAAAACTTGTCGACATCCCAAGCTCGGGAGTGCTGTATGGACTGGTCGCTATGACGCAATGTGCTGTTGCATCGCGACAAGATGACCCGAGTTGGAGCCTTCGTCTACCACCACTAGAGCAACAGAGGGTTTTGCCGTCAACTGGCAGGTCGATCAGCAAGCTCGAGGCTCATTCTGTCCAGCTGGGGAGGACATGGTGCTCATTGCGGCTCAGACACCCCCAACAGCTCTGTATAAGTGATCAGCACGGCAACCTGGACTAGGCCGTCGCGGGCTGCCTACCTGCTTTGCTTGGGCCTGCGACTGTGGGTGAATAGATTATGGACCTGAAGCAAGCAAGCCCAGTAATTAATTATCCCAGCCATCAGGGCAGCCACGGTCCATGCAGGGCAGCTGGTGGCAGCCGGGAGGGCGTCTGGCAGATCAACAAGACGACGATTACAGGATCCACTGCCACCCCACCTGGACAGTCCTGTGCGAGTCTACAGCCATTGGCCGCTCCGCGTTGGCGAGAGCTCCACCTCCGCCCTGGACTGCACTCCGGCCGGGTCGGCGCAGGCCTGCTGGATTGGCTGCAGCTCGCGCGCGGAGCCGTGATGCTCGCTCGTGCTGATGAGCGACAAAGCAGCCTACGACGGAACCTCGACGACACCTGTTCCATCACAACAAGCGCCACTACAACACATCTTTATCAAAGCCGCGCTTCGGGCACCCTGCACACCCACGCGTCAACCAGGCCAAAGCAGCCTGCTATCGTCCAGCCCGCACGCCCGCGTTAGCTGTCGGAATCGCCGCGGCTTCGCGCACACGAGGCCACCCTGGAAGCGAAGGGCGAACAAGAGCAAGAGGAAGAGGAAGAGGAAGGGGACATGGGTGTCATCCGCAAGAAACAGGGCACCCGCGGTGGCGAGGGCGGTGTCAAGTATGTCTGCGATGTCTGCTCGGCTGATATCACGTCCACTGTGAGTTACCTCCTTCATTCATGTGCGTGCTGGGTCGCACACCTACGCGCCTCAGCGCCCAGCTCGTCCCGCCTTATCTCCGACCGATGGCGGAACTGCATCTCACCCGCTTCCGCCTCTTGACAACCACCTCCACACTCGTTCAACTACATCACTATGCAGATGGTACTTGCGCAAAGCCTTGAAGTCACTCTGCTAATCAATATTATCCCCCCTATATAGGTCCGTATACGATGTGCACACCCTTCCTGTAACGAGTATGACCTGTGTGTCCTCTGCTTCTCTCAAGGCTCCTCGAGCGGATCGCATCAGCCGGCAACCCATCCCTACAAGGTGATAGAGCAAAACTCCTTTCCTATATTCGACCGCGACTGGGGAGCCGACGAGGAGTTGCTCCTGCTTGAAGGATGTGAAATCTACGGTCTTGGATCATGGGCCGATATTGCCGACCACATCGGTGGTTTCCGGAACAAAGATGAGGTGCGCGACCACTACCTCAGCGTCTACGTCGAGTCACCATGCTTTCCACTGCCCAAGCGATGTCGGCCCGCGGATATGGAACTTGCGCAAGAAATCTCGCGGGAGGAATTCCAGTCACGTAAGAAGAGACGCATAGAAGAACGCCGAGACGCCCAAAAGAATGCTGCGCCCTTGCCGCCAAAGACAAAGCCGACTGCCAGTGTTCCCTCATGTCACGAGATTCAGGGCTACATGCCTGGTCGCTTGGAGTTTGAAACCGAGTACGCAAACGAAGCCGAAGAGGCAGTTCAGCTTATGCAGTTCGACCCTGGCGATGGCATCAACCCGCGCACCGGTGAGCTTGAGCCAGAAATGGAACTCAAGCTTACTGTCATGGACATTTATAACCAGCGCTTGACTCAGAGAGTAGAGAGGAAGAAGGTCATCTTCGAGCACAACCTCCTCGAATATAGGGAGAACATGAAGCTTGAGAAGAAGCGCACAAAAGAAGAGAAGGATCTGGTCAACAGAGCCAAGCCATTCGGACGCATGATGAACCATGATGATTTCGAGAGCTTCAGCCAAGGCGTTGTGGACGAGCTCAACTTGCGCCAGGCTATTGCGCAACTGCAAGAATGGAGAAGCCTACGAATCGGAGATCTCAAGAGTGGTGAGAAGTACGAGCAGGACAAAGTACAACGGATTCAGAAGAATGTGCCCATGGGATCAATGGATCGTGAACGTCTTGCCTCTGCCCAGCGAAGCAAGCAAACAGTGCAGCCGGAGCCACCTAGTGGTGCAGCCACGCTCGTGGCACCCGAGCTTCCTTTCCGACCTGCTCTGGGACCAGGTGTCACAACTGCCCAAGGACTTGCAGACTTGGCGAAGGGTGACCTCAAACCATTGTCGAATGGGCATGCCAACGGTGTTACAAATGGGACTAACGGTGTTGCGAACAACACGAGGTCCAAGTTCGTCTCGCAGCCGATATCAGGGATGGCGCCACTGCAGTTGACGCCTGACACAGCGCCAGACATGCATCTCCTGACGCCAGAGGAGGTTGAGCTCTGCAAGGTGTCGCGTCTGCAGCCCAAGCCATATCTGATGATTAAGGAACAGGTACTCAAGGAGGCGCTGAAGGGTAATGGCACGTTGAAGAAGAAGCAGGTCAAGGAGATCTGCAAGCTGGACTCTCAGAAAGGCAGCAGGATCTTTGACTTCTTTGTCAATGCGGGCTGGATTGGCAAGGTATAGAAGATTTAGATACAAATCACATGTTGTCGCACTTTTACATCGCACTTGCAGCCTGCATTAGCATAAGATCTCATCGTCTGGTTGAAAGAACGTATATAGGTGGCACAAGCTCACTGCAGACTTGCGACAGAAGTCCAGGAAAACTCGCTGTGCCTAGGAACATAGTTCTGCATGTCAACAAGCCTCGAGGATGCAGAAAATAAGGTACTACTCGTCGTCATACACTTCTGCACGAAGCTTGTGGGGGTGAAGCAAGCCCGCTCCTGTGAACGGAGGAAGGTGCAAGGCAAACACAGCTACATGGGCGATAGACTTTGCTGCGACGGCATTTTCCGCGGTGTCAATGGTGTGGCAGTTCCTCAACCCTCATGCGGCAGTCCATTGCACAAAACGACCACTTCACTTGATGCTGTCGCGTTTGCCATTTCGTTTTAGCTCAAGGCCGGACGACACCTCCCAAGTCCCCATTCGCGAATTCACGTGAGCAAACACGAAGCTTCCTCGAGTACACTCTTCTGTTCAGCAGCCTTCAGTGATTGGCAAGGACGCTGCCTTTCCTTCATACGTGGTCAGCGGCGTTCCCGTCAACAGTCCATGGCATTAGACTGCTGTGCTCGCCTCATATCGTTGATTCAATCACTCGTTCAATATACACAACCGAAAGGCCAACGATGCATATCTAGGGATTCATAACCACTGGAACCTTGCCGACCCTTGAGGTACTCAGACCATCGGCTAAGTCACGAACTCGAAGGTATCGACCGACCAACCACAACGATGCTGCAACCAAGCGATCGCTTCCTTCGGAGGCTACCTATCCCAGTGCTGACGCTCCTGGCACTCTCCTTCATTACATCATGCACCGTACGGCTATTCGCCCCGTCACTCTTTGTTAATTCTCACAGAGGTGGGCTTTTCTGGGGCTCGTCACTATTCAGCCACAAGCCTCGACCAGGACATCAGCAGGGCGAAGAAATTGACCTCTCTGACCCAGAAGCACCTTTTGTGAGTTGGCCTTTGGCACGAGTTTGCGAAGAGGCTACCTGGGTCGACGGCCTGGTCTTCCTTTGCGACAACAACTCTGGCGGCCCAGGCAATATTCGCAACTATATCCAGACATGTCTTCGTTATGCTATTGAAGCAGGTGCCACTGGTCTCGTCATACCAAGGATCCGCAAAAGAAGCGATAAGAACCTCGCAGACCTCTTCACAGAGTTCCTGCCATTCGACTACATGTTCGATGAAGAACACTTTCGCCATACATTCAACACATCTTGCCCACAGATTACTTTGTACGCAGGCGAAAATGATATTCCGTCCTTGACATCTGGGACGGAAGTCGAGCTCATCCGACCGCACTTTTTTGGCTATCGAGGAGACGGCAACGGCATCGACCAAGACCGACATACCGATCGTTTCGGAATCCGGTTCCGCAAATGGCTTCAGGACGGCATAATTCCCGTCCCAGACAACCATCAGATCAAGCCGGTGGCCAGTACTAATCGAGCGCCCCCCTCTGCGACAAACCCAAGGTTGATTCGTCTGGAATGGGGTGCGATCTGGTTGTGGCCGGTCTATCGCGATGGCCCAGAGTTCGCCTCCACGTTTGGTAGCCTACTCAAGTTTAACAAACGACTACTTGGTTTAGGCAAGAAGGCTCTTTTTCAGATGAAAACTCTGTCACAGCAGGATGGCAGATCCGGAGAATTTCTTGGGGCACACCTTCGCACCGAGGCTGACGCTCTCGACTTCTGGCCCCGATACCGCCAACAGGCAGATGCATATTTGCAACGAGCTGGCGCAAGAGGCTTCCGCAGTGCCTACTTGGCTACCGGTAACGAGACCGAGGCCGCACGGTTTCGCCAAGAAGCGATGTCTTCCATGAATTTGAAAGTGTTCATGAAAGAAGAATTGCTGTTCGGACAAGATCTAGAAGATCTGGTCGCATTGAGCTGGGATCAGAGAGCCATCATTGATGCCATCATTCTCATGGGCAGCGACTACTTTGTGGGAGTTATGCCGAGTAGTTTCTCTGTGTACGTGGCGATCAAGCGGCACCTTCGGATCGATGGGTTACATATGAGACCATACAAAGTCGGTACAGATGGAGATGGTTTGTCATATCTTGTTGGGAGCTATGAACGATATTGGGATGAATGGCTGTTTATGTTTGACGGGATGTGGCCGTAGATGTTCTGGCATCCGTGGGAGCGCATGTGAAACATGTAGACAGCAATTTGCTTTGAACGTCGCATGTAATTGCAGATGATAGTTTAGAAAAGAGAATGCCCGAGTATTCCCTTTCGCAGTGCCCCTTGTCGAGTGCGGATTTGGACTGTTTGAGATGGAAGTAACTTACACGAGCCGCGAATGCGTTAGGGATTTTCTGAGAAGGTGGGGTCCACGACATCCGGAACCACCACCACCACCAATTTCACAATCGACATCATCAAGCCTGCAACCAGTCTTTCGGCACGTCTGAACTGTCCAGACCAACTCGGGCTTTCGACTGCGACGAGAAGAGGCAGTGGAATAGACTCATCGCATCACACATCGTTCATGTGGCACGCCCTCCGCACAAAACTCATCCCCACTTCTCTGCCTCTACGTCCGTCGCTTTCGAGCCTCCTAGGCCCGTCCAGCACCCGCTTATCAGGACCAGCAAGAAGGAATATCATGTCGATGGAGACGGTCGCCACGCTGCAGCGCATCAGCGCCGACGACCTGACGAGGATGCTGCGTGGGCAAGGTGCAGGAGCACCGGGGGAAGAGTCGAAGATTGCTATTGTTGATGTGAGAGATGACGGTATGTTCTTCTGTCAACTTCATATCACGGCGTGTTGGCATTACGATCGATTGTGCTTCGGATAATTACCAAGAGTAGGCCACGATTGTGTCTCGATCGACTCGTTATCAATACATATACTCACATGCCTTTTCTTTGGGGGCGTATTTGCACATTTCCCCTTACGCTTTTACCTCCACAAGCTCTTGTCCGCAGCACACTAAGATGCCCGCAGATTACATAGGCGGTCACATAAAAGACAGCATCCACGCCCCCTCTCGCGCCCTGGACACGTACATGCCGACGCTGCTGCGGCGTCTCGCGGACAAAGAGACGGTTGTGTTTCACTGCATGCTGTCCCAACAGCGTGGACCCTCGGCGGCACTGCGGTACTTGAGAGAACGGGACGCGAACGCCGCGAAGAACGGTCGGGGTTTGACGGGGTCGGATGTCAGGCAGAAGCTTTACGTGCTAGACCTTGGGTTTCAGGGGTGGCAGGAGAAGTACGGGCAGGACAAGACATTGACAGAGGGGTACAGAAAGGATCTATGGGATGATATGATGCTTTAAAGCTTCGGAGTCTCATGGAGAGGGAGGGAATGAGAATGCGGAACATGGAAGCACCATGGAAGCACCATGGAAGAATGCCCAAAACACGCTGCACAGCATTACAAAAGGCATGGTAGTATTTTGGGCAGCATGCTGGAGCTCATGCTACAGATACAGGTACCTAATCATCGTCATCATCATCGTCATCCAACGATGTGAACATGAACTGCTTCTTCTCTCCCACTGGCGATGAGGCAGGAGGATTACCGCCAGCGCTGACGGACTGCCGCCGCCAGCCCTCGGCCGACTCCTTCTCACGTTGGCGCGCCAGCTCGGCGCGTTGCCGGGCTTGCTCCTCGCGCAGTCTGCGCTCCTTCTCTTCGCGCTCGATCCGCTCTCTCTCCTCTGCCTCACGCCGCTCCTGCTCCTCACGCTCCTTGCGCAGTTTCTCTGCCTCCGGGTCGTAGTCCTCTGGATCAATGCCCTTTTCTAGGAGGATTGCCATGGATGCGAGCGAGCCTTGGCGTACATTCTCCTCATTTGGCCACGGCACGAACTGTGTCTGCACAGTAGAGCGGATGTGGTCGACGATGTGACCTGGGAGATGTTTTTCTGCGTCCCGTGCCGAGTCCTGCGAGGCAGGATCGAGCGGATGTGCAGCTTGTACCGTCGCGGCGGGCGTGGCGCCTCCAGGTACAGATTGTATACCGTTCGGCGTGGCGGCCGGGGTTCCCACAATGCCTGGTGTGGTTGCTGCCGTCTCTAGACCACTGACCTCGATGCTTGCTTGGAGCTCGTTCTGGGCTTGGAGCGCGGCGACAGCAGCGGCCGGAGGGATAGTGGTACGGCTGATGATGCGCGCATAGTTGAGCAGCTGATCGTACTGGATATCGTAATGAGGCCCGTCGGGGAACACCGTGGCAGGCGCGTTGGTAAGCTCCTTGCGCGTGTTGGCGAGCAGACGCAGTGTATCCTTGATCTGGTTGTCGAGACTCGCCGTGGCGGCGCGAAGCTGTTCTATGCGGCGGTGGTTTTCCTGGTGAATTTGGACTGATATTGGAAAGAAAAACAATGTCAGCTAGATAAGTCTCGTCGTTGCGATTGTGGCTGAAGTGAAGACTTACGCTCTTGCAGACCTTGGTGAAGCTCCTCATCGGCAGCAATGTAGTCGTGCGCCTGAGCTATGGACGGGTTGTACTTTGCGATGGAGTCGGTCAGGGAGCCCAATGCCCTTTCCACGCGATCGAATCGCGCGTCGATCTGCTTGTCCATCGCAACATGTCCAGCAGCTGTGCAGCTATGACAATGCTGTGTGTGGAAGTGTAGGAGCGAGCGCAAGCCAAAGCCGGTTGGGAGTCGCAGCTGCACAGTCGGGTGCAGTTCCCTGAGCAAACTGCCTGGCAGTGACAGGGATCCGAGGTTTGGTGGGGGCCATGGAGCGAGCTCCTGCCTCTGGGGCTCCAGGTCCAGGCGCAGGGACTCCAGGAGCACCTGGGCACCTTGTCGAGGGCTTGAAGCTGACCTAATCCACCTGCCTCTCCAGACTGTGGCTGATGAGCTCAAGCCACAACTGTCACCAGGCCTAGACAGCAGCTTCCATTGGCGCGAAGGTGGCTGAGCTGTCGCCGGACAGTCCCGAAGCTTGGTGGGCGGCGGGCCAGGCTCAAAGAATCTCGCGCAGAGCCGGCCTCACTCGAGGCTTCGACGTCTGATAGATTTGCTTGAACACCAATTGCCCATCGACGCCCGTGGCCGACACGCAACTCGCAAAGATGGTCCTTCCTGTACGTCAGATCGCTCGAATCTCTCCCGACAATGCACACAAACAAGCTTTCGCATTACGCCCAGCGCACACAACCCTGCGCCATCAGTCGCAAAGATGAAGACTGACGATTCTCAACACAGACTTCCCTCCGCATGGCTCCTCAGCCCTCGTACAAGAGTCCCTACGGCCCCAAGTGAGTGATCACTGCACCAGTTGATTCGAGGCGAAGCGATAGAACCCATCGCTGTAGACGCCGACCAATTTCTGCGACGACTAGAACGAGCGATTCCCAAAGAAAGCGTGGTGTGCTATAGCGTCTCGGCAACGACAACAGAGCCAATCTGCGCCATCAGACTAGGACGCTGACAAGTCGCGTATCACCAGATACCATTACCAGCCTAATGTTGGCGGCTGGACCTTGAAGCAGGGTGCTCAGCTGTAAGGTTGCCCGAAGCCCAAGCATACGGACGATAATGTGACTAACGGCACATCTGCGTGATGCAACAGTGGCTTTAAGGCTGGTGCTTTTGGTGGCGTTGCTCTCTTCGCTGTCATCTTCTACGCCTCGGGCATTCCCCGCGTTCAGAACGATATCCTCATGAAGATCCCTGGCATGGCCAAGTACTACGTGAAGGACATTCCCCCCTCCGACAACGTAAGTGGCCTGAAGTTCTGGCTTTGTGGGAATAAGGGACTCAGACTGACTCTTTTGCGCAGCCGTTCTAAGCAATTCCGTTTATGTGTTTGGAAGTTTTGGGTGGATGGGAGTGGCTGAAATGCGAACATGAGCCTAGAGGTCGCATGCCTTGTACAAAACCTTGAAACAATAGACCGCACCAAGCCTCATCATTTACCATTACCTGACCTTACACGAATCGCGCAGCAGTGTCTGTATTGCAAACATGTTCTTGAAAAAAGAGATTGCCGTTACGCCGTCTTGACAACAGCGAGCCCGCAGTCAGCTGGTTTGACGGGTGTTTGATTGGGTCTCCGCTGCACAAGCCGCCAGCAGGGGGTCCCATCTGCGCCAAACGCACGGCTCTAGGGCTTGCCTCTAAGCCAGATTGCATATGCGCTCTCTAAGCTTCTGACTCAAAACAGCATCTTGGTCCAACCTGATCTCAATATTTCAGATGCTGATATAACGGTAGTCAAGTCTCAGATTTCCATAGCCCCAGCAATGGACCTCACACCCGTCCCAGGCGTCGCCCAAGTGGTGACCGTCGCCTGCCTGGTCGCTGGTGTTTACACGTACCGCAACGGGACGCCGACACAAGCTGCTGGCCAGATATTATCGACACTCGCGACTGGCGTGATTCCTATTGTTTTTGGGCTATTATGGCTTGGATACGTCACAAAATCAGTACCTGAGCCATACCTTGTAAGGACGCAAGCACTTTAATCACATTTGACCAGCTTCTGATTCTGAACAGGACGAAGTGTTCCACATTCCACAGGCACAGGTATATTGCGAGGGTAGATATTATGACTGGGACGACAAGATCACCACCCCGCCAGGATTGTGAGTAGTCCCATCTCGCAACTGTGAGGTAGCTCATCTGGACAGCTAACACGTATCGCCGCAAGGTATCTGTTGAGTATCTGGCTCATCCAGGGCACAGCCTGCTCTGCAAGGAACCTTCGAATGACCAATGTCGGCATCGTTGCCAGCATTGCCGTCGTCTCTGCTATGTGCCTGAGGTCTCGCAAGCAGCTTCAACAACCCTCGAACTATGCCATCAACTCGCTTTGGGCTGGCACAAACATCGCCCTGTTTCCGGTGATCTTCTTTTTCTCGGGATTGTACTACACAGATGGAGCATCAACGCTTGTTGTACTGTTGGCATACTGGGTACATCTGTTTAGGGCCGGCCAGGCACAGCCATCCATCGTATCAGATCTCATGACGATCATACTTGGTGTCTCGGCGCTTTTCATGAGGCAGACAAACATCTTCTGGGTCGTGGTGTACATGGGCGGGCTTGAAGCTGTTCAAGCTGTCAAGTCTCTACTTCCGCCGATAGCAGAGCAGCCACAGTCCGATGCGCTGGTAGATCATGTCAAATTCTACTTGAAAAGATTTGCTGCTGGGAACGTCCATGACCCATTTCTGGACGAGACGACGCCGATAGGTAAGATATCCACGCTTTCCCGAATTGTTAAGGCATGAAAGGTCTCTGCTAACGACTCTTCACAGTGGACATCGCCCTTTGTGCCATCAGCCTGGTTATCGCAGGTGTGTGCAACATCTTGCCCATCCTTCGACGGATATGGCCCCACATCACTGTCCTTGTTGCATTTATTTGTTTCGTGGTCTGGAATCAAGGTGTTGTGCTTGGTAGGCTCCTGTTCCCCATTGATCATCGTTGGACTGCACTGACACGCTCAAAGGTGACAAATCGAACCATGTTGCAACATTGCACCTCGCGCAGATGCTGTACATATGGCCGCTATTTGTCTTCTTCTCGGCACCACTCTTCCTGTCACCTCTCCTCCAACTCGTGCAGCGCACCTGGCAGAAGGTAACGGCACAAGAGCAGCACGATGGCCCGCCTGGTGTCTCGCAGCCCACCGTGACTACATCCATCGCGAAGAGTCATCTTCTGCAAGGCGCGCTCGTGCTCGTCGCCGCTCTTGGCGTGGCAGCACTTATCGTACGCTTCAGCACCATCATCCACCCCTTCACGCTCGCCGACAACAGGCACTATATGTTCTACGTTTTTCGGTACTCCATCCTGCGAGCGTGGTGGATTCGCTATGCACTTGTGCCTGTGTACGTTGCCTGCGCGTGGCTGTGCTGGATCGCACTTCAGGGGCGTTCGCAGACTGGCAAGGCAACCGGGCAGGAACGGCGCTGGGTGTGCAGTCCTTGGGCTCAAGAGCCTCCCAGCCAAAGCGCGGACTCGTTGGCGTCTAGTGCAACTGGCGCCGAACGACTCGAGACAGCTCCGGCTGCCTCGACGGTGCTGATCCTGCTGATCGCCACGACGTTGTCCCTCATGACGGCCCCGTTGGTGGAACCGCGATACTTTATCCTCCCGTGGGTGTTCTGGCGGATGCTCGTGCCCGCGTGGCCATTGTCTACCTCGGGCGTCATCACGGAACAGCCATCAACAACAACCCTACTAACAAAGACGACCACGAAAGTAGAGAAGAGCACCTTCAAGGATACCACCACCACCACTAAGGATGAAACAGCTTCAATGCCGCTATGGGCACAGATTGACCCCCAGCTCGTCATGGAGATGCTGTGGTTCGGCCTTATCAATGCAGTGACGATGTACATCTTTCTCACGCGGCCGTTTTACTGGAAAAATCCGGATGGCAGTTTGGCCGATGACGGACGAATGCAGCGGTTCATGTGGTGAGGTTTTGCAGTTCCGAGAATTCTACTAGACATTGTGGGAGGGAACCCCCCCCCGGGAGGTGCATGACGTGGTGGAGTAAGTATGTCGTTTGGTCCGCAAGGCTGTCAAACTGATTTTACGTTGTCGGGCGTGGACGTGGAACATGGCGTGGTTTAATAGGCCAAGAAGCCGATACTGAAGTCAGAATAGAGGCAGTCACAATACACTGCGTGTTGAATTCAGGATTCTAGATATTGCCGAGGTCAGGCAATCATGATTCATATGCGTGTTTTGATGCCCAAAGACGGCTGTGCTCTGTATGATACACACGTCCGTAACCCATTTTCCTTCGCTGAAATATGTACGATTCAAAAAGCAGTTCCAACGCCATCATGAAAGTTATTGTCCACCCCATACGCTGGGGGGAATTGCTTGCGTGCTATTCGTCCTTTTTGTACCAAGCCAAGAGAGAAAGCGGTCCATCGTGCTGGTGGTTGCGCTTGGCAGCAAAGACTGGCATGCCACACGCACCAGCTACTCAAATCCTCTGCCCTGAGCCGGGTGAAGAAAAGGGCCGAAGTGCATAAAGCCTTTTGGTGTATGGATAGCCCCCTCACAAGCTTAACCTATCCAGACTCAGCCGATCTTGACTACGGTGACGCTTGACAACACCAAGCTTGAAGAACTTCTCCTCGCCACCCGCCGTCCTGCCGCCAATATACCACTTGTCCGCGCCCAGCACATCGCGGAAACCCTCACTGCTGCTATCGCTCCCCCGCCGACGACCGCTGTGTGCAACGATGGGCATGGGCCCGGCGCCGTGACCTCGCGGAGAGTGCAGCGAAACTTGGTTCGCCATGCTGCCTTGCTGGGCATGGGTGTGTGCGTGCGAGTTTGTGGATATTGACCGCGGCCCTCCGGCCGCGTTATTTGAGGAGGACGGCTGGCCGTGTTTTGAGGGCTGTGACGACGCCGCTGCGAGGGCGGAGGCTGAGGGTGTCTGTTGCCGGAAGGCGGCGAAGAAGGAGGAGAGGAAGAATGGGCGGTGCGAGGAGGACATTGTGGCGGGCTGGTGGTGAGGTGACGCGTGTTCAGAGGTGATGGTGGTTGGCGGACAAGGCCGCTCGTGCCAGATTGTGATATGCCGCTAATGCTGGCTTGGACGACCGGAGTCGAGATGGCTCGAGTAGAGACCTAGAGTGTATGGCGAAGGGCCTGTGGGCGCTGGCGGTATGCCCCCTTGGCAGCCGGGGCCGTCCGTGGAGACGTTGATAACGGCGCAGGTGGCGGTGAAGACTGGCGAGTCGAAGCACTTGGATGAAGAGTGATGCAAGACCGAGGACGAGCTGCCGAGATGGACGACGGACGTAGAGGTGACTGTAGGATGAAGCGTGGGATCACACGTGGAAGTACTGGCGTGCGCGGATCTGAAGTATTAGCAACGTGGTGGTCGAGTGGAAAAGGGTGATGGACGATTGATTAAGTCGATGCTGCGGCGGCGGCGGTGGTGGTGGTGGTGGTGGTGATGATGCTGGTGGGTGGAGTTGCTGGTTGTGGTGTGGGTGATGCGGGCGTGTGTGTGTGTGGGTGGAGGTCTCCAGCGCGCCTGCCCAACCTCGAAGGTACACTAGAGAAGGTACACTTGAGAAGGTACTCAGTACACTGCTAATTAGTTAGAGTGCTGGGCGCCCTGCCGTGCAGGGCCACGGGTGGGTTGTCTGGGCACTGAACCCGGGGGCACCCGAACCCACCACTTGGCAATGTGTGGCCTCTGACTGGCCCGCCTGGGCCCCGCCCATAGCCCCGAGTCAGGCTCTGCATGCCCCAGGCCACAGCTTTGGAGCGGCCTTGGGCTCCTCAAAGCAGTGGAGCCTTCGTGCGACCCGGCGGCCTGCCTAAGGCCTAGGGGAAGGCAAGGCAAGGCATGGCACGCCCTCGACGGCCGTCATCGAGCGTACATGATGCAAGACACTCGCTCCTTTCCAACGCCATCTTGCTTTCCGCCACGCCATCTGCCAATTCTGAGCTGCCGCTACGGCTGCGGCTCCAGCTGTCATCCCCCACGCTTCCAACTTGGAGACAGCTCTGCTGTGCCAATTAGTTGCAATGCCACTTGCGGAACGACTTGCAGGCAATCGAGCCACCCGATGGCCCACCTGCGACTCGACATCACAAGACCCAGCGGTACATTGACCTGGAGACCAGCACACGCGCCGCAGACGAGCCCGGTCGCGGCCGGGAGTCCCGACTGAGTGCTGGACTGACTGCCTGGTGCTGGCAGACTTTCAGACTTTCAGACTTTCCCACGTAGCCGGAACCCCTGCGATCGGCTTCTGCTGATTGGCGATGCAGTACAGTACAGCACACCACCATCTACGTGTCGCCGCATCGCGTGCCCAGCACCCGTTCGTCCGGTTTATGGCACAGCAAGCCTGTCTCCTGAGCATCTGTCTGCCCTGTTTGTGCTGGACAATGTGAACACATGTCGACGAGACATGAAAGACCTGACTGGCCTCGGCTGTGGCTATGACTTGCAGGCGAGGCAGACGGGATACCTGCAGCAGTGTACGACGGGTTTGCCTGAGCCTCCACGGCGCTAGGGCAGGCTTCAAGCCGCTTCCCGCACTTGTTCCTTATTGGCTTTAGTGGCTACAGATCGAGCCGCTTGCACAAGAAAGTCGCGTGTCGATTCCATTCTGGCTTACGTCAAGAGCATACCAAGCATTGCTGCGCGCCTCGAATTGCCCAGCCAGCTTCTTGCTGCAAACAACTGCGGTGCTTAAGGTATCGCAAACTGCGCAGACCTGAAATCGCCCTTCTGACGCGTTCATGTCGGATCCCCCCATTGCGTCACAGCTCTAGTCCACGTCAGAACTCTTGCCTGGATCCAGCTAGATTACGACCCGAGAGCTCATCTTCTTCATGATGGAAACCGTGAGCAATTATCAGATGCAAAGCCGACAAGCATGCTCTCAGGTCTGCTGCCAGGCGACGACTATTACATGGGCTGTAAGATGAGGCCGCACAATTAGCACGTTTCAAGCTGCCGGGCAATACGTCTGATGGAAGGCAATGCAACTCAAGCACTTGATCCGGGACCTTGAGCCGTACTAGGAGGAAGATGTAATCAGGAGAAAGATGCGGGCTGCTCGCCCACCAGGCAATCAGGACGACTCGAGGTTCCGATTGTGAGGGTGAAAGTGGTCGACTTGACGGTGGCCTCAGGCTAGAGTGCGGCACTCGGCATGTTCTATTCTACGTATTGCTTACGCCAAGTACTTGGGTAGCAGTCTCAGATGTAAGTCGTGCCGTTTCGTGCCTGCTGCATCATGAATGCATTCTTATCTCTTGGATAATCTTGCGTGCTGTGGTGTTGTTGGCCCTAATAGTGGAAGTGGATTCGTTCCCCGCCCGCGGCAGTCTGGCAGTCTCTCCGCACTTCCCCAGACGTGGAGCCGGCCTGCCGCGCTCTTGCCTCGGCTTATCCACTCATGTCAGCCACCACAGACACGACACTGCAACTGCGGACAGCCTCTTCTCCGCATCAGCCTTACCAAAGGGCAACTCGAGATAGTGAGTTGTACAAGGTATTTGGGTCCTTCTGTTTCTGACCCTGACCCCTGATTACACGCCAGGCACCACAGCCTACCCACAGCCTTCCGTCACTCCGAGGTCCATGGCAATCAATCAACTGCGTTGACAGCCTACTTGTAGCTATCCCCCCTTCGTCACATTTAATTGCTTCTCAACGCCACCACCATCTCTAGCACTCCTCCGACGCCTCTTCGCTGTCGACAGCAAATCACTCCTCTTTTTATAGCACAGTCAACACCTGCCACCAGATCAACTACTCCACAGACACGAGAAAGCCACAATGGCAGCACCCGTCCCCTTCTCGGAGCCCTCATGGCTCATGGGCTTGCCCTCGCCGTACTTCAAAGAGACCCACGCGCGCTTCCAAGCCGCCATCCGGCCCTTCATCACTGAGAAACTCCTCGCCAACGCCATCGCCTGGGACAAGGAGGAGACCATCCCCGAACATGTATGGTCCGACTTTGCCAAAGCCAACATGCTCATCCCTGCCCTCCCCGCGCCGCTCCCCGTGGAATGGCTCAAGAAGCTCGGCATCCATGAGCTGCCCGGCGGGGTCAAGGTCGAGGACTTTGATTATCTGCACTCCTACATCTACGTCGACGAGATGATCCGCTCCGGCCTCGCGGGACCAGGTGGTAGCCTGACGACGGGCTTTGCCTTTGGAATCCCGCCCATCATCAAGTTCGGAGACAAGCAGCTCCAGCAACGTTTCCTGCCAGACCTCCTCACGGGGCGGAAACGCATGTGCATCGCCATCACCGAGCCCGACGCGGGAAGTGACGTGGCCAACATCACCACCACGGCGACCAAATCCGCCGACGGCAAGCACTGGATCATCAGCGGCACCAAGAAGTGGATCACAAACGGCATCTGGGCCGACTTGTCCTCCATGGCGGTCCGTACGGGTCCCGAGGGCAGCGGAGCCGCGGGCCTGTCCATGATCGTCGTCCCGCTCAAGGGCTATCCGGGCGTGAACATGCGGCGGCTCAAGGTGCAGGGCCAGGTCTCCGCTGGTACCACGTACATTGAGCTCGACGACGTCAAGGTGCCCATCGAGAACCTGATTGGTGTCGAGGGCCACGGCATGCGGTACGTCATGACCAACTTCAACCACGAGCGGCTCACCATCGCCGCGGGGACCACGCGGCAGGCCCGTGTCGCACTGTCCGCGGCGTTCGAGTACGTCATGAAGCGCGAGGCCTTTGGCAAGCCTCTGATGGACCAGCCCGTCGTGCGGCACAGGCTGGCCAAGGCCGGCGCGTTGTTGGAGAGCCAGTCTGCCTGGGTCGAGATGTTTGCGTACCAAATGACGCAGATGAAGAAGGACGATGCGGACAGGGAGCTTGGCGGCCTGACCGGGCTGGTCAAAGCGCAGGCTGGTATTGTCTTCAAGGAGTGTGCTGATACGGCCATGTTGTTGTTTGGTGGGAATGGGTACACGAGGAGTGGGCAGGGAGAGTTGATTGAGAGTAAGTCCTTTTCTTCCCTTTGCGTCCATTCTGTCTGCAACATCGTCTTGATGGGTTAGAGGAAGTTGGAGTGTCTGAGAGGCGATGGTATGCTAACATGAGTTTGTGACGGTAGTGCTGCATCGAGAGGTCCCTGGCACGAGGATCCCCGGTGGTTCAGAGGACGTCATGCTCGATCTTGCTGTACGTCAGCTCGTCAAGCTGTACAAGGCCAAGACAAAAGCTTTGGAGGCAGGCGCGAAGCTCTAGATGCTTTTTTAAAGTTGGAGAAGTAATGGCGATGTTGCCTTCGTAGCAATCGAAACTGTACTTGACCAAGGTACACAATCAATCCACCAGGAACACATGTGATCATGAGGCTTTAGTTCTTGTCCTCGGCACAAAGGCTATAATGCAAACGTGCAGAGCAGAGGTGGAGTATGGGCACATAGGGAGTGCAACGGACTGATAGAATCACACAACCAACTGCGAATGGCTGCAAAGAGGTTCAGAGCTCTTCCAAAATAAACCACTATGTACCTTCGTTAGGTTGCAGACGACGCTGACTCGGCCCGATCAAAGGGGAATCGCTCAAAGAATAAACATCCAGCATTAGACACGACCAGCCTGCTTCCCATCCACAACAGCCAGCTCTTCGTACGTATTTTGCGACGTTCTGTCTGCCGTGCTCACTGGTGTAGCGGCACCGGCACCATTACTCAACGACAGGGATGCCATATCCACAGGAGTGTGCTTGAACCTGCGCGCCGGCACACGGTTCGCAAACAACACGTCAATCTCCTCCAAAGTGCGGCCCTTCATCTCTGGGACGAAGAAGAAAGCTAGCACAGCCAATCCGAGGGCGAAACTACCGTAAATGTAACCTACTTTGCCGCCTAGGTTCGCATACTCCTCATACAGCAAGTACGGCGCGGAGATGGACACGGTGAAGGCGACAGCCACATTGACTGTCGTGGCGATGAGATTCATCTTCTCCACTAATCGCGTCGGTGAGGACTCGGCAAGGAGGATATAGGACAATGGCGCCCAAGAGATGTTGTACGCGATAGCCCATAGATAGAAGCCTGCGACTTGAAGGTTGAGGACGGTCCGGGTGACCCCCATGGGAGTGCTAACAGCGCCGATCATGAGGAGAAAAACGGCCTGGCCGATCCCGCCGCAGATGAGCAGTGGTCTGCGACCGAAGTGATCGACTATAAAAGTTGTGAATAGACTGACGACAAGGGACAGGAAGAGGCCACCGGCAAGGAGCTCAAAGCTGTTGCTATATCCTTGTTTCTGGTAGAAGAGAACGCCGTACTGCAGGATGAACACCTGCCCTGTGATTTGCTGGCCGACGAGGCCGAGGATGCCGATGAGTCCGCGGCGGTAGTTTACGCCGGTGAAGATTTCGACCCATTTCCCCTTGACTCTGTTTGCGTTGGCATTGATAAGAAGCTCGGCTTCACTGGCTATCTCAGCTTCTGAGACTGTAGAGCCACGCAGACGACGGAGGGCAGTTAGAGCGCCATCAATGCGATCCTTGGAAACAAGCCATCGGGGAGATTCGATAAGCAGTGGGTAGCTGGCGGCCATGAGAGTGGGCATGACGAACTGGAGGCCTAGTTGGATGTCAGCATGGAGCAAAAGACGACTGCCACTGTGGCTACCCACCGACCGGGATCATCCAAGACGCGTTAGAGTCCATTTTAGAAGTCCTTGTGTTGATCAAGGACGCAATGATGTTGCCAAGAACGATTTGAAGGTGCATCAGGCCTACGAGCAAACCACGAAGCTCGGCGGGGGCCACCTCGGCAACGTAGGCAGGGATGATCGGTGCGCAAATTCCCGTCATGGCATAGCAGACAATCCGACCAACAGTGAACTGGGCGACAGTTGTGGCTGTGATCTGAAGCATAACGCCCACATATGATGTGAAGACCACGACGAGAAATATAGGCTTACGACCAATCCTTGCGGCCAACGGGGAGGCCAGCCAGATGCCCACGAGCTTGCCAGCAAACGGAGCAGAACTCATGATGGAGACGATGCTGCCTGGGATCTCGCAGACAGAATCGCCAGTAGTGGGTGAAATATCGCAATGGCCAAACTTGATGTTGAAGTGCCTCATGGCGACAAGCCCGCTGAAGACGAGGGTGTCATAGCCCCAGTTGAACATGGCAATGCTGGTAATGATGGCAATGTATCCGACCGGCCATGTGAAGAGCCGTAACCGTTGACGAATAGTCATTGGTTTGCTTGTGGCCGTGGCGTCTGGTGCTACCATGATGGTGGGCTGGGTAGTTGCCTTGTTGATCATGTTGAAATGCTGTCGGCCTTGGGGTCGTCTAAACAAAACCGGCACGATCCGAGAAGATGGACGGAGACGAACATGAACCACGTTTTCAGAAGTGACGGCAGCAATTGACTATATAGATGAAGACGTGGACCATCTCCTCTCTGTGCCACCAGGGTCACTGCTGGGCGAGTTCTTGGCCATCAAGGGCGGCTATGCAGCCAACACTGCTGAATGTAACCATGAAGATGCGGAGACGGTGGCAGACTGTCTATTTGGAGAGCGGTGGTGCGCTGGATCATGTGAAGTACGCAAGCAAGCATTCTCACGCCACACGCAGCTGCTGTCGCCAAGCCTTGGAGGGCGCATTGGGATGTGGGCATGGCCAATGGCAGCCAAGGCAATATTGCATGGGCAAAATTCATCCGCGTGTTTTCGCTATCGCTTCCGTTGGTTGTTCTGCCAAGCCGCAGGTTTTGCTGTCGAGGTCGTCCTGGTGCTCGTGGCATTCCTGTCCGTATGTTGCACGCCGCAGAACGAGGCGGGGGAAAGAGATCCGGGGTTCAATGATGGGACATCCCCCCAGCTCGCAGTCTGGTCATCATTCCCGTGTCCCGCCTGGGTAGTGCAGTATCGTGAAGGGGCATCGTGCTGGAGTGGGAGAGGCGGCTCCCCGACAGTCAATTACATATTCATGTCTCTGGTGTTGTTGTCGGGCTGTGACTGGGGCAGTGGTTGCTCAAGTCGGGCCGGCCGAGCAGATTGATGTGTGTCCGGGGTGTTGCTGGAGCCGCAATCGGAGGCCGTCGGCTAAGTGGTGATTGTGGTGGTGAATGAGCGCTTAATAAGTGCTCGCGACGTTCTCGTGGCCCCGCAGATAGGCGAGAGAGCCACAGACCCAGCAGATGGAGTTGGTTTGGACGGTGGGGTGGGGGTGGTCCCCGGCGGCGGTCGCGATGGGGAATAGGCCCGTGGAAACGACCGAGCAAAGGGGGGCAAACGGACGGATGAGATTGGGGCTGGCTTGGGGCTGGCTTGGGGCTGGGGCTTGGGGATGGGCCTGGGCTGGGGCTGGGCCTGGGGCTAGGGCTAGGGCCGCAACACCACAATCGGGGAGCTGAGCCTTGAGGGTAATGTCCAGGTGAGGAGAGACGACTGCTGGCCCTTGATGGGATTGAATTAACCTTTAAAGCACAAGTGCCGGCCAGGCTTCAGATGGCGACAGCGGCGGCTGCAAGTGCCCGCTGGCGACCATGGAACCTGCAGGAGCGGGCGGACCACGAGGAACCTTGGAAGGTGCAGCCGTGCAACTGCACTGCGTCATTGCCAAAGGCACCGTGTACACTTACTCACTGTCGTACTCACCTTTCACTAGGCCTCCAATCTGACCGGGTTCTTTCACTCACATAAAGGCAAGCCAACTCGTCTTACAGTATGGCAATTGTCCAACTTCTCAGCAACCACGAGTCATCACCCTCATTCTTATCGTGCACCGGCCATGATTGACCGACCAGCTTGCGCACGCCCAGGGGCCACCCCCAGACCACCACGGCCCCCCTCCGGCTGCTGGCTCCACGTCCGGCACTGCACTTGTCGGCGCACCAAGCCACCGACCGACCCGATGCTTATCAGTACCAGCAACCCCCTGGGGCCGTTCGTGGGGTTTCTCCAGCTGGGAGCTCCGACTCGAGCTGAAGATCAACTTTAAGCGACGCCCTCCTCCCGCCTCCAGCTTTCCCTTCCGCCCTCCTTCGCCGTTCCAGCTTCAGTCCGTGAGCAGTTCTTCGCGTGTCTGCATGACCAGAGAGTGCCTGTCGGCAGCATTCGAGTCTTCAAACCCCGACTCAGCCTCCAGCTCGTTCCTGGTGTCACGCGACAACATCGACAGCCCTAGGGCCACAAATCCAGCCATGGCCGAAGTAGCGACTGCCCCTCGCGAGGACTCGCTCAACGACAAACCCACGACCAGCAACGCTGCCGACGATGCCCTCGCCCGCATGGGCTACAAGTCCGAGCTGCCGCGCAGCCTCAGCATGCTCTCCGTCCTCGGCCTCTCCTTTGCCATCATGGCTGTCCCCTACGGCCTCAGCACCACCTTTTTCTTCTCCCTCAGCAACGGCGAGTCCGTCACCATAATCTGGGGCTGGGTCCTGCTCTCCCTCATCTCTGTGGCTATTGCCGCCTCTCTCGCCGAGATCTGCTCCGTCTACCCGACTGCCGGCGGCGTCTACTACTGGGCCGCCCTCTTGTCGACCCCAGCATGGGCCCCCATCGCCAGTTGGGTCACTGGCTGGCTGACCCTTGTCGGCAACTGGACCGTCACGCTCTCCATCAACTTTGGAGGCGCCCAGCTCATCCTCAGCGCCATCTCCCTGTGGAACGAGGACTATGTTGCCACGGCCTGGCAGACGGTCCTCATGTTCTGGGCCGTCACCCTCCTCTGCTACCTCATAAACGTCTTCGGCACAAAGTATCTCGACCTCATCAACAAGATCTGCATCTACTGGACCGGCGCATCCATCATCATCATCATGATTGTCTTGCTCGTCATGAGCCCTTCTAAGCGCTCGGGCGAGTTCGTCTTTGCCCACTATGACGCCTCGGGATCCGGCTGGCCATCGGGCTGGTCCTTTTTCGTGGGACTTCTACAGCCTGCCTATGTGCTGACTGGCTACGGCATGGTTGCCGCCATGTGCGAGGAGGTGCAGACACCCGAGCGCGAGGTGCCCAAAGCCATGGTCTTTTCAGTCGTCGCTGCAGGCTTGACTGGTCTCGTTTTCCTGATCCCGATCCTGTTCGTGCTCCCAGAGGTCTCTGCACTTCTTAGCGTAGCTAGTGGCCAGCCCATCGGTCTCATTTTCATGACGGCCACGGGAAGTGCTGGAGGTGGCTTTGGTCTGCTCTTTCTGATCCTCGGCATCTGGTTGTTTGCCGGTGTCGGCGCCCTCACGGCATCCAGCCGTTGCACATACGCTTTCGCCCGTGATGGTGCCATTCCTGGCTCTAGTCTGTGGAGCAAGGTTGACAAGCGCTTCGGCCTCCCGCTCTGGGCTCTTACCTTGTCTGCTGTGGTTGACTGTCTTTTGGGGCTTATCTACTTTGGTTCGACCGCTGCCTTCAGCAGTTTCACAGGTGTGGCTACGATTTGTCTCTCCACCTCGTACGGCCTTCCGATCTTGGTTTCTGTCCTTCGTGGCCGGAAGAAGCTTGAACATGCGTCGTTCCGGTTAGGCAAGTTTGGCTTCATCATCAACATCACGACATTGCTCTGGATTGTCCTCGCCATCGTCCTCTTCTGTATGCCCACCACCCTCACTGGGCTCAACCCTTCAAACATGAACTATGCCAGTGTCGTCTTTGCTGGTTTCGCCGGTATCAGCCTTGTCTGGTACTTTGCCTGGGGCCGCAAGCACTTCTCTGGTCCGGCTGTGCTCAAGAGCGAGTTCGCCGAAGATGGTGTAGGTGTTGTTAAGGGACGACCGGTGGACGAGGAAACGATTGCGCAAGGGAAGACTGCTTCATATGAGAGCAAGTTCGACAATGCTGTGCACAAGTAGGTGGTGAATCTTGGCGGTGTTGTGCACCATTCATATGTCATACTATCAAGCTAGGTACTGTAAGGATTGTACTGTAGAAACCAGAATAGACGTGGTACTAGATTTGTACAAGCAATCAAGTTACTGCGCATATACCCCTCCCATAATGACCACTGTCATACATCGGCTCAAGATTGTGTCTTTGTCTCGCTCGATCTCGCCTCCATCTCTTTCATGATGAACCCAGCAGCTTTGACGGCGCCGTTACCTTTGTTCTTTACCAGTTGGGCAAAGACCTGGGCCTTCTTCCTCGCTGCTGCAGCAGTCTCGCCAAAAAGACACCAACTCATCGACTCAGCTAGTTCATGAGCATTCCAATCCGGATCGCTTTTCCTGCTCCCCCATTTTCCGATGCCGTGGATTTCCACACGCTGGGCGTAGTCGTAGCAGTCTGTCCAGGGCGGGAGGATGACCTGAGGCAGGCCACACCTGTTGAAGCAGTCAGTTTTGCCACTCTATCCTCTGGCCCGTCATTGTGAAATCGGAATGCCCGATTGAAGGAGGGGTGAGTGAGACTTACATCAACGCCTCATTGAAAGAATTAGCGCCACCGTGATGGACCGAGCACACAACATGCCCACTTTGCAGGATGGACAAGGGCTCCGGGATGAACCATTTTTCGACCCTGACCAGGCCAGATTCCATCTCGGGGCCCAAGATCTCATAAATTGCGGACTTGGGGCGCTTGTGCTCGTACTCCCCGTACTTCTTCAGCTTCCAAATCACCTGCAGCTTCGCCATGTCTTCGTTCCCCGGTGCTTGAGCCCGGCGGAGGACAGACTTGATAGCAGCGGCCATTTCCAACGCCTCTTTCTCGTCAGTCATGCGCAGGGAGCCCGGATTGACGTATAGCGTCGGGCCCCTGGCGAGCCACTCTAGCATATCGGGGTCCGACTCTCCGAGATCCTGCCAGCGGCCGATGATGGGGCCCATCTCGTGGATGTTCTTGGGGATGCTGGAAAGGGGGAAGTCGACCTCGAGCAGCGACGCGACGAGGACGGGGTGTTCCTTCTTCGCGACGACGTCGAGTGTCGTGTACATCTTCACAGGTATTCCGCGGGAGTTTGATGCAAGGAGGTGTTGAGCTGTGGCCTTGTGATGGGGATCCGTGAGCCACACTGCTGCTGCGTGCAGCGTGTAGAATGCGTTGAGGGGCTTTTGGTACCATGGTATTGGGTACGCGAAGCCTGTGCAGACGCTGTGTCACAGAGTGTTGTCAGTATTAAATCTAATTTCACCTAGTTATATTTCCGTTTCTCACCCCGTCCTGGGAAAGTAAAATCTTTTCCGGAGAATAGGAATAGAAAGATTGAGTGGAAAAGTAGATGTAAAAGAATAGGTAATGAAAAGAGCAGGACAGGGCATATGAACCTACCAAGGAAACTTCCACAAAACCTCTGAGAGTGACTTTGCACCAGCAGCAAAATCCTTGATCGAGTTGGGGCTCAGCACGATCATGGGGATTTTGGAGTGCACAGCCGCCGTAAGCCCAGGCATCATGACGCTGTTGACGACGATCAAGTCGGGTTGCACCTCGGCAATGGTGTCCAGGATCGAAAACACAATTCTCTCCATCATCTCGCCGTCCATGGGCACAAGCAAGGGCACCACCTCGCGCATTGCTTTCAGTGTATTGCCAAACGTCTTCTTCTTCAAGAACGACCACGGCAAGTACCCGGGTTTCATCGCTATGCCGCGCTCGCTAAGAAGGACCATGACGTCCTTGAAGTCCATACGCTCAGGAATCTCATGATATACAATCGGCCTTGCGTGCGGATGCAGGCGTAAAGACTCAGAGGACACCTTTTGGATGATCTCGGCCCCGCCAATACAGGTCATGACGTGGACTTCTGTGTCTGTGGTGGTTTCTATAATGGCTTGCGCTGTGGCCACTATCACGCCAATCTCACCGCGGTCGGAATTGGAGATAAATAGGACCTTGCGGCGAGGGGGGTCGAGTGAGGTGACTGCCATTGTGGCTTCTGGTGCTGAAACGATTTGGAGATAATCAATAATTCGCGCGTGCTACTGGGGAAGGAAGTTGTGATTAACTCGGGCTGAGAATGGGGGAAAACGGTGGACGACGAGAACAGGATAAAGACAGATATAGTGGCTCGACATTTTGAGATTTGTCAACGCGGGAGCTCATCGGTCCCGTGACACCGGATCCCATATGTCGTAGCATTGTCTTTTCCGCCGTTACCCAAAGCCCCGGCATAGACACGAGATATGAGGCTATCGGGCTGAGACATGGCAAAGGGGTTGAGGCCCGTAGTCTCATATAGCACGCGGCCAAGACACGCCATGGCGCGACAAGCTTCTGAAGGGCCAATCGGCTGTGAGCGCGAGAGACTGTCTCAGCCATATATACAGTCAGTGCGAATATTTCCACGTTGATCAAGGCTGATGGGACTCGGTGTCGGGAGTTGTCAACTTTCCGAGACATTTCACCGCTAACCAGAAGGCTCTAGAACGCCTGAATTAAGCTATGAGCCCCCCATGACAGGTATGAATATTGTATGGGTGGGCGTCGCCGAGGTCGGTGGTCTATGCTATGAGCTTTGTCAGGTGCTCTCAAGCTTGTCCCAAACGGAACTCGCGCGGAAACTCCAGGTCATGAAGTGACATCGTGATCTTCGCAACACAGCCACCCTGACCACGTTGCACAACACGAGCGGAGCATCAAAGCGCGAGACCCGAGTCCGACGCTAATTTGCCTCTTCCTCGCTCAACTAGTCTGAGACATGCCACACGGAGGACAGTGATATGTTGCACCTCAAGCTATTTCAAGCTGCGGTATTGGTAAGCAGATATATTTTGATGCTAGGATATGTACTTGATCATCTCAATCCACCACAATGACATGACAGCACTAATTACAGAGATTATTGTTCGGCCAATGCATCTACTGCCTGGACGTCCTTGATTATAAGATAAATTTGTGGCTGCCATCCGCCTCTGTCGACCCTGCCAACATGTACCTTGCAGTCTGGAGACTATGCATCGATGAAGTCAGTAAGTGAGACATCAAAGGGACAATTGGAAAGGCTTACCTCCAGACGAAATTGCCAACACAGTTACTCCTCATCACCTCGATGTATGCCTCCGTCGACGACACGAGCTCTTCGCTATCCTCACGCGCCAGTGCCAGCAGCTGCCGCGCCGCAACATCAAACCGTTCCCTCGACGTCATCAAGGAATGCACGGACAGCTCTATAGCTTCCTGGACATCACCTGTGAGAAGAAAGGTGAGTGGGACAACATTGTCAATGCCACCGACCTTCATCTCCTTCTTGAGCGATAAGAGGTCGTTCTGGATGGAAATAATGATGTTTGTCTCGTCCCAAATTGATTGTCGGGCGGCATGCTCCATCAAGTGCGATGGCAAAGAGTGGCCAGTTGCCCCGGTTGCTTCAGTCGCATACTCGCCAACAGCACAGGCGACGTACACTGCACTTGTGCCCAGTCTGAAGTTCCAGAACTCAGCCAGAGTTGGGATAACACCTTCGAGCCTACTCCGCTGCTCGAGCTCAGTAGAACCAATGAAGCGGACAATTTCGTCGTAGAATCTCAGCTTCTGAGCCAGATCATAAGAATCGCGTATGGCATACCCGATAATGTCGAAGCTCTGGATGATCCTATTCCACGAAGTTGGCTTTTTATCATCTTCTTTGGTAGCCAGACCAAGACATTGTCTGACAAAGCGCAGCGTGTCTTCGCGGTACAGCTGGGCAGCTAGGAAATCATTGGTGTAAAGGCCTGTGACTTCATCGATCTCGTCATCCCAGGTGAAGAGCCATAGCGACAGTGCAGCCAGGACCTCGAGCTTCTCGAGGCTGGCGTCCGGCCACCAGAGGGCTGCAAAGAGACCAAAGTCTGTAGCGCGAAGGCCGCGGAGCTTTTTGCCGGTGTAACCCAAGCTAGGAGAGTAGCACTGTCAGCTGGAGAAAGTGGAGAAGCGACGCAGGGTCGGGTGCGGAGCATGCATGGCATATGCATGACGTGGAAGTGGCTCACTTTTGGAGTCGCTCATCTACCTTTGGTCTCAGAGCTTCAAGATACGGACTGACATGGCGAGTTTCCACTCCTTTCCAGCCAGCTAACGTGGGCCTGAGATCTGGAATATGCGCCTTTTGGCCCTGCAGAGATGCGAAGAGCGCGTCCCGAGGGTTTTGGCGTATGGCAAGCGCAGCTTCGAGGCGATTGGTTGTGGTGGTTGTTGACAACATGGCTGATTTTATAGTAACAGACTAGGCAAAGTCGCCACTGTCAATGACCACTGGAATGCGAGCTTCAGGCTGCAGATCCTGCTTGAAGCGTTTCTGCATCTTGCTGATTAGCGCAATCTCGGGAACAATAGTTCTTGACTATGAATACGGAGATATGGCACCGGAGGTTCAAAACTCAACGTATAGTAGCACCATATACAAAAGCTGAACTATCCACGCTTTGGGGGCCTCACCTTGATTCTGGAATGTCACAGCTGGCTAGGTGTGAAGTATATAACGATACTGGTAGAATGGGCAAAGTGGTGGGTTACACAAGATCTATACATAATCTGCATAATGCAGGATGGAGTGGTTCTACAGCATTTAAGTGCGACTTCCCGACTTGTCTGATGGACCCGACAAAGTGGCACCGTCACATATTCATCCCAAGTAGCCTAGGCGCTCCAATAAAAGTATTGTGCACCGCTTTGTCATGTTGTCAAGCTTTGGCGACACTTTCTTTCAGGACGCATTGGTCCCCAGTGTCAGCATTTGGGATTCTATGGATTCGGTAACATGACTGATGCCCCGGCAGGGATCTCTTGTCATTACGCATACCCTCGATCGGATCACATGTGACTTATGGAGAAGGCTGCAGCCATAGGATGGCGAACACGTCCGAAGGGCCGCGTACATCTTTGTCCTAAAGTCTGACCGATGCCTCGCTCATAGTGACCCTGTAAAGATATCCAAAAAGATCCGAGAAATGGGCCGGCCCAACGGTTGTTAGTCTTACCTCAAAACTTGACGGACGGTGCGCTCCCCGCCTTGGCTGTCACCATAACCCCAGCTTTAATGGGTACGACAGGGATCAGGGGCTCGCCCTCCTCGAGGTACATACTCCATTTGGGTCGCATATTACTAGGCGAAGTAACTAGGTTCTGACCTGTAGTAGTTGGTTCTTGGCTTACTGTAACACGGGTTACGAAGGTGGATCACACCGCTGATGTAGCCACCATAGGTCTGACGGATCAGATCACACCCGTAGCGCCTTGCTGCAAGACTATCCTCTAATCTGACTGGGTGGGTGTCATTGAACGACAAGGTTCAACCAGTGACGCATGTTGATGCACTATCTGGCGGCATCACCGGATGGGGGCTATTTTTCTCCACCAGCTAGGATTTCTTCCCAGGGCTCACCATCATGTCCGTGACTGTTCAGATGATAATGGGGCAGTAAAGCCGGTCAGAAAGGATCTGACAAGTCACGCTACCAGTCAGCAGGGTCAGTGACTCCACGAGCCAAGATCGATCCCACGATATGCTGTATCCGAGGATTTACCCCAAAAGACAAGTGGGATAAGCACATATAGATCAACATCGAACCTATATCCTGGCCCTGGGAAGTTGACTCGGGTCATTGTCTAGATTTGGAATCTTACGGCGAGAAAATTCCAATTTAGGTATTCGTAAGCCCTAAGATGCAGGCTGCTCGTCGGGAAAGGTGGGATTCGCCTCCACTTGTTGATAGATATAGTGTGGTCTGTGGCATGCTAGCTTCAGATACTCGTGCATACTTTATGAAGCATCTTGGCTTTGATGCTACTACACACACTCAGCAGTAATCAAACCTGCAAGTGACGATATCTCCACCATGGCATTATTTTCAGCCACTCTCTCGACGCTCTCGTCGTCAGCCATGATACTGCTCGCTCTGTCTGGCGCAATTCTTTACCAAGTTGGTGTGATCATCTACAGACTGTGTTTCCACCCCCTTGCCAAGTTTCCGGGGCCGAAACTTGCAGCTGCAACACGGTGGTACGAGACATACTACGAGCTGGTCAAGAGCGGCGGTTGCCAATTTACACCACACATTCGGGACCTGCATGCTCGGTATGGCCCGATCGTGCGGATCACTCCCGATGAGATCTCTATCGCAGACGCAGAGTTCCACGACAAGCTGTATGCACCCCAGCCTGTCGTTCGGGATCGTCATCCGAACTTCAGCGCGGCTCTGGGGACCCTCAACGGCTGCTTCAGCACGAATGACCACCACCTGCATCGTCAGCGCCGGGCTGCCGTGAATGCCTTCTACTCCCCCGCCAACCTCGCGAGCTTTCAGCCCCTGGCCCAAGATCTGGTGAAATACCTCGGCGATCTTCTCTGGGAGAAGCGCGGGGAAGTCACTCCGCTGCGAACGTATTGCGCCGCGCTCAGCTTTGACTCGTTCTACTCATGGGCTTTCGGCAACCCCTTGAGGTTGCTCGATGATCTTCACAAGGCAGAAATGATCAACGGGACGGTCGAGAAGCTTGTCACGGCACCGCCAATATACAAGTGCTTCCCGTCTGTGATGAGGGCTGCGAAGCTGATCCCAGGCTGGATCCTTGCCCGCCTATCAAAAGATGTGGCCAATGCCTTTGAGCTTCAAGCTGTAAGTCATCCTAACTTACCCAAGGGTGCCAAAAAAGACTGCCTCAGCATGGGCACTGTTCCGCGGGAACCCAGTTGCAAACCCGAGGCGATTACCTTTTGCGCCACAACCCCCCCCCCCCCCCCTTCGCCTGCGAGTCAAGTGAGCGTCGATCGTGGACTAACCACAAACATTCCGCAGATGGTTTCCCGAGAGGCCGACCGATTCGTCGCCAAGGCCGAATCTCACTCACCAGTTGACGTTGAAAAGCGCGGGGACCACTCTGACTTAGGACTTGGCGCCGAATCGCTCTTCTCCGTGATCAACAACAAGGACCTGCCCGACGAGGAGAAGACTGCGTCCCGCATCACGCAGGAAGGCACGGAGATGCTTATGGCCTCTTTTACTCCCGGCCGCATCATGATGAACGGCATCTACTTCCTCGGCGAGTTCCCCGAGGTCCTCGCTAAGCTTCGGGCTGAGCTCGCCGAGGCGTTTCCGGACCGGACCAAGGCCATGGACTTCAAGACCCTGGCACAGCTGCCCTACCTGGTACGTTGTTGAAATGCTGCCGTGTGGCGATACCCAAGGACATTGGCGTTAACGATGAGAATTCTTTGTAGAATGCTGTGGTGAAAGAGACCCTGCGCGCTGGATTCCCCGTCGCCTCGCGCCTGCCGATGATCGCGCGGGAGCCGATGCAGTTCCAGGAGTGGGAGATTCCGGCTTACGTAAGCCATACCCTTTCCTTTCGAGAAAGAATTATGGAAGGATCGTGAGACAGCATGAGCTAACATGAGTCTCCTTCTTTTCACAGACCGCAATGTCCGTCAACCACAGGGGTCTGATGTTCGACGAGGAAGTCTATCCCGACCCGCATGCCTTCAAGCCTGAGCGCTGGCTTGATCCTAACCACCCCATTGACTCGAGGCGGTACTTTGTTGCGTTTGGCAAGGGGGCGCGAGGTTGCCCGGGCAGAGAGTAAGTGCCTCCATCGTTTGTTTTGTCGAGTGATGATGCATCTGAAATTGGCTGAAGGTTAGTTGCTTACTGCATGATTGAAAACAGGTTCGCCACACACCTGATCAGATTAATGCTCGCCGATTTCGTTACCCGATTTGATTTCGAGCTGGTCGACACATACTGGGATCGGGATGTCAAAGTCGTCTATGAGTCCTTGTTGACCAAGTCTGCGCATGGTAGTGAGGGCGTTCAGATCAGGTTGACGGGTGAGCGGCAATGAGCAGGGTTTGGCAGGGACAAAGCTTGCGGCGAAGACGAAGGATCCGGGGACTTGAACACAGGCGTTCTTCAGGTCCGAGAGTTCTTATCTACAGGAGGAAGAGGTAGACTAATATAGGATGCTGTAATGCGGAGCTCTTAATTTGATGACAAAAGCCGAACGAAATAACATCCTTGCTGCGTCATGACCGTCTGTGCCAACCTGGTGTCGAAAGCACTCAAGCCAGAAGCCCGACTGGACACGCCGGCTGACCTCTCACACTCCGCATGCAACCCGACAAGGATGTCATATCATGTCCCGCATGCGAGGTGCAGCACCACGTGGCAGATTGTTCCATGTCTTACTCATTTCGCTAAAATGTCAGTTAAAGTCTAACACACTTGGAGACCTTACCTTGGCACAATGTCCCTACGAGTCTAAAAATATCTACAGGCGATTGAGCAGCGACACGGTGTTGCATCATCTCGTACACTAGTCTCGTCACTTGCGGTTGCAAGCAGTACGACTGCTGTCATGGTTTTTTCTTTCAAGGCAGGGTTGTGACACCATCGCTGTCATTCCCACGTGGATTGAGTCCCTGTCGGGGAAGGATGCGGAGTAACCTAACCTTTATCTAGTGCGTGTACCACAAAGTCCCGTGCCAAAAGCCCCGGCCTGCCAGGGCTTAGTGGCTCTTGTCACTGTTAGGCCCGAAGGCCAGCGGTTGCGGCTTCCCAAAGAAGTCGCAGGGGTTGAACCGCCAAGCGCCCACCCCCCGGGCAAACCAGTACTTGACGAGATAGGGCATTACCCAAGGCAGCGGAGGAAATTCATTACCACCTTCAAACGTTTTATCCGCGCAGCCAAGCACGCAGGGGAAAACAGTATACTGCAGATTTGAGCCAGGTGGTTAGTATGAATGCACATGGCTGACTCGGCCAGCATAACATCTGCCACACAAGGATTACATAACGTACCAGGAGTCCCAAGTTGCCGCTGGCCTTGGCAATCTCCTCGGCCTTGTCCCACGTCTTACGCATGCCGGCACTGTCGAGGTGCTTGAAAGTGAGGAGAAGCTCGACCTCGGCGTAGAGGTGGTCGGTCAGCTGCTTGCTAAAGGAGTCGATAATTTCCTTCATGCCGCCATTCCCGAGCCAGCGGTACTCGTCGGGCTTTGTGGCCGTGGCGTAGGCGAGGAGACGCTCCATGCCGTCGTGGAAGAGCTCGTGCTGGTGCCGGGGATCATCCATGAGCCCCGGCTGACCGGAGAATTTATCCATTTCGGGGAATATAAAGGTCTCCTCGACGTGGTGGTGGTGGTTGACCATCTCGCACCAGCAGCGGACATAGTGGAGGAGGTCTTTGACATCGGTGGGGTTGTAGGTGGTCGGGGTGCTGGCGTCGGGGACGTGTGGCGCCTGCTGGATGACGGAATTGAGCCCGCGGATAAGGGTGTTGTGGGCGTAGCTCATCTCGCTAGCAATGTAGACATAACTGTGCTCGTCCTGGATGCGCTTTGAGGGCGTGGGGATGAGGGCAAAAGGGCCGTCTGCCCAGGGCGCGTCTGAGGGCCTCGTCGTCATGATTGCTACGGGGGTCTCGCGAGTCGTGAGTGAGTATATTGCGGGTTCGTGGTGTATCGAAGGATGCAGGTCAAGTGTACGGACTCAAAAGAAGGAAAACTTGAGGGGCAGTGAGCGAATGACGGAGCTGGAGCTCAAGAAGATGTCAATATGCGCACTGAGGGGCGCGACGCGACGCGGTGGCTCGATGTCGCAGCAGGGTGCAACCCGGGCAACGATGACCAACATCTGACAGCCAGCTGTTGTTGATAAGGCTGCGCGCGTCGTCAATGTGCACTTTGAGTAATTTGCCTGGATCTGAGTGCGACGTGGAGAGGGGGGGGGGGGAGGGGGCTTGGGAAGTGAAGCAAACATTCATCCGCCTGGCAGACCTGGCAGCCTGGCGTGGTGCTGCCCCACCATCTCCAGGGCACCTTGCAAGTGCAAGTGAGCATCTCCAAAAAGCATGTGCAAAGTTACGTGTCGGTCCGGTCTGGTCAGCCTCACCTTCCCAATCCGGCCGACCAAGACTACTCTGGATACCAGGCAGGGACCGGTATTCAACAGTGACGGCGCGGGCATTGCGGACGAAAAAGGTGCGGATCAGCAGCGATGCACGTGGAAATATGATGGCCATCCAAGGGCCGTAACGCCCACGTTGCACTGGTGCCAAGCATCACAGTAAGCCCCTAGCCAAGCTTTTGGAGACGTTAAATTGATCCGACCCTGGCTTGGCTCGGCCAGGGCTAGTGAGACGGGGCGGGTAGGGCTCAGCTAGGGACCGAGTCTGCTCACGGGAGGTCCGGGCCTCGTGTCGGTCGGTCGAGGCCGTCTCAGTGGGCTTGGCCACGGATTACCAGGGGACCTCTGCCTGCAGGCACTCCACTGGCAATGCGGGGTTTGTCAGCAGCCTGCCATGGTCTGCCATGGCCTGTCATGTAAGCTGTTGTGGGCGCAAAAGCAAGCCAAGACGGGCTACCCCGCCCGAGGGCGACTGGCACAACGGCTGCCGGCAGACGAGAGGAACAGTAAGCCACCGTCACGGCCCCACCCCGGCCATGCCCATCCCGGCCATGCCGTCATCCCGCGCGCCCGGCCGGCCGGCTGTCCAAGGTACTACTATGTATGTAGAGTAGAGCAGCTGTCTGCTTTGACGCTAGCGCACAAGGCTGGCAACGTCTCCCGCCCCCAACTGCAGAGCAAGTACGTTGCCCACCTCTGCCTCCGCACATGGTCAGTCAGCGTTGCATTCATTCCACGGCCGCGTACTGTACTGTGTCCCTGGGTAGCACGCCCTGAGCAGACAGGGCAGCCGCCCACACACATCCTGCAGGATCAGCATCCCTTTGAGCACCGACTGAGTCGGGCAGTTGCATTGGCTTGCACGACGCGCGCTATCGCCGACCCTTAGCTTGCTTCCAAGATTAGCTGAAGATGAGGCTCGGCTGACAGCGGCGCCTGGGGTCTTGCACGTACGCACCGAGAGATGCGCCGACCACCACAACCGGCCTGTGCTCGTCATGGCATCCTCGCCATCCTCGTGGCCGCAGATCTTCCCCGGTATCTGACTCGGGGGCTGGATACAAAACCCACCCGTGCCCTTTCTCTCAATCTGCACCCAGGTCTTGTTGTTCCAGAGAGTGCACAGACGGACCAACTAACCAACCAACCAACTAGAAAGCCAGCAGCTCCTTGACCAGGCCGCTAGGGCATCTCTGTATCTATCCGTCGCCATGTCTGCCGCTCCACCCCCGCTCACCCCGGAGCAGCTGGCCGAGATGGACCAGAACAAAGGCCCAACCCTCGTCATCGTCAGTGCCTTCTTCATCGCTATTTGCACCATCACGGTGGGCCTGCGCTTCGCCGCCCGGGCCAGCCGCAACATGAAGTTTGACATCGACGACTGGATGTCTGCCGCCAGTCTGGTTCTTGTTACCCTCTACGCCGTCACCTGCATCATCTGTAAGAGTCCAAACCCCTCCAAGGAACCATGACAACAGTTGCTGACTCTCGCGTGTAGCTGTTCCCCATGGCGTCGGCAAGCACACCTGGACTGCGGACCCGCGCCAGGTTCCGTACATCATGGAGGTAAGTCTAAACGCTCCTGGCATCGCCCTGCTTCCACTGACGAGAATGCTGCAGATTGCCTACTTCAACGCCCTCATCTACTTCACAACACACTTCTTCCTCAAGATGTCCATCCTCTTCTTCTATAGGCGCATCTTTACGCTCAACGTCAAGTGGTTCAAGTGGAGTGTTTACGCCATGACCGTGTACACGGTTGGCTGGTACATTGGCTGTTTCTTCGCCGCCCTACTGCAGTGGTAAGTTGATGCAAGCCCCAAGCAGCACTTATCTGTACTAATTTTTCCATCAGCGTGCCGCCTGCGCTTTTCTGGGAGCGGTTCGACCCCGAAAGCACCTTGACGGGCGTCTGTGCTGTCGACAACCCGGCCCTCGTCATCTCTTCCAGCGCACTCAACACGGCCGGCGATATCCTGATCTTCTTGTTGCCAATATTCATGCTGTGGCAGCTGCAGCTCAGGAACGCGCACAAGTATGCTTTGATTTTGGTGTTTGCGACCGGAGTCTTGTAAGTTGTTTAACCTGTGTGCCCCGCACACTCGACTCACGGTGATCCTAACTAACTCTTTTCTCTCTTCAGTGCGGTGGCTGCCGGCTGTGTTCGCTTGGACTCGTCCATGCAAGCCATTCAGCTCGACGCTGACACGATGTGGATCACGGCTGACATCTACATTTGGACTATCCTCGAGATGGGCGTCGGCCTCATTTGCTCTTGCTTGCCTGTCATTGGCCCCCTCTTCGGTCTGGTCAAGGAAAGGATTTCGTCCTACATGTCCCGGACCTCCATACGCGGTCTGCGCTCAAACCTCAGCGACGAAGAGTCCAAGATTGGCTCTCCCAAGTTCGAGTCGGGTCGCACAAGCAATGTCTCCTCTACGCGCAAAGGCTTTGGGTCTTCCCGCCACAGTCGCACGAGATCCTCCACCGAAAAGGTCGGCATGGCGTACAGTTCGCCGGCGCCGGTTTCTACTCCGTTGGTGCCTATGCCCGCGCGGATACTCAGGACCGACGAGTACAGCTGCGAAAGTCGCCCCGTGGTGGAGCCTAATAGCCCGTTATGAATGGCAAAGGCATCCGAGGATGGGAGAATAAATAATCTGAATCGCCATGGCAGGTCACGCGATCTGTAGGCTTCAATGTTTAAAATAATATTTACTATGTGGTACGAACCAAAGCCTCATCGCTGGCCACAACTAGGCCATCAATGCATAACCGCTCTCTGACATAGTGATTCATTTGCTTGTTAATGGCCAACCGTAGTGTCACCGCCGGCGGCCGATGACTACATTGAAACTACAAGATCGCCAGTGGCGCATCCTATGATTGGCTCGACTACCCCGCAGCCACCGGCCGGTCGCGGAGCAACTTGTGGTCGGTGGAGTAGGAGTCAGTACAACCCCCAGGCCACTCCTCGGCAGCGACATTAGCGGTCGAACTTGCTCTTTGATGTCGAACATGGCTCATTTGATGTAACGAGGTTAATCCCTTGGGTGAATTCCTTGTGGCACATATCTTCGTTCAGTGCTATCGCTCTCCAATGTTGAAAAGACACCACGACGATCATGTCAAATAGCGAACCAGATCGCAATAGCAACGCCCTGCAAGATGTGAGCCCTGATGGCCGACGGGCTCTTCGCGTTGAAGACGACCCTGAACAACAACCAAATGGCGGCCCCAAAGAACACCGCCAGAAAAGAATGTCCTCGCTCCTCGGCTCGTCCCTTCTGCAGCTGCCTATCTGGGGTATGGGATCATTGCTGATCGGAGAGTGCGACTCACGAGGAATATACTGACATACAAAACAGGCTTCGCGATGAGCTACGGAGTCCTGCAAGAATACTTCGTGGGCGACTGGGAGCTTTCTGGCCCGGTCGAGATCACAGGCACAATCGGCACAACCTTCAATGGCGTGACTTACATCTCCATGCCCATCCTCTTCGCTCTCTTCGTCCGCCGCTGGTCGCAATGGCGTCGTGTTGCGGCCATGTCAGGCGCCGCACTCCTTACGTTGAGCCTCCTCGCCTCGTCTTTCAGCACCAATGTCTGGCATCTCCTCATCACCCAAGGAGTCTTTGCGGGCATCGGCAGTGCACTCATTTTCAGTCCTACGACACTCACGCTGGGCGAATGGCACCAGACGCACAACCGAGCTATTGCGTACGGTGTTACACTCTCGTGCAAAAACATTGTTGGGTCGGCCTGCCCGTTCCTCTTCCGTGTGCTTCTCGACAACTTCGGCTTCCGCATGACGATGAGAATCTGGCTCGCCGTTGCCGCAGCATTTAGCGCTGCCGCCATCACACTTATACCTCCTCCGCCATCGGCAGAAACTCCCGTCGCGTACCGGCCACGCGATATTCCCTGGCACTTCCTGCGCCACCGGACATTCTACGTGTACAGCGTCGCCATCCTGCTCCAGAGCTCTGGCTACGGCATCCCGCAGACATACCTCAGCACATATGCCCACGACGTCGCAGCGTTGTCGCAGTCCTCAGCCACTCTGCTGCTCACGCTTTTCAACGTTCCCGGCATCGTTGCGTCGTACTTCTTTGGCTACCTCAGCGACAGCAGTAAAGTCTCTATATCGACCTCGTCTGTCTGCCTCTTGTCGTCATTGGCCTCGGCGTTATCGGCGTTCTTGCTTTGGGGCATGGCAGCCAATGGCAGCATGGCTGTTCTTGTCCTCTTTTCGCTCATTTTTGGCTTCTTCTCGGGCGGCTACAGCGCCATATGGGGTGGATTCATCAATGACATGGCGAGCGAGGCGGCTGCGGCCAACGAGGCAATTGACACAGGCATGGTGTACGGGCTTCTCAATGGAGCCAGGGGTATTGGATACGTTGCTGGGGGGCTTGCTTCTGTCCCGTTGCTGGCGGCTGGAAGCAAGCAAAGTCTTGGGATGTTCGGCTACGGCTCAGGGTATGGTCCCCTGATTATCTTCACTGGGTTGACATCGGCGTTTGGAGGCTGGGCTGTGTTTTGGCGGCCAAAGCGGCTTTGAGCTTCGAGCAATACATTTGGGCTCTTCATGGGCGAGCCTTATCACTTCCTCTCAGTCGCGCGACAAGAAGATGGGATTCGTGTGTTCTTGGATTGGGTTCGACCAAGGGGACTTGAATGAGAAAGTGGAATGAGATTGTGTCGATAGAAAAATCAAACGCTATGGTATCGTGCAAAAATAACTCTCTAGAAGATTGAAATTGCGCCTCTTCACCTAGTTCCTCACACCAGGCCGAATGCTGTTAATCAACTCCCAAGTACAAATATCATCACCATCACAAGACGTACGCCGCCAACAAGCCCGTAATAAGAAGTCCACCAAACTGCGCACCGTTCATGCGCGACAAGCCCAGCGAAGCAGCCGAACCCGGTGCCGTAGGCACAGGCGTCCAGCTGATAGTCGTCTGACCCGACGAACCACCGTTAGCCGGCCCGCCAACAGTAGTCGTGACATTGGCATCGCTGCCAGCAGTGTCCTTGAGGGCGATGGTGTAGTCCCTGGCGACGAAAGCCATTGTCTCGGTCGCGTAGAACGCCTCCATGCCGAAATGCACTGCGCCAAGGTACGTGTCGGCCGGGATCAGCTTGCGCTCGACGAGGTCGGCGATAAGAGGGACGATGTCGAGCTTGAAGGTCGTCGAAGGGGTGTCGAGGACCCAGCTGCACACAGATTGGCCGACTGCGTTTTTACCAACATAGAGTGTACTGTTTGTGCAGACAAGAGGGATGTGGTCAGCTTGTGTTTTGCATCGTCCTGCCGGAGCGTAAAGGTTGCTGGGAGAGTACTTACAAGGCTTGCTTGTCCACGGTCAATGTGCCCTGAGGAACAGAAGGGTATGTCGCCGAAATGGGCTGCGGATCACCATAGTGGCCAACCCAAATCATGATCTCATACTTGGCCTTGCCGGCATCAGAAGCGACCTGCGAGTCCTCGTCGATCCAGAGATCATACGCAATTGTGCCCATGGCCTTGGCGGCGACAAGCGCAGCCGAGTCAGTCACCAGCGGTGCATCCGCTGCCGCGCCACCAGGACCGGGGAAGGTCGCATTGGGACCCAGACCCCATTCTACCGCGAGGTTGGCCTCTGTGATCTTGTCGAGCCTGACGGGCAGTCGGGACGAGACGAGGTTCACGTGTGGGTATGAGTGCACGGTGAAAGGGGCGCCACCAGTCCAGGACCAGTCCGCTTGGAATGAGCTGCCGTCTGGGGCCAGGGCGAGGCATTGAAAACCCGTTGACTCAGGATTCCAAGCGTTTGCGCAGACTAAGAGGCGTCATGGCTGTTAGTTAGCTTTGTTTTCTGATATCTTGCGAGTTGGTGTGAGACTCGTGCTTGGTGGGTGGTTTGCTTACATTCGTTGTCTGCCGTGGGGATGTTGATCGAGGGCGCTGTTGTGCAGTTGAAGTCGCAAACTGTTTCGGCCGAAACGGCGGCCGCGCCCAGCAGACAGGCGCCTGCAAGTCGCCTTGAGAAGCTCATTGTGACGCTCTGGATGAGTCTTGCCGGCTTCCGTGTCTCGATGGGTCGTCTTCAGTTGTTGCTGGCTGGGGGGTTGCAAGCACTGCGTAGTAAGTCGGTGGTCGCAAGGCCAGGCAGGGGCCCCCAATCCCAATCTTATATATCCTGCCCCTGGCTCGCACGTCTAGAACTGACCGACATTTCCCATCGCAGTCCATCTTCAATCTCGCGTCAGTCCAGGACGCTGGCAGAAGGCTTAGCTGAGCTGAGCTGAGCTGAGCTTCGACGCTGCCGCAACGCGTGTCCACAGGGCTGGGTGCTAGCGCTGACAGTTTGAGGCGGAGCCACTGGACCCCGGCTAGACAGGGCTTGGCGTGCTGCTGATAGGGCCTTTGCGGCTGACAGGCGCTATTTTTGGGGGGTTCAAGTGGGCGCTGATTGGTGCTCGGGTACGCTGCCAGTTGTGCCGTCTTGTCGGGTTGAGCTTGTTGTGATTGCGACCCAAGGACTTGTGCCGCCATCCTCTGTGCGAAAAGGCGTTGCAACTCCGCCACCATAAGACAGGGGTCTCTCGGATGATATAAGATGCCAGCGAATTCATGTGGCTTGTAGGGCTTATCTTTTGGTTGTTCTGGCGATGTGAACTCGGCCTCCTTAACACGACAAACTTCGGCATGTCCGTGGCCATCAGTCACATGTGAATATCTGCGGTAGTGCCACCAAATATTTGCATCGCCATGTGCTCCGCGACTAGGCCACACTGCATATCGCCTAAATGTGGTCTGCACTGCCAAGTCAACTTTGGCATAGTTGACGCCTGTCTGGCAGCCGTATTCTCAGCACGACCTATCAGCTGCCATGACTTAAGTAGCATCGACAATGTCTTGGATAGAGTCCTCTTTTGACTCCTGTAGCCATGCCAACGGTTAGGACGCTGAGTTTGTAGCACAGCTGACAGATCTAAGCATCATTCAACATGTCACCCACATTTAAGGAAGCCATAGACCTGTAAAAGTCCCAAAGAGAAGCGATTGGACGACACGTACTAGACTAGGATATCGGTCAAACTCTAGATCAAACGGCATCATGATTCCTCTTCCGATGTTATTAGACCACAGGAAACACAACCACGAAGACCTAATCTGATCAAGTAGGTGGAAATGGCGAGTCAACTTGGTGAGACTCAATCTCGATTCTACGGCTCCCTGATTATTCTATACGTGGGTAACTTTCATTTAGTTGTCCTTGCAGGCGACCCATGACCCAATGTACTCGTATAGCGTACGACCAGCCATCATACCTCTCTCAAATTTCGCCGTGGAAGATGACGAGCCCTTCTTGCTAATGTGACCCATGCAGATCAGGCCAAACGGCCTCTTGTGTGAAATGTGACCCGAGCTCGTTTCCAAGGGCACGGGCTGGCCATCATTTTGACGGCTGGCAAGGGAGCTAACGCAGCGTGCTACAGAGCTCGTGAATGTGAGGAGGGCAAGCTCAGCAACGGCACAGACGTTGAACCAAGGCGTACCAATCGTTTTGATGCCGCGGGTATTGCAGGCGACAGTGTTTATCTCGACAATAACGACGCCCTGCTTGCCGATGAGATGAGATTGGGAGAATTCTCGACATCTTTGACACTTAAGTACGAGGAGCGGATCAGCGGGTATTTGGCGTTTACGCGCCAGTCCTCGTCGCTAGGCTGGTCCGGTAGCATTGAATTGAACCTTTCTTGAAACTAGCCAATGATTTGCGGCTTGGAGGTATCAAGCAGGAAGATGGAAAGCTTCTCGGCCGGGGGCGTGCGATTGCAAGTGGTGATATCAATACTTTCGTTGACAAGAATTGGAGCCATTGCGAGATAGCTGTTGAAACGAGCACATAGTACCTGCTGCTCTGACAGGATATCGATTACAGTAGGATACTTCGATATACGGACTAAACCTCTCTTAGTCCTTATCCTGGCTCGGAGACCTATTAGTTAGCTCGTCAAATAACACTACCTACTTAGGCGAAGTATGTGCCTGAAACCAGGTATTATCTAATACCTCGCTTGCGCTCGCCCTATCTCTAGGCTCGAATCTCATCAAACTCCTCATCAACCGACATATTTCAACCAAGTCATTCTCCGAAAGAGCATCCATTGCAGCGCTACTTCCTTTCTAGGAGCATGAGCAAGCCCATACTTCTCTAAGCCATGTATCAAGAGTAAACTGTTGAGGGGCCTCTTCCTCATAGTTGTCGACACCTCTCGCGCTAGGCAATGATGATATCTCCTGCCATCTCTTTTGCCACCTCACTGGGAGTTCGTCTTCTGTGATCCGTAGCCCAAGAACTTGAGTAATAACATCCTTGCCAGATCTCGGGTCTTGGAAGGCTTGGGCTGTTGCTAACTCGAAGAGCTTTATATTGTAATGAAAAACGGGAGAGAAATGATTAGTCACACCATTCGAGAGTCGGAGAATACCAGCACACCAAGAAGAGGAGAAGAGGGAATATACAGAGTGGGAATAACGCACCAGGCAGCCCATCGCCAATAGGTCGACCCTCCAATCCAGCGGATCCAACGCAAAGATGACCTCGGGTGCTCGAAATGTTATTGTCGTGTTCAGAGTACGCGGTGGCGGAGGAAGGTGGTTTGCGTTAGGGGAAGAGGAAAAGCCCTCCCCAAAGTCGGTAATGGCGACACTAGGTCCGTCTCGTAGGGCTCGCTTCACCGTGAAATCCGCTAGTGCTGCAGGTTCTGTGAGATAAGGCGGTATTCGATCTTCAATCGGCTTGCCGTCTCTTCTTCTCACTGGTGCGGTGTCCGGACGACTGTATTGGCTGAGTATCTCTACTTCTGAGAGGCGGTCGAGGCCTGGAATTCTGAAGACGATATTGTTCGTACTGAGATCTGTAACCATCATTATGAGAAACTCAATCTTTGTTTTGTGGGCAGAAGGATGGCTGAATGATGTCCTACTTACCTCCGTGACCAATCGCATTGCGAGACATGAGATCGATGCCTTGGAGCACCTGAACGGCAATCCTTTTGACTAGCGAAGAGGGAAAAGCATAGTTCTCTACGACCTCCTGATTAGTTTCGCGCACAGACGGTCCAAGCAGCTCGAGGACAAGGCAGCTATGTGTCCCGTTGGGCCCGGTAATAGTGAAGGTGTCGAGCAGCTGCACAATGTGAGCATACCCAGGATGAGTCCTGGGGAGCGCAGCAAGGGCTTGGAGTACTTCCATTTCGCCTGGCCCCTTTCTGGCGGTGGCATCTGCGGTTGAAACCTTCAGAGCAACATTGCAGTTTCTAACGCTGTCACGAGCTAGCCAGGTCGTAGAGTAGCTTCCCCAGCCAAGTTTGTGGATGATTCGATACCTGCCGTGGCTGAAGACGTCCCCCAATCGCACTGGATGGTAGCCTCCCGCTCTGTATCTGTGTAAAGGCTCGACGGGAAAGTCGGAAGTGTATGGATCGAGCGCCATATGTGGCGCGCAGCTAGACGCGGAAAGCGGTCGAGGTTTCCGTGCAAAGGCGGAAATGGGACAGTTCGAGGAGAGCGGGGATCTCAGTCTTGCCCAGTGACCCCCAATGCCAGAGCCGGCGCATCTCAAAGCCATGTTATAGCGTTTGCTCCGAATGTGGTTACGTGGTGCTTCGCAGCCAACAGGCTGGAGTCCGCGCGTGAAGAAGGTGTATGTCCCTCGCTCGTCACGTGTTGGTGCACTTTACCTACCCCCAAATTCCTATGACATACCAGACTGGTGGGTACGTTGCATGTGACCTTGGAAACCAGGGCAGCCAAGACGGCAAGTTAGCAAGTCACCAGGCACACGTACTGTACTAGAAATGACGTGTGATGTTTGTCCCCGGGCAAACCCAATAGTCATTACCATGAATTTAGCTACTATTGATCCACAGGAACTCGACACTGTACTACGGTCGTCCAGCCCAGCGCGTTTGGCCGCTACTATCCAGTCTCGGTCACTTGCATCTTGTTAATGCTGTTAGATCGCAGTGTTGAGCGTACCCGTGCCAACCCTACAGCGCTTCGATAGGCTCACTTGATATGCTGATTGGATGAACCACCCTATTGGCCGATGGCTTGTAAGTATTCCGACGGGGCAAACTGTATGTCGCCAGAGCCGCTCGCCTGAGCACTCAAACCTCGCCCCGAGATATTATGAAGCGGTGGTGCTCCTTAAAATCCTACCTCCCCAGCCAAACCATTTCCTAGCAATCACAAGCATCCAATACTCGCTTGTATGTTGGGTCATTTTGGAAGCCGCCCAACTGACGCGAGCACCGGACGTACTTAACAGCCGCGCTGCCGTCGTCAAGTCCGTGCTGGAGGGTAACACCATAATGCACCGCAGTGAGTCACGCACTCAGAATGAATGCTAGGCTCTGTCCAACACGCTCGCCTCGCCAACAATCGAGGTGATAATGTATCCAACTGCTAACATCAGGCTTTGTGATGGTGTGCTGCGGCATACCAAATGAAATCGATCAACACGAGAGTGAGAGTAAGCGTTAGCATTCTATCCATTCGCCGTGCCTCCACGCCTGGAAGAGGTCCCTCGGCGACTAACACGATATAACATACGAAACATTCATGGACAAAATGTCCACTGAGCCATGAATGGGAAAGACAAAGAACTGCTCCTGTTGGAATTGCTCGTTTCTGGCTGCGTTCTCCTGGAATGTGCCGTCAAGATGAAAGAAAGGTGTTATGAAATTGGGAGATTCCCGGTGGTGTGTTGCGGATATAAGGTCGTCAATCTCACTCGTAGTGATCGTTTCTCAAGAATGCATCGCAGACGCTCGCTTAAGAAGCAGTCTTCTCTCGGCCACTTTATTGCACTAGTGCCATTCCAATTTCTCAGATCACTAGGACAATCAAGAATGCCTCCAGTTTCTCTCTGGCCAGGAACGTTCGCCGCGAGGCTGCAGCGCCCCTTGATGCACTTTAAAGAAGTCTACATCCGCGATAGGTTCTCTGACGCGGAGGTATTCATGCCGAACTCTGACAGGGTTGAGGCTCTCATCGCTAGGGACGAATACAAGAAGTCTGTTCATATGATCCGCATGTAAGCTCACAATCGTTCTCCATATTAACGATGTATGATAGTGCATCTAACTATCGCACCTTTAAAGGAACGCAAACCATTCTTCACCACAAGATCTGAGGCTACGCACTACGTGGCGCATCGCAATAGAGCTTCAGCACCAAAATGGTGCTTCACATCTATGAAACTGAGCAAGGCGAATACATCGACTATGAAATCTTTCCGAAAACTAATACAGTCAAAAAGACTGGGTGGAACGGTAAGAAGGATGAACTTGAGAATAGAGGTTCTGAAGCTCGACTAGTTTCCTGTGATTTGGTAAACGAAGGGACCTCGCAAGCAGTTTGAGAGCATCAGAACGAGTGTCCCTAGTATGTGTTTGATAAGCTGCTCTGAACCCTAACTATTGTCTTTTGTCCATTCCTTGACTACACTGTTTTGATTTTGCTCCCAAGGGCCCTCTTTTGTCATAAATCTTGGGTGAAGGACCTATATATAGCCTTCCTCAAATGCACTCGTTTACAGACCTTTGGAGATTGATTGACTAGAAAAACGCACAAAAATCCCGACTTCCAAAAGCCCAGTGATCGGGTTTTCAAAATTGCAAGAACATATACCGGAAGTTCAAAAGCCAATTAATTATCCTTTGAAAGCTTCCAAACCAGGCAATTTAGAACGGAAGGTGGGTCGCATCACCTCTTCGAAAAAATGCAGTACTACGACCTTGCGATCGTGCTCCAACGACCGCTCTTGCACCTTTTTCATTTTTATTTTAAAAAAGAGAGAAATCATTAACTCACAATCTTTCAGACCGAGAACGGGGCCAAGATTCATATCGGAGTATCCTTTATCCGCTTCAAATCGTCTCTGTACGTAGTCTCCGCAATTCCCCAAGTCCAGCCCCGCACGAAGAAAATCACGTAAATCCCACGGGATGAATGCTTGGAAGTCTGAATATGACAAGGTTGTCGGCGCCTGAATAAAGAATCAGACCTCGGCTCTTGACGCAAAGTTATGCCAGGTTTAGAAAAGTCTTGGCGTATATAGGACGATATGCCTCGGTTCCGCTGCATAATTTTGAATCGGTTCCGCCCCTCCATATTGTCTACCATCGTTATCCATTCACAGTCCGTTCTCGTCCAGTCCAGAACGCAAAGTACAAGATCAGAGACCACTCCTCCAACAATCACGATAAGGACAAGCCCACTAAGACTCGAATTAAAAACAACGAAATGGGTACTATCAAACACACAACGCCTGTCCCTGTTCCCGGGGCGGCTCCTGCAGCCAAGCAGTGGTTCATCTCGAACCCGTTCCGCGATGCTATCCTTGCCAGCCAAATATGCCCGGTCTTCACAACGCGCATGATCTGCTCTGCCGAGCTGCCCATGGTCCTTAAAATGGCTGGCGCCAAGGCACTCTTCATTGACATGGAACATTCGGCCTTCGACTTCCATATGGTTGCCAGCAAATCATGGCGTGAAACTACGCAGGCGTGTCGGCAATCGTGCGCATCCCCTCCAAGTCGCACTGGCACATCAGTCGAATGCTTGACTCGGGCGCCGGGGCCATTGTAGTCCCGCACGTCGAGACAGTCGAGGAAGTCAAGGAGCTGGTCAAGAATGCTAAGTACGCACCTATTGGCGCTAGGGGTTGCTCTAACATACAGCCACTCTTTCACTTTGGCCTTGTCCCGACCAACATCCAGAACGAGATCCTCAACCGGGAGACGATGCTTATTCCTATGATTGAAACGCCTGCCGCGGTCGATCTCGTCGATGAGTTTCTCGCCGTAGAGGGTGTCGACGGCATCATGATTGGCTCGAATGATCTGTGCTCCAGTATGGGCATTCCAGGCCAGTATGATAGCGTGCAGTATCAGGACTTAATCACCAAGATCGTACTAGCGGGCAAGAAGGCCGGCAAGCCTATCGGCATTGGTGGCATTGGTGGCCGTCTAGATCTACTTGAGAAATAGTTCAACATGGGCGCGACATGGTCTCTGAGTGGTGGAGATTTGGCCAGATTGGTGAGAACTATTCAACTATCAACGAGCGCGTTCAACAACACAGAGCTACATCATCCGCATTATCATCATAGTGAGGTATACAGAGATGCAAACGGTAATAAGTTTGAGCTAACGGCACCTCTATTCGTATATATGAGACGTTCATCAATTTACATGCCAGTAATATTTCAATCACCGAGAACATAAGGACATTGCCCCGGTCACCACAGTTCACAGAGAATCACCAACGATCCAAGGCTCGCGAAGTCCACAGCAGACTCGCACCTTTCCCCCCACGCGCGTAGACACCCACATACACGCACACGCACACAGACAACCAATCCCACCTCATCACTGATTTCCAGCCGCGGCAGCATCAAGCCTCTTCTTCTTCTCCTCCCTCCACCTAGGCCCATACCTCAACACGACAAACACAAACGGGCTAAAAACCAACCAAACCCCCGGAATCACCACCGTAAGCCACCCCACACCCCCCGTCGCCTCGACCAGGGGACTAGCAAACGCCGTCCCGCCAGCACCACACCAACACCGAGTAATATTCATCGCCGCGGACGCTGCCCCCGGACGCTCCCTATTCAAATCCATAATCAGATTATTAAACCCGCTAAACGCGCTTGCGGCCCCCGCGGCCTGGAAGAACAAAAACACCAGCGGGACAGCGAGATGCACCGGTGGTTGTCCACCAGCGCGGGGCTGGAGAGTCCATCCGTAACAGAGAAGACTTGTCCCCGCGAGGAGTAAGGCGCAGATACTAGTCTGCAATCTGGCGCGTTCGAGGGGGAACTTCGCCGAGGACAGATCTTGCTGCTTGTCTTTGGAGATGGTCATGCCCGCGTTGGCGGCGTGGCGGCGGAAGTTCCAGTCTAGCAGCCGGCCAGTGAGGAGGACAGAGGCGACTGTGCCGAAACCGGGGGCTAGGAAGCACAGTGAGACTTGGAGTGTGTTGAGGCCGTGGACGATTTCCAGCTGGTCGGGTAAGGTGGAGAGGACCATGTATGAGTTGGCGTAGACGAAGCCGCTATAGATGAGGAGCAGGCTGGACTCGGTGTCGCCGAAGAGCTTGAGCGAGGCTAGCGGGTTCAGCGCGGCCCCTGAGGATTGTGTAGGTGCTTTAGTCTTCTCGGCTGCTGCGTAGGGGTCGGAGGAGGTATCGCTCTTATTGTTGTTGAAGAGGCGCTGCAGGAGGCTCACGCCTGTCCTGTTCCATGCTTTCGGCTGGATAGAGCCGTTGCCGACAATCTGGCGGCCCGTCTCGGGCAAGACCACCAGAGCTACGAGCCACACGAACCCGGCGTAGATGGCGAGGAACCAGAAGATGGCGTGCCAGCCAAGGAATTTGCTGATGACACCGCCGATGACCTTTTGGGAGTGAACGAGGAGTCAGCATCTCAGTCAAGCAGGGAGGCGCAAGCGTGACTAAATGTTGTTATCTGTCTGTTTGGTTACTTACCGGTCCGAGCGAAGGCCCGAGCATCCATCCCATCTGGACGTAGGAGCTGTACTTGCCGCGCTCGGCAGAGGTAACGATGTCGGAAACCGTCGCGAGGGATAGCGCGATGGTGCCGCTGCCACCGGCGCTCTGTAGGCATCGCATGCCAAAGAGCATACCATAGGTGTTGCCGAGGGCCGCGCCCACCGAGCCGCCGATATAGATGATGAGTGCAATCAGGAGCGCGGGGCGACGGCCCTTGACGTCGGAGAGGTTGCCCACAAAGGATGGGGCAATACCTTGTATGATCTATACGAGGAGAGAAAAGAAAAACAAAGCAAGTTAGCGAGTGGTCGGAAGTTTGATAGAATGCTCACAATAGACGTGTAGCTACAACTAGTAGCGGCTTACCAAATAGATAGTGATAGTCAAGTTGATCTCCGTTATAGTCACCCCTAAATCGTCTGCTAATACGGTAATAACGGGATAGAAAATGCTCGAGGTCAAGGGTGGGAGCAAGGTCGTCAAGGCGATGATGAAGACAACGAGCCACTTCTGGAAGTTGGAGAAGATGGAGTAGGGTGGTGTTGGTCTTTCATCAGTGGGCTCATCTTCGGCGTCCGACCGGATGTCTGGTGTCTGACTCCCAGGCAGCAGGTCGACGGACTTTGTTTCCGGCATGACGGGCAAGCTACGGCGTCGTACGCGGCGTATGCGTGCTTTGTAAAAAGTAGATCAGACAATATTTCACAGAAAGACAAGTTCAGGGTGGCAACATGTCTTTGTATGAAAAACCACGGCAGCGGGGGCCCAGTCCCTCCGGATATCGGAAAGGGGAATCCCCAATTACTCGAAAAGCAGAAGTCACCTGGGAAAAAATAATTATGAGTATCCCATTCCCGTATCCCGTGTTGTGGGGGGGACGGGAAGCCCGCGCAAGCCGCGAGACAAGTCATTGGCACACAGGCGTAGCACACCGTCGGTCTACAAACATCTCGATGGGAGACTCGGCGGCCGGGCCGACCGGCGTCATCCGCATGCTCCACAGTAAGAGTGGAGTCCGCCGAGATCACCGAAGTGGGGCACGTCAAGGCCCTTGGATTACGCCAAGAGAACAGACAGGCAAGACAGGAATATACATAGTATACGCGGAAGAGGGATATTGCATCCGGGGCAGCAACGTTGTTGATGAAGCTTGTCTAATGGCCATGATCTACTAAGAAGTTGTACGTGTTGAAGAATACATCCAGCTCATTCAAAAGAGCTTGATCCACCCCCGCATCGTCGCTACGCTGTTGTTGCGGTTGGATCCCTGCCTGCCCATCGGACGCAAGGCTCTCGGCCCCTGGCCCTGTCCCTGCATTAGCCGCATTGATGCTACTGTCGCCGCCGTCACCGCCGCCTGCACGCGCATTGACATTGCGATAGCTCCGCTGCACGGCTTCCGCAGCGCTCTCGGTGATGTTGACGAGTAGGTGCTGCGGGTGCATTGTCCTCGTGACATCACGAAGCACGGCGATGGATGTGGTCAGCAGGCGCCGCACCTCGTCCGCGTCCACGACTCTGCTGACGGCGCCGACTCCGACGCCGAGTCCGAGTCCGGGGGAATCGTGACCGCCACTCGTCGACGTCGTCGTCGTCGTCGTCGAGACTTTCAGGAGGAAGACGACGGCAAAGGCGATCATGACGTGGAAGTAGGTGGGCAGGCCATTAAGGAAGGACTGGACCTCGCGGTCCGAGTTGACGGTGCGCAAGATACAAGTTGCGGCGAGGACGGCCGAGCTGGCGAGCTCGTAGACTTCGACGTCCATGTCGACTGCCGCGGTGGATGTGGATGTGACTGTGTCAGTCTTGTTGTTATTGCTGCTATTGTTATTATTGCTACTGCTACTGTTGTCCGTTGTACAGACCCCGCGGAAAGCGTGTGAGCAGAGGTACAGCTTTGCAAAGTGATGCTGCATTCCCGCGCCCTTCCACGGGTAGTTCCCAACATGGCCATCAGGTCCAAGCCGGTCTGCCCACTCGAGACGCAGGGCGTCGAGGACGTTGCTGAGACGCTTGATGGCCTGGATCTGGGTCGGGGAGAGGGCCGTGTCCGGACTGCCGTGGCCGAGGGAGTCAAAGATGTCGGTCCAGACGGTCCAGCGGAGGACGTGGCTGACGAGGCGGGCGTCGTCGTGGTTGGCGTAGCGGCACTCGAGGAAACGGCGGACGTTGCGGATGGCGTCGCACTCGCGGGTGAGGGGCGGGCGGCCGTGGGGGATGGAAAGATGGTGGTCGCAGGCGTAGACGAGGTAGTAGAGGCGGGCGTCGAGATATGCCTGGTAGACGTTGTTGTTGTCGCTGCCGTTGCCGTTGCCCGCAATGGCCTGGGAGAGGTGGCGATGCAGCTGCAGCTCTGTGGCGACGCGGACGGCAATGGAGCTCAGGGCCGACGACAGGTCGCTCATCCAGAAGGCGCCGATGCACAGCGCGCGCACGTAGTCGCTGTCGTTCTTGGCCGAGAGGCAGGTTGCGCTCACGAGGGCAATGAACTCGGCCCGTAGCGGCTCGTAGTCGCCAGAGGCATCGTGCAGGGCGCCCACCGCACACACAGCCGTGCTCAGTAGGGGCGACTGGTGGTACAGCTCGGCAAAGGTGCGGCCGGCACAGTCGCCCAGAAGGCCGTAGATGAAGTGGTCGAGGCGATCCTGGTAGACGGCGTGGTATCGCAGGGCGCTGGCCAGCGTGACGACGCCGCGCGAGACAAAGTCCGAGGAGGCCTGGGCTGCCGGTCGTGTGTGTGCATGAGTGTGTGTATGTGCGTGTCCTTGTGGGTGGAGGCTGTTGTGCAGGCGCAGGCCCGGTAGGCTGCTGGGGCTCGACTCGAGGTCGACCTCGAGCGTCCAGACCCGGCCAGCGACAGGGACAGTGCTAGAGACAGTGCTGGACGCAGATCCATGCACGGTGCTGTGAGCAGTGCCGGATGCACCAGCAGACACAGTGGCAGGCGCACTAACAGGCCCGGAAGCAGCCTCGCCACTGTTAACCGCCGTGTCCAGCGAGCCAGTGCTGGTGCTCGGCCCGGCGGCCAGAACGCCCTCGAGCTTGGCCTCGAGGTGCCGGATCTTTCGCTCAATCTCGTGTTTCCAGCTAGCCTCGACAGATACTGGTTAGTGGTCGACTGTCGACTTGAACTTGTCAAGGGAATAAACACCGGTAGCAGAGACTCACACAATGTCGTGCTCAATCTGACTCTGCAGGCTCCGTCCGACAGCACAGGGCAGCCGCTTCTTCCTACACCGTCCACAGGGCGGCTTGTTGTCGGGCATGTCGCACCGAATCTTCTGCTTGCGGCACATCTCGCACGCCACCGCCGTCTTGCGTGTGGCCTCGCCTGAGCCCGAGCCCGAGCCCAAGTCGTCGTCCAGCCGCCCGACCGCCCGCCTCTGGGGAGTACTCATCGGGGAGCGCCGCCGTTGTCTCGTCCAGGGGGACGAGTAGTGAAGAGGAATTGGGGAATGTTGCAGGTTGCCAAGAGGCGGGCACCGTGCCGACTATATCGGCCACCTCGCCGAGGTCGGCTGCTTATAACACGCCGACTCGGGGCATTTCTCGGCGGGGCTTCCGAGATTTAGAGTTGTGGACTGCAGTGCTCCCACGTACGATATACTACTATGTGCCGTGACAGGGTACCGGGACAAGGGGTCCCTGTCCCTGCACCACCCCCTTCTTGTGCGTCGGCGGTCAACCCTGGAATTCACCAACTTTGACAAGCATCTACACCACACTACCGGTACTTTTACTTAGGATAAGGCACGTTTCGGCTTTTTCTCATTGTTTCTATCTGTGGAAACTCGCTACACTCCATCCGGAGAAAAGAGCTACCGTATGCGACTAGCGCACGAGAACGGTGCAACCTTCTCCTGCAACGTCTCTGTCTCAGTCTCAACCCAGCGCCGCCAAGACGGACTCCGCCGAAGACACCGATACCTCTCCGGCCGGCTCCTTCTCCGCGTAGATGACCTTGCCGTGGTCGATGATGATGGCGTACCGCGCCGTCCGCTCCCCCTTCAACCACCCCAGGCTGGTCGAGAAGTTGGTTCCCGTGTCGCTCAGGAAGATCTGCGTCCCAAGAACAGAGGTAGGTAGGATTCCTTGTTAGCAACGCACGGACTACTAATCGGCACATATCTACACTAGGTACGCTAGGTATGCATGTAATACTTGCTCGCGCCCCCCCCCCCCCCCCCCCCCCAAAAAAAAAAAAAAGAAAAGATAAGAGGGGGGGCGGGCAAAAGGTAGAAACTTACGATGTCGTCATGCTTGACGCCCTGCGCCTTACCCCACGCGCTCATTACAGCGGCGTCGTTATACGCGATCACTGCGACCTTATCGACGCCCTTCTCCTTGAGCTTGTCTAGAGACGCGATAAAGCCGGGGACGTGTTTCTCCGAGCAGGTGCGCGTAAAAGCTCCCGGCACGGAGACGAGGACGACCTTCTTGTTGGCGAATTCTATACAGGTATGCGACTCTTTAGTTTTCCGTATCTTTGTAAAAAGTCACCGGGGATGAAGGGAGGGGGAGGGGGAGGAAGAAGGGGTGAGAGGGGAGAGGGAGATATTCGAAGACTTACCCTCCGAGGCATTGTACTTGATTGTGATACCGCACGTGTTCATGTCGCCCTTTTCAGGGGTATATGGGATGTAGTCGAACGTGACGCCGCTGGGGAACGCATCGCCTTTCTGCAGAGGAGCCATGTTGTAATTTTGGGGAAGGGCGACTACTAGAAGTCGTCGGATATAGGAATCAAGTGTACGTGAAGTAATGGGAAGAATGCGACAGATCTGGATTTGAATCTGAAGAGAGTAGAAACCTCCTTTTGCCAAGTCCTTTCACCAAGAGGAAAAGCAGCCTGCACTGCGAGAAGTATTTATGTTCGAAGGATAATAGGTAGCTTACTACCGAGACGGCACGCTCAAGACGTCCTCGTCCCGCGCTGGGTGGTATGGACACGTAGCACCCTGCAGGCGGGTAATACTGCATGTAACGCCAGCAGACGGATGGAGATATCTGTCACGTCGAGGTCAGTCGTTCTCAAGCCGCATCCGCGGGTAAGCCGATGCCGTCCTTCGGAGGTACAATGAGGCACAATGAGGTTAGTGGCTGATAGGGCATACGTGCATAGTCGCCCAAGGCTGTATTTTCCCGCAGTAAGTGGTTCAACCAAAAAGAAAGACAAAAAGAGGGAAAACCCCACCCTCAGCAGCTGACTCGGGAGAAATATGCAACAATCATCGGCGCTTTTGCATGGCCAGTGTTGATCCCCGGAACTATTGCTTTCCGAGTCCAGACTAATCCATGCACGCACATCCATGCGCTCACATTTCGCAAACACCGAGTCGATAGCTTGGCCGGCTGAGCCGAGTAGCCGTCCGCGGTCCGGGGGCCTCGATATCATTCGACTTCTACGTATTATAGTGTTGGGACGCCCTCGCCGATTATCACATGTTACGGAGGGTTATCTAGAGGGCCGTATGAGACATCACGTGATCGCATGCCGTATTCAGCCAGTCGGCGCTTTTGAACTTGAGTGTCTGAGGTAGGTTGAGTCCTGCATGCATAAGTTTAAGCACTAGTGCTGAGTGGTGGCGCTGCATGTTTTGGCCCTTGGCCCTCGAACTTAATTAATTTGATAGGGCAAGACAGGTACGTAAGCCGCTGTTCATCGCGGAAGATTTCGCTGCAGGTCGAGTCAAGGCGCACTGTCGGTCTCTCCAATTTTGTGTCATATTGATCAGTAATCGCTACTCTCCCTTGAGAAGGAAGTTTCTACCTTATGCAAATAAGCGCCTTAGCCATATCTGCCGGCACTTGCTGAACATACTAGTCCCAACTCGGATGCCCACATAACGGGACGGGCCGCTGCCCCTTCTGGTCCCCTTGCCCCAGACTAGACTCCGC